>CM077016.1:37655956-38855956 GCA_039090855.1 Macrothele yani
ACGCCTCATTAAAAATAAAAAATAAAGTAAAACTTTGCTCCTTCGCTCTTTCCACGAAATATTCCGACTAAAGATAATAGATACGTCCAGAGAACTCGTAACCGTAGACTGTACAACTATAGTGGCTAGAAGAGATAGTGTGCCTTTCGCTTCTTTTTTTTTTTTTTTTTTTTTTTTTGATTGGATTTTTAACGACCACCGTGAGCAACTCAGTGGGCTATAAGCAGTCGCCCGTCCCTAATTTAGGGTCACTGGTTCCAGGGAACGGAGAGAGCCAGTGCCGTAAGACAAACACAACATCCATGCCACACCGGGATTCGAACCCAGACCCCGTTCGGACGAATGATCAGAGGCCATCTGCAGACGGGTTAATCATGAAATCACAGAGGGCGCTGAAGACATCTTCGATGCTATTGCGGTGAACTACGCTCGTAGATATACGTGCTTCTCGTTCCGTGCAGTATAGTAATTTCACTAAAATTTTACCAAAAACATCTTTTTCGTAATCCTGCAGTTATACTACAAAAGTTATTAATATCATGCATGGACAGATATAAATGAATATTCTTCCAAATGGGGGTTTTGGGGAAGCTTCATCAACTTTAATCTGGAAATGCGTAATCTCGCATTGAATGTATGCGTTACAATTGGCTGATAAGTACAAATACATTACTGGACACAAATTTTCTCTGTAATTATATGTCCAATTAAACACTTGAATTTACATGACTTTTCTGTAGAATGTTAACAATTATATGCCCCTTAGAACGCTCGATAGTTCATGAGCATTCCAGGAAACATCTCTCTCTCAATAAGGATTTTAAATTGCCGCCCCCGTTCGTATCTCGCTGGCGTTTAAAAGATAAAAGTAACAAAATGCACTTATATCCCAAAACAAAATTTAATTGGTAAATTGAAACATAAAAAACATTGTTTGAGATTCGATTTTATTAAACCCTGGATCGAATAATACTTGTTCAAAACGATAAGTAACTTGTTCAAAACGATTTCAGAGATAACCCTATTTCTTGCAACAAATCCAGACAGAAATTTATAAAAAAATGTAAAGTATGTGTCACATTAGTGACTTGATAATGTGATACATGCTGCAGGAAGTTTACAGAAGAAATTAAAATTCACGGCACTGATTAACCTATACAATATATAAGGAGAAGCATAGAGCCCTCGCCCCCGAAAATTTGAATTTTTTATTATTGTTTAAATAACATGCAGAAACGTGTACTCACCAACTTACATTAGATAAAACAAAAAAAATCGTTTTTGTTTTTGTTTTTTTCATTTTTATTTTGTACTGGGGAAATTGTGGGCACAGCGTTATCTAAAAGTACTGGCCGAGCTCTGGGCTTTAATATTATTTCACCATTTATAAGCGTTTTAAAATTTCTTTCCATAAAACGTTAATCAAAATGACGTCCACATGCCACACACTTCTGTTGTAGCTGTTTGTCACCACGAGGAATTGCTAGCTGTTTGTCACCACGAGGAAAATAGAGGTACTTTTTGTTTACATGATCTGTAACTACTTTTACATCCAGATACAAAACACGTTCTCAACATTACACTCTTAAAATTACTTCTTTCATGATCGATCTAACAAATAAATTAGTTTCTTACTTGCCATCCACCAAACACGCCATAGAAAAGCATGCTAACGTTTCGAAATCATAGCATCGAAGCTCGCAGGAGCGCCATCTAGCGGTTTCAGGAAAAGAGGGAACTGAAATTTAAACAGTGGGGTATTCTCGCACGGCACACTAACTCTTCTAGCCACTATAGTAACAACACTAAACACAACTCAACCGATTGATCAGCATGCGCAGTTTCGCCGTTCTGCTTTTGCTGGGGACCAGTTGGTATTGCCATCCCGATAACTGTAGATTATTTTGTTTGTTTGTTTGGTTGGAGGTTTGACAACAGCCGTGTCCAACTCAATGGGCTATAAGCAGTCGCCCGTCCCTAATTTAGGGTCACTGGTTCCAGGGAAGGGAGAGAGCCAGTGCCGTAAGACAAACACAACATCCATGCCTCACCGGGATTCGAACCCGGACCCTTCACGGACGAAAGGTCAAAGTCAGCGCTTCGACCACTGCGCCACTGACGAGGCTGTAGATTCTAGAATTTTAAACTGTTGAATATGATTGCTGCATTTTTCTGTTGCGAGATACAGTAATTTTCTGTAAAAACTACATTTTTTTTTTATTTTACAGTGTGTCTTGAGCAGTTCTCTTCCATGTCACTTGGGAATGCTTTCCACCCACTTGCCACGTGGTCTTCTTTTGGGTCTTTTCCTGTCTCTTGTTATCCAGTCTAGTATTTCAGTTGCCCAGCAGTAGTCAGTTCTAGCAATATGTCCTACTCACTGCTACTCGAGGGTCTTTACTTTGAACACGATATCATCAACTCTTGTCATTTCCTTGATCCGTGAGTTACTCTTCCATGAAACGAACCTAGCATGAGGCACAGGAATCATCTGCCTCCCGGCCACGGAAACTCAGGGGCCTCTCATCTTTCGACGAGGCTCTACTTATGTGTTTTCTTTATAAAATTGTTATTTTTTAACCGCGATTTATCGATTTCTAAAAAACAAATAAGGGCAGCTTCCGTGTTTAAAGTCGCCAATGGTACGAAAGAAAGTGTAAACACTATTAGCAGCAATATCCTTTCAGTATTCACAGACCCGTAGAAATGAAACGGAGAAAGCTGGTGGAATCTCCCTGGGCCGCCCCGGTGGCGCAGTGGTCTAAGGCGCTGGCCTCTGATCATTCGTCCGTAAGGGGTCCGGGTTCGAATCCCGGTCAGGCATGGATGATGTGTTTGTCTTACGGCACTGGCTCTCTCCCTTCCCTGGAACCAGTGACCCTAAATTAGGGACGGGCGACTGCTTATAGCCCATTGAGTTGCTCACAGTTGTCGTTAAACCTCCAATCAAAAAAAAAAAAAAAAAGAAATCTCCCAGGTATCACAGCTTTGCAATTTAACGTACGACCAACACTGAGCCATCGTCTGTTAGGAACAGATGACGGTGGCTCAGTATTGGGCCTACGTTTTTTTTTTTATTGAAAGTTTAACGACCACCGTGAGCAACTCAATGGGCTATAAGCAGTCGCCCGTCCCTAATTTAGGGCCACTGGTTCCAGGGAAGGGAGATAGAGCCAGTGCCGTAAGACAAACACAACATCCATGCCTCACCGGGATTCGAACCCGGACCCTTCACGGACGAATGATCATAAGCCAGCGCTTAGACCACTGCGCCACCGGGACGGCTTTTTTGGTTTGAGGCTTAACGACCACCGTGAGCAACTCAATGGGCTATAAGTAGTTGCCCGTCCCTAATTTAGGGTCACTGGTTCTAGAGAAGGGAGAGAGCCAGCTCCGTAAGACAAACACAACATCCATGCCTCACGGGATTCGAACCCGGAACCCTCTCGGACGAATGATCAGAAGCCATCGCTTAGACCACTGCTCCACCGAGGCACCGGGCCTATGTTAAATTGCAAGGCTGTGTTAACTGGAATGGAGCACGTGGGGTGCAAACTTTTTCTCTCTGCGATGTTCTTCTTTTAGACCAGATTTTTTTTTTTATTGGAGGTTTAACGACTACCGTAAGCAACTCAATGGGCTATAAGCAGTCGCCCGTCCGTAATTTAGGGTCACTGGTTCCAGAGAAGGGAGAGAGCCAGCGCTGTAAGACAAGCACACCTTATCAGGATTCGAACCCGTACCCCTCTCGGACGAATGATCAGAAGTTATGGCTTAGACCACTGCGCCACCGGGGCGGCGGGTTACCTGGAATGGAGCACGTGAGGTACAAACTTTTTTTCTCTCTGCGATGTTCTTCTTTTATATCAGATTTACCGACTTGAGAATTATTATATACAGTATATGTGACTTGAGAATTATTATATACAGTATATGTGACTTGAGAATTATTAAAAACTTCGTGAATTTTTCTGGCTAACTTAAGGAAAGCATTTATAAGGCTGCACACAGTTAACTATTTTAATAATATAAATTTTTTTAACTGATTTAAAGACATTTCTATACGACTATCGGCCTCTCAATTTTCAATGACATTTTCGAAACTTCCATGTTTTTTAATCTGATTTTGAAGAAGGAAAACAACTACTGTTCTTACTTTATGCGCGACAACTTTCATTATTAGAGGCATTCCATTTAAAATGGCACTTTATTTTATCAGAGAAAATAAACTTTACATGTATTTCGATTGATAAATCATCTAATGAATAACTGCTCTTGACATATAACATGATTGAACTCAAACATCTTTTTATTAACTTTAGTTTACTAAATAATTTTTCCGCAATTACTGTTGGCACAGGAAAATAAAACAAAATCGTAAAATGACTGAAATCTTCGAAAAAAAAAATCGCTGCATCAATGGCTTATAAAAGGAAAACAAATTTAATACTCATATAGGTATCTGCATTTGTTTAGTTACATTTCCTAATATGGTCGTTTCATCTGCAACATGACCACATGTCTGATATCTGAAGACAATGATTTCATGTCTTCACCAGAAATATTACATAAGCAAAACGTCAAAAATATGGAATTTTTATTGAGCGCACTCTTAAAGGTTTCCTCCACTTGCATTATAACTCTAGCGCTTAGCGGATAAGAAATTAAACTTTAAAATCAATGATAGATTCGTCTGGTATTTGGTCCTCAGAAATTGTGCAAAACGTTTTCTGCGAATATGTTTTGCCTAAAATACCATATTACTCAATTTTGATGCTAACGGAAACCGATTTTGTTAAAAGAAAAGAAAAGTCCAGTCAATCTCAAATGATTTGGGCAAAAAATATCAATAACTGTAATAAAAAAATATTCTCCCGGAAATGACCGCTCGCCCACCCCCGGAGACATTTTAGGTTACCGAGCCAAATTTTAATAAATTCAGGCTATGATGAAAAAGGAAGTTTCGTTTCTTTTTATGATACAAACATTTCTTCAATTTTATTGTTTTAAATATTTGTTCAAATGGTACTAGTTATAGTTTGTTTTATTAAAAAAGTGTATTACGACGCATGGTATTCTTCAAAATATAATAAGTAGACTAATCATACCTAATTGTCTGGGAATCGTGATTCAGGAACAAGAGTGCGTTGAATGCATTATTTTAACAGATAAAAATGTCAAGCCTGCGGAACCTCCCCCTTCCCTTCTTTAGCTGAAAACAGTTTGTTATTCCTGAAATGTTTGAAGAAGTAATTACTATATCAGATATGTATAAAGAATTTTTGTTCGGGGGGGGCAAAAAAGGAAGTTTTTAAAATCCACCATCTAGAACGAAATTAAAGTTAATGAAAAATTGAAGAAAAATTAAAGCATTTTTTTAAATGTAAGTTGATACATTTTTATTAAATTAAAGCAATTTTTTTTAATGTAAGTCGCATTTTGGCGTATTTTCCTATTTTCAAGTTGCGGGTAATTTTTCGTTAGGCTTTTTTTCCGTGAGCGTTTTTCCTGTGGGCATTTTTTCCTCATACCGCGAAGTAACGACTCCACAATGACTTGATGAAAATTTCTGATTTTTAATCCTTTTATTCTGTGATTTTTTCAGCACCCTGTATGACCAAATTTAATCAACAATACTCAGTAGTTTACTATTAAGTCTACGTGTTTTGACTTTCCTGGGCCCAATTACCTCTGGGTTCAAATTCTGAAGGGACGCCAATTAACTTGGGACAGAATAAAAATGGCAATTTTCTTTCACTTAGCCTCTCTTTTCCTGCCCGTTAGTGTATTGTTTCAAGTGTTAGTGCATTAGCATTTAGGATTTAACAATCTCAATTTAATGAGCATGTAACAACTTAAACGCATTACAAAGGTTTCACCGAATCTTTGACAATGAATCATAATCATAGGCAAATAAAATTTGAGAAATTATCCATTGGATGAAGATGAACATAGTTTTTCCGTTAGCCTGGCTCAAAGCAATGACTAGTATGCCGAAAATTTCCCGAGATTTGAATTACCGCAATACACATACATGATGAATAGAAAAAATACCTAAAACGAAAAATGAATGAAATGCGTCGTTCGAGGAAGTAATGTAAGTGCATGCATATTCATTTGTGCAGTGTTCACTTAGATGAAGTCCTTAAACGGCGCATTTAAATTAAAAGTTTGTCCTTTACGGAAAATAAAATATGGGCTTCTTAAGGACTGAGTATAAATGTACGTCAGGTTACACCAACATATTTTAAACGCAACTCCAAAATTTTCTTAGATATACACTATATTAACAAAAGTCACCGGACACCCCTTCAAAGCAAATAAACGGATCCGCTGCGTTGTTAAGATGCGCCGTATAGCTGCAAACGGTATAAAAACAAGCCTGCAGCTGACCGCGATCATATCGCACTGTGAGGTTGAGTGAAAATGTCGCGGCGGGAGAGAACCGACTTTGAGAAAGGAAAGATTGCTGGGTGTTATATTAGTGGGTTGTCCATAAGAGAAACCGAGAGGCGTTTAAACATACTTAAATCAACTGTTTTGGATGTACTGAATAAGTGGACGACGCATGGCGTGCCTGAAGCAGAAAAACGTACCGACAGACTAAAGAAATTCAGTGATAAAGGACGTCGAAGCCTCAGGAGAGTCGTTACAGCTAATCGACGGAGTACTGCACAAGACCTCAGTGCACAGGTGAGTAAAAATGCTGGAACCTCGGTATGTGCATGCATCATTCACAGAGAACTTCATTTCATGGGTTACCGTGGTCGTGCGGCTGCTCATAAGCCTTTCATCTTTACTCGGATTGCTACTCGTCGTTTAGCATGATGTAAAGAACATTTATCGTGGACCGTAGATCAATGGAAACGGGTCCAATGTACTGATGAATCCGGATACACGATCTATCAGTCTGATGGCGGTGTGTGGGTATGGCGACAGCAGAGGGAATGCTATTTACCACAGTGTAGGCCTACTGTTCCTACGGTTAAGTTTGGATCTGACAGTGTACTCGTGTTGGGGTGTTTTTCGTGGTATGGTCCCGGCCCATTGGTTATTGTGGACAAACCTGTTAACCAGCACGTGTACCTCGATATTCTGGACAATTATGCCCTACCAACTCAGTGACAATACTATGGAACCGAGCCTTGTTGGAACCAGCAGGATAATGCACCGAGCCATAAAGCAAGGACTGTTACGACGTGGTTTGACGATAATTCAGTGTCGTGTGTGGATTGACCAGCACAGATCCCTGATCTTAATCCCATAGAGCACCTATGGGATGAATTAGAGCGCCGCATAAGAAGTTGGGAACCATGGCCTACTTGCAATAGTTAGCGGCAGTATTATGTACTGAATGGAAGCGCATACCTATCGCTGTGTTCCAAAACCATCTCGAAAGCATGTCTCGAAGGGTCAGTGCATGCATTAAGGCCAAAGGTTAACCGACACCGTACTAATGTATGTCAATAAATGCTATGTTGTGTTTCTCTTCTAGGTGTTAGATGACTTTTGTCAAAATAGTGTATTATTGTATTTATGACCTATAAACTTCTTCAGGTGAAAAATTACAAGCGATTCATTGAATACGAAGTGGAGTCGATAAGCGACATTTCGTTTGGGTTTCTGTAAGTAATGACCGAGTTTCGTAGAACTTCTGTTTCATTTCTTATTCATAAAAGAACAGAAGCAAATAGAATGGAAAATACGAATAGAACGATTGACATTCAGCTAACCAAATTAAGTGTTATGAACAAGAATAGACTCGTCTTCAGCAGTACGTAACTAGAGGTTAAGGCTTTTGGACACTGAATTTACAAGGAGTCGGAGAATGCTAAATCCCTCTATTATGAATTATAACGAGTCTGAGAATGCTAAATCCTCCTCTATTATCCGTAATTATAAATATTATAATCTCTGTTTCCATTTTCGTGTGTAAGCAATATTTTCTTGTTGCCTGTCTTTAAGTTCTAACGGTTGTTTCATTCCCTGAATGGGGAAAATGGTATTTCACTCACACACATTATCTTATATTTTTTATATATTCTTCTATTTCATTGTTTTCTGTTTAAATTTTATTATTTTTTGATTATTTTCTTGTTTTATTATAATATTATTTTCTTTTTAAATTTTAATATTTTTTATTATTTTCTTGTTTTATTATAATATTATTTTCTTTTTAAATTTTAATATTTTTTATTATTTTCTTTTTACAATTTACTATTTTCTTTCCGTTTGCCTTTATTCAGCGGCAGTCACATGACTTGAACGGGGAAAATGGCCTTTGTATATTTCATAATTCTTTTTTTACGTTTTCTTATATTTTATTATTCATTTTCTTTTTTTAATTTCTTATATTTTCTTATTTTTTTTTATTATTATTATTTTGACTACTTTAAAGTTATAATGGCTGGCACATTTCCTCGACGGGCAGGTGAAAAAGATGTCTTTTTTTAAGTTTTATTGTGTTCTTTATCCTTACCTTCTATTTTATTATTATTATTATTATTATTATTATCTTATTATTCCTATTATCTTCTTCTTATTATTATTAGATGATTGCACCTCTTCCTGAGGTTTTTCTCTTCCTTCCGGAATGGGTACGACGCACCAAGTCTGGGAGGTGTATTTCTTTCTGTCAGTTGTCCAGGAACTTCCTTACTATCCTATAAGTGTTTAGGATAGCTGCTTTCTGTAGTTCCATGTAGGTGTTAGGTTGAAGGTCTAGTGTCTGTATAGAGCTGTGAATTGTCTTTGGTACAACTCCTGTGGCTGATATTACTATATGGGGACAGTGGTGACGTTCTCCATATGCCATATTTCCTTTACTTCGTATCGTAGGTCGTTATACTTTGAGAGCTTCTCTCCGTGCTTCTTCTGGATGTCGCACGTGTTGGGAACGACTATGTCAATAAGGTATGTAGACTTCTTCCCCTTGTCTACCAGGACGATGTCGGGCCGATTGTGGGAGATGGTCTTATCTGTTCTGGTTGATCTGTCCCAGTACATCTTTTGGCTGCTGTTCTCTAGAAGCGTTGTTGGCTCATACTTGTAGTAGGGGATAGGCTCAGTTGTAATGAGGTGGTGCTTTCTTGTCAATTTCTGATGGACAATCTTGGGGACTTGATTGTGCCTGTTCGTGTACTCTGTTTGCGTGAGGACTCTGCACACTGCAGTGATATGTTGGGTGGTCTCTGGCGCTTGATGGCATTGCAGGCATGTATCGCTTTTCACTGACGAGTCCCTTCCGGATGGGCTTCCGATAGTTTCTGGTGTTTAAAACTTTATCTTGTATAGCCATCAGGAGCCCTTCGATCTCGGGGAAGAATGATCCGTTTGTTAGCCATGCATTGGAGGCAGTCTTGTCCACATATTCGGATTGAAGATTGCTGTAGTGCCTTCCGTGTAGAACTTTCTTGCCCCAAGTTTCTTTATTTGGCTCCCTCGTTCCAATCTCGACGTTCTGAGTAGAGAAGTCTAGGGCTGTGTACTTCTTGTCACTCTGGTTTATCCCTTGGTGAAGGGGCCCCTAGCTCTGATGGAAGTATTTTCTGAGGCTGCTGATTTATTTGTCTCGGTCTTCCAGGAGATCAATCATTCCCCGTCCTCCTTCTGCCCGTCCAACGGTCAGCGTTTCTACTGCTGACTTCGGGTGGCGCTGGCGATGTTAAGTGAGGGCTGCCCTGGTATTTAGCATTATTTCTTTAAGCTCTGTTGTGGTTCACTTGATGATTCCGAAGGAATACGTGAGAACTGGAACTGCGTATGTGTTGATAGCCCTGGTGATGTGGCGAGCGTTGAGCTTGGTCTTCATTAGTCTCCTCAGCCTTTGGTTGTATTTGGCGGATAGGTTTTTTTAGATTTCTTTGTGTTCTAGGCGTTGTGCTTGAAGCATGCCTAGGTACTTATAGTCTTCTCATTCCTCCATAGATGCGATCTGTTCTCCGGTCTTCTTTTTTTTTTTTTTTTTTTTTTTTTTCGATTGGAGGTTTAACGACCACCTTGAGCAACACGATGGGCTATAAGCAGTCGCCCGTCACTAATGTAGGGTCACTGGTTCCAGGGAAATGAGAAAGCCAGAGCCGTAAGACAAACGCGACATCCATGCCTCACCGGGATTCGAAACCGGACCTCTTTCGGACGAATGATCAGAGGCCTTCGCTTAGACAATGCGCCACCTGATCTTCAATTGGTAGCTATGTCTTCAGTTGGTAGCTATGTGCATCTTGCTTTTCTTAGTTCACACCTTGTGTCTTGGATTTCTCTTGGCCGAATTACATCTCCATGTCATTGCTGAAGCCCTCGGTGATCTGGATTAACTGCTGGAGTTGGTTCTGCGACGATGTATACAGCTTGGTGTCATCCATGTACATGAGGTGGGAGAGCTTGTACTTTTTGGTTTTGTTGCACTTGATGGTAAACCCATACTTGCTTTCGTTGAACATGGTTCACAGCGCGTTGAGTGCTAGACAGAACCATAGTGGGCTAAGTGAATCTCCCTGGAAGATGCCTCTCCTTATGTGTATGGGTTTGGTCGTTATTTCTCAACTTTGATTGTTGTTGTTGTTATTATTATTATTATTATTATTATTATTTAGTTCTTTCAATTCAAATGGCTGTAACTTTCTCTGAGTGGGGAAAATGGCCTCTTTATTGGCTGAGGTGCGGCGTTAACGACTTCTATAAGCGTCTGATGTCGAAGGAAGTCGTACCTTCCCTAAAGTAGTGTCACAGGTTTTAGTACGGATTAGAAAGAGTCAGCTCCGTAAGATAACCACACCAACAATGCTTCCTCCGGGACACGAACCCTAACCTAAATTAAACGATTAGCCAGAAACCCACGCCTCTGACCACCGTGAAGAGGACTGACATGTGCACACAGTTTTTTCCTGCTATATGTGTACGTAATACAATTAATAAGGTAAAGGAGACGGGATTTCTTTCTCGTAAATTTTCAGTTTTTCTATACTTTTCCTTTCTTTCTCTCACTCCCTTTTTACGCTTTCCAATCTTAGGTTGAAGAAGCGTATATGCTTTGTCCGTCTGTCTGTCCGTCGGTCCGTCCGCACGATAACTCGGGTAAAAATGGTTCAATTTCGATGAAATTTCAGTATGTGGTAGGGAACCACCTAGGGACGAACCCTATTGAAAATGGGGTCAAAGGTCAGACATAGGAGCGGGATCCATTCCATTGCCCTTATGCGTCATAACTTATGTAAAAATGCTTCGATTGCGACAAAACTTTATCATGTTGTTCCGGAGGTATACTGAACCGGTTCTTTTGAATATCACCGAAATGGGGTTAAAGGTCAGTGCCCAGGAGCGAAATTTATTCCACAGCCATTATCCTCATAACTTGATTAAAATGCTTCTATTGCGACAAAACTGCATCATGTTTTTCCGGAGGTATACTGAACCGGTTCAGTTGAATATCATCGAAATGGGGTAAAAGGTCAGGGCACAGGAGCGAGATTTATTCCACAGCCATTATCCTCATAACTTGAGTAATGATTTCTGGTATGTTGGAAAGCGTATCATAATCAACGCATTGCATGATTTTACTAACTTGTTTTTTGTAGTATAACGTAGTATGTCTTTTCGTGCTTCTACGTTAGTTTAAAAACATAACCATAAGATGAAATAGGTACTAAATTAAACCTTAACGGCCAGACGAAACATTTAAAACAGAAGTCAAACTTACGGAAATGATGCTTTTATTTCTCCAACACAGGTTTAGCACTTCACAAAACAAATCGGTATCAACACTCCACATTAAACGCTCCACACACCACACACAACGCTCTACATTAATCGATCTCCTTAATCACTGTACAACGCTCCACAAGCAGCAGTTTACTCGTAATTTATATCTCTGGTTCTTATCTAATAACAAGCATACGTCACGTTAATTCCACCTCAATTATGTTGCTAACAGTATTCATTTGAGAGAAAAGATATCACGTTAAGTATGAAATATAACTGAGAACAAACTCAAGATTTACATAGGGAAAGAAACTAAAAAAGAAAGTTAATTTAGAATATAGTCACAGTAGTTGTTGTTGTTGTTTTGAAGCAGTGAAATTGTAATTTCGTTCAGCAGGAACCTTCTCCGCAAGTAGTTTATCTGTTATGTTCGAAGTGTAGCTTCGGATATAATAAGTACACCTTCAGTTAATCGCCACGTGTTCTGATTCCACATTTCCGGAGAATATAAGAAAAGCAATACACATCTACAACAGCATCAGGAAAACTGCATGTTTCTGAACCATGATTATCTAATTAACCTTGTTGTTATGCTCGATGACGGAATCTCTCAGACAATGATTGTCTCACAAATATCGCCCATTCTAGACGAAGACCACATCAATTAATCGAAGAAGTCGAGATTTGAAAATGAAACGTACCACATGGAAAACATTAGCTATACCAAAATTCCCTGTGATGCTTTCCTGAGAAAAGCATACATACGTCAGACAGATGTGCACCCGAGTGATTTGAATAGAGAACCCTCAGTTTTAATATTGTGTGAAACCTGTGCCAGGTGTTATAATTTGCCCTCCTGTTTTCGACTTAAAGATTCTCATCAGAGCGGAGAACTGGCCACAAAAGTTTTAAGGGGTCGTATAAAAATTGCGTTTTGACCGCTTCGTGGCCACGTCCCCAGAGGTTGGTTATCTGAGTCACATAAAGTTTCCGAATTTCGTATTTTCTTAAATTGCGATATTTAATGTAATTCCTTATAAAAATTATATATAATCTACAACTCAACAAAAGAATTGCAGGCTTTATAAACCACAGATCAACAAATTCTCTGCGGGCACGTGCAACCTCAAAAAACCTGTCCGGGGGAGGGGGACTACTTCATACCAAAAATATGAAATATAAAGGATTTCTGGTCCAATCCTAAGATTTTGAGCGTTTACAAAATGGAGCTCTACAAAATTTCTTCGGGCATCTGCTACCGCAAGAAACCTGTCTTGGGAGGGGGTGGGGGATAGCCTCTGACCGGTTTCTTGCGTTAGCACATGCCCGCAGAGAATTTGCTGAGTTGAAGATTGCAAACGCCAAAAATCTCCCGACCGGACCAGAAATGCTTTATATTTTATATTTTCGGCACCCCCACCCCCACCCCTACCCGACAGGTTTCCTGCGTTGGCACATGCCCGCAGAGAATTTTTTGAGCTGTAGTTTATAAACCTTGAAATTCTTTTGTTGAGTTGTAGGTTATAAGCATTTCCTATAGGGAATTACACTAAATATCGCAATTAAGAAAATACGAAATTACGGAAACTTTATGTAAGTCGGATAACTGACCTCTGGAGACGTGGCCACGGAGCAGTCCGAGAACGCAATTTTTGTACGGCCCCTTAAAATGTTTGTTGCCAGTTCTCCGAGTGGCCAGTCCTCCGGTGGTCAGTTCTCGAGGTGCCAGTTCTTCACTTTCTCTTTGGCCCGAAAAACATGGAAATGCCTAAATTTCTTATTGAAAATGAAATATTAAAAAAAAATGTTTTGTGAACAGTAGTTGCTCAAGTAGTGGGAAATATAGTCACACGATATTTGTTTATTCAGAAAATTTTATGGCACTGAAATTGTAAAGTTACTAGTTCTCCGGTGGCCACTTCTCCGGTGGCCCAACAGAGCTGTACGTTCACTGCTATAGCAGATTTAATCACTATAGTCCAATAGTCGCGCGTCAACGTATTAGATTCGCATAATAATATAGGGTAATTCAAAATGATTGCCCTGATTACAAATGACAATTATGAGTATAGATACAGAGATCACATTGTTGCACAATAAAGAAGGAAGTTTAGAATTTTGTTTCCATACCTTACAAATGTTCTATGTGACTTCCCTGGGTCACGCGGAAAACATCTAACCGGTAATCAATTTCACGTCATACATTATGAAGCATGTCCGTGGTCACTGATGCCAATGGAAGTTCTTGCAGTGTTCTTGGCAAAGGTGGCACATACACATAGTCTTTTACATACCCCCACAAAAAGAAGTCACAAGGAGTAACGTCCGGAGACTTGGGGAGACACTTTTCAAACTCCAGCACGCAAAACGCCTTTTCTGCTGCGGTCGGCCATTCCTTCCCACTGGCACGGACAACTCCGTTTCGTACGTGACCATAGCAACACAGTAGTAGGTTCCAATAAAATTCTAAACTTCCTTCTTTCTTGTGTAGGGATATCAGCTGTCTATTCATCTTCATAAACACGTTATTGGCATTTGTAATCGGGGCAATCGTTTTAAATTACCCTGTATTTGTAGTGTGAAAACCCTTGGAAATATTACTCATTATTGCTTGAGTTTTCACGAACGTATATGCTTTTCTTACACATGAATTTTCATTTTAATTATTTTTCAAGCATTTATTTGCGCTGTCTTTCGATGTTTCTGACATTGTGCCCAATTACACGATCTTTAAGATCTTTACAAAACAATAGAACAATATTTTACTCGTTCTGTTTCGAAAGTAACTTGGCTTATTGTTTCTTGTGTGAAAAATCTAATGGCACTCGCTTTCCCGGAAATGAGAGATTTTTCATGTTTTAAAAGCCAGCCACGTAACAATAGCGTCTGAGATTTTTAGTCTGAGGATCCGCGGAAACGCCCCAGGCCACATACTCCGTCGGTGGTTTCGGAGTTCAGCAACCTTGCCAGATCGGCAACTTCTCGGTGCGTCTTGATATTATATTGTTCTCTTCGAGATCGGTCAGAGCATCTGGTGAAATGACAATGCCGGCCAGTCGCGGAATCAGCGGGAAGAAGGGGAAAAAAATTATAAATTAAGAATCAGACCCAGGATTTTCTTTCTTTGCTTATCTCACTTTTGAAAACAATAGAAATTCTTCAAAAGTTCTATTATCGAAAGAGACTGAAATATTGAATTTTTTTAGAAATGGGACAAAGTTCGTAAGCTGCACTCTTAAAACCAAAAGAGGGAGCTACTGCGGATTGATTATAACTATGACAAGGCCATAACGAAATTGTCTGTTATTGAATAAACAAAGAGAAAAAGCCATTTTGTTAATAACACAAAACAAGACGCAAGACATCGAGTTTGCTGGTACGATGAGAAAGTTTTTTGAAAGCATAATCCACTTCTTTGTGTTTTAAATTTGAAATTGCGTTCAATCTACAAATTCCCAATAAAAATTTCAATTTTAAGCTATGATATCAAGCGAAACAGTGCATTAGAAAGGCTAGCCAGTGAGTGGAAATCTTGATTGTGGTTACAGCGGGGGCGGGGGGATAAAGAAGAAGAAGAAAGCAAGAATTTTAAAAATATGACTTTTAGCAGACACATTGACGAATATACACTGAAGAGCAATTGAATTAGAGACAGCTGGCGTTATGCAAATGCGGCGCTGTGGGTGGCCCTGTAAACGGAAACGGCATGACGTATGCAGCGATCCGACAATATAAGGAGTGATGCCACGGGAAACAGTAAGAGTCGGACGCAGTATGGGCAAAACGAAGGACCTAAGCGCGTTTGATTGTGGGCAAATTGTCGGGGCCCGACGAATGGGTCACTCCATCTGAGAAGTCGTGCAGGCATTGGGAGTTTCACGAGCCACTGTGTCACGGGTGCACCGTGAGTACATCGAATCCGGTAAAACCATCCCTGCAAAGGCCAACTACCGTGAACAACAGCGTTTGGATGCGCGGCAATTAAACGCTGGTGCACAAAAACGTGTAAGCAGCTACACCATCCAGAACCATCTCCTCGCTATGGGGTACAGAAGTCACCGTCCCACGAGGGTACCGCTGCTGACCGCACATCACAGGGTGCAATGATTAGCATGGGCGCGGGAACATCGCCACTGGACCCTAGACATGTGGAAAAATGTTGCCTAGACTGATGAATCGAAATTCACGTTGGTACATGCGGGTGGCAGGACACGAGTACGGCGCAAACCACATGCAGCGATGGATCCTTCTTGCCAGCAGGGTACTCTTCAAGCTGGTGCGGGTGGTATTCTCATCTGGGAACTGTTTACGTGGGCTGAAATGGGACCCCTAGTACGTGTGACATCGTCTCTCACAGGTCAACGTTACCGGGATATTCTGGACCACCATTTGCACCCGTTTGTGCGTCTTCAACATCCCACTGTGGACCTCATCCTGCAACAAGACAATACACCGTGCCATCGCTCCCGAATTGTATCCGAATGGTTGGATGAACACTCCACCGACGTGACCTCGCTTCCTTGGCCAGCTAGGTCACCTGACCTCAATCCCAACGAGCACATTTGGGATGCCATCCAGAGAGATGTTCGAGGCTCTGACCCCCCCCCCTCCATCAAATCTTCGTGAATTGTGGGAGCTTGTTCTGGGGTCGTGGATCCGTATGGCTTCCCAATGCTTCCGGTGTCTTGTCGAGTCCATGACGAGACGAATCGCCGCCGTCATCAGAGCGAAAGGTGGTGCTACGCGTTACTAGACAGGTATCTCTAATTCAATTGCTCTTCAGTGTAAATACTATATATTGTTACTTCCCATGGGCGAGTAGAATTAGCCAGTGTTAGAAGAATTTACGGTCGCTCGAAATAGACAGGGATAACTGAACTGATCGCGGTTAGGCCAGTGTTAAAAAAATTGATCGCGGCTAGAAGTAGACAGTGTTAATAGAACTGATCGCGGCTAGAAGCAGACAGCATTAAAATAATTAATTGCCTCTGGAAGTAACTAATATTTTATAAGAGAACTGATCACGGCTAAAAGACATTGTCAGAATAATTGACCGGAGTAGAAGTCTGTGATAAAAGAATCAATCGCCCCTGGAGTAACTAGTATTCAAATAGTTGATCGTGATTAGAAGTATAGACAGTGTTAAAAGGGTTGATCTTGTGTTAAAAGAATTGGCTGGAAGAAAAGAATTGATCACGGGTAAACGTAGACCTTGTTAAAAGAACTGATCAGGAATAGAATTAGGTAGTGTAAAAATAAATAATCGCCTGTAGAAGTAACCAGTATATTTATAGACTTGATAGCGGCTAAAAAGTAGCCAGTGTTAGAACTTATCGCTGCTAGAAGTAGTCGGTGTTAAAAGAAATTTTCCAATCCAACCTGCGGGCGCTAAGGAATTGCTGAACCAGAAATCAATATTTTCACCACCTAGCTGAAAAATATACGTCAGCGAAGCTGAAAAAGTCACACGAATTGTTAATTATTTTCATGTGTAAGCAATCTGATGCAGATGATACTTCCAAATCGAAGCTTTAGGAGAGAAGGTATATAGTTCCTGACGCAAATATCCCATATCGCTCTCTGACAAAAAATAGCAATTCCAGAAAGTCATTTATATATAGCAGTAATCATGGCTAAAGTTAATCGATGCCGGAAAAACGTTTTTGCAGATCGGCTGTAAACGGAAATATTATATCTAAATTTTCACACAAAAGTCAATCATTATGCGGATTAGGGATAGGAGAAACAATCGATGTCTTCCCACTCTCTCATAGAAATACACTCACCCCACCTCACTACAGACACCCCCCCCCGTTTCCCATTCCACAAAACACACACACACACGCTCGGAGTAGAATCTTTTTGTTTTCAAAAAGCCCCAAAGTTGGTTTACCATCTTGATACCTACAGATGGTAAAAACACAGTGAGTGCCTCTCCTCGTCTTTGTAATTAACCCTGGGCTATGTCATGGAAGTAAGTAAAGCCAGCAAAACAGTTAAACAGACCAGGAAATAGTGAAATACGAGTTTTTTCTTTCTTTACTATTACGATAAAAAGAATGAATCCACTTGGCGCTGCCCGTCCCAGCCGTAAGTGCCTGGGAAAAAGCCCGGCACGTTGCTTTGTTCTCTAAACTAAAAAAAACAGCCCGACTTGTGCTGACCACTAGGAGTGATTACCCTGCTCGTATAGTTCCCTTTACGATTTCACCAAATAAAAATACCTTATCTTCTTGATAGACTCCCTCGGAAAATGGCATTTCCTGTCTGACGATTTGGATTCTGAAACGTCTTGTAATCCAACGCCTTCGGTAGTCACTGTTTCTTGCAAGGACTGCTTGTTGTGTGTACTGCTTTCATTCATCCGTTTTTGCTTATTTTAAAGCATCCTGAAATAGGTTAAACATTGTTTGATGTTCATGAGGGAATTTTGAAATGGGAATTCAAAGGTTCTAATCGTAGATCTAGGCATTAGGCTTTAGCAAATAATTTTTTCAACCATTTCGATTAGTCAATTAGCAGAACAGTAGGAGACATATTAAACAATAGATATCAGTGGATGGGATCTGAAACACAAGTGCCCTCAGTTAAAATATAGTGTCAAGCAGAAATTTAGAGATTGCTCTTGTTCTATGTATTAGCCACGTAAATGCATTGAATGGATTTATTAC
Organism: Macrothele yani; assembly: GCA_039090855.1. Lineage (NCBI taxonomy): Eukaryota > Metazoa > Arthropoda > Arachnida > Araneae > Macrothelidae > Macrothele > Macrothele yani. Next base: position 37,674,328 of record CM077016.1, read on the forward strand.
TGATGAAGTCATTCTTTAAAAAGCGACACAGTTTGGAAAAGAATATCAAATTAATGTATTATAGTAATGGTTGGCCTTGAAGATTCAAAAATCGGCATGGATTATCATTAAGAATACGACACCGTGACACAGCCGAAACGTCTGAAAGTTCAGTGGATGAGGTAAGAGAAAATATGTTAGTAATCATATTTAGATATGAATTAAAATATGTGCATGAATCGGGTTTGTTTTTCACCGATGAGCGATTACATTATGACCACCCCCAGCCTAGAGAAATGAGCACGCCTGAAGACCGAATGGTGGCGCATGTGAAGTGCACAGAGCAGTATATATTCAATCCGAGGACCAGCTTTCGGTTAGTAGAGTGTTAGGAGTCAGAATAGGAAAAGCTTCCGATTTATCGGAGTTCGATAAAGGACAAATTGTGATGGCACGGCTCCTCGGAACTACGATCTCGGAAACTGCGCGGCTCGTGGGTTGTTCACCCGCCGCTGTAGTGCGTACGTACCAAAAGTGGTGCACAGAAGGCCACACGACGAACCTACGTCTAGCTGTGGGTCGTCCGCAGCTCACTGATGCCAGAGGGGAGTGGAGATCGTCGCGCATTGTTCACAGAGACCGCAGGGCCACAGTGCGACAAATCACCCGCAGCTAAAACAGTGGTGATCAGGGCAATGTGGCACAGCACGCAGTTCATCGCAGCGTTCTGTGCATGAGTAGCGAAGACCCAGCGGGGTCCCCATGCTCACTGCACGTCACCACAAACAACGCATGAAATGGGCCCAAGATCATCGAGATCGGACCGTGGATGATTGGAAGAAAGTGGCCTGGTCTGACGAATCAAGATTCCTGGTGCATCACGTAGACGGCCGAGCGCGGATACGCCGATAACCAAATGAAGCTATGGCACCTGGATGCACTGTTAGGCGGAAACAGGTCGGCGGCGTCGGTGTTATGGCGTGGGTGACGTTTTCTTTGGACACATTATCCCAATAGCACAATCCCTGACAGCTGTCAGGTATCTGAACATCGTTCTGGACCAAGTTCACCCATTCATGTCAACTGTGTTCCCTGCTGGTGATGGCCATTACCAACAGGAAAGTGCGTCATGCCACACTGCTAGAATCGTCAAGGAGTGGTTCGAGGAACATGCTGGTGACTTTCTGTTAATGTTTTGGCCTCCAAATTCGCCTGACATGAACTCAATCGAACATCTGTGGTTTGACTCGGAAAAGCAGGTTCGCACTAAATCACCCCCACCCTGAAATGTGCGGAAACTGTAGGACTTGCTGTTGAGATTATGGTACCAGATACCTCAGGAAACTTATCGCCACCTCATCGAATCGATGCCTCTCCGAGTGGCCGCTGTTTTACGGGCTAAAGGAAGGTCCTACGGCTTATTAGGTAGGAGGTCATAATGTATTGGATCATGGGTGTATAGGATCATACCGGATAAACGGTTTCAAACAAAACTGAGAAAGGCTGCAAAAAGATGAAAAATAGAATAACAAGCGTTCATTATGTAAATGCCGATGGCACTGATAAACAAAGTATTGATATTATTGGAAAATGTCAACAAGTTTGTAAAATCATGCAATGCATTGATTACAATACGCTTTCCAACATACCAGAAATCATTACTCAAGTTATGAGAATAATGGCTGTGGAATAAATCTCGCTCCTGTGCCCTGACCCTTGATCCCATATCGATGATATTCAACAGAACCGGTTCGGTATACCTCCGAAATAACATGATAAAGTTTTGTCGCAATCGAAGCATTTTTACGTAAGTTATGATGCATAAGGGCTATGGAATAGATCCCGCTCCTGTGTCCAAACCTTTGACCCCATTTCGCCCATTTTCAATAGAATTCGTTCCCAGGCAGGCCCCTACAAGATACTAACATTTCATCTAAATCGAAGCATTTTTACGTAAGTTATGGCGCATAATAGCGATGGAAGTGATTCCGCTCCTATGTCCTGACCTTTGACCCCATTTCGCCCATTTTCAATAGGGTTTGTGGTCAGGTGGTCCCCTACCACATACTAAAATTTCGTCGAAATTGAACCTTTTTTTACGTTAGTTATGACGCATAACAGCAGTGGAATGGATCCCGCTCCTATGTACTGACCTGTCACCCCATTTCGTTCACTTTAAATAAGGTTCCTTCCCAGGTGATACCCTACCAGATACTAAAATTTCATCGAAATCGAACGATTGTTACGCGAGTTATGTTGCGGACGGACATACGCACACAGCGCGTGACGTAATGAAGCAGATGGGAATCGCGACCATCTGCTCGCAAAAGTATGACGTCATAAAACTTTAAAACTTTAATAGGATCCACACACAACACGTGACATAATGAGACAGGTGGCGTGACCGTGCGCCAACATTCTCAAACGCGAGATTGTGACGTCATAAGATTTCTAAGCATTGGAAACATTAATGGAACAACGCCGTGACACTAAAAACGTTATAATTCGGGGTGGTTATTTAACCCACTAAACGAATTCTCCTGAAGTCGAGATCAAGCTAAATCGATTTCTAGTACCAGAAAACGGTAGGTTAACGACTTTCATCAAAATTATTAGAGCCGTTTACAAAATAAAATGTATATACATACATACAAGAATTGCTACTTTAAGGTGGACGTCAAGTAATTTTGCTTCCTATACTTCCAATAGAGAAACTTCTGTACACATTTTCTTCACAATTAATGCGATCCCAAGAATGAAAATTTGAAATTCGATTTTTTAAAATAGCTTCATTTCATAACTTGGAACACTTCATATTTTCTAAACCATAACCGTACTAATATTTTCTAAACCATAACCGTAATTATGCAATCCAACATTTATTTGTCCACTGACGTCATCAAAGTACAGGTCGCGCCATCTTTTTTCTGGTTTCAGCACCACCAAAGGAAACGTTATTGTTTTTTAATATAATTATGCTTATGTTTTAGAAAATGTTAAGTATTCCAAGTTATAGTATGAAGTTATTTTAATCGATGTTCAAATTTTCATCTTTGGAAACACACTAATTGTGAAGGAAATGTGTACAAAAGGTTTTCCATTGAAAATATAGGAAGCAAAATTACTTGACGTGCACCTTAATAGTGTGGAGTTAAGGGCGATGGAATGGATCCCAATCCTATGTCCTGACCTTTGATTCCATTTGTCCCATTTTCAATAGGGTTCCTCTCCAGGTAGTCTCCTACCACATACTAAAATTTCTTTGAAATCGAACCATTTTTACGTACCTTATGACGCATAAGGGCAATGGAATGCATCCCGCTCCTATGTCCTGACCTTTGACTCCACTTCACCCATTTTCAATAGGGTTTGTCCCCAAGTGGTCCCCTACCACATGCTAAACTTTCATTGAAAGCGAACCATATTTACGCAAGTTATGACGCATAAGGGCAATTGAATGGATCCCGCTCTTATGGCGTGACCTTTGACCCCCACTTCACCCATTTTCAATAGGGTTCGTCCCCTGGTGGTCCCCTACCACATACTAAAATTTCATCGAAATCGAACCATTTTTACGTGAGTTATCGTGCCGACAGACAGACGGACGGAAAAAGCTGGAGCATACACGCTTCTTCAACCTACGGTTCGAAAGCGTAAAAAAAAAAAAAAAAAAAAAATACACGTTGTTTTATGAATTGTTTTCCTGAACTTTACTTAATCATTGTGTTTTCAACCCCTACGTTCTCAGAATTAGCGATCCAACTCATAAGAACGCATTTTTGTTTTATTTCTTCCTTATACAGTTCTCCAATTAATTTTACCCCCTTTTTTTTATGCATGTATGAACCTCGTTGAAGTTCCACCCTCGCTTACCGTCGGGTTAGCATGGTGAAAAAAACATGGTGGTTTAACGAGATTCGACAGTAGGCCTATATATTTCTAAAAACCGGGATAGTATCCTGTCCCATTCTTCCCCACTTCAAACACTGATCTCATCCCTGAAGAGATCCATAGTAATTTCTCAAAAGTAAAGAGAAAAGTGGGAAGACTGAAGTCGAGATTTCGAGAAAAAAATGTTATTCTACATTTTTTAAGGGTAGGAATCCCAAATATTCACTGTAAAAACTACGCACTGTGAATTCACGGAAAATTTCTGAAAACAACGTCAAGCAAAGTTGCAGGTGAATGAAATTCCGTCTTTTAACGGAATTTTCGTTTTTAAAAGTGCCCATTTTTTTTAACTTCCATGTTTCCACAGATTTCCCGTAATCAGTAATTCCGTTTATTTCAGAAAAAGTCCGTTTCAAGTTATTCCATATTTAGACAAAATCCAACATGCTGAATGTTTCAGCCGTTACCCGAGGGAATACTTTTGTGCTGGTGATAGAGCCCAGGCAACTTGGGTGAAGCCGCGGGTCTTAGCCACTGAGTCAGAAAGTCACAGGAATTCGATTCACCTTCACGGTAAAACTAATTGGGCGATGATGGACTTTTCTTTCTTTTATGCCAGTGATTTAGTTCATTTATTTTCTGTTAGAGTTTATTATTTTTTGAATACGTTTGTAATATTTTTTTTTTTTTTTTTGTGGGAGGTTTTATTACAAATTACGTAGTTTTTTCATCGTGATTTTTCAAAGCAGCAGCATGTTTGAGATCATTTTTACAACTGATCATAACTTTCAATTATTTTCAAGAGGAAGTGAAATGCACTGTTTTAAATTATTTCTCCAAACTTCTAAATATAAAATTTTCTCTTGATAGCTATATATAGCTATTGTCTTAAAGACTCCACAGACTGATACATAGACATCGTACAAAATAAATTATGTACCTGCATTCTTACAATGGCACAATATACACTATATTGACAAAAGTCACCAGACACCCCTTCAAAAGCAAATGAACGGATCCGTTGCGTTGTTAAGAAGCGTGGTACAGTTGCAAACGGTATAAAAACAGTCCTGCAGCTGACCGCGATCATATTGCACTGTGAGGTTGAGTGAAAATGTCGCTGCGGGAGAAAACTGACTTTGAGAAAGGAAATATTGTTGGGTGTTATATTAGTGGGTTGTCCATAAGAGAAACCGAGAGGCGTTTAAACATACCCAAGTTAACTCTTTTAGATGTACTGAATAAGTGGAAGACACATAGCGTGCCTGAAGTAGCAAAACGCACCGGCAGACAAAAGAAAATCAGTGATAGAGGACGTCGAAGCCTCAGGAGAATCGTTACAGCTAATCGACGGAGTACTGCACAAGACCTCAGTGTGCAGGTGAGTAAAAATGCTGGAACCTCGGTATGTACACGTACCATTCGCAGAGAATTTCATTCCATGGGTTACCGTGGTCGTGCAGCTGCTCATAAGCCTTTCATCTCCACTCGGAATGCTACTCGTCGTTTAGCATGGTGTAAAGAACATTTATCGTGGACCGTAGATCAATGAAAATGGGTCCTATGGACTGATGAATCCAGACACACGATCCATCAGTCTGATGGCCGTGTGTGGGCATGGCGGCAGCCGGGAGAACGCTATTTACCACAGTGTACTGTTCCAACGATCAAGTTTGGAGCTTACAGTGTACTGGTGTGGGGGTGTTTTCCGTGGTATGGTCCCGGCCCATTGGTTATCGTGGACAAACCGGTTAACCAGCAGGTCTACCTCGATATTCTGGACTATTATGCCCTACCAACTGTGGCAATACTATGGAACCGAGCCTTGTTGGTACTAGCAGGATAATGCATCGAGCCATAAAACAAGGAGTATTACGTCGTGTGATTCCGTATCGTGTGTGGACTGGCCAGCACAGAGCCCTGATCTTAATCAAATAGAGCACCTATGGGATGAATTAGAGCGCCGCATAAGAAGTTTGGAACCAAGGCCTACTACTAAGCAACAGTTAGCGGCAGCATTATGTACTGAATGGAAGCGCATACCTATCGCTGTGTTCCAAAACCTTGTTGAAAGCATGTCTTGAAGGGGCAGTGCATGCATTAAGGCTAAAGGTGGACCGACACCGTAGTAATGCATGTCGATAAATGCTATGTTGTGTTTCTCTTCTATAGGTGTCCGGTGACTTTGTCAATATAGTGTAGAATATCTGGTGTACGAGATAGAGAAAAGGAGAAGAAATATCCTGTGCCACAGTAACCACAATTCTTGCATTATGCTATCCATAATATTCTATCTCGCTACAGAACTTCAAAATCAAATACTTTGACACACTATTGAAATTTAATAGCTTATCGAACCCAAATTATTCCGTGACACTCTCTTGTTACCGGATATTTTTCGTCATATGAATACGGAAAAAAGTGAGAACGAGGCTTTTCCGGTAATATACGAAAGAATTGCGGAAAGATTTCTGAAAATTCAAAATTTTATGTTAACGCATCTTGAAAACGATATTTTACCGTCAATACAAGAAAGGGATTGCAGAAAGGTTTCTGAAAATTCAGAATTTTTCAGGCGTAGGAAAAATCCGTGAAATTCGGGGGTTTTTTTCCGTCGTTTCACGGAAAAGGTTGTATCACAAGAAATAAATCAAGAAAAGTGTCTGGTGAATTTCAAGAAAATTGTTTACAATGTTCCCTTGAACACTAAGAATGGTTAAGCGTATACCAAGGACAGACGACTTTAAACTCTTGAAGGTGTGATTAAAATAATTGCAATGTATATTACTGTCATCTTATGCTGTTAATTGCAAACAAGGAACACTGAGAAAAAAAGTTTGTTTGAAACAACAAAATAGTTTTGTTGAGCTGTTTTGCCGATTTATTTTGTTGCTTCAGCCAAACTCCATCAGAATTGGTCTGTTGGCAACACAAAATTATTTCGTTGGCTATATTTTGTTAATTGAACTATATGGAGGTGGCATCGACCTTACGCCAAAGCGCACGTGATTACTAGCTACTCCATACGGGCACTACCAGACTACCACTGACCAGAAGAATCTCGCTTTGTGCTTAAGATTTAGTTTTGAACTATGGCTGACTGCGAATTTTATTTGCGATCGGTTGCTGGTCGCAAATAAAAATTTGCACATAAGGTAATGATAAGAGTTGTAATTTATATAGAGAGCTTGATTTCATGTATAGGCTATATATACAGGGTGTTTCGAAATTCGTGCGGCAACCAGAGATTGCATGGTGATAGTAGCCTGGAACATACAGAACTTTACGAAAAATATTGCGATTTTTTTTTTTTTCTAACCAAATATGTGAATAATTTGTTTCATCAAAAAACTAAGAAAAACATTTAAAAAGAACTCGGATTTAGAAACATGTTACACACGCACCAAAATAGTGTCAATATATCATTATGACAAGTACAAATCGCCCGTAAGAATTTGCTCGGAAGAGCAGATATGACCGAGTGGTTAGCACGCCTAGTTCCTAAACCGAAAGTCTCAGGTTCAAATCCGCTCGGTGAGAAAGTTTACGCTGGCTGAGAAGATTTTCTCGTGACATAACGCCGTCTAAATTCATTTAAACACCACCAAGAAATAAATACGGAGGGGGAAAAAATGGCGGACACCCAGGGTCAAAGCGCACCACCTATATTAGTGCACCGGCAAAGTGTTGCCATCGGAAAAAAAGTTTAGGGACAAAGTGACCTAGCTACATAACTCTAAATTTTCTTGAAGCAAGAAATTAATGTGGTACGATAACAATATGTTTGGTTGCAGCAACAAAACGTTTTATCACCGGTCCCGGACGATTGGTCCATTGCCGATTCGTCGAATGCCGATTGGTCCAATGCCGATTCGTCGAATGCCGACTGGTCCAATGTCCGATTCGTCCAATGGTACGATTGGTCCAACGCCGATTCGTCCAATGCTATCATCTTACCAACGGTAAACTTTTTTATTTTCCAGAAAGGAATAATAATTTAAATTATTCTCCTCTTTATATCCTTTTGAAAGATAATTTCCGTATATTTAGTAATTGTAAACATTTTACATAAACCTGGTAAAAGGCACTCAATGGAGCATTTCTCAGCTGTTTGCAAAGCACCTAGGCCGCGAGCATTATTTGAAGATTTTAATTTACAACCTAGATATTTGGTATTTGTAAATATGTTATAAAACCTAATAAAAGGCACTCATTCTATCATTTCTCAGGTCTTTACAAGGCACCTAGGCCGCGGGCCATTTTAGAAGATTTTAAGTTACAACCTAGATATTTGGTATTTGTAAACATTTTGTAAAACTTTATAAATTATAGGCACTCATCGTATCATTTCTGAGGTCTTTGCTAGGCACCTAGGCCGCGGGCCTATGAATTAATATTTCGTGCTTAACTAAAAGCTCAATATTATTAACTTGATCTGATATGTAAACGTTATGAATCTGACATCGGTAGAATTAAAACTGTTAAAAAAGTCTAGGCCTAGGGCCTATGAATTAACATTTCGTGTTTAAATAAAAGCGCAATATTATTAACATGATTTAATATGTACACGTTATGAATATGGCATCGCTGGAATAAAAACTGTTGAAAAGGCCTCAGTCCAAACCCCGATCAGGTGTTTCCATTGGGCAGTTGGCGGAAAACCCTACTGCATTCTACAAACAGAAACGGAACACTAGTATTTTATATTATTTCATGCAAAAGAGAAACATTGAAGTTGATAGAACGGCTCGTACATCAGTAACTTCATACGGCAGCAAGGACAGTATAACAAGAAAACGCGATTTCAAAATAACATCGGAGATAGAATCAGAACAGATGAGACTTTTATAGCAAGAGTAGCACTTCGGACAGATAGGACAGAGTTGGACCAATCGTCCATTGGACGAATCGGCATTGGACCAATCGTCCCATTGGACAAATCGGCATTGGACCAATCGTACCATTGGACGAATCGTACCTTTGGACCAATTGTCCATTGGACGAATCGGCATTGGACCAATGGTCGTTGGACGAATCGTACCAGACCCTTTTATCACAATAACAATACATAGTGTTGGATCAAACAAATTCCCAAAAATTGACCTAGGCATTTTGTTACATGAACAAAACGCTTTGTCATGATAACAATAAATTTTGTAGAATCAACAATAATTTTCAGCAAAATACATTTGTAAATTTTAGAAACATTTTTGTTGACTGCATATCGACAAAAATGTTTGGTTCATTTAGCATTTTTTTTTCTTTTTTTTTTTTTTTTTTTTTTTTGCTGAATTAACAAAACGCTTTTCTCAGTGAAACATGACGGTTCCAGTTTTTTCGAGCTCACTTCTGTCGAGAATCAACGATTACATGAACATGATGTTCACAATCAAATAGAATTTTAGAAGTTGTAGGCAACTTGTGCATGTTATTATGTCTTCTCCTTCATAAAATTCTGCTGTGAGTATGTTACCATTGTTCAAAGCTACTCGTATTTGTATGTTAAATTTTAAGACTTATAAGCCACATGCCGACAAATGAGACACACATTCACCGAACTGGTTTGAAAAGGGCGGATAAAATTTTTGATAATTCATGTAGTTGATTCGGTCTGTGAGGATACCAAACACTGAACAATCAGCTGCCCAGCTGTTTCTGTGCTGAAGTCTGCTACTGCAATTACGTTGGTGGGGCAAACTTAATCTGTAGAAATTCGAAACACATTAGACAGCCGAAGATCTTATTGGTTCACAGCCGTTTGTCATAAGTCAGACTAACAAATGTTGCCCATTATAAGGGTAGTTTATTTCTCAGTTGCTGACCTATATTCTGAAGGCAGCTGAGAATCACTTGTTAACGCATACACACATAAAGAAAAAAAACCAGTTAATTCAACAGCTAAACAGGTATTTGTTCTAGGCTTCCGCGGTGTGCTACCAAAAGCGAAGACTTACATTATTATTTTTTTTTTTGCAATATCTTCCGGTTAGCAAATCACAAGTAGAAACTGTTCATCAGTCTGTGATGCCTGTCAGCAACAATGGTGTCGAGAGGATTAGATTTTTCTGCCACTCAAAAATCTTTATTTTTTCTTTCAGATTTTAACGAAGGATGTTTTGTTCTAAGAGTTTTTGAAATGAAAGCTAATATGTTATAAACGTTTTCTCCGCATGACTGCTCATGCATTTGGACCTTACCTTATAGGCATTTCCAGGAGAAAAAGAATACATAAAAGTATTCAATGGTTGCCACTAAAACGCACGATTTTTTTTTCTATGAAGTTCAGAAAAGAAATTTTGAAAGTTTCGTAATTCAACTTTAGTTTCAGATAAACGGACTGAATTGAAAGCGACTTTCTGGTGCATTTGCGGTTTCAAGAAAGCTTACTTCTACTGTAAAAAATAAGTAATGTGAATTCACTGAAAATTCCTGAAAAAAAGTGCAGCAAAGTTACCGGTAAGTGTCCGTTTTTAACGAAACTAAAAGTTTCCGTTTCTTCTAACTTCCGTATTTCAACAGATTTTCCATATTCAGTAATTCCGTTGTAACGTACCAGGAGATGTGACGTACCTGCCAGAAGGACGCATAAAGGCAGATAGGAATCAGAATAAAACGTCCGCGTAGCTCAATTGGTAGAGCAACTTATTCCGGAAAGAGGGGACCCGGTTTCGAATCCTGGCGCGGATAAAAATGACGGAGAAATTTACTTCGTTATAATGGCGCCCGAACTATCCGGATGACCCGACCATTCAAAATCTCGCAATGGTGTGATGTTATTTCCACACCGCGAGATAAGAAAAATAAGAGAATCCCTTCTCCAGCACATCAGAAAAAAAAATAAAAATAAAGGGGAGATGATGTAACGTACCAGGAGATGTGACGTACCTGCCAGAAGGACGCATAAAGGCAGATAGGAATCAGAATAAAACGTCCGCGTAGCTCAATTGGTAGAGCAACTTATTCCGGAATGAGGGGACCCGGGTTCGAATCCTGGCGCGGATAAAAATGACGGAGAAATTTACTTCGTTATACCGTTTATTCAAGAAAAGTCAGTTTCAGGTTTTTCCGTATTTATACATAATTTTTCCATAATCTTCGATTTGGACTTTTTCAGCCCTATTTCCAGATATTCTTATTTCTTAAAGCACGAAGTTACTTTCCTTTGCCCCTGGTCGGGTTTGTCTGGGTTTGCCTTCAACAGCAGAGATGGAAACAGGTCACGCGTCAACGGGTCAACGGGTCCAACGTATCGGGTCAAGGTGTTCCTGACCTGATTTTGCCCCGGTTTTATTTCCGTTTTATTTTTGAAAAGAGAAAAATATATTCCAAAGAAAAATGCGTGTTGTGGAATTCTGTAGTGGTTACTGGTGCCCACGGAGTGAATAATGATTTGCCATGCAAAAATATTGTCGTCTCTTTCTTAAAGTATAACTAAGATTTCCGCCGAACGATGTCAGACACACAGAGACCATATCGTAAAAAGGTACTTCCTTTGCGTTCTTTTACAGTGAGATTGTCCAGGGCAAGGTACAGGCAAACGCCATTCGCCTGCTTCTCAGCTGATTCACTCTCTCCATGCGAAGTTCACTGTATGACTAAGAGTTCATTTTCACATCGCATCTTTTACATTGAGCATTCAGCGGTTTTCGATTGATGTGCTAACATTCCGTTCCCATGACATGTTATGTCGAAATTAACTCCTTATTTGTTAATATGGATGGATTTAATATTAAGGAGGTTGAGAAAGGCGTCGAGGACAACAGATACGTGCTTGTTGAAAACCACAAGAGGAAGAGTGAATGCTGGAAATTGTTTCGTCTCATTAAGGAGCCGGTGAATAATTCTGTGTTGTTTGGTCTTGCTTGTTGTTCGAAATGTGGAAAGTGAATAATTACAAAGAAAGATGTCGACGGTGTAATCAAAGATTATGGAACCAAAAATCTAACGGACCATATGAAAGTATGCGCACCTCCATCAAAGCGTGGAAAGAGGTGAACAATCTAAATACATTTAAAAAAATACATTTGTGTAATCGTAAATGATGGTTCCCATCTGTAATATACTCCATGGTCACGGTCATAGTCAGCCATTACTCCTGGATTACGCAAAATAGTGGCACTAAAAATTGTACTAAAATTTAGCAAGTAACCAAATTTTATTATTAAAAAAGGATTTCAGTTATTAAATATCAAGCAGTTATTGGGATGAATATATATATATTACGTTTATGTGTATATAAATATAAATTGAGTTTCGAATTTATAGTTCAAAGAAGATTTGTCCGGGTCAGTTATGGGTCCGGATCGGGTCCGAAATGTTTGACCCATTTCCAACTCTTTTCAACAGCAGCTGCGCGGGCTACCGTTATTTTTGGCTCACCGACACTTAAAGCACAGATATATATATATGGTAGAAGCCTAATTGCACGATGATGAAACGTCTTCTGCTATTAATTCAGGTAAATTAGTCATTTTATTTTCTGTTGGAGAGTATTATTTTTCTGAATAGGTTTGTAATAGAGGTTGAACCAAAAGTCACTGTGCACCTGACAAGACAATACGCGTACAACAACTACAAGCGTACCTGCTACAACAAATGCTGGAAATGGCCCCATCCTGTGTATAGACATTCATCCACGCGTCTGAACATGTTCTCAAAGACACGTGACAGGTCCAACCGAGAAATGTTGCCGATTATTGTGATGATGGCTTCCTGCAACTCCGCAAGAGAACGGGGATTGTTCTTGTAAACAGAGTTTTTCAGTAAACTCCACATATAATAATCTGGAGGTGTGAGATTGGGCGAACGTGGCAGCCATATGTCTTTGGAGATGATCCTGTTCCCGAACACATCAGTCAACAACGCTATCGAGACATGAACTGTATGGTACTTAGCGGAATCCTGCTGGAAGTAGCCATTAACAATTTCCTCCTCGCTTAAGTGGGATGCGCGATGAATGGGTACAGGATATTGTCGCAATACCTTGTCGCGTTTATGGTTCCCTCGAAGAATATGGGCCCGATTATGTGTTATAATGTACAAGTTTGTCCGCGTCGGACACCAAAACCGGGTCCCCTCTCTCCAGAGTATGTCGCTCTCCCAACTGAGCTACGCGGACATGTGTTCTCATTGGTATCTGCCTTTATCTCATGTGCGTTTTGCGGAGCAGGCACGCCTCATCTCCCACTTCCCCGAAAGAGGGCTGGGTGTATGGTCCACGGGTCAGCCATGACCACGTGTCGCTGTAGGCAGTCATCCCATGAAGAACGTGCTTCTGAGAAATCCCAGACAATTTGGTGTGTGGAACGTAACAGCACACTGATTTTTTTCGAAGCACTGAAGAAGGGATTCTCATTTTTCCTGTCTCGCGGCGTGGAAAGAACATCATACCATTGCGAGAAATGAAACAGTCGGGTCATCCTTGATGTTCGGGCGCCAATATAACGCACAAGTTTGTCCGCACTGGCCATCAATTTGGGGTTCCCTCACTGCGGAGTAAGTCGCTTTCCCAACTGAGCTACGCGGACATGTGCTCTCAATGCTATCGGCCATTATCTCATGTGCGTCCTGCGGGGCAGGCACGTCATAGCGTCTTCGAGATATCGCACACCACACAGTACGTCAGGTGCACAGAGACTTTTGGCTCACTCTGAATGTTTTTTTCTGTAGGAGGTCTCACAAATTAAGCTTTTTTTCATCGTGATTTTTCGAAGCGTTCAATTATCGTTAAGAAAATACGAAATGTACAGCTTTATAGTACTATTTCCCAAACTCCTAAATATAAAATTTAATCTTGATAGCTACAATAGCTTTTGTCGTAAGGGCTCCACAGGCTAATACCTAGACATTACACAATAACCTGTACAATAGTTTAAGAACCCAGTTTCATAGGGTAACATTATACAAGGTGGTTGTAAACTCCTTCAACAACACAAGAGGGGTGATAGTACACATCAAGACGAACAATATTTGCAATGGAACCTAGGGCCACATTCCACTCCTAGTGCCAGAAAAGAGTAAAGTTACAAATCCACGTTGAGCCTTCAACAGTGAACACATCAAGACGAACAATATTTGCAATGGAACCTAGGGCTGCATTCCACTCCTAGTGCCAGAAAAGAGTAAAGTTACAAATCCACGTTGAGCCTTCAACAGTGAACACATCAAGGCGAACAATATTCGCAATGGAACCTAGGGCCGCATTCCACTCCTAGTGCCAGAAAAGAGTAAAGTTACAAATCCACGTTGAGCCTTCAACAGTGAACACATCAATGCGAACAATATTTGCAATGGAACCTAGGGCCGCATTCCACTCCTAGTGCCAGAAAAGAGTAAAGTTACAAATCCACGTTGAGCCTTCAACAGTGAACACATCAAGGCGAACAATATTTGCAATGGAACCTAGGGCCGCATTCCACTCCTAGTGCCAGAAAAGAGTAAAGTTACAAATAAACGTTGAGCCTTCAACAGTGAACACATCAAGGCGAACAATATTTGCAATGGAACCTAGGGCCGCATTCCACTCCTAGTGCCAGAAAAGAGTAAAGTTACAAATAAACGTTGAGCCTTCAACAGTGAACACATCAAGGCGAACAATATTTGCAATGGAACCTAGTGCCGCATTCCACTCCTAGTGCCAGAAAAGAGTAAAGTTACATATCCACGTTGAGCCTTCAACAGTGAACACATCAAGGCGAACAATATTTGCAATGGAACCTAGGGCCGCATTCCACTCCTAGTGCCAGAAAAGAGTAAAGTTACAAATAAACGTTGAGCCTTCAACAGTGAACACATCAAGGCGAACAATATTTGCAATGGAACCTAGGGCCGCATTCCACTCCTAGTGCCAGAAAAGAGTAAAGTTACAAATCCACGTTGAGCCTTCAACAGTGAACACATCAAGGCGAACAATATTTGCAATGGAACCTAGTGCCGCATTCCACTCCTAGTGCCAGAAAAGAGTAAAGTTACAAATCCACGTTGAGCCTTCAACAGTGAACACATCAAGGCGAACAATATTTGCAATGGAACCTAGGGCCGCATTCCACTCCTAGTGCCAGAAAAGAGTAAAGTTACAAATAAACGTTGAGCCTTCAACAGTGAACACATCAAGGCGAACAATATTTGCAATGGAACCTAGGGCCGCATTCCACTCCTAGTGCCAGAAAAGAGTAAAGTTACATATCCACGTTGAGCCTTCAACAGTGAACACATCAAGGCGAACAATATTTGCAATGGAACCTAGGGCCGCATTCCACTCCTAGTGCCAGAAAAGAGTAAAGTTACAAATCCACGTTGAGCCTTCAACAGTGAACACATCAAGGCGAACAATATTTGCAATGGAACCTAGGGCCGCATTCCACTCCTAGTGCCAGAAAAGAGTAAAGTTACAAATCCACGTTGAGCCTTCAACAGTGAACACATCAAGGCGAACAATATTTGCAATGGAACCTAGGGCCGCATTCCACTCCTAGTGCCAGAAAAGAGTAAAGTTACATATCCACGTTGAGCCTTCAACAGTGAACACATCAAGGCGAACAATATTTGCAATGGAACCTAGTGCCGCATTCCACTCCTAGTGCCAGAAAAGAGTAAAGTTACAAATCCACGTTGAGCCTTCAACAGTGAACACATCAAGGCGAACAATATTTGCAATGGAACCTAGTGCCGCATTCCACTCCTAGTGCCAGAAAAGAGTAAAGTTACAAATCCACGTTGAGCCTTCAACAGTGAACACATCAAGGCGAACAATATTTGCAATGGAACCTAGGGCCGCATTCCACTCCTAGTGCCAGAAAAGAGTAAAGTTACAAATCCACGTTGAGCCTTCAACAGTGAACACATCAAGGCGAACAATATTTGCAATGGAACCTAGGGCCGCATTCCACTCCTAGTGCCAGAAAAGAGTAAAGTTACAAATCCACGTTGAGCCTTCAACAGTGAACACATCAAGGCGAACAATATTTGCAATGGAACCTAGTGCCGCATTCCACTCCTAGTGCCAGAAAAGAGTAAAGTTACAAATCCACGTTGAGCCTTCAACAGTGAACACATCAAGGCGAACAATATTTGCAATGGAACCTAGGGCCGCATTAAACTCCTAGTGCCAGAAAAGAGTAAAGTTACAAATCCACGTTGAGCCTTCAACAGTGAATACAAAGAGACATACCTAATTTATGAGTAGCACAATTCCAATCGCATCAGAGAAAGACTCAAAAGATCTGCTCAAACTGGCGTCCAAGGGCGTCGTTGCACAGCCCACACAGGCGAATGAAGGACTGTCGCACCCTCTCGTAGACTCCCGGTGTGGTGTTGATCTTGTCCGCAGTAACTGCGATTCGCGCGACGAGATCTTCCAGGGAGTGCAAAGGTGTCTCGTACACCAATGTTTTCATGTGCCCCCAGAAGAAAACGTCCAGTGGATTAAGGTCCCGGGAGAGCGGAGGCCAAGTCACAGGTCCACCGCGTCAAATCCACCGCCCGGGATGTGTCGCATTTAGGAAGTATCGGACCACGGTGACAAAGTGTGCTGGGGCCCCATCATGCATAAACCACATGTTCCTCCGTGTGGTGAGACCGGGAAGCACTTGCTCCAGAAACACACGGTACGCTGCGCCGGCAAACGTATACGTCAATTCTCATGTGATGTTCACACGGTAATATCGCTGAACGGGTTCGGCTGCGTTTTTAAATGTTTGCTCCTCATCGTCTACGCACGTGTTCAGCGCACCTAATTTGTATCTTTTGCTTCTCATGCACTGGTTGGAACTCCGTGTGCCTGCTGGACGTTTTTCGAACGTGCTCTTTTCTGGCACTAGGAGTGGAATGCGGCCCTAGGTTCCATTGCAAATATTGTTCTTCTTGATGTGTACTATTACCCCTCTTGTTTTGTTGAAGGAGTTTACAATCACCCTGTATACAATAGCTGGTGCACAAAATTGGGAAGAGGAGAAGGAATATCCTGTGCCATAATAACCAGAACTCATGCGATATGCTATCACAGTATATTGATCTCGCTGCAGAATTTCAGAATCAGATCCTTCGACAGATGATTAAAATTTAACAGTTAATCAAATCTCAAGTAGTCCCGGGAATCGCTCCTATTACCTAAAATTCTCCGTCATATGGATACGGAAAAAGGGAGAACAGAATTTCCCCGTTAATACACTGGCGGAAAGTGAAAAAAGAACACCAAGAAGGAGACGTCTGATACGAACGAAATTTACACAGAACAATAACGGAATACAGAGGATAACGTGATCAAAACATTATGGCAAAATACAGCTGTATTTGCTGGTAAACTGAAAAAATAACATTTCCATGTAACATGGTTAGTACGAGGTTGAACCGCCATGAACTGCGTCACACTGTGCAATACTGGCATGGAGTCTGTGGTACAGATGTTGGATGTAAGTTTGGGGTATTGTGTTCCAAGCATCCTCAACCTGTACGCGTAAATCGGGGATTGTCGTGGCTGGCCGTGGAGACCGGATAAGTCGTTGTCCCATAAAATCCCACACGTGCTCAATGGGGGACAAATCCGGTGAACGCACAGGCCATGGAAGTTGTCTCACACCATGAAGTGCATGTTGCGTTGCACGTGCCGTGTGTGGGCGTGCGTTATCTTGCTGGAAAACACCACAATGGAACGACCTTACAAATGGCACAACAACGGGCTAAATGATGTTGTTGATGTAGGAGGTGCTGTTTAACGTACCCGGTACAAACACTAGTTGTGTACGGGAGTGATAGCTGATCGCTCCCCACACCAGGAGAAGAACAGGTGTAGGCACTTTGTGTCGCTGGCGGATGCAAGAAGGGTGGAGACGCTCCCCTGTACGTCTGCGAACACGCATACGGCCATCGGAGCTCCCAAGCAGAATCTGCTTTCATCGCTGAACACGACAGATCGCCATTGCGTTCTCCAGTGCAGACGTTGGCGACACCACTGCAGCCGTTCCTGACTGTGGGCTGGAGTCAGAGGTACACATGCCAGAGGCACACGTGCACGTAGTCCTGCATCGAGTAGATGGTTGCGGATTGTTCGCACAGTCACCTCAGGTGCAACGGCAGCTCGGATTTCCGTCGCAGTGGATGTTCTGCTTGACAACGCTACTCTTCTTATGCGTCGATCGGTCCGCTTATCAGTCCGTCTGTGACTCCCGGTTCCACGTCTTCTCGTGTGGCAATGTTCCTCGGACCATCTACGCCACCATCGTACCACCACCGATACTTCCCGTCCAATTCGCTCCGCAATACGACGATACGACCACCCGGCCTCGTGAACTCCGACTAGACGACCTCGCTCAGAGTCCGATAACTGCTGAAATCGTACACGTCTTCCATGTCCAGGCATTGCAGGGTCTTCGCACGTGTCCGTACGCCAACGACTGATTACATTCACTTCGCCGTACTCCTTAAATACCACCGACGATAATTTGCATATTATGCCGTTCTGTGGCGTAAGCGCTCACCGGTTGGTCCCGAAATTAACATCACACCTACGTAAACTCGACCCCAATAACATATGTAAATTTCATGATCGTCCGCCAATTCCTTCTTGGTGTTCTTTTTTCACTTTCTGCCAGTGTATATGAAAGACGAAAGAAATTGCGGAAAGGTTTCTGAAAATTTAGAATTTTCCTGACGTACCAAAAATCCGTGAAATTCAGGTCATTTCACGGAAAAAGTCGTATCAGGAATGTGCTTCGTTATTTTACAAAAGGAACCGCTGAAACTGCCTCGTGAATTTCAGGAAATTTTTCAAAGTGCAGGATAAGAATATCAACTGACAGGGAAAGGTTTGCTGTAAGTAAATGTAATTGGCTTTTATATTTCTGGAATGTTTCTATTGGCGAAAAGAGAAGTTAAGAAATTACTTCCCTCCTGCTGAGCAGCATGCTGATCTGCGTACTGAGACGAGGCGGTAAAGTTGACGAAGTGCGAAAGCACGTGCGTTGTCGCCATAGAGATCCTAGGTGAACTTGCTCTCAGTGGCATTTCAATTGACTGGTTGTGCAAATTTTGAGAATTCCGTGGCGGGTTTTTAGGTAATTGTTAATTACAGGGCAAACTGTGAAATCGTTGGTAGATCATGGATTCTTGTGCTAAAAGAGAAGACGTGTTCTAACTTCGGGATTTCTATTTGAAGCTGTCTAACACAAACTCACCTCAATGACGGCGGCGTACATGTTGTTCTATGAGGTTCTCGTTTCGTACACAAAAAATATTCCGTAGGTATAAATAAACACCTGTTTATATAGTTAAATATAATCCAAACGTTCCCTTCTCGCTGGTGGTGTTATGTTGTCGATCCTAACACTGAAGATTCAGAACACAAATGAAGTTTAATGACGCCTAACTTCCTTTTCCCCAACAAGTTAGTAAAATCATGCAATGCATTGATTATGATACGCTTTCCAACATACCAGAAATCATTACTCAAGTCATTACTCAAGTTATGAGGATAATGACGGTGGAATAAATCTGTCTCTTGTGCCCTGACCTTTGACTCCATTTCGATGATATTCAAGAGAATCGGTTCAGTATACCTCTGGAATAACATGAAAAAGTTTTGTTGCAATCGAAGCATTTTTACGTAAGTTACGACTCATAAGGGCGATGGAATGGATCCTGGTCCTATGTCCTGACCTTTGACCCCATTTCTTCCATTTTCAATAGGGTTCGTCTCCAGGTTGTCCCCTACCACATATTAGAATTTCATCGAAATCGAACCATTTTTACGCGAGTTATCGTGTGGACAGGCAGACAGGCGGACAAAGCTGAAGCATATACGCTTCTTCAACCTACGGTTGGAAAGCGTAAATAAAAACATTCTGGAATTAACTCTTTGCAAGAAAAACAAAAAAACAAAAACATAAAAACGAAGCACCTCGAGAAAATCCTTCGATCCTAATGAAACGGCGCATGCAAGAACCGTAGTGCCGAATAAGCAAATTATTAAAATATAACGTCCAATGACGAAATAGTGGCCCGCTACAGCTCATGGGAAAACCGTGCATCGAGGAGCGTACATCAAGAGCAAAGCTCGCACGCAGAAACAATTGTGACAGCGGATTGCGGTTACATTAATTAACCTCCACGGAGTGTGAGGATGGGTCGACGTTGGATCCGTGCACAATAGTTGAGAGAGTTTGAGAGAGGTCGTATAATTGGGCTGAGACAGACCGGCTGGTCAAATCGCCGAATCGACAGGCATTTGGATCGGAGTGACGCTGCAAACGGACTATGTTGGCGCCGATAGGTCGAGGAGAGTACAACCCAGCGTAACGCTGGCAATGGATGGCCGAGGGTAACGACAGACCTCGAAGACCTAGCGATTGTGGGAGCCGCACGAACAGAACCGAATTCGTCGCTCTCAACCATCCGTGGCCATGTTGCGTTGTCTATAGATACGGAAGTGGCCATATCTATAGACAATTTGGTCCCCGTGCTGTGGCCTGACGACTTGCAGCACGGGGACCAAATTCGAGGTGGCCACTCCGCTACCTACCACTGAGCAGCGAGCATCACAGGCACCGCTTGCAGTGGCGTTGGGTCCAATCAAAGAGGGATAGTGCCTAGTGGCGTCGTGTTGCTTTCAGTGATGAGTCACGGTTGTCACTTGGCGCCGATGATCAGCGCATGCGTGTCCGGACACAAGCCGGCCAGCTCACGGATCCTGCCTTTGCCGTGGTAAGGCACACGGGTCGCACAGCGGGAGTCACTGTCTGGGGAGCCATTTCCTATGATAGTTGGACACATTTGGTAGTCCTCCGTAACACCCTCACAGCTCAAGGGTACGTAGACGACATTCTACGAACTGTTGTGTTGCTATTCCTGTGGCAGCATCACCCAGAAATTTTTCAACAGGATAATGTCCGGGTTCTCCCAGGACTGCCGCTGTAATGTCGACACCCTTCCATGGCCAACCGGATCTCCCGACCTCTCACCGATCAAACATGTTTCGGACATGACGGGACGCCACCTACGCCCATCCTGGAATGTCGGCGAACTGACTTGCAATTTGGGCACCATCTGACATGCTGTACCTCAGGATGAACAGTATGAATGGTTGAACTGTATGAATGGTTACCTGGAGTGGCATAGATTCATCCGTGAACTGTATGAATCTATGCCCCTCCAGGTAAGCGCTTGTACCTGACCCAAAAGTGGCACTACAACGTACTAACTTGTTCCACTCGTGTAGCTGTTTTATCCGAATAAATAACTCAACTTCTCTGTAATTCCAATCACATCCTTTGCTATGCATGCACATTGGACATACCAATTTTCAACTCGATTGGATCATTCCTTCTTGGGTGCTTCGTGGTTTTTTATTTGTTTTTGTTTTTTTCGAACAGTGTACAAAGAGCGAATACGTATAATTACTACGAACCTTTTTCTACGTGTTGGTATTCGCGTCTTGTCGTTCTGCTGTTCCTAACGCGATAAGCATTGATACAGGGTGTCCCACTCTCTACCGAACCCTACATTTCTTTAATAATATTACCACCAATGAAGATATTGCAACGAAATTTCAGGTGGATTTACCTCATTTCGTGCGAAATGTGATTATATCACAACATGTGTTGGAAGTGGTCACCATTTGCGTCCAGACAGCATTGAACCCAGGCGCTCCATATTGTGGAAAGTCCTTGCCAGTACGTCCGCCATCACTGCCACAATCCTTCCGTGATGTTTGCTTTCAAGGCATCTATGGTTCGCAGTTTCTTTTGGTAAAATCTATCTTTTAGATATCCCCATAAAAAGTAATCAGGAGGCTTCAGATCGGGCGAGCGCGGTGGCCATGGACCCTTCGAAATGACGCGGTTGGCGAAAAAGGACTGAATTTCGGTCATACTGGTGGGTGATGTCGCTCCATCATGCTAGTAATATCCAATGGAGTGTTCTTCGTCGTCCAATTGATTTACAAAGGTGTTGAAGATTTCAATGTATGCAGCTGTTGTGATGGTCGTATCGAAGAAGATGGGAACAATTATGCTGCGCCTGGTCATCCCACACCAAACACCAATTTTCTGTGAATGAAGGGGTTCTTCATGTATCACGTTGGGATTTTCACTGTCCCAAATACGGGAATTTTGAGAATTGATGTATCTGGACATTTGTATCCACGCCTCGTCCGAGAACCACGTGTAGTCCAGAATGCCCGGATTTTCCTGAAGAAATGTCTGAAACCATCGACAATATGTCACTCGTGTCACGTGGTCAGGCGTTTTCAGTTCGTGGACCACGGAGATACGGTACGCATGAAGCTTTGCTTTTTTCACAGCACGTTGACAAGTGCTTTTGGACAACTCTAATTCCTGTAACAGTCAGCGAAGTGACTTCCTGGGGGACGCAAGTAGTCTGCCCTTTACATTCTGGTTCGTTTCTTGGACATTTGTGGACGACCACCTGCATGGTCGTCTATTAAAGTCCCCTTGGTTTCCAATTTCTTCGACAATGCCCAAATGGTGGACTTGCTCGGCGGATGTCTGACTGCAAACCTCTCCAAGAATTGCTGTTGACAAGACTTTACCGATTCTGTTTTCCAATAGGTGCGAACAATAAACACTCGTTCCTCCAGAGTATGCCGCTACATTTTTACAGCCACGAGCACTCACTATCAACAACCATATTGTGTAGACACGCTCAGCGAAATGACATAACAAAGCAGCAGAGAGGCTCATCCGGCTGGCTGGCGGACTGCTCCTCAGTCGCGCCACACTTAGGAATGTGTCTGCCACTAAGGTGCACTCCGGCTATTTGCCGGAAAGCGCCGGATTCAATACTGCCTGGACGCAAATGGTGGCCACTTTCAGCACATGTTGTGAAGTCATCACATTTCGCACGAAATGAGGTAAGTCCACTTCAAATTTCGTTGCAATATCTTCATTGGGGTTAATATTATTAAAGAAATGCCGGGTTCGGTAGCGAGTGGGACACCCTGTATGAAATTATACATGGCCATGTAAACAATTACTGTTGTTTCATTTCAAACCAATTTTAATAATTTTTAGTGACAGAATAGTTTATTGTACAACCATTGCTGCGCTATGCGTTCTTCTCTACTAGATCTCCAGTGAAGTAACAAATTTTCATGAACGCTTACCTAATAACTTGTTGAGCCGCCGCCCTTGGGAGCCGCCCTTGGCCTTCAAAACAGCTTAGATTCGATGCGGCATGGGTTTAACAAGGTACTGATGTCGTTCTACAAGTATGTTCAGCCAAACGGATGTGATGGCGTCCGTCAGTTGTAGAATGTTCGATGGAGGAGGACCTCTCTTACGAATGGCTCTCTCAATCTCATCCCAAAGGCATTCGATTGGATGAAGACCTGCAGACTGTGAGATCGATTTTAGCATTTCAAAGTCACTGTCGTGCTCGTGAAGCCACTGTGTGACAATCCAAGAGTTGTTTCATGGTGCATTATTCTGCTGGAAGTAGCCCCTTCCATCAAGAAACACCATGTACATGTACGGGTGTATCTGGTCTGTAGTTATGTTAAGATACCTCGTGTCATTCAAACGCTGTTCCAGCGGTATTACGGAACCCATTGCCGGCCATTAAAGCAGACCCCAGATCATTACATTGCTTCCACTAGCTTGTACAGTTCACGCCATGCAGCTGGGATACAACATTTGGTGCTGTAGACGCCATGTTGTGGCACGTTTACCGGCGTTCTGGTGTACTTTTGTATTGATCAAAATTTTATCATGATGGGATCAAATATTTACCATCAGATTACAGGAGTCCCAATGGGTAGCTCATTTTCCAGCACCCTGGCCAACTTATACTTACATTTCTATGAAGCTAGGGCCTACAATCTGCATAAATTGAAAGCTGGATATATTTTTAGATATATTGATGACATTATTGTCTTTAATTTTCCACAATTTGAGACTATTGTCAAAGGTATTTTTCCTTCGCAGCTTAAGTTGGAAAAAACCAATTCAGTTGATAATCGTACACATTTCTTGGACATCGACATCATCTGAGAGGATCTGGCCAACATCAGAGTTGAGGTCTTTGATGAAAAGAGAAATTTTGCCTACAATATAATGTATTGTATTAATCGGAGTTCCAGTGTTTTTCAATTTCAATTCACAGTAACTTAGTAAGTAATCTAATCCTCAGAATTTACAGGATCTGTAATAGTAGCTCTGCTATCATTAGGAATTTAAAAGACATCTTTGTTATTTTAAGGAGGAATGGTTATCCTTTTGAGTTTCTTAAATGCTATTTTTCTCAGTTGTTGTCTCGTACGGAGTCGGGTTTTTTTTTTCTTTTGTTGGGGGTTTAACGATCACCGTGAGCAACTCAGTGGGCTGTAAGCAGTCTCCCGTCCCTAATTTAGGGCCACTGGTTCCAGGGAAGGGAGAGAGTCAATGCCGTAAGACAAACATAACATCCATGCCTCACGAGATTCGAACCCAGGCCCATCTCAAACGAGTAATTTTTTTTTTTTTTTTTTTTTTTTGGTTGGAGGTTTAACGACCACCGTGAGCAACTCAATGGGCTATAAGCAGTCGCCCGTCCCTAATTTAGGGTCACTGGTTCCAGGGAAGGGAGAGAGCCAGTGCCGTAAGACAAACACAACATCCATGCCTGACGGGATTCGAACCCGGACCCCTTACGGACGAATGATCAGAGGCCAGCGCCTTAGACCACTGCGCCACCGGGGCGGCAGGCAGACGAGTAATCAGAAGCCATCGCTTATAACACTGCATAATCGGAGCCGGAGTTGGACATTACAGACATTGTAGACGTTACTAACTAAGGGTCCTGCAATATTAACGAGTAGGACTCACTAGACTGTTTGGTGGGTCGCTAACAGCATCTGCTTACTAATTGCAACACAATTTGCACCTATTCCGTAGTTCTTTTTTCTTTCATTGTTTATTTTATTTTAGCATTTGTGTATTTTTTGGGGCTTTATCGTTTTGTGCTTTTGGTGGCTATACAGTTGTTTTTGTTTTTCGTCTTCTTTTTGCCCGCAACGGCGCTTTTGATCTCTGACTTTGTATTCTTATCAATTAGTTCTTCGCTAGTCCCTTTTTTTTTTTTTTTTTTTTTTTGCAGGCGCTTTTCTGGATTCTTTGCGTGTCTTGGATTTTGAGTTCTTTTCAGCTGGTACTTAACTGTTTTCATGTGGTGTTATTTCGGGTCCTATTCATGTGGGTTAGAGGACACTGTTGACGAGTTATTATTTTTAACTTTTTGTCGACATATGAAAAGCCACATATCTACCAGGTATCCTCCTCATGATTACTGCATTGTGTTTCGTTGAGGTTTGTGTTTTGCACGTGTTTTTATTGTATGTGATTTGGGATTTGTTTGTTTAATTTTAATTTTATTTGCCAGACATGTGCTGCATTCGCGCTGCTTGTGCTTCTAGCTGGTTTTGGTCGTATTCGGTGTATTTGATATGTGATCGGCATGTTTTTTTTTTTTGTTTGTTTTTTTTTTGGTGTTTTTGGTTTCCATAGAAAACCAGTTGCATTTTTTAGCGTATATATATGTAGTAACTCGTTCGTCTAGTGGAATTTAAATGCTGCACTACTAATACAGCCAGCCATCGTAGCTATAATATCTTTATTTGCAGAACACATACAAATAAAATAAGACGATAATTAACAACTTAAAATGAAAACATTCTATAACGTACAAAAGCCATCAACCACCTTCTTCTTTCTGCTCCCAACGAACTTCTGTTCCTGTTCTGCACGTGCGTCATCTCATCTGCGAAGCGCTCTGCACGTGCGTCGTCTCATCTATGACGTAGAATTGTCGTTACATGTAGTCAGTTCATTTGAACAAGCAGATATCTTACATATATATATATATATATATATGTAAGATATATATATATATATATGGGATTTATAATAAACAAGAAACTGAAGGATAAAGTTGTAGAAGTTGAAAGTTCCTCTGACAGAGCTGCACGACTTGTTATCCAACTCTCGAAAAGATACCAGGCTCAGATTATTCAAACTTATGCACCCACCACAAGTCATCCTGAAGAAGAAATTGAAGAATTTTATGAGGAAATTTGTCATCTAAATAATAAAGGTAAGCAGCACTTGAAAATAATTATGGGAGATTTCAATGCAAAAATAGGGCAACGGCAACAGAATGAAACTTCAGTAGGTAAATTCGGTCATGGCAACAGAAACCAGCGTGGAAATACTCTCGTTGAGTTTGCAGAGGCAGAAGGGTTTTTCATCTTGAACTCCTTCTTCAAGAAAAATCCACACAGGAAATGGACATGGAGACATCCAAATGGGACGACAAGTGAAATTGATTTTATTATGTGTAACAAAAAATTCATCATAGAAGACTGCAGTGTGCTAAACAAGTTCAACACAGGTAGTGACCATAGATTGGTGAGATGTAAGATGCACCTCAACACCAAACTTGAACGTGGCAAGCTCATAAGACAAACAAAATCTATTGACATAACCAACCTTAAAAAACACCATAATACCTTCAAGTTAGAACTGAAGAACAGGTTCTCTGCTTTAGAAGGCCTAACATCGGAAGAAGTGGACATCTCTGAAGTTAACAGAAAAATAACCAAAGCTCTTATGGAAACAGCAACAAAATTAGCTGGGTCTAAGAACAAGTTGCATGTGAACAAATTATCAGGAAAAACCAAAATGTTGATGCAAAAAGAAGAGAGATGAGGACAAATAAAGAAGATGTGACTTCCAAAGTGGAATATATAGAGCTATGCAAGACAGTAAGAAAAAGTATCACTGAAGACGTAAGGAAATTCAACTGTGAACTAGTGAGGAAAGCAATTGAAAACAACCAAAGCCTAAAGATAGCAAAGGGACATCTCAGTAAGGGAAGAAAACAGATTATGGCACTGAGAAAAGAAGATGGTTCTGTAACAAGAAATAGAGGCGAAATCTTGACAAGAGTGAAAGATTTCTACTCCAAATTATATGAAAGGGATGATATATGCACTCCAGACATCATGAAAGATACCAGTACCAGAGTTCCTCCAGTCCTTCCAGCAGAAGTTGCACATGCAATCAAGAACATGAAGCGAGGAAAAGCTCCAGGAGAAGATGGAATTACTGTAGACATCATACAAGAAGCAAGTGGAGAAATCGAAAACAGTACTCGCCCAAATTTTCACTCGATGCCTTAATGAAGGAAAGATTCCTGAGGATTGGAACACCGCTACAATGATCCTGCTACATAAGAAAGGTGACATTGAGGATCTCGGAAACTACAGACCTATCAGCCTCCTATCAGTAGTTTATAAAATCTTCACTAAAGTTCTTTCACACCGCTTGAAGGTAGCACTAGACATGGCTCAACCGAGAGAACAAGCTGGATTCAGGAGTGGCTACAGCACAATAGATCATATCCACGTGCTGAGAGAACTAATTGAAAGAGCGAGGGAATATGAACTTCCATTGTGCATGGCTTTTATCGATTATGAAAAAGCCTTTGATTCGGTGAAACCATCAGCAGTTACGATGGCTCTGAAAACCTGCGGTATTGAAGATGCATACATTAATATTATTAATAACATCTATGAAAATGCAAGTGCAAAGATTAGGCTGTTTGAAAATACAACACACGTAAAAATTGGAAAGGGAGTGAGACAAGGTGACACCATATCTCCGAAGCTCTTTAATGCCACATTGGAGGGTGTTTTTCAGTCGCTGAGCTAGGGAAAACACGGGGATAAAGATTAATGGAGATTATCTAACCCACCTTCGTTTTGCTGATGACGTAGTCATTTTTGCAACTACCCCATCAGAGCTGCAGAGTATGATCCAGGAACTTGCTGACAAGAGTAAAGAAGTGGGATTAAAAATGAACTTTCAGAAGACAAAAGTGATGTTCAATGCTTTTACAAGAAATGAAGATTTATCGATTGATGGAGAAAAGCTGGAGATAACAGACACATACGTTTATCTTGGACAACAGATATCAAGTGAGGGTCACATTGATGAAGAAATTAATCGGCGTACAAAACTTGCCTGGAGAGCTTTTGGAAGAAACAGCATAATTTTCAAGAGCAATATGCCATTATGTCTTAAAAGAAAAGTGTTTGATCAATGCATCCTTCCAGTGCTTACGTATGGTGCAGAGACGTGGACCTTAACTAAAGAGACATACAAAGGCTGCAGACAACTCAAAGAAGCATGGAGAGATGCATGCTTGGTGTAACCAGGAGAGATAAGAAGAGGAACTCGTGGATCCGAAAAATGACAAGAGTGGAAGACCTCATGATCAGAGTTAAATCCCTGAAATGGCAATGGGCTGGACATACTGCCAGAAGGACAGATCATCGATGGACAGCCGAAATTTTAGATTGGATTCCAAGGGACAGGAAAAGACCCAGAAGAAGACCACATGGGAGATGGGTGGATGAAATTCGAAAGTATGCAGGGGTGACATGGAGGAGACTGGCACAAGACAGACCGTTGTGGAGGAAACTTGGGGAGACCTTCGTCCAGCAGTGGATTGATAATGGTTGACAATGATGATGATGATGATATACTATATTGACAAAAGTCACCGGACATCCCTTCAAAAGCAAATGAACGGATCCGCTGCGTTGTTAAGATGCACGGTGCAACTGCAAACGGCATAAAAACAAGCTTGCAGCTGACCGCGATCATATCGCATTCTGGGGTTAAGTGAAAATGTCGCGGCGGGAGAGAACTGACTTTGAGAAAGGAAAGATTGCTGGGTGTTATATTACTGGGTTGTCCATAAGAGAAACCGAGAGGCGTTTAAACATACCCAAGTCAACTGTGTTGGATGTACTGAATAAGTGGAAGACACATGGTGTGCCTGAAGCAGCAAAATGTACCAGCAGACCAAAGAAAATCAGCGACGGAGGACGTCGAAACCCCAGTAGAGTCGTTACAGCTAATCGACAGAGTACTGCACAAGACCTCAGTGTACAGGTGAGTAAAAATGCTGGAACCTTGGAATGTACACGTACCATTCGCAGAGAACTTCATTCCATGGGTTACCGTGGTCGTGCGGCAGCTCATAAAACTTTCATCTCCACTCGGAATGCTACTCGTCGCATTAGCATGGTGTAAAGAACATTTATCGTTAACCGTAGTTCAATCGAAATGGGTCGTATGGGCTGATGAATCCAGATACACGATCCATCAGTCTGGTGGCCATGTGTGGGTATGGCGGCAGCCTGGGGCACGCTATTTATCACAGTGTACTGTTCTTACGGTCAAGTGTGGAACAAGTGTGGAGCTAGCATTGTATTCGTGGTATCCTCCCGGCCCACTGGTTATCGTGGACGAACCTGTTAACCAGCACGTCTATCTCGATATTTTGGACAATTATGCCCTACCAACTCTGTGGCAATTCTATGGAACCGAGCCTTGTTGGTACCAGCAGGATAATGCACCGAACCATAAAGCAAGGACTGTTGCGGCGTGGTTTCACGATAATTCCGTATCGTGTGTGGACTGGCCAGCACAGAGCCCTGATCTTAATCCCATAGAGCACCTATGGGATGAATTAGAGCGCCGCATAGCCTCCCCGGTGGCGCAGTGGTCTAAGGCGCAGCCCTCTGATCATTTGTCCGTAAGGGGTCCGGGTTCGAATCCCGGTCAGGCATGGATGTTGTGTTTGTTTTACGGCACTGGCTCTCTCCCTTCCCTGGAACCAGTGACCCTAAATGAGGGACGGGCGACTGCTTATAGCCCATTGAGTTGCTCACGGTGGTCGATAAACCTCCAATCAAAAAAAAAAAAAAAAAAGAACGCCGCATAAGAAATTTGGAACCAAAGCCTACTACTAAGCAACAGTTAGCAGCAGCATTATGTACTGAATGGAAGCGCATACCTATCGCTGTGTTCCAAAACCTTGTCGAAAGCATGTATCGAAGGGTCAGTTTTCACACAGTATTTATTAGAAGAAAGATACAGGAGATGTGCTTGAATAAATCATCTCAAATGATGTATGACAAAAAAAAAAAATATTTACAGATGCTTGTAGCTTACGCTACTGCTTATTTACACGGTTCTGTACTTTGATGATAGTAAAAAAACAGTTAATTACACCCGAGTGTCTGGTGAGGCAACAAAAGTCTCTGACAAAGCAAAGAATAGGAACAATTCAGCTAGAAGAGCGTTATACAATATTAATTTTGCACAGTATTGATGCAAGGAATAATGCAGAATTCGAGCTTGCAGACATAGATTCAAAAGACAGGTGATGAGAAATTAACAGAATGTGCAGCTTGCGCTACGTTAATTACAGGATTCGGTGCAACGTTTGCATGACAACAGTTAAGTGCAGTAGAAATCTGGCGAGGCAATATGAATCTCTGGTAATACAGAGAGTAAAATCAATCCAGAATGATGAGCACTATAGAGTATAAATTTTACACAATATTGATGAAAAAAAAAAAGTTCTGACCGAAAGGTGATACATTGTGGGTGACCTGGAAAACCAGGAGGTTGCAGGTGATCAAGGGACAAACATGAAATCGAAAGTTCGAAAGACAGATGATGAAAAATTTACAGATGAATGTGGCTCGCGGTACTACATGTTACATACAACGGTGATATGAAAAATAGTTATATACAATAATTTTCCTGAGAATACAAAAGAAAAAATAATCTCTGAAAATACAGAGAGAAGACACAACTCATCACAGTGAGTATTGGAGAACACAAATTTACACAGTTGAAAAGTAAAATTACACTGTTGAATCAGGAATTGAAGATAAGAATATACTGTAAAAACGACAAAGTTTACAGATGTCTGTGGTTCGTGAAACGACCTATATACATGATTCTGTACAATGAGAAGTTACAATTTATATATATTGATTTGTCAGAGGTGGTAAAAAGAAATAGTCTCTGACATCGCAGAGAGAATACATAATTCAGCAAGATGAGTAATGAAAAACAAAAAAAATTACACATGAGTTATACACGAAATGATACATGTGAAGAGGATGAGAACAGAGTCTTAAAAAAAGCGTGAAAAGAAATTGACAATTATAAGTAGCTCATGCTTCGAACAATTCATAGGATTCTATACAATAATTGATCTACTAAAAGTGATGTACAATAGTGAGACAAACAAAAAAATTCTGATAAAATAGAGAGTACAAATAATATAGTACAGTGAATGTTGAGGAACAAGATTGCACTCAGTTGCGAAGCAAGAAAAAAACAGGAAATGTGTATAGAAAAATCGTCTCAAAATGACATATGAAAAGAAGATTTACAGGTGCTTGTAGCTGACGCAACGACCTATTCACAAAGCTCAATATAGTGGTGAGAGAATACAGTTTATGTATGATAATTTGTCGGAAAAGACAAAAAATAGTCTCTGATGAAGCAGAGATTGAAGACAAATCAGCATGGCAAAAATTGTATCTATCAGGAGGTAGGTGAAACAAAAGTTCCGACTGTAAGGTGAAGCGTTGTGGGCGACCCTGCAAACCAAGTGGTTGCTGGTGACCAAGTTGATAGGAACTGTGGTTCACTGCAGCGTGCAACTGCAGTGGTAAGTTCTAGTCGAAGGCGGGAGAGTAGGCGATTACGAAAATGACAAAGTAACGCAGTACTGACTTTATTTATGTCAGTAGAAGCTTCGGGGGGACGCTGAAGATGATACACGTGAATTATATGTTTTACAAGCACGAAGATGTAGGAGCAGACTGCCGGAAGGAAGGTGAATAGGGCGAGAAGAGTTCAGAAGTAGTGTTCGGTAGGCGCTGAAGGTGAGGACGGTCTCACAGGATCGTTGCGCTAGCGTGAAAGCGAGATGGAGTATTGGCAATAATACTGTGCAATACATGAAGACATGCTGAACGTCAGCCTCCTCGCCACAATACGGACAGGAGGGTGAAGATAAAATGGTCATGCAATGTAAAATCGACGGCACAGGGAGGCGGTTGTGTAAGAAAAGCCAATGTGAATTGACTTCAAGGGGTGCTGAAAGTGGGGAAAGCGCAGCGGACCACACTGCGGAGGTAGAAGAAAGTGGAATACCAGAAATGGGAAGAGGTGCGGAAGAGCGAGAGAGAAAACGGTAGAGATCAGCTGTTGAGAAAGAGACAAGAGGAAGAGGTGGACCAATGGACGACAGAAAAAATGGGAGAAGGAGAGAGGCAGAGTGAACAGAAATGAGACCTGAGGGAGTAGCAAGCTCAGGGAACAGGGAGATTATAGTAGAAATAAGAGAGTTGTGAACAAAGTGAGCGTTGGCATTGAAACGGAGAGCAGAGGGTAGAGAAGAGAAGGGGAGCCAGGAAAGATCGGTGGTAACAAGATCGCTGACAGTAACGACTCCAGCTCTGAGCCATGAAGGAAAAGCAAAACATGGGAGATGGGGAGGGTGTAGCAGAGAAGAAAAAAAAAGAGGTTCGGAAAGTAGGTCATTTGTGGAGGCAGGGAGAGAGCGAGAAAGAGGGAGGGAACGAAGAAAGGAGATAGCCTCTTTGTAGACAGGAGGGAAAAGTGTGAGAAGGGGACAGTGGTCCATGAGTAAGAACGAAAGGAGAGTAAAGCGTGGGTTATGCGGAGATACTATGACATCACGAGCAGCAACTGCAGAGGGAGCAGGTGCCGCAAATGATCGTAAAAACGTAGACACACGATAAGCCTTGTAATAGGATCTGACGTCGGGTAGACTAATGCCTCCGTTGGAAGGAGACAGGCTGAGTTGAGGCGCTCCGACCCAGTGATGGCCGGGCCAGATAACCTGAGTTTGACAGCGGGTGAGTTCAAGAAGACGTAGTGCTGGTTGCTTCGAAGCCAACCAGGAATACGTGCACATTGAAAGCAGGTAAGTGTGCGTTAGACGTGCTCTTTGAAAGACGGAGGTGCAGAATTGTGCGCGCCGCCAGATTGCGACCGAGCGATGTAGGCGTGGCCGGAGAGTCGTCCAGGTGACGAGTGAAGCAGTTGCTGGTTTTCCAAGGTGGACTCCTAGGAATCGTTGAGAGGTGTTGGACCACTCTGCTCCCCAAGGAGAGTCAGTGCGGTTAGTCCACGAACCGGTCCATAGGCCTGTGCTTTTCGTTGTGTTTAGCGCTGCTCCGGAACATGAGGCGTAGGTATTGTAGAGATTGTGGAGATCGTGAAATTGTGAGTCTTGCCGAATGCAGAATGTAATATCGTCGGCGTAGGCAACATAGGTAGCAACATGATGACGTGTGTTGGCTACCACCGGTGGTAGTGAAGCAAAGAAGGATCGATGGACTGCGCGTAAAAAGGTTCTATTGCGAGGGCGAAGAGCTGCCCGGATAAGGGGCAACCCTGACGCACGCCGCGACGAAAGGGTATGGGAGCTGTGAGATGGTTGAGCAGCTTGACGTGGAAAACTGCGTCCCGGTAGAGGGAGATGAGAAGAGAAGCAAAGGAAGGAGGAAATCCGAAATTTAGTAATGTAGCAAGAAGGTAATCATGAGAAATATTATCGAACGCTGAGCGTTGATCGAGGGAAAGAAGAGCAAGGGGTTCTGAGCGAGAGCGGGCGAGGTGAATTAGATCATTAAGAAGCTGAATATTATGGGAGATGGAGCGCCCGGGTACAGTATAGGTTTGATTAGTGGAGAGAATATGAGGGAGTATGGGGTTAAGCCGGCGGGACAGAAATTTAGTATAGAGTTTATAATCAGTATTTAAGAGTGAGATGGGACGCCAATTCCCCAAGTCAAGCGGATCACCCTTCTTGGGGAAAAGTACAACATGTGCGAGCGTGAAACTCCTTGGAAGAGATGTGAGATGCATGGCAGTAGAAAAGGCACAGAGGAGAAATGGAAGGAGGGCAGGAAGAAAAGCCTTATAGAAAGAAACAGGGAGACCGTCCGGGCCAGGTGAAGCCCGGGGGTTGAGGGACGAGAAAGTGTCAGAGAGCTCAGTTAAAGTGGGAGGATGGAGGAGGCTGGCTGAAAGATGAGAAGGGACCTGAGGCAAAGAAGAGAACAGAAGAGCAGAAGCCGTAGGGGAGGGAGGAGGAGTTTCACAAAATTTTGAAATGTAGAAATTACGTACCATAGAACAAATTGGAACTGGTTCGGATGAAACTACTCCAGTTGGAAGACGAAGGTGCTGCAGAACAGAAGAGGATCGGCGAGTTGACTCAAGTGACGTAAGGAATTCGTACGAACAAGCATCAGGTTTCAGGTGTTGTAGTTTAAGGCGTTGAAGGGCTTGTTTTGCAAGTGGCACCAAAAGTGAATGTAATTCTGCCTGGTAGACTTGAAATAGGGGATCAGCAAGATTGAGCAAAGAAAGCATTTGCCTAGTATGATCAAGTCGCATCCTCCGTTGTGTCATGATCGAGTATGACAGGTTTCGTACCAGTAATATGAGGTGGCGTTTTACTTCCAACCAAACGTTGAGGGGGCACGGTGCAGAATGAAGCCTTGTACGCCAATCCGCAAGAAAATCTCGCACCGATGAGCAGAAGGCTGAGTCATCTAAAAGAGTGTCGTCAAAAGTCCAAGGCCGGATTGTACGTGGCTGTGTTGAAGTAGCAAAAACTGTTATGGCAATGGCGCAATGATCCGAGGAAGCTGTGGGTGTACAGCATGAATCTGATATTGCCGGTAGAAGAAGAGAAGTTGCATAAAAGCGATCCAATCTTGCTGTAGGAGGATCAATGACTCTTGGTGCACGCCATGTATGTGTAGTCTGGGTTGGTGACAAATGGCGTTGAACATCTACTAGTGAGAAGTCTGAAGTGATAGACTGTAAGAGATGTACTACTTCCGTACGGTGTTCTCTGGAAGAAGAAGAGCGATCAGTTAGGGGATGTAGAGTGCAATTGTAGTCACCTCCGATAAGTACCCGGTCGGTGACGGGAATACGTGACAGAGCCCGTCGAAGTTTTGCAAACAACTCTGGCACGTGAGTAGGAGTGCAAGGAACATAAATGTTGAATACATGAAATTTTTCAGCTGCGACGGTGAAAGAGACTCGTTGTAATAAGTCTCGACATAAGTTTTTCACTGAGAAGGAGGAAAGAGTTGAACGAAAACGTGAGTGAACACCAACTGCCATGCCACCACGCGACAGTTGGCTGTAGGCGTGATGGAAAGTATGATCCCACTGACGCCATTGATGAAATTGAGTGGTGGAAGTACAGTTTGTTTCCTGCAGAAGTAATATATCAGCATTCAGCGGAGCAAGATCCTCTCGTACCAGCGCATTCGCAAGAGGTGTCGCAAAACCGCGACAATTAAGTGACACCACCTTGAATGTCTAGGTTAGTTGTGGGATGCAGTAGGAATTGACTGGCTGTAGTGATGGAGTGGAGTCGACGGAGAAAACAAGCACTCCACGGGACCTCGTCCGCAGTGCGCCGAAGAGTGTTTTCAAGTGAGTGTAATTGAACCAGCACTTGTGGAAGAGCTGCTTCATACTGCTGAATGGAAGTGCGTGCTGAGGAAGGGCTAGAGGACCCTAAAAGGCAATCCAGCACGTCCTCGTATGGCAGAGGCTCAGCAGGGAAAGCATTTTCAGCAAGAAAAGTTGTGAATTCTTCTAGTGAGGGAAAGGCACCCTCACATGCTGTCTCAGAGGAAGTGTGTAGAGGCGACCTGGAGAACGGTCGTCGAGAGCTGACGGAGCGAGAGGATGAGCGGGTAGAAGAGCGAGATGATCTTCGGGACGCCAGAGTCTTTGACTTCTTCGTCTTGGAGCGAGTAGCACCACTGCGTTTTCCAGCAACCACTAAAGCTTCATGATCGTCTGGAGAGTCTGAACCCGAAGCGTTACCTGTGACTCGTGTCATGGAGCCAACGGTAAAAGCTGAGGAGTGGTCAACATGTACATCAGCAGTGGTTGTAAAAGTACAAGGGGGAGTCGATTTTGGAAGCCTGGGAAAATTCTTAGGATCAGCAGGAGGTGGAGGCATCAAAGTCGTTTGTTGACCAATGGCAGTAAGCTGACTTTTGGAAGATCTTGATTCCGCGACTTTCCTCGAATAGGAAGAAGTCTGTGAAGCGTTGGTGGACAAAGTAGAAGAAGATGTAGTGTGTGGAGCTGTTTGCAGGGAGGCACGTGGGCACTGAGCCCTTATGTGACTTTCGCTCTGACATATAGTGCAATACTGTGAAGTGATTATCTCAACTCTTCGGCGTTGCTGTCCACAGCGGATGTGCAAAACATTCGGAACCGCTTTCAGCTGAGCATCAGATGAAAAGAGGACTCGAGCAGTGCGGCGAAAACCTCGAATCGATTTGTCTTCAGGATCTCTGGGAGCCGCAGAGAGAGTTGTTATGGAGCCAACAACTCTGCCGTACCTGCTGAGCAAGGTGCAAAGTGCAGCGTCGGATACTTCTGGTGGTACGGGGTAGAAGGTCACCTGCACCGGGCGGTGCGCAACCGGTTGTGCTAATAGATGCACGTCATTGATGGTTAGACCTTCCGTAAGGACCTGGTCAGCATGCGCTTTATCCTTAAAATAGACTAAGACAGATCTGGGTTTTCGAGCTACAAAGTCTATTGCATCCTTTGGTAAGATAGTTTTGAGGGCTCGGCTATATTGCCACAGCTTAGTGTCGGGAGGCGCATCAAAATAGACGCCCCGTTCCATAGTGGAGGAAAAACGGTGACCAGCTCGGGAATCCTCTGGTATGTCAATTGTAGCAGTAGAACCGACGACAGTGACATAGGATTCAGGAAAAGGCATAGCAGATGAAACTGGGGGTGTGAGGACCCCAGAAGTTGCAGAAGCATAGGATGTTTGGGCAGGCATGGGTCGAGAACTCGATGAAGCGGCTCCTAGCAGTGAGGGCGGATCAGAAAGTTGATGAAAAGTAGAAGCTATGAGCTCAGTATCGCTGATCACGGAGACGTCATCATCTGCTGAGATGTAGATAGGAGACTTGGCACCACCGCATTTGGTGGGAAGGGAGGAAGTTATTGCTGGAGAAGAAGAGGTATCCATGACGTCGCAATGACGCTCGGGAGCCACCTCATTTAGCTGAGCAGGAGCTGCCGCCGTAGAAGAAGAAGAGGGTGCTGGCTGATCTGCCAAGATAAGGATGTGGGCGTCACCCTTGTCTGCCTCCGCCATCGAAGCAATGGCGAGACTTTAACGAAAAAGACCAGCTCGGTTGAAAAATAAAACAGTGAATAATGAAAAAATATGGCACTCACCAACCTGGGAGATACACGAACGTAAAGCGTGGACTTTCAACTTGAAGATACACGCAACCACAGAAACTAAAGCACTCAATAAACACCTTATAGCAACGAAAATCACGGAGCTTAAAACCCAACCACTGAGCTTCGAAGGGTCAGTGCATGCATTAAGGCCAAAGGTGGACAGACACCGTACTAATGTATGTCAATAAATGCTATGTTGTGTTTCTCTTCTAGGTGTTCGGTGACTTTTGTCAATATAGTGTATATATATATATATATATATATATATATATATATATATATATATATGGGATGCAAGGTCAGGTGATGCGTAACATCACAGCCTCTTTTTGACAAATGTCAACCCCGCCTTCTCGTGGTGCATCCTGTTCCCACTAAAGGGGCTCTGACGACCGCCCATAGCGGTATAACTATACCATCGGGATCAGAGGAAATTCTATCCCACACTCACCAACCCGCTTGGCCAGCGTGGTGAGTTATGGCCAACCCCCCCCCCCCCCCCAAAATGATTCCACAACTTAAATCTTGGCCCTCAGTCTCCGGCAGCTGGAATGTACCTGGCCAAGGCAGCGACCAGTGCGACATGAAGGCAGAGGGTGCTAAGAATCCCCGGAGGACCGGACTAGGCTGCCATCTGATGCTGACCTTGGCTACTTACAATGGACGCTCCCTATCTTCTGATTCAAGGCTTCTTGAATTGGAAGAGGAACTACAAAGGATCAAGTGGGACATCGTGGGGCTAAGTGAGGTAAGGAGAAAAGGAGAAGATCTCATCGAACTGAAAAGTGGACATCTCTTCTACTATCGTGGGACAGATACTGGCAGAACTAGTGGTGTTGGATTTATAATAAACAAGAAACTGAAGGATAAAGTTGTAGAAGTTGAAAGTTCCTCTGACAGAGCTGCACGACTTGTTATCCAACTCTCGAAAAGATACCAGGCTCAGATTATTCAAACTTATGCACCCACCACAAGTCATCCTGAAGAAGAAATTGAAGAATTTTATGAGGAAATTTGTCATCTAAATAATAAAGGTAAGCAGCACTTGAAAATAATTATGGGAGATTTCAATGCAAAAATAGGGCAACGGCAACAGAATGAAACTTCAGTAGGTAAATTCGGTCATGGCAACAGAAACCAGCGTGGAAATACTCTCGTTGAGTTTGCAGAGGCAGAAGGGTTTTTCATCTTGAACTCCTTCTTCAAGAAAAAGCCACACAGGAAATGGACATGGAGACATCCAAATGGGACGACAAGTGAAATTGATTTTTTTATGTGTAACAAAAAATTCGTCATAGAAGACTGCAGTGTGCTAAACAAGTTCAACACAGGTAGTGACCATAGATTGGTGAGATGTAAGATGCACCTCAACACTAAACTTGAACGTGGCAAGCTCATGAGACAAACAAAATCTATTGACATAACCAACCTTAAAAAACACCATAATACCTTCAAGTTAGAACTGAAGAACAGGTTCTCTGCTTTAGAAGGCCTAACATCGGAAGAAGTGGACATCTCTGAAGTTAACAGAAAAGTAACCAAAGCTCTTATGGAAACAGCAACAAAATTAGCTGGGTCTAAGAACAAGTTGCATGTGAACAAATTATCAGGAAAAACCAAAATGTTGATGCAAAAAAGAAGAGAGATGAGGACAACTAAAGAAGATGTGACTTCCAAAGTGGAATATATAGAGCTATGCAAGACAGTAAGAAAAAGTATCACTGAAGACGTAAGGAAATTCAACTGTGAACTAGTGAGGAAAGCAATTGAAAACAACCAAAGCCTAAAGATAGCAAAGGGACATCTCAGTAAGGGAAGAAAACAGATTATGGCACTGAGAAAAGAAGATGGTTCTGTAACAAGAAATAGAGGCGAAATTTTGACAAGAGTGAAAGATTTCTACTCCAAATTATATGAAAGGGATGATATATGCACTCCAGACATCATGAAAGATACCAGTACCAGAGTTCCTCCAGTCCTTCCAGCAGAAGTTGCACATGCAATCAAGAACATGAAGCGAGGAAAAGCTCCAGGAGAAGATGGAATTACTGTAGACATCATACAAGAAGCAAGTGGAGAAATCGAAACAGTACTCGCCCAAATTTTCACTCGATGCCTTAATGAAGGAAAGATTCCTGAGGATTGGAACACCGCTACAATGATCCTGCTACATAAGAAAGGTGACATTGAGGATCTCGGAAACTACAGACCTATCAGCCTCCTATCAGTAGTTTATAAAATCTTCACTAAAGTTCTTTCACACCGCTTGAAGGTGACACTGGACATGGCTCAACCGAGAGAACAAGCTGGATTCAGGAGTGGCTACAGCACAATAGACCATATCCACGTACTGAGAGAACTAATTGAAAGAGCGAGGGAATATGAACTTCCATTGTGCATGGCTTTTATCGATTATGAAAAAGCCTTTGATTCGGTGAAACCATCAGCAGTTGCAATGGCTCTGAAATCCTGCGGTATTGAAGATGCATACATTAATATTATTAATAACATCTATGAAAATGCAAGTGCAAAGATTCGGCTGTTTGAAAATACAACACACATAAAAATTGGAAAAGGAGTGAGACAAGGTGACACCATATCTCCGAAGCTCTTTAATGCCACATTGGAGGGTGTCTTTCAGTCGCTGAGCTGGGAAAACAAGGGGATAAAGATTAATGGAGATTATCTAACCCACCTTCGTTTTGCTGATGACGTAGTCATTTTTGCAACTACCCCATCAGAGCTGCAGGGTATGATCCAGGAACTTGCTGACAAGAGTAAAGAAGTGGGATTAAAAATAAACTTTCAGAAGACAAAAAAGATGTTCAATGCTTTTACAAGAAATGAAGATTTATCGATTGATGGAGAAAAGCTGGAGATAACAGACACGTACGTTTATCTTGGACAGCAGATATCAAGTGAGGGTCACATTGGTGAAGAAATTAATCGGCGTACAAAACTTGCCTGGAGAGCTTTTGGAAGAAACAGCATAATTTTCAAGAGCAATATGCCATTATGTCTTAAAAGAAAAGTGTTTGATCAATGCATCCTTCCAGTGCTTACGTATGGTGCAGAGACGTGGACCTTAACTAAAAGAGACATACAAAGGCTGCAGACAACTCAAAGCAGCATGGAGAGGTGCATGCTTGGTGTAACCAGGAGAGATAAGAAGAGGAACTCGTGGATCCGAAAAATGACAAGAGTGGAAGACATCATGATCAGAGTTAAATCCCTGAAATGGCAATGGGCTGGACATACTGCCAGAAGGACAGATCATCGATGGACAGCCGAAATTTTAGATTGGATTCCAAGGGACAGGAAAAGACCCAGAAGAAGACCACATAGGAGATGGGTGGATGAAATTCGAAAGTATGCAGGGGTGACATGGAGGAGACTGGCACAAGACAGACCGTTGTGGAGGAAACTTGGGGAGACCTTCGTCCAGCAGTGGATTGATAATGGTTGACAATGATGATGATGATGATATATATATATATATATATATATATATATATATATATATATATATATACGAAGAGCAGAGACAAAAACAAAAGATATTACTTAAGAATTTAACACGAAATTTGCAAAATAACCTGAAGATCAAGACGCGCAACGCAGCTGTCACAAAAATTCAGAATTCACATACTATTAAGAAGAGACAGATGCAATGACAATTTTTTAACCAAAATTCCAAAAACAACATAGTAAAACTCATATACTGACAGGTATCAGTAAAAAGAGGATAAAATAATAGCAAACTGAATGTTGAAAGTGTCGAGAATGCCGAGCCTTGGCTTTATCAAGGACCAGGAAAGCTCTGCATTTTCTCACTTCCACAAAGACCTAGCTGGAAATGGGTTTCTGCAAAGCCGTAGATGAAAGTAATAGGCCCACCAAA
The DNA here is from genome assembly GCA_039090855.1 of Macrothele yani. Classification (NCBI taxonomy): domain Eukaryota; kingdom Metazoa; phylum Arthropoda; class Arachnida; order Araneae; family Macrothelidae; genus Macrothele; species Macrothele yani. The sequence goes on from CM077016.1 coordinate 37,715,245, forward strand.
AAATGTTATTTAAAATATCATAACCTCCTCAGAGTTGCATGACAAAACACAAGGTAATATTATTTTTGCATGCATCTATAGCTTTCCTGGCCCAACTCATGCTCGTCATTTGCTACTAAAAAACAGAAAACCGATTACAAAAAAACACAAGTTGAGAGAATGACTTATTGAATCAAAAGGGTTATGCAGCAATAACACAATGCCAAGTTACCTAGCCGCCTAAGAGAGAATTTAAACTAGAATAGTAATACTAAAGTATTACAGATTCTTATGCTTTGCAGTGAAAACCCTCTAAGCCATATAATAAAAAATAACATTTTTTTTTAAAAGAACAGATTCCTGAAAGAAAACTGGAATATTGAATCCCCTACTCCTCAACAACTGACATCACAAGAACAAAAAATAAAGAATGATAATAACAAACTAAAAAAATGCTTTGTGAAGATTATATGACTTTAACAATTAGTTGCAATATATACAAAGTATTCCAGGAGTGCTTTAAGAACCTAATAATGAAGCAATTACGTTCTTACCGACATTGAAACACATTGTTGACTACAAGAACAATAAAACGGGCAGCTACTTTGCCTAAGTGCCCCAAAAAACGCGCTAAATTTCCAAGTAAAGTGAAAGAGAAAAAAACCCCACAAAGTTTATAGACTTGCTGCACCTAATTGCCTGATGCGAAAAATAGAAAATAACTGCTGAAAAAGTTCTTAAATTGAACTTGGAACTCCCAAACTTCAAGAACAAAGAAGAGAGCTTACCTCTTATGCAACTTTCTTGTCATCACTGTCAAAAAACATGGCCGAACTTTCTCCCTTACTTTCTCCTTGGCCACTCCCTGGATGCTGGGGGGCAGCATGGGAGGCTCTGAAGGCTTCTACACACTCAAAAGGATCCTACCCGCGGAGTTTTAAACAAGAGAAATATACAAATCGCTGAAGCTTCCCTTCAAAAAATCTGCTTTAAAACATGTTTTTCGTGTCGGAAGGTATTCAGAAGACGTGCTCATTACACTCGAGATTTCGTCATTATCTTTCTATTTTTTTCTTCTGCTTGTGAGCTAGAAGTCCGAAATCAGGAATTGTTCATTCTTTTGATTCCCAGGAGACCAGAGTTAGGAAAACTTTCTTCCAGAAAGACAGGTGGAGTTAAAAAAATTTTTTTACTAGTCCATATGCATTACAGCAGTGTTAGCAATATCTCCTCGCCAGCCACATGGATTCCGTTCCTCAAGAACCTCGCAGCCGGTAAACTTAAGAACTTGTAGAGAAAAAGAAAATATCACCTGTGTTAAGGTTAAACAACCGCATTAGCGCAATTGGGATAATAATACACTCATGGGAGAGATCTTTATGACTACCACTGTGTCCACGATGCTAAGCGTCCCACAACATATAGCGGTGACGTCACTTTTTAGCGTGGAATATATCGATGGCTTGTCAGTTCGCTAGTACGAAGCCTGTCAATGGGGAAAGGGAATGACTTGTCTGATTTCGAAAAGGAATGTTATCTGCGTGAGCCAGCAATTCAGCAACAGCAGGCATTTTTGACTCCTCGATGGTCAGCCGTAGTAAAGATGTAGGAATAGTCCGAAGAGGGACACACATCCACCCAAAGTTATGAAAAGGGAGATTATGACTGAAAGTCGCTGTGAACGCCGTTTGTCACGTGCTTTCTGGGACACCAGACGGCTCTCGATCCCTTAATTAATGACAGAACGCAACCAGGATGCACAGCGAAACGCTTTCGAGCACACAATCTAGCGGACGCGCGTAAGGACTCGATGATACGTTCATATGCCTATGTTGACTGACGGCTGTAAATAGCTCGGTCTTCAATGGATCACACTGACCGGCTGAAAAAAAAAAAGCGCCTGGTCCGATGAGTCCCGGTTACAGACCCAACATGCCGATAGATGTATTTAGATAGTATATCTCCAGTAATATTCAATAGGGCTAAAAATTTTGAAGGACAAATAGTGGTCAGAATAGCAAGTGAGACAGTGGTGGCCAGTACTAAAAGCTAGGGGATGGGGTTCTAAAGAAGGAAAAGTGTCTTATAGGAGGGGCAAATTGTACGGTTTCATGGGAATCTACAGCGAAAGTTTGTGTTTTGTATAGATCTAATGCGACCCACTCACTAAAGGCAGAGTCAATGGGATACGACTCCCCAAACCCTTAATGCACTCTGGTTTAAAAAAATGAAACGCAGCGCCAGGAAGTAGTGTCACAAATGCTGCGAAAGTTGCAGGATACACAAGGTAGTAGATGCATAAAAAATGATAGCATTTTCAGATAAAAAGAAACAAGCGTAATGCTGGAGAAGAAGGCTTACAGTGTTAATGTGTAGTAAATCATACGAGCAGTAGATTCAGGGGCTCTCCGAGTGCATTGCAGTAGACTCGGAGACTCTCCGAATGCATTTTAGCAGTGGAATCGGAGACTCTCTGAATGCATTGCCAGTATGAGTTGTACAAATGTCCTGTACAGTCCTTAGGCACTGGCCACCACGCTTCATCGAGATGGTGCTGCGGAGTATCTATTGTTGGTGTAAGGACTCTTATTATAATATTGAGATTATTTTCTTTGTACATACACTGCTGGCCACCCAAAATGCAACACCAAGAAGGAAGCATCCGATTGGCCTGAAATTCGCAGCATGCGTCGCCCACGAGAGGGCATGCAAACGATTAGCATTGCAGGGCATATGCAAATCATGGGCGCCCGGCACGCCATTGAGAAGCACTGTAAGAAGGGTACACAGAAAGCGGGGTGTAAGTAGTGGAAGTGTGTTGTGCTGCCGGAAATGTGCGTGGGAAGCTTCCTGATGCCTCGTCGCAGAATACGGTAGTCATGCCAGTACGTTTTTTCGACAGAGGACGAATAGTGGCTTGTCGTGACAGCGGTTTATCATACTGAGACATCGGCGCCCGTGTGGGACGACATCCAGCCACAGTGAGGTGAGTATGGATTCGGTGGGTGCAGGAGGAACGGACGGACCGACGTGAGCGATTGCCGCGGCCGCGGCACACCACCGAATGAGAGTACCGGCATGTTGTGCGGCCGTCATTGACGGCTCGCACCGCTACAGAACAGCACGAACGTTAGCGCAGGAATTAGGGTGTGTTACGCAACAACCTGTACCAGCACGTACCGTTCGACGTCATCTGCAGGAGCGGGGACTTGTCGTACGGCGTCCATTGCTCCGATAACCATTGACGTTACACGACCGGCGAGTGCAGCGGCAGTAGGCCGTTGAACGCCGCACCTGGACTATGGAATGGCACGACATTGTCTTCTCCGACAAATCCCGCTTCGGCCTGCAACACCACAATGGTCGGATCCGCGTGTGGTGGCACCGCGGCGAGAGACTGCATGACACCTGCATTATGCATCGTCATACCGGTCAGTCGCCTGGCGTTACGGTTTGGGGCGCAATTGGATATGACACCCGCACCCCTCTGGTACGCATCGCCGGTACACACAACAGCCATCGCTTCATCTGCAACGTTTTGGAGCCTGTAGTCCTCCCTTACCTGCAGGACCTGCTAGCGGCCACGTTTCAACAGGACAATGCGAGCCCGCACGTGGCACGCATCGTGCAACAATTCTTCACGGCTCACCAGGTGTCACTGCTGCCGTGGCCCGCCTGTTCTCCCGATAAAGCCTCTTTCGTTCGATGCTGCGGCGTGTAGCGGCCGTTATTGCCAGCCATGGGGGCCACACGAACTATTGATGCCTGCATGTTCCGCAAGTCGCGCGGGCCTGTAAGCTCAATCGTTTAATCGTTGTATCTGTTATTATGTGTCCAGTAAATCTGGCTTTGCTATCTCGTGTCCTTCTTGGTGTTGCATTTTGGGTGGCCAGCAATGTATATGTATTAACGCCAGCTGACGTTAACGTAGGGTCAGCGCTGAGTCAGGTGTTCTCTACGCCTGAAGGATTTAGCAATAATTCCTAAGAGAGGACCAGTTTGGTCTGGAGAGATTAGCGAGAGATGCCGTCTTGAAAAAAGGTGGCGAAAGAAGAATGCTGGTGGACGCGAGAGTTATGGCGCACGTGTAACCGAAGTTCTGCCGTGTGATAAATATAATGTCGATGTAATTCCATCAGGACGCCGATCCTGTAATAAAGTTGTTGTGTTATATGCACGTATATGAGTGAATTTACGAGTCGAGAATTATGATGGTACACGAGTCTCAAGGGACTAGTGACATGTGGTAACGAAGGAAGTAATAGCAGAACCAAACTAAGGGAGTCGAAGTTATACGGGTCTCTTACAGTTTGGGGTGTTTGGCAGAGAGTCTAGAGGTGTCATCCCAGCATGTCCTATATCGACAAAAAATCTGAGGATCGAGCTGGCCAAAGTAGCATGTGGACATCTTGTAGACATTGCCTCGATGCATCTGCAGTTTGAGGGCATTGTAGTTCTGAAACAATGCGTTGTGTAGCCCTGCCACGAACCGCATCGCGAGTCGTCAGATGTCCTTTTACCTCCCTTAAACTGGAGTACGAATTACGGGAGATAGCTCCCCAAACCATGCTACTTGCTATTCGGGAGGTGTGTCGTTCGATGACATTTGCTGGGTTGTTGTATTGACCACATCGGCATCACACATGATCTGACGATCATATGGGTGCAGGCAGAAGCGTGATTCAGCGTTGTACACTACACGACGACATTCTTCAACCAAGGTTGTTCGGGAACGGCATCACCAAAAGCTCTGACGACGGTCAATATGGTGCAAACCTGCTTTCTGTGGATGGTTTGGTGTGTGACTAATGGACATGCTCGACATCACCGGTCATCTCACGGCTGAGAATGAGGCTGTCGGTTTTGGTAAGGTCTTGTTGCTAGATCAAAAGGTTTTCTCATCCTGTAGTCACTTTTGTCCGACCGCTTCCAAACCAAAGGCTCTGCATGGCTTCGCTCATCCTCAGTGTACAGCAGTTGTGGACTGTGGTATTGTGGTGTCCATCATGTTACGCAATACATCGAGTAGGCCAGCCGGCTTGTTGCAGGCCAATATTGCATCCTCTTTTAAAGTCAGTTAACTGATGACAAACACGACATGACGAGTTCTCGCTTTCCACTTCTGCTGGTTTTCCTTGCAGGAGTAACTTTTCAACAACTTGCGGCAATTTTACGCGGAAAGGCACGTAGATCATAGATTACCGTGGATTACATAGATTACCGTATTCACGCTGTAACAACAGCTTCAGCTTTTACCGAAGGGTTTCGAAAGTGGAATCAACTGCATATCTGCACGTTACAATCTTAGTTGCCATATTTGCATGAAATCACATCACTACTTCCTGGTGTTGTAATTTTTTCTTTGACAGTGTATAAAGCGATAATTTTTTTAAAAATTTCGGCAGGGACGTACTGATAGCCCCCGCAACCCCCGCATTGCGGGGGGGCTCACTCCTAAGAGGGCCTCTCACCTTAGCAGAAAGATTTTACAAAAATTTTCCCGGAACCGTCATGCAAAACTGGTTAAAGAAATAACCAAGAATTAAAGCAGCTTTGAATGAAGTATTAAAACTAAAAGCACGTTTTGCTTCTTTTTTTTACGCTTTCCAACCGTAGGTTGAAGAAGCGTATATGCTCCAGCTTTGTCCGTCCGTCCGTCTGTCCGTCCGTCTGTCTGTCGGCACGATAACTCGCGTAAAAATGGCTCGATTTCGATGAAATTTTAGTATGAGGTAGGGGACCACCTGGGGACGAACCCAATTGAAAATGGACGAAATGAAGTCAAAGGTCACGGCATAGGAGCGGGATCCATTCCATTGCCCTTATGCGTCATAACTTGCGTAAATATAGTTCGATGTCGAGGAAATTTTAGCATATTGTAGGGGATCACCTGGGGATGAACTCTATTGAAAATGGGTGAAGTGGGGTGAAAGGTCACGGTATAGGAGCGGGATCCATTCCATTGCCTTTATGCGTCATAACTTGCGTAAATATGGTTCGATGTCGATGAAATTTTAATATATTGCAGGGGACACCCTGGGAACGAACCCTATTGAAAATGGGTGAAGTGGGGTCAAAGGTCAGGACATAGGAGCGGAATGCATTCCATTGCCTTTATGCATCATAACGTGCGTAAAAATGGTTCGATTTCGATGAAATTTTATTATGTGGTAGAGGACCACCTGGGAACGATCTTATGACGTCGCCATCTTGCATTTGAGATGTTGGCGCGCGGTCACGCCATCTGTCTTATTACGTCACGCATTGTGTATGGATCCTATTAAAGTTTTATGACGTCACACTCTTGCGAGAAGATGGTCGCGATTCCCATCTGCCTCATTACATCACGCGTTGTGTGCGTATGTCCATCCGCACGATAACTCGCGTAAAAATCGTTCGATTTAGATGAACTTTTAATATGTGAAAGGGGATTACCTGGGAAGGAACCCTATTGAAAGTGAATGAAATGGGGTCAAAGGTTAGGACATAGGAGCGGGATCCATTCCACTGCTTTCATGCGTCATAACTAACATAAAAAAGTTCGATTTCGATTAAATTTTAGTATGTGGTAGGGGACCACCTGGAGACAAACCTTATTGAAAATGGGCGAAATGGAGTCAAAGGTCAGGACATAGGAGCGGAATCACTTCCATCGCCATTATGCGTCATAACTTACGTAAAAATTCTTACATTGCGACAAAACTTTATCATGTTATTTCGGAGATATACTGAACCGGTTCTTTTAAATATAATCGGTATGGAATCAAACGTCAGGGCACAGGACCGATATTTATTCCTCAGCCATTATCCTCATAACTTGAGTAATGATTTCTGGTATGTTAGAAAGCGTATTATAATCAATGCATTGCATGATTTTTCTAACTTGTTTAGTAAATAAGTGAAACTTTTTCTACGTTTATAAGTGAGTCACGGAAAAATTCTCATTGCCTGCCACATGGAATAGAACCCAGAGTCGCGCCGGATATGCTTCCAGTTACGCGCCGGATATGCTTCCACTGCACCACGTGGAAAGAAACATGGAAAGAGCCATGACCTCTGTTTGATGTTCCTGGTTCACGTCAAATATCTGTATTAGTTATTCATTCGCCTTCTAATTATTTGTTCAGTTGCTGCTGTTCATCTTTGGTGAATCCCCAGCATTGTGCGGGCCTCCGAGAAGCAACCTGCCAAATTGGCTTGGCAGTTAGTGTGTGTGAATCTGAGGGAATTCGAGGCCGCTGTGTTGTAGCGGAAGCATATCCGGCGCGTAACTGGAAGACCCTGGGTTCGATTCCCGTGGCGGCCAATGAGAATTTTTCCGTGACTCACTTATAAACGTGGAAAGAGCGATGACCTCTGTTTGATGGTGTTGGGTTCTAAAAGTTTAATTACCTAAAACTCGAGAAAAACTTAACCGAAATTCAAATATAAAAATTTAGTAGTTGAAAGTAAATAGATTTTCACAAGAAGACCCTGAATTTTTGCTCAATCACTGTCGTGGTAACATCGTTTTTTAATAAACTTATGAACCATCGTGTTAGTTTTAAAATACTTGTTTGGAGAAAAAAAAAAACGAAATTTTAAAACAATGAAAAAAAAATAATTAAACGTGAAAGTATTTTTAATATTTATGAGATGGTGATCCCCCTGGTATTTCCAATTTGAAGCTTCGTTAACCACCTCTCCTCCTCCTTAATCTGATTCAGTGTTCCGATAGCTCATGAAGAATTTTACTATGAACTGATTATTTTTATCCACTAGGGTAGCAAGCGCAGGACGTTTCTTCCTGGAGAAACATCGTTTTCTACGATGGCAATCAACAACTTAAAGCTAAGCCATTCTTGCGTGAGGAATAATCGTACTTCTCGAGCATTTCACCCGCACTCACAACGGAAAAGGGGGATATGCTAACTCTCTATTCTTCATTGGAAATCTATGGCGTGAGTACAAAAGGTCTACCGTGTCTGAACGACAATTATCTCCATCATCACCTCTGTTATTCGCAACCCCAACGCATCGTCACCCCGACTTTAACTCCCAACAGAAAGAGAGAGAGAGTGGCACATGGTCGGGCTTGTGTCTGCTAAAGCAACTGTCTCACCCTTGGGACAATAGCCCTCTTTACCCCAAATCTATGATCCCTACTCCATGCTAATGCTCAGAATCAGGGTTTGCAACTAATGTGACAGGCTTTAGACCTATTTATACTGAGACTCCCTCCACACACACACACACACATGTGGATTCGAGGTCTCTGGTTAGTGCTCCTATTACGGGATTCTGAAAGGAGGGAGGAAGGGATGAGGGACAGTGCCGGGGGAAATAATGTTTTGTGGTGGACTTTTAGTTCTGATATGCCATCAGCCAGAGTACACAGCGACCTGGAAAGGACCAAAGGGTTGCTTCTGTGATACCATTCTATAGATGTCACTTTATATATGTCAGATACTGAAAGAACTCGCCACTTATGTTTGCCAAAGAGACCTAGTGGTTTGTAAACTGTTTTAAAATCTGACGAATCCAAGATTTTTATTTTTATTTGGAGCTTACTGAATGCTTTGCAGATCATTGAACAATAGAAGGTATTTTATGGTAGCCAGTGTCCAAAATATTGAATCGTGCATTTAGAGCCCCCCCCCCTCAAAATATGAATTCATAAATGAGTACATAAAAAATGAAAATTGGTCCCTCCCCCAAAAAATAAATTCCACCCCAGCGTTCCTCAGACTCTGAGTCATAATCATAATCTTTATTTAATAATTCAAGGGGAGGAGCAGGGTGGATCAGGTGCGGATATAGAGGAGGGGGGGGGCTAGATCTCTCCCTGTTATTTTAATAAATGTTTTTAGTTTGTGCCAAAACAACTGTTCTAGGCAAAGAAAAAAATATCACTCCAACATAAAGTTAAAAAGAAAGTTTTTTTTCTGGTACAGTTTATGTAATATTTATTCAGTTTCAAAGTTTCGTCTGTTCCGGGCCCTCTAGCTGATTATCTCAAAAGTTGTACAGATATGTACGCTTACATCAGACACCCTTACAATTTAGGCAAGCTCAGTTTCTCTTCCGCTGTCCCAGATAGATTGCGTTTTTGCTCTGTCTCGAAGGTTGTACAGATATGTACACGTGTATCAGACACCCAGGAAAAGTTCTTACCATCTAGGCAAGCTCAGCTTCTCTTCTACTGTCAAAATTAGATTGCGTTTTTGCTCTATCTGTCTCAAAGTTTGTACAAAACTGTACATATACATCAGACACCGGTTATCTGACGATACAATACCAATAAAAATTGGAAAGGAAGTGAGACAAAGTGACACCATGTCTCCCAGACTCTTTAATGCAACATTGTAAAATGGCTTTCTGTCTTTGAACTGGGAAAACAAAGGGATAAAGGTTAATGGAGTTTATTTAACTCACCTTCGTTTTGCGGATGACCAAGTCATTTTTGTAACTGCCCCTTCAGAACTGCAGAGTATGATCCAGAACGTTGCTGACAAGAGTAAAGAACTAGGATTAAAAATGAACTTTCACAAAACAAAACTGGTGTACAATACTTTTACAAGAAATGAAGATTTATCAATTGAAGGGGAAAAGCTGAAGATAACCGATACTTGCATTTACCTTGGGCGGCAGATATCAAGCAAAGGTCACATTGATGAAGAAATGAATCGACTTGGCCGGAGAGCTTTTGGAAGAAACAGTACAATTTTTAAGAGCAATATGCCATAATGTCTTAAAAGAAAAGTGTTTAATCAATGCGTCCTTCCATTGCTTACGTACGGAGCTGAGACGTGGACCTTAACTAAAAAAGACATACAAAGACTGCAGACAACTAAAAGAAGCATGAAGAGATGCATACTTGGTGTAACCAGGAGAGATAAGAACAGGAACTCATGGATAAGGAAAATGACAAGAGTGGAAGACATCATGATCAGAATAAAATCCCTGAAATGGCAATGGGCTAGACATGTTGCCAGAAGAACGGACCACCGATGGACAACCGAGATTCTAGACTGGATTCCGAGGGACAGGAAAAGATGAAGAAGAAGATCACATGGGTGATGGGTGGATGAAATTCGAAAGCATACGGAAGTGGCATGGAGGAGACTGGCGCAAGACAGACCATTGTGGAAGAAACTTGGGGAAACCTTCATCCAGCAATAGATTGCTAATGGTTCACAATGATGTTGATGAGGAGGAGGACATCACACACCCAGGAATTGTTCTTACCATCTAAGTAAACTCAGCTTTTCTTCTGCTGTCCCAGCTAGATTACGTTTTTGCTCTATTGTCTCAAAGGTTGTATAACGAAGTAAATTTCTCCGTCATTTCTGTCCACGCCAGGCAGGATTCGAACCCGGATCCCCTCATTCCGGAATAAGTCACTCTACCAATTGAGCTACGCGGACGTTCATTCTGACTCCTATCTGCCTTTATGTCGCGTGCGTCCTCAAAGAGGACCCGTGGGCCATGCCCCGGCCCTCTTTGGGGGGGGGGGGGAGATGTGACGTACCTGCCAGCAGGACGCACACGACATAAAGGCAGATAGGAGTCAGAATGAACGTCCGCGTAGCTCAATTGGTAGAGTGACTTATTCCGGAATGAGGGGATCCGGGTTCGAATACTGGCGTGGACAGAAATGACGGAGAAATTTACTTCGTTGTAATTGCGCCCGAACTATCCGGATGACCCGACCGTTCAAAATCTCGCAATGGTGTGATGTTCTTTCCACACCGCGAGATAGGAAAAATCAGAGAATCCCTTCTCCAGAGCTTCGTTTTATATGTGATAGGTTCTTCCTGATTATTGATATGCGATTTACCTACTTTTCTACGATAGTACGAAAGTTCGGGCTATCAGTAGTTGTGTTATTTTGGAGTGTGTATTTGAGTAATGCCAGGAGCTCCCCAATAAAAGGTTAAAAGTTAGTACGTTTTCTTAGTTAATTTTATTGTCAGACCTCTGTCTGGCCGTTAAGTCTATTTCATTGAGTGTTTACGTTAAGTTCAGGGTATATTGTGTTTACCGCTCTAATAAGGAGCCTTCAAGGTACTAATGTACTAAAACCGAAGTTATGTTACTGATATTCAAGATAATGAGGAACGCTGAGTAAAAATAAATTCCATATTCTTGGAATTTATTGCACGTGCGTGCCTTACCTAAACTACAGTGCCTAGAAGAATTAGTGTGACGTGCTCCATAAGAGGTCCTTCACGGTTTTGTGACCAATCGTCATGAAATGACAGAGGGCGCTGGCATCGGAAGTTACGTTAGGAGCTTCATCGGCTTCATGCTATTCAATGGTGGGAAGTTTGTTTGCCAAGGATTTGCTGCCTTACGAAACTTCAAATTTTCACAAAACAAAGGTTAGTGGAGGGAAATCTTTTTGGAGAGTATCTTTGCTAATTCGTTGTAGCTCGATCATAACAGTAATACACTAGGTAATTCAACAGTTGATCACTAAAACGCAATAGGCTTACTCGGGTGTTAGTGTGCTAGTTTTATTCAACTGTGGATTGTTTATAACGAAATTTATTTCCGAAATTAGTAACTTTTTATCCGTGAAGATGTAGAAGTTGATCAAGTATTGGCTGTCACGCGTTAAACCTACTGTATGGTTAAACTTAAGTGCAGTACTGAAATCGACTGCAACAGTTATAAGATCATAGGGAAATAATGTCAGCTGTGAAAGGACTGGTAAATTCTGCATTAGCAAATAATAAAAAAACATAGAAAACGGAAAAGGCAAAGCAGCTGTTTTGTGCCAGGATGTAGTACTGGCTATAAATCCTGCAAAAATAAAATATCACTCTTTGCTGTCCCCAAAATTCCTGATATGTTGAACAAATGGGATAAGGCAATTCCCAGAGCTGATAAGAAACTTGATGAAAGTTGTGTTGTATGTGCCTTGCACTTTGAATCTAAATTCATGAAGATGCATTATCGTTCCACTATTCAAGGTAAGGAAGTTCTAACATGCCGAGACAAACCATTACTCAAGCCTGAAGCCATACCTACTATTTTCCCAAATTTAAAAGGCGAACGATCAATTAGTTTTTCCAATTTTTAAGGGAGGGGGCATGCCCTACTATGCCTTCCCCACGTTACGCCTGTGTGTATGCTACATTAATAATTTCCTTATTTTTAAGGGTAAAAATAGCTACAGGAACTGCATAGAATTATCCCACTTAGACAGACTCCATGAATACCCACTTCTTAATTTTTACCTTATTAAACTTTTTACTTAAAGTGCAAAAGAATTTTCCTCTCTTCACTGCAAACCCATTTGAATAGCAAATTTAATCGCATAATTATTATAAGGTGAAGAAAAGTAAAAAAAAATGTTATAAATATTTTTTTTAAAAGAATGTCATCATATACATTCAGTTTTTTTATATATTTACTTCTGTCCGGTATGATTCATTTTGTTTATCGTATCACAGGCAAAGTTTTTTTAGGAATGTTTTTTATAAATGGATTACAGTTAGTATATTATTAGAAAATAGACCAATTTCAAAAATAGTAATCGCATTTTTGTATTCTATTTTCAACTCATTCAAAGGCTTCTTTTCAAAGCCAACTAAATGGAAAGTTTCAATATTTATTTTGATCCCATGTTCTTACCAAGAAATTTAGTCACTCATTGCTGAACAATGAAGTATGTTATTAAATAATTTATAAAGTTTTTAGGTTACTGAATTTTAAGACATTATTGGAATGCGAATTGTAAAGCCGATGTCTCATTGAGAAAATATTTCCCCCTTTTTTTTCCGGTGAGGTTTTGAGGGGCAAAACATTTTCTTTTTTTTTTTAATTTTTACTTTATACTGTAAGTTGATGTTTCAGTGATTGTAACCTGCATATTGGTCTCCAGTGTTTTTGCATAATGTAACCCATGTATGACTCTAAAACTTCCGAAATATCTAACATTAATGTTGACGTTAGCACAATGCAAAGCTTAACTTAAACTACGATACCCTTATTAATGAATCTTGAGCACCCCGTTCGTTCTTTTTTTCTTTTTTGGGAGGGGGGAGGGGTGAAAGAGTTGTCTATTCTTTCGTATATACTTATCTGCTTATAAAATATCGTTCGAGGAGTACACATAATACTGACGAGCTGGGTGTGTGTCATAGAAAGATGTGCGTTTTCGTCGTCCTTCCTCCCTGAAAAGCGACGTGACATCCGATGGCAGCGCCATCTACCGCTTTCATGATTGCGGGCAGCAAGTTTTTCTGCAAGCACGACACACTAATTCTTCTAGGCACTGTACCTAAACTAACGCTAGCACTTTGAAGATTAAGCACACTTTAGCTACGTCAAGTAACCTTTCAATAACCCTAACGTGACTTAACGTAAACTTTCCTACACTACACGTCCAGCCGGAGAATTTTATTCATTATAGTTGTACAGATATGTACACATACTTCATACATCCACTAAAAGTTCTTACAATCTAAGCAAGCTCAGCTTCTCTTCTGCTATCCCAGCTAGCTTGCAGTTTTTCTGTACGTGCAACAACCGTTTCATAACAGTGAAAGAAAAGGTAAAAAACACAAAAAGAGGGAAAAAAATCATGTATGATTTCTTATCAATCATGGAAAAAAACCAAGAGAAGAATGATATTTTCAAAAACAGAGCACAAATTAACAGGATTCCTTATAAACCGCGGGTTCATTTTGCAACTGTAAGGCGTTTGTAAAGTTGTGCGTCCCTTCAGAATTTAAAGAATCAGACGTACTTTCGATTGTTATGATTCAATTAAAAAGGTAGGGCATGGGAAAATGGTATTTTGATCTGCGTAAGTCTCATTGCGGTTAGAGGGCACAGTACGGGCCAAGCTTTGTAGCCTAATAAATATTACATGCTGCATGCCAGAAAAGCTTTCAATTGTTTTGTTTTTAGAACGTCTTTTGTAAAAAAAGATCGTGCTTCTGTTATCGGTTTGTCCGTCCGTCCGTTTGTACACACGATATCTCTGCAACTATTAGTCCGATTTGAAAAATTATTTTTGCATTCGGAAGCTTGAAATATTCAAATGATGATCCTTCATTTCGTTTTTTGTTACGATGTACAATTTTGCCGCTAGAGGGCGTAAATGCAGATGATGTCGAATTCAAAAATACGTTTTATTCCACATATTTGCTTCTAAACATCCGATTACTTTCTTTTTTCTTTCGATTCCATTTATGTCGAAGAGTATTTCAGATATGGTTACTTTTTTAAATTACGCATAGATTTTCCGCTAGGGGGCGTAAAAGCAAATTACATTTCCCCCCATAAATCTTTTTCTAAAACTCCGATTTGAATTTTTTTCTTCAGCGGATACATCTTCTGATGGAAACTCTTCTGCATATAATTTCAAATTTTTGGTAAAGAATACTTTGGCCACCAGGGGGCGTAAGTGTTAATTTTTGCTTCTGATGTATTTGCCATAAAATCGGAGCTTCTAAAATATCAATTGAAAAAAATATTTCGTGGACTGATGCCACTCACATCGATAAACCTTTTCGGAATATTTTCTTCTTAAAATATTGCACAGTTTCTCCGCCAGGGGGCGTAGATGAACATCTTATTTTTGTGAATATCTCTACTTCTAGGAGTCCGATTTGAAAAATTCCTTCTTTGTTGCATAATGTTTTCCGTGTGACACGTTTTTCATATAATTTCAAAATTTTCAAGTAATTCATAGACTTTCCGCTAGGGGGCGTAGCGGTAAATTGCTTTTCCCCTGTATCTCTGCTTCTAAATCTCCGATTTGAAAAATTCTTTCTGCACCGGATACAGCCCCTGATGGGAAATCGTTTGCACATAATTTCTAATTTTTGTAAAAAAATAGTTTGGCCACCATAGGGCGTAAATCTTAATTTCCGCTTCTGTTGTATTTGCAACAAAATATGAGCTTCTAAATTCTCGATTGAAAAAACGTCGTTTGTAGACCAATACTAGTCATGTCGACAAACCTTTTAGAAACATTTTCTTCTTAAAATAGTGCATGGTTTCTACGCCAGGGGCGTAGACGTATATCATATTTTTGTCAATATCTCTACTTCTAACTGTCCGATTTGAAAAATTCCTTCTTTGTTGGATAGTGTTTCCGATGCAAAATGTTTTTCCTATAAATTCAAAATTTTCAAGTATATCATAGACTTTCCGCTAGGGGCACAAAGGTAAATTGCGTTTTCTGCGTTATTTCTGCTCCTAAAGCTCTGATTTGAAAAATTTTTTCCTGTATCGCATACAAGACCTGATGGAAAATATTTTTCACATAATTTCTAATGTTTGGTAAAGAATGGTTTAGCCACCAAGGTTCATAAGTGTTAATTTCTGCTTCTGAAGTATTTGTTGCAAAATCTGGGCTCCTGAAAACTCAACAATTTTTTTTTTTTTTTGGACCGATACCGCTTACATGGATAAACCTTTTGAGAATACTTTCTTCCTAAAATAATGCACGGTTTTCCCACCAGGGGAATTAAAGTCATATCTTATTTTTGTCGATATCTCTGTTTCTAAGAGTTCGTAAGCTCACGATTCCGTTTACAGCAATATCTGAGGGATTGAAAACCCGATTGAAAATCTTCTTTCTTTCGTCAGATCTATTGTTTTCCATACCGGTTCCATTGAGTTTGAATAGCTTTGATAAATTTAATTTGCGTCAGAACGGATTTTTTCTTTTCTTAAAACAGTTGTTTTGGAGCAAAATGAAAACATGCATAAAGTGAAGGGGGGGGATGGAGCTGTATCTGTGCCCTCTCTGTGTCTGCGCCTGCAAAATAAAGCTTTTCAAACTTAAACTCTGCGCTCCACCCCGGTCAAATACTTCTGGATGCGCCACTGGTTTTGATACTTACTTCCCCATGACTGTACGAACTAATGTTAACGGAAATAATACCGACGTAAAAACGCCGGCGGAAAAGATGCCCACAGAAAATATGCTCACTTCTCGAAAATAGGAAAAAAATGCCCACATCTTGAAAATAGAAAAATACGCCAGCTATTGACTGATGTTTTCTTACGTCTGTTAGAAACACTGGGTTTTTCTTAATTTCATGAAGAAATATCTAAATTGCGACTAAGCAATCACCAAAACTAGTCAGAACATTTCCTCTGCTACAACCACATTACGGTAACTGGCATTACAAGAACATCGTAGTTCGTTCCCAAAACCGGCAGAAGAGGTTCATTGTTGGAAGGAACATGTGCATGACTCATCTACGAACAGTAATGTCGACTAAGGCAATTCTTTTTAGTTAGTGACGTATTACGATGTAGTCGCTTCTGCGGACATTGTCGAAAACCGTAACTTATGCGGCCACTGATTCTCTGAATCCCCCTTTTGCAATAGAACACGGTCTATTGGGCTCCGTCACTTAAAGACAAAGATCCAAAGTGTCCGTGTCTTTTGTGTTGTTCCTCCACCACCAATTACCGAAGGGAGCAAAAACTGATTATGTGGTTTATAAATCGTCCAGTCTGACTGGACACTTGGATTGACATTTCATTACAGTTCGTTTTAAGGACACGTCGTTTCGCATGCTTAGCAGTGGAATCATTTGTAGTCATTGATTCAACAAAAACTTAACCGTATGCGATTATCGATATAGGATAAAAAGAAAGGATGAGAATGTCTCGATAATGTGGAATCGCTCGAAAAAAAAAAAAAAAAAAGAGCAAGAAGTGTAAAGTTCGAATATCTCCAATGGATGAGTTTGTTTTGCAAGTAACTACCCACCTGTCGACGGATTGACCACTAAACTTTGTACTTTGTTCGAAATGGCATCATATGATTTCCATAGCGGGCATCTTGCAAGGATTCTTTTGTGTGTGTATGATTGGAGGTTTAAATAACAAATACGTTCCTAGCGTAGTTTTTCCAGGTGAGAAATAAAAGGTTTAATATGGTAGAAAGTGGCTGAACTCATGTGGGTTTAGCTTCACTCGAAGTACTTTGCGGAGTATATTACACGTTGTTGTGTTAATCCCTACTTCTATCGCCTCTGGCAAAACATCAAGAGTGTGAAAGAGGGGAGACTAACATTGGTTTTAATCCTTAACGGTCAGTGCCCACAAAAAGACATTCACCACCTTTGGCAGAGATCTTTTACTAAGACGTACCAGATACCGGTAAAAGAAAAAAAAAAAGAAAAATGAGCGTGCCGGAATGCCCTTCCAATTCTGTCAAGGCAAAGAGTTTGGTGCTGTCACCGTTCAAGTGGAATCACATGGGAATCTCTCCCAGAACTTTTACAGTAGGCTTAGGCACGATTCGCATCTGGTTACTTAGATTCTCGGAGTATTCGCTGACTGCTAATAAATAAAACTCACTCACAGAAGAAAAAAAAAAATGAAGTACTGTTCTAAAGATAAAGTTCAATCCTTAATTATTTTTTTTTTTTTTTTAAAGTGTTGCTGACACGATGCATATTCAAATCTCGTTAAAACCCTAAATAACAGCAGCGGTGAAGGCACGTCCTGATTTTTATCAGAATTCAATAAGTGTAATGAAACGTAATCTTTGAATACTACATATCTGCCAAATGCACGAAGCAGAGCTTAATACGACATACTTTGAACGTACAAACGCTGTATTTTCGGAACTTCTGTGTTACAAAAGGGGAAATAAAACGACTCTTACAGAGCTGTGAAAAGAGCATGACTGCCTGATATCGAACGGTCTAAATAAATAAATTAATAATAAGGGATTCTTCATTGGATTCAAGACCACGTAACCCAGAACTACAGGAAACGCATAATGAAAGTTGCATGTAATGACACCTGTAGAATGTGTCAGAAAGCCAGTGAAACCTCAGAACACATTTTAGCCAGCTTATCTCTCCTTGCATCAAAACAATACTTTAACAGACTCGATCAAGTAGCTAAGATCTGTCATCAAGGGGTTGGCGTTAAAAATGTGACTTTATCTAAAACTATACTCCCTCTTATTACCGGTACCATCCAGAACTTATTCTCGAAAATCAGAATGATATCGTGTACTAAGACCAGTTGCGACGCCAGACACTCAGAACTGAGTGGGCGGTTGGGGTGAGTGGCTAATCATGATGAGGGCGGGGGGCATACATTTTTAAGTGTTAGGCGGAAATTTTTGCAAAAAAAATCGCTCATGCGGATTTTACCCGACTCTGATAATGTTTTTTCTAGACAAGAAAAGTTTTCATATCCATACTGTACGTAGTATTTATTCAACATATATAGTATGGGAACCATGGATACGAGTTTCTATGGTAAGTTACTATTTCCTCGCAATTTTAGTTTACTTCTGTTGTTTTTTTCTTTCTTTCTTTCTTTTATTTTTCTGCCATAAGGCGGTTTATGAATTTAGTTTGTAAACTGACAATGAAAAAACTGCCTCTATATACTACTCAACATAGCCTCCATCACAAGCGATGCATTTGCGCCATCGTTGAACCTAACTCTCGTATCCTCTTTGAAACAATTAAGGTATGGACTGTTATACCCACTTCTTCACAGCCACTTTCACCTCGTCTGTGCCATCAAATCGTTGTCCCCGGAGACTGTCCTTCATTGGACCGAACAGGTGGAAGTCGGAGGGCACCAGATTTGGGCTGTACGGTGGATGGGGGACTAACGACCAGCCTAATTTGCTGATCACCTGATTTGTTCCCAAAGATGTGTGTGGTCTCGCATTGTCATGGTGAATGTGGATCCTTTTCAGATTCATGTTCGGTCTCTTCCTCCTTATGGCTTCTCTAAGCTTCTTGAGTGTCTCAGTGTGCCGCTCGCTGGTCACGGTAAGGCCACGTTCCAGAAAATCAAGAATGACCCCTGTCATCGCAAAAAACAGTCACCGTGACTTTCTATGCTGATCGCTGGCTCTTGAACTGGTGAAGAGGAGTGACGCCATTCCATGGATTGATTTAAGGCCTTGGTGAAGAGATGTGACCTCATTCTATGGATTGATTCTTCGTTTCCGGATCGTAAAGATACGCCCATGTTTTATACCCTGTCACCGTTTCAAATCCGGTGTCAACTGCCTAGGTACCCACTTTGCATACACTTTCCGATACCGAAAGTCTTCTACCAGTTGTGGAACAAGCTCACGGATTGTGACTCGTCTCTCCGCGCGAATCAATTCATCCACTCGCTGGCGATTCGGGTTAGTGGTCGGAGATGATGGTCTCTCACTGCTTGGTTTTTCTTCAATGCTGGTTTCCCCTTCTTTAAACTTCTTCATCCATCTGTGCACATTGCTGTTGTCAATGGTGTCATTTCCGCAAACATTCTGTAGCCTTCTGTGGATGTCGGGCAGCCTGCACCCTTCCTTCGTCAAGAACTCAATGGCGGCACGTTGCTTCTGCTTGGAATCCATTATTTACTTGAAATGAAGAAGAAGGGTTGCAATTTGAACGACCTCTGTCAGTTAATAAAAAAGTTATTCCCACTTTTGCATTACTTTCTGTAAACCCTCGTATACACTGAAGAGCAATTGAATTAGAGACCGCTGGCGTTATGCAAATGTGGCGCTGTGGGCGGCCGCGTAAACGGAAACGACATGACGATTACAGCGATCCGACAGACAATATAAGGAGTGATGCGACGGGAATCAGCATGAGTCTGACGCAGTATGGGTAAGACGAAGGATCTAAGCGCATTTGATCGTGGGCAAATTGTCGGGGCCCGAAGAATAGGTCACTCCATCTCGGAAGTCGCGCAGGCACTGGGATTTTCAGGAGCCACTATGTCATGGATGCACCGTGAGTACATCGAACCCGGTAAAACCATCCCTGCAAGGGCCAACTACCGTGGACAACAGCGTGTGGATGAGCTGGGTCATCGTCGGCTAGATCGCATTGTAACAGTGGATAGACGGGCCACAGTGCAATAAATCACTCGGCAATTTAACGCTGGTGACCATTCGCCCGAGAAGGGTCCGGTTTCGAATACCGGTGAGGCATGAATGTTGTGTTTTTCTGACGGCACTGTCTCTCGCTCTCTCTTCCCTAGAACAAGTGGCCCTAAATTAGGGACGGGCGACTGCTGATAGCCCACTAAGTTGCTCACGGTGGTCTTTAAACCCTGAATCAAAATAAATAAAAAAAACCTCCCGTAACTGTAACCCAATTGAACATTTGCAGGATATGCTAGAACGGGGTGTGAGAACTGCTGATACTCCTCCACAGAACGAGTGTAAGCTGACGGAGCTGCTGCAGTGAACATGGGTCAAGTTACGTATGGAGGATATTCGACACCTTGTAGAATCTGTTCCTAGGTGTCTGAGAGCCGTGATTATATAGGAAGGTAGACCAACGCATTATTATTAGGTAGATTTTCCTAATGCAAAGTTAACTCAGTCTATGAGCACGTATTATGCTGTAATTGAAAATTGTTATCTCAGTTTCTTTTTTGTTTTTAAATAATTTCTACAATATTTCCTCTGTTTCTTCTCCGCGCGTTCATGCTCAATAACACTTCGTCCAACAGTAAACTATGTGGAAATACATATATGAGCACGCATAGGCGCCGATTTCGTGGGTTCGAGACACTTTTTTTTTTTTTGGATTAAATTGGAGGTTTAACGACCACCGTGAGCAACTCAATGGGCTGTAAGCAGTCGCACGTCCCTAATTTAGGGTCACTGGTTCCAGGGAAGGGAGAGAGCCAGTGCCGTAAGACAAACACAACATCCATGCCTCACCGGGATTCGAACCCGGACCCCTTTCGGACGAATGACCAGAGGCCATCGCTTAGACCACTGCGCCACCGGGGCGGCAGACACTTTTTGAACCCCAAATGATTTTGTTGTGGGTTCCACAAACCCCTAATAATTTTGCTCGTATTTTGTGGGGAAAATACACGTACGCATATGTGCATAAATTTTGTTTTTCGTTATCAATTCTTCAAGTTTTTTTTATTATTCATTCCCCGTTCACTACGTATATATAGAAAGTGTGTATAGAAATTTACCCTTCAGACTGTTTATTATGCCTCAAAACAGAATGAGTGTTTGTTCGTGCTCATCAAATTTGACGTGACAGACAGTACCTCAAGTACCGTTGTTTAAGAGCATTTAAAACTGCCTCCTTTATAACAGAAAATTCTTCGGTTTGTCTTTGTTCCCACAAAATGCAAAAGTCTAGCTCTACACTCGAAGACGAGAACCTATTCGAGGTCATAGTGATAAAGGCGGAAGTATGTTGTACAGTCAGTTGACCCACCCTATCTCCGGACATTCGGGGACCAAGGAGGTTAGAAGGGAGAGGAGATGGCATCAACAGCCGCTGGTGAAGCCAAATCTGATCCTCTGGTTTCTTGCACCCTCCAGGTGGGGAGGGTTCAGTGACGTGACGTCACTTACTGAAGACCTGTGCTGGAGCACAGGTTGATAGCGGCCGTCTCTTACTCTCTACAGCATTCCCTGAAGGTCAGCAATGTTCCCACAGCTTTAGCAAGGCCGTGATTGGTTAATACGCTATATGCACTTCCGGTCGATGAAGCATAATTTTGTTTAAATTTTTTAGAAAATACTAAACAGTATTTCTGTAACTTTTTGCAAATGTTTAGTTATGCGCATGGATATTTCGATCTCATTTTTTCCTGACTGCACATGCTGCTTAAGTGCCTCTAAAACCTCTTCAAAGTCAACGATTTCCCCATAGAAAAGCACAGAAGCAGCCCAAGTTGGGCACACTGGGCATACATAGCTGATACGAAGTAGAGCTCACGGAAAACGCACGGCCTGCGGCTGATGCCAGTCCTCTCCCTTCTAACCTCTTATTTTAACTCAGAAATCATTTGAAGAAAAAAATTGTTGGCATTTTTAAAATTGGTAAAAATAAAAAAAAACTTAAAATAAATTTTACATGTTTTTGTTACTTTTATAAGACAAATGAGTTGGAAATTTACACAGTATCTGTGCATTGTATATAATAATGTCGCGCCTACAAAAGCAAAATAACTGAAATAAATAATTATCTAGAGAAAAAAATTCTGTAATTAACTATAATTTGCTTCATTTTAGTATTTCAGGCGTCTTATTGTGCCAGATGATCTGACTGAATGGAATTTAAATTAGACTTAAATACTTTGAAAAATCATAGGTAATTCGATTAAAAATTTCCGGAACCCCCAATAATTTTTCAAGACGGCGCCTATGTGGGAACGTATTGCGCCGTATCTACAAATTTGTGATCTCAGTTTCGATTTTATTTTTTAAACAATTTCTACAATATCTCTACTGTTTTTAACCCAGCGTTTATGCTTCCTGTTATCTCTGCGCCCAATGGAATGTGCGTCCGTAACAGTAATATGAATAAGTGCCTTATCGCACCGATGGCCGAGTTATCAGAGGCGGCCTGGCCTGAACACAGCCAAGCTTGGCCTGTGTTTGGGTCCCGTGTGAGAGATTTGTTATTTGCTTGTCATACAGCGCCGAATCTGTTCCTTCCTTGGAACCAGTACACCAAAGTTAGGGCGTTTCTTTGTAGTTTTAGATGCTCGTGAGGAGTCGTAACGAGAGATGGAAACGGATCACGGGTCAACGGGTCGACAATATCTGCCGGGTCAAACGAGTCGGGTCAAGGTGTTCCGGACCCGATTTCGAACCGGGTTTTATTTACGTTTTATTTTTTGAAAAGAAAAAAAAATTTTCAAAAAAAAAAAAAAAATGCGCACTCTGGAATTTTATGTTTGGTACTAGTGCCCGCGAACTGAAAAATTATTTGTCATGCAATATGAAGGAATGATGTCTCATCCTTCTGAGGGGCAATGATGAAAACAACATCCACATTTTGGAAACTTTCAACTCACCATAAGCTTGTAAAAATTGGTGTTGCGGTGAAACATATTCTGAAGTTTGATATGTTGTCAAGAAAACAGCAAAAACTGAAATTAAATATACAACAAGTTATTTAATTCCAAAATTTTGACCGCAGCGCCATCACAATTAACTGGAACAGCCTTAACATCACTGCACAGAGACATTCTGACTATCGTAGATGTTTGAAAACATATGTAAAACAGTTAGGTTATATCTTGCAAATGAAGGACGACCGTTTCAATATACATTTTGTAAGAAATTGAGTAAATTATACGTCCCATAATATATACATTTGTTGGATTTCCACATAACCTAAGATTCCCACTGTAGCGAGACCTTTTGAACGCCCTGTATGTATATATATACAGGGCGATTCATAAAGAAGTATACAGTTTCAACGCACTATAAAACAAGAACAATGTAAGATATTTTATGTTACCTGTAACAGAATTGTAGGGGAATGTTTTCAAATTTTTTTAGAGACAGTCACAGATGTTCTACGTGTGCACCCTTAGTCACACGACACACATCGAGCCGGGAATTCATTTCTTCCCAAACGCATGGTAAGATATCTAAATCAAGTGCAGTGATAGTGGCTGTGATATGATATGATATGATATTTGAAAAAGTTTTGGGAAGGGAGTGTCTGATCCCAGGTCTAAAACTGCCCTTAGAAATGAGAAGCTAGGAGATTTGAGTAAGTGAATTCAATAGGAAAGACAAACAGAAAAATGTAGTGAAAGGAGAGGGTGATCCGTGACACAACTCTGTCTGGAAGGAGGCAAAAGGGAACGAAGCACCGCACAACACCGCAGAGAACCACAACACCAACCAGCCGCCCGACGCACCAGGGTGCGACTGAAACTCAACGATACCAATTTCAAATGTCCAAGCAGAATGCATTTTCGCCATCTCGATGCCAATCTGAAAAAGAAGGGTGTGGTGGTCTGTCTAACACCCACCAGTGTTCACATACTTACTCTCTCTGTCAAGGGGGGTCAACGATTACAGCTCCGCTAGATCAACAGGAAGGGGAGGGGCGAATTTCTTGTCCTTAACGTACCCCCACAGGAAAAAGTCACAAGGTGTTAAGTCAGGACTTATGGGTGGTTAGTGGCATGTTGTAGTCCGCGTCTTGTCCAATCCATCGGTGAGAAAGATGTTCATCGAGATAATCTCGCATGTGACACGCGCGCTATCGCCTACGTCATTTCCCTCAGTAGCGGGACACAAACTTTATGAGTACATCTACTTCTAACGGTTCGCAGTTGAGGTCCGTGTCTTCAACTGTTACTGTTTTACAGCATCTGGAAACTGTATACTTCTTTATGAATCACCCTGTATATTATAATTCAAAGTATATTTGTCCCGGTCAGTTACAGATCCGGGTCGGGTCCGAGTCTAAAATTTTTGACCCGTTTCCAACTCTGGTCGTAACCCCTCTTCCAGAAAAAATCAATTAATCATGATGAAAACAAGTCTTCCTCAAAGTAAAGGAATTTTCTGTACCAAAGAATAGGATAAGACAAAGTTTATAAAGGATCAAAAAGAAGTGAAAAAAAAAAAGAAATTAAAAACAAATCCGCACGAATATCGAACTGCTGTGTATTGGGCTAACGTGAAGCGGAGGGGAAATAATCATTTGTATCGAATGGCGGGACTTGTAAGCGGCCCCGCTGATGGTTATTTTTGTTACTGTACGTATCTTTCTATCTGATATTTTCTGCATTACTGTGTTTTTCGATTCCTAGAAACTTAATTGCGTTAAATTACAGAAAATTTCAGTCAAAGCTGATTCAGCAAACTTCAAAATATAAGATTAAAAATGATTATTCAGCAACTCTACGAAAAAAACAAAAAATAACAAACAAACAAAAATTCACAAAATAAACTGAAATTATTCAAGAAATATTCAGAGTTCTCTCTCTTTTCTTTTTATTTTGTTGAGCAAATATGGTGGATTCTAAATCTATAGAAAGAAACATTCTCAAATACCTTCGAATTAGTTAGCAATTATTTATTGAATTTTTGTGGCAAAAAATATGCAGATTTATGGCATCCTGAAGTAACGACTCATCCCCCATAAATACCTGATAATCATAGATCAGATCAGATCATACGTAGAGGATTTTAGGAAAGGAGTGTCTGACCCCAGGTCTTAAACAACCCTTATAAATAGGAAGTTAGGAGATTTGGGCTGGAGTACCCGATAGGAAAGTGACACGGAAGCGAGGTAGAAAGGGGGAGGAAGACGCCCTTGTTCATTACCGGAGGGCCAGTATCCGGGGTCCGCCGGCTTAACGTGCCCATCTTACGCACGGCGGATATTTAGTGGATCGAGCGTTCGTACCTGCCTGGGATCGAACCTGAGGTCCTTTCCGTGGCAGTCACGAACGTTGCCCATGACGCCAGAGATTTATTCGTACACCCCCCCCCCCCCCCACAACATCTCCCAAATTTCCTCAGATACCTCCACAAAAATATATCAAAACCCGTCGAGTTGAAAGCCTGCTACACATACTGCAAAGAAACAAACACGCAAATACTAAAAAACGTATATTCCTATAACTAATTTAAAAAAAAAACAGGCCAAAAAATACTAAAACCTTTATAAAAATCAGTAAACATTGATTCGGAATGAGGTGCAATGATTGCAGAAAAATTTGATGGCTGCCGTTGATGGCGTTTTCAAGGACCGGTACAAATAGCAATCTTCTCTTTCTACATAGACGAAGTGAACTTGGCGTTCTGCTATGCCAGATTTGTAAAAACCCCACGCTTAAAATTTAAAAAGCTAGAAAATTATAACAGCACAAATCAATACAAACTGAAAACAAAAAAATAGAACAAGCTACTTACGAAAGCAGCTATTGCAATTTTGTAGTACTTATACAGTATATATATATATACCTAGGGTACAGGCCTATCAGCCTCCTATCAGTGGTTTATACATTCATTGTCATAAAAATCCACGCACCAAGAAGGAGGCGCTGGATTGAAATGAGATTTTAGTAGTGAGATGGTACATAACAAGGACAGAAGTGATTACAATATAACAGCAGCAGGACGATTTCCTGCGGACATACGGTACACATTCTGGTCAGCGTTGGTATCGTACCGCGTCAGTCCGCCTCGTGCTCGGATACATGCGGTGATACGGTCCGACATGGAGTCAAAGAGGCGCCGTATGTTATCGTGGGACAGATTGGCCCACACTTCTTGCTACGGACGCTCTAAATCACGAACACCGAGACATGGAGACAGATAGAAAGCTGGCGTCCCATCTGGTCCCACATGTGCTCAATGGGCGAGAGATCAGACGATCTGACAGGCCACGGAAGCATCGAAGCATGACGTAGACAGTCCTGGGAAACACGAGCCGTGTGCAGACGGGCGTTATCTTGTTGGAAAATGGCACCAGGCTGCCCCGCCAGGAAAAGCAGCTCATGGGGCCGCAGGATCTCTTGTACGTAGCGCTAGGCTGTCAACGTTCCTCGGATCACTGCGAGGGAAGTATGGCTGTCATACACGATTGCTCCCCAGACCATCACGTCTGCAGTTCGGGACGTGTGCCTCTGTACAGTGAGGTTGGGATTGTAGCGCTCTCCTGCGGTCCTCCACACTTTGACATGGTGGTCGTCCGTTCCCATACAGAAGCGGGATTCATTGCTGAACACTATACGTCGCCAGTCCGCAGCATTTCACGTTGCTCGCTGCTGACACTTCTGCAATCGACGCCGACGATGGTCCGATATTAACGGCAGAAACTGTAAGGGCCGTCAAGAGTGAAGATTCGCCTCTGTCAGGCGTCTGGAAATGGTTCTGGCCGACACGGGAGTCTCTTGTACAGCCGTCACATGTCTCTGGATATTGGACACGGACGTCGTTGCATCTGTGCGTGCCGCTCTCACGATCTCACGGCTCTTTCCGCTGGTGGTGTGTGTGGGTAGTCCAGGAACGGTCCTCCGACTCTGGGTACCTTCCCCGTGTCCATTGCTACCAACACGATCGCACCGTACTGTCCGGCCGGCCCAAATGGCAGACGATTCGGCGCGCCGGCCACCCTGCCTTTCTCATCCCGACGATACGGCCTCATTCAAACTCCGTCAGTTGTCCGTACATTTACAGCAACTCCTCGGCATGTCTATCGCTCAGGGATCTCATCTGACTCTTACCGTGCACTTCGGCACGAAAGTGGGGTCCCCTGCGCGTCACCTTATAAGCCCCAAGGACTGAGATTTCAGCGCCTGTCTTCGACGCGGGGGCATGTGGAATCGTACGAAACTTTAATCATTTGCATGTCTGCCATACCAGTAGCTATTTGCAGAGTTTCGCGTTAATCGCACGGTTTTTTCTTGGTGCGTGCATAGATTTGTATGACAATGGGTGTTTATCTTCACTAAGGTTCTTTCACATCGTTTGAAGCACTGGACATGGGTCAACCGGGAGAGCAAGCTGGATACAGAAGTGGCTATATAGCACTATAAATCATATCCATGTGTTGAGAGAACTAACTGAAAGAACGAGGGAATATTAACTCCCATTATGTATGACCTTTGATTCTGTGAAACCATCAGCAGTTACAATGGCTTTGAAATCCTGCGGTACTGAAGATGCCTACATTAGTAGCATATATGAAAATGCAAGTGCAAAGGTTCGGTTATTTGAGGATACAGCACCAATAAAAATTGGAAAGGGAGTGAGACAAGGTGACACCATACCTCCCAAACTCTTTAATGCCACGTTGCAAAATGTCTTTCAATCATTAAACTGGGAAAACAAAGGGATATAGTTTAATGCAGATAATTTAACTCACCTTCATTTTGCTGATGACAGTCATTTTTACAACTGCCCCTTCAGATCTGCAGAATATGATCCAGGAACTTGCTGACAATAGTAAAGAAGTGGGATTAAAATGAACTTTCGGAAGACAAAATTGTTGTACTTTTTCAGGAAATGAAGATTTGTCGATTGATATTGGAAAGCTGGAGATAACCGATACCTGCTTTTACCTTGGGCAGCAGATATCAAGCGAAGAAAACATTGATGAAGAAATTAATCGAAGTATAAAACTTAGTTGGAGAACTTTTGGAAGAAACAGTAAAGTTTTCAAGAGAAATATTCCATTATGTCTTAAAAGAAAAGTGTTTAATCAATGCATCCTTCCAGTGCTTACGCACGGAGCAGAAACATGAACCTAAACTATAAAAGACTTACAAAGACTGCAGACAACTGAAAGCAGCATGGAGAGGTTCATGCTTGGTGTAACTAGGATAGAAAGAAGAGTAACTCATGGATAAGGAAAATGAGAAGAATGGAAGTCATCATGATCAGAATAAAATCCCTGAACTGGCGATGGGCTGAGCATGTTGCCGGCAGAATGGACCACCGATGGACAACCGAAATTCTAGACTAGATTCCAAGGGACAGGAAAAGACCAAGAAGAAGACTATGGGAGGTGGGTGGATGACATTCGAAAGCATGCGGGAGTGACATGGAGGAAACTGGCGCAAGACAGACCTTTGTGGAAGAAACTTTCGGAAGACCTTCATCCAACAGTGGATTGATAATAGTTGACAATGATGATGATGATGTGTGTGTGTGTTAATTTTTAAGTATTAGTCCTTTTCATATTATCATAGAATACAGTTGTCAACAGTAGTTCGCATTTACACGAATTCCTCAGGTTCTTGAAGTACCTTTTATTATAATCCAACAATTTTCCTTCCTTTCTTTAATTTGAAGTCAGTGTACATATTATTATTTTTTTTTCTAGTTTTTCTTGTTTAAAGCATATGTTTAAAATAAGTCATTGCAACCACAAAACGTATATGTACGTATTCCTTCAGTTTAGCATGCTACAAATTTTGCAGATACACTTCTGAATCATTTCAGCATGCACAGAATTTGGGAAAAATATTAATATCTACTGTTTCGGCAAACCATTTTAATACTTCTTTGCTTTAGCCTTGTTTAGAGAAGCATTTAATCATGAGATATTAAAAACAAAAACAACACAAAAACAAAACAACAGGGTGTAGCTTTTAGGGAAACAACAACAACAACGAAAAAAAGATTTCAGGTTTCAACCATTTTTTACTCAAAATGTTCACAGTTCTCCACTTTTTTTTGTTTTTCAGTTTTCCCCTGTTTTAATTCATGGAAGAGACGGGTTTAAACATTACAGCGCCCTGGGACAAGAAAATCAAACTCCCCCAAGTAAACGTAATTTAATGTAAAAAATTAACTTCCGATTTGAATTTCATATTTGAATTATATTTAAATGTTTATCACAAAAATATTCTCAAGAGCAATGTAAAATTTTGAATGCATGCATTATTTAACCCTGAAATAAATATTTTAAATATCGTTTTCTTGAAAGTGTACTTTGCACACTTTTGTAATTTCATTGCACCGTCAGTTTTTATATTTACAAATGAAATTTCTTGATTTCAACATGTTAAACATTTGCCTGCAAATTTTGAGTTTAAATTTTCGACGTAAGCAACACTATATTTAGGATTTTTTTTTTTAATATAATGCCGCTACAAATGTTCATTGAAAATCAATTGAATGACAGAGAGAAAGAGGAAGTGAATCAACATAAATAAGTAAAATTACTTACAAAGAAAAAATATTATTCTCGATTTCTTTGTGGCAAAATCTTTTATTACGTCATCAAATGTCAGTGTTTCTACAATGCTTGAATTAAGTGACAAAGTTGCATATGCAATCGCTCTTCTCAGGGAATTAGATGCTCTCAAATAGATATGCATGGTTTTTAAAAGAAAAACTTCGTTCTATAGAAGCGTTATTGCTGGGTATGCATAGGTAAACTCCTTAGAAAAAATCAATATTCGGAAAAGTTGAATCGATTCTTTTTTACGCTTTCTAACCGTTGGTTGAAAAAGCGTATATGCTCCAGATTTGTCCGTCTGTCTGTCCGTCCGCACGATAACGCGCATGCAAAAATGGTTCGATTTCGATGAAATTTTAGTATGTGGTAGAGGACAACCTGGGGACGACCCCCATTGAAAATGGACGAAGTAGCGTCAAAGGTCAGGATATACTAGCGGGATCCATTCCATCGCCCTTATGCGTCATAACTTGACTAAAAATGCTTCTATTGCGACAAAACATTAGTATGTTGTTCCGGAGGTATATTGAACCGGTTCTGTTGAATATAATCGAAATGGGGTCAAAGGTCAGGGCACAGGAGTAAGATTTATTCCACGGCCATTATCCTCATAAATTGAGTAATGATTTCTGGTATGTTGGAAAGCGTATCATAATCAATGCATTGCATGATTTTACGAACTTGTTTCCCTAATAATATCGCAACATGTCCACAACAGAAACACTTGAATCTGTCATCTGAGTTTGACCTCGCCTGAAAGTAATTTCTCTGAAGTGGCTTACCGGAAAAATTTGGGGAGGGGGCCTGCAAAAAATATCTTCGAGGCCCTTTTGCGAAAATCTATTAACTTCCGATTACTAGAAATTTTAAATTCCATATTATTAACAAGATTTTATGGGCATTTTAATAATTCAAATTCTTTGGAACCTGCATGTATTTTTATATAAATCCAAAACTATTGCACTTTATTGCGTGTACCAAGACGGATCAAAAAATTAGTTACACTGTTGAATAAAAAAAAAAAAAAAAAAAAAAAGTAAAGAGATACACTGAGGGAATGTATGCTGGCTTAAAGGTACAACATTTATTCATTTTTCGACATGGTCGCCAAAGGACTGTAAATATTTATCGGAACGTGTGACTAACTTTTCCATACCTGTACAGAAAAAGTATCCTCCAGCAACCAGTTAGGGATCTCGCACACAATTTCCGAAATCCCTGCTGCTCGTGAATGATTGAATGCACAGTCCCGTACGAAATGTCTAACGTACTGGCAATTTCCTTGATTTTCATGCGCCTATTATCCTGTATCATGTCGTCAACGGCGGCAACATGCTCCGGAGTGCTAGATACTGATGGTCTGCCTTCGCGGTATTCGTCCATCAAATTTTTGCGACACTTTTCAAATTGTTAGCACCAGTTAACAATGGCCAGACGAGACATGGCATTTCCCCCGTATACAGCACAGATTTCACGATGGACGTCAGTGCAATTTAGGCATCAAGTCCATAAAAATCGAATGGTACCTTGCACTTCCAATTTGGAGTAAGAATCTAGTTGGCGCGCCATTTTGAACTGCCTCCTGCACACGCCTTATACGGAGTTACTAAACTAAAACACCTCCCGTCGGCATCTGCGACGTACTGTCTACTTCGCTCCCAAGCACACACGGTCTCATTGCAATTCCACTCTAGGTGGCGCTAAGTGTAACTTACTTTTTGATTTACTTACGTAACACAAATGTGCACTTTGTAGTTGAAATGATTGCCGTTAGTTTTATGTCAATACAAAGTAGTACAAAACATTTACGCCAAAGTTAATCATGTCATGCAAATTTTATTCTTTTAGAGAACTAAGGCCAGCTCTTTGAAAAGCCTTACGATCATACACACACAAAACACGTGTACGACAGTTTCTAATGACCTTTTCGGATTTATACGAAAACGTAAAGCATAAGTAAGCAAATAAATAACAATCAAGAACTGTGGAACCAAAAATGCGAAACTACTTAAATTATTTACTGCTGAATGTGAAAAATGCACTTGAAGTAATGACAAAATTGTAATTTTTTTCTTCTGCTGACTCTGTTATGAAGAAATGACACAAGTCTCTGTTCTTTCGTCTCCAAGAACACATTTTAGTCCATTATATTCTGGAAGATACATAGTTATATGCAGACAACTGTAATACAACTTTATCTTAATTGGCATAAAATTTTCATCCATTGAACTGACATTTCTTTCACAGTCTCTTGTTAACATACATGCACATGGCTGTCTTCTAAAATAGTTGCTTTCCCGTCATCCAGTTTTTATAAGATAAAACCACGAAAATGACTTCTAAATATTTTACTTCTTAATTGAAACAAAAATATCGATCATTTCTTTTATTTTTAATTATTCGTTCAAAGCTGCCGGCAAAAATTCCTGGTTATTTCTTTCAGGGGCATATATAGAATTTTTTTTTCGGGGGAAGCTGACGAAAAATGGAACTTTTTGAAATCCACCAAAACAAAATTTAAGGTTAATAAAAAATAGAAAAAAAAATTAAAGCATTTTTTTTCTAATGTAAGCTGACACATTTTTATTAAATTATGGTTTCTTTTTTCTAACGTAAGTCGCATTTTAATCAAAAACTTTAAAAAAATGAAACCCTTTCGGGGGAGGCCCCTGGCCCCCTCTAAATACGCCCCTGATTTCTTTACCCAGTTTCATATGAAGTTTCCGCAAAAAAATTTGTATGGCAAGTCGTTTTGCAGAACCTAGGGTCTCTCTTAGCCCCCAATGAGCCCCCCGTAATGCAGGGGTTGCGGGGCTATCACTACGCCCCTGCTTTGCTGGCTTACTGAACTCACATCTTTCCATGATTCTTGTTGCCCTGTGGGTCGTTCTTGTTTCAGAGTGAATTGATATTTTTAATGATTAAATAAATTGAAAGAGTACTAATACAGTTATAACATTAAGTATTAATAGTACTATACTACTCAGTTTATTTGTAGCAATACAAAATGCTGATTTATTGCCTTTGTTATTTCTGTAATAAGGTAAAACGGCTTTTGTCACATGTATTCCCAATACCCCTCCCACGCAATATGTAGCACACTGTGCCATGGATCGAGTGGGCCCAATGATAAACCCACCCGTGATTCTAGGTTTAAAATTTTAAAATCTCACTGTTAAAATTTTCAGCCGTCCAAAAATTTACTTTCATCGAAAGATCCCCCCACTTTAAAATTCCTGGATAAACCCTTGCACGACATGATTGCACATGATTTTAGCTTCGAGCATTTGACTGTGACTAATACTTAGACAGTGAAGTACTTATAAAACTGTCTAACTAGAACCACATATTCTGTAAATCCTTCTAGACAGCCGCTCAAGAACATTTATTTATTTATTTGTTTATTTATTTTCATGTCAGGATCAGTTCAAGGGTCTGGTTTCTTTATCTCTTTTTTCGAACACCTAAAAATTTGGACAAAAGAGCATTCGCAAGGAACCTGTCAGATTGGATAAAAGTTTATTCTTTGCACCGGTTTTGTTACCGCATAATGCTGACGTACCACTGACTTCGAAATTTTCATTTGAAGTTAAAAAATCGTAGGTGTTGAAGCAGATATTTTTCAGACACGATTCATTCGAACAACCGTGATTCCGATAACCGCAGCTTTTTTGTTCGACGTACTTCACAGCATTTTGTACCACTTACAAACACCCCCCAATTTTGCGAAGTACCTCCTTTCTTCTCCTTTCATTTCATCTGTCTTCTCTCTTTCGGACCACTATTGTAATGCACTGTCTAATAACTCATTTCCAGCTCTATTTGCAGTTGCCTTTGATGTCATGTCAATGAAACCAGTTTTTCTCCCCAGCCCCCCCCCCCCTTTTTTTTTTTACTTCTTTTACAAGGGTATTCTCCTTCCCTGTTTCATATTAAGCGTGCACGTCTCTTTTAGCTGAGTCTAAAGGAGGAAGGGAAACCAACACGATACCTCAAAATCCGGTGGCTATGTCAACGAGAATGCCCTGATGCTCTTTCAAGTATATCTGTATTCTGGCAAGCTCTATTTTTTCCCGTGTGTGTGTGTGTGAAAGATGGGGAACAAGGGTCAGTTGAAACCAGAGATCCCTCTTCAGCGCTTTTTCCCCAAGCTTCTGCTTTCCTGATCCTTTCATTCTATTTTCCACGCCTCCTCTTTTGCTAGACACCCTGCTCTTAAACAACCATTCTCCATGCCTGGTTATATATACACTTATTCTTTCCACGCCCATGTCCCATACATGGACAAAAGCGACCACTCACTCACTACATAAAGAAAATTTATACGAACTCGTCCCGCAACTGAGCCTCTTGACGTTTAACAGAAGATGGCGAAGATTAAGACGGCATAAAGCAGAAAAAAAAAAAAGTTATTGGAGGAAAGCTTCAAAAAATTGCACTGTACCGCACTTTGCAATAAAGTGAACATCCTGTAGGAAAAGTGACTTTGGTGTTGTGAAAGGATTTCTATCACATAAAAAAAAACAAAAAAAAACATGTGTCAATTGTCTGAATTTATAATTATTTTAATTTTAGTTTTTAAGTAAATATGCGTAAGTCAAAACAGCTGATATATTGATCTAGTACCGAGGTTCCCAGACTTATTTGGCCTACCGCCCCCTTTCCAAAAAAAAATTTATTCAGCGCCGCCCTGGAAATCTACCTACTTTAAGCAAAGATGCAGTGGTAAATTTGCGTTATTTTATGTATATATATTTCTACCTACGTTCAATAACATAGTAAAAAAAGATGTTGATG
This sequence comes from Macrothele yani, assembly GCA_039090855.1. Classification (NCBI taxonomy): domain Eukaryota; kingdom Metazoa; phylum Arthropoda; class Arachnida; order Araneae; family Macrothelidae; genus Macrothele; species Macrothele yani. Next base: position 37,749,450 of record CM077016.1, read on the forward strand.
CAAATAAGACACCTTGAAGCCTGAAATTATAAAATTATTTATTAAAATCAGCCATAGTAACATTCGCATTATTACGCACAGAAAATTAAGATAACGAAGGATAACATTAAAGTAAAAATTATGAATAACATTAAAAATAATCTTAATGAGAAGGATGAACCTGGTGCACTTCTATTAGTTTATTAATATTCGGCTCTATTTTTTGTCAGCAGCATTCTTAAATCACCGCAGTTAGCTATTTGCAGACGGTTTGTTTTTTAGTTAACTGATTTGTGACCGCACTGAACCTATGTTCAACTAAATATGATGAAGGAAATGCAATTAAAAACTTTTGTACTATAGCCCATATTCCAGGATGAAGTGTAGGTATCTGCTTGTACAACCAGAATTGTTGGTATAGCCGTCTTTGAATTCAAATTTCAATTCCTCAACAGTTCTTCTTTTAATTTTGGAGATTCTTCTGTCTTTGTACTTAAAAAAGGGTCCAAAACCCAGTCGGGTATATTCATTTTAAGAATATCTTCAAATCGTTGATTGAAGTCAGAATGGAGAGCCTCCAAGTGCTGACAGTAGGTAAGCAAGTCTTCGTCATACTATTGGTAAATTGGGAACTGGCTGAATTCCCCTCGTCCTAAATTTCGTTTGTACAGAAGAAGTTTTGCCACAAAAGCGGAAATAACAGTTTTTGTTTTGGTTAAATTCAGCTCATCACCTTGGAGCTGTAAATTTGTTTCATTAAATTTATTAAACAAGTCTGTCCAATAAGCTATGTCAGTTTTGGAATCAATCAAGTTGGCTCGTAAAGCATCATCTTTGTTTTCTATAGGAACTCTATAGCACTGAGTCAAAGAGTTTATAAAACCGACAGTTACCTTTTGATAGCTAACGAACTTCTTTATGAAGCAGCAAGCGATTGAATTCTTCATCGTTTTCAATGCAGAGTTGTCCAAACAATCTGTCTTTCAATGAATTGCTTCTGATTTTGTTGATTGCTTTAATGACATAATGTAATGACCAATGTAGGCGTCCATTCAGATTTTTGGCAACTAAATGTTGACGGTGAATGACACAGTGTACAGCGAATACATTCGAAACCGCTTTTTTAAATATGCAAGAAAACCCCTGTAGCGCATTATCATCGCTGGAGCACCATCAAGAGCAACTGACAAGATACTACTTAGGGGCATTTCTTTTTTTTTTTTAAACTCTTCCAATGCATGAAATATCGATTCTCCTTTAGTATCAGTTTGCAAATTTTTAGCAAATAGTAATTCTTGGTAATTTTTTTCTGTTATGAATCGCACGCATGCTAGGCTTCATTTTCTGGCAAAGTTGACTCATCAAGCTGTATAGAGAACTCGGATGTTTTAAAATACTCACATAATGAGTCTTCAACATCTGGAGCCATTTCATCAATTCTTCTTTGCACTGTAATTTTTCTCAAAAACATTTTCTTGGTAATATCAGACGCTGGCTTGTATAGCATAGGGTGTATATTACCTCACTTACAACCGGTAGAATTAGTTCTTCACCAATGGTATGCAGTTTTCCCGATTTAGCTATCAGTAACAAAATGTTGTAAGAAGCAGGCAAACCATCGTCATCATCTTGTTTGGATGCTATTGAAAAGAGGTTTTTTTTTTTTTTTTTTTTTTTTTTTTTTTTTGTGCCGCCCCGGTGGCGCAGTGGTCTAAGCGATGGCCTCTGATCATTTGTCCGAAAGGGGTCCGGGTTCGAATGCCGGTGAGGCATGGATGTTGTGTTTGTCTTACGGCACTGGCTCTCTCCCTTCCCTGGAACCAGTGACCCTAAATTAGGGACGGGCGACTGCTTATAGCCCATTGAGTTGCTCACGGTGGTCGTTAAACCTCCAATCAAAAAAAAAAAAAAAGAGTTTTGCCAATGTCAGTCATCTCAAAAAAAAAATTTAAGTTCGTTAAAATAAGATAAATCCTTATCTTTCTTATCAGCATGAACTTTTGTCAAATGTTCTTGTAGTCTTGAAGGCTTCATAGCTTCATTTGATAAAAAATTTAGGCAAATGAGGCACATCGGTAATGTATTGTTTGTAGGTGACTCAATAAAGATATAGTTCAAAAATTCAATGCTGTATTGTCTACATTTTTTTTAAGTTCAGCCATGATATTATCTGTAAAAAAATAAAATTTATGTGTTTATCTATCATAGTAGGAGTATAAAATTATCAAGAGATATAATAGAGATAATTGCTACGACTTTAACTCTACGTTATACAACAGATGAAACACGTACGAACCGTTTTTCAAAATTGCCTTCCCTTCTCTTCTTTATGCTTCCACCGCCCCATTATTTTCATTCAACGCCCCTCAATTACACTCGGGGCTACTACCACCCTCCTAGATTGTCCCAGCGCTCCCAAGGGGGCGATATAATCTGAACGTCACTTTGGGAAACATGAATCTAGTATATGGCATTTAATCATCACGAAAACCCGTTTTTCACTCTAACATCGCAAACAAATCTGTGGTACGTTACACAAAAACGGAAAATAACTGCTTCAACATTTTTGGAAAACATGACTCTAGTATATGGGATTTTGGTCATCACGAAAACCTGTTTTTCACTCTAGCATCGCAAAACAAATCTGAGGTACGTTACACAAAAACGGAATAGCTTAGCTGCTTCAACATTTTTGAAAACATTATGCGAGAAATCCTAACAAATGTTTCACTTATTTTTGAAGAAGTCTGAAACACTGTGCCAGGCTAATTTTGTGGAACGTTCTCCTATAAACATGGAAAATTTTGGAAAAATGGTAAGGAACGATGCACCTCACATCTAAGAAACTGACTTACAAGAATTCTGAAAGACCATACAGTAGAATTCCTAAACAATGTTCAAATAGACAGTTAACTTTCGCATGACTCTTAGTGAAGGAAACTTATACTGCCAAAATTCTTAAAAGTTGCACTAAACTCTTAAAAGTTACACTGAATTTTATTAAAATGCTGAGCGTCAATCAACTGCAATTTTGGGAAAAGTTACCCGCAAATCTGAACGTCACACAAATTCTGAAGAACACTGCTTACGCCAAATAAATCAATAATAACAGAATTCTGAAATATTACACCGACCTCAGAAGTATTACACAATTCCTGGAAAGATGGCTATGCATCTTTCAAGCTGAGAAGTGTTACACTTTCATAAAAAATTTGTGAAATCGCACTGAGCAAATTGCCGTAACTCTAGAACATTATACTAATCTTTGAAACACACTGCACATAAGTTTGAGTTTTTCATTGTTCCACAAAACTTTTCACAAAAAAAGAAAAAAAAAAGGAAAAAGGAAAACACAGGTATATGTAAACTTATTCAGAAATCCCCAAAATGTTTCACAGACTGTTCGAAGAACCCAGATGGGATACTCTTTCCATGTACTAAAAGTGGCTGTGTCATCATTTACGCTTTCCAACCGTAATTTGAAGAAGCGTATATGCTCCAGTTTTTGTTCGTTTGTCTGTCCGTCCGTCTGTCTGTTTGTCTGTCTGTCCGTTCGCACGATAACTCGCGTAAAAATGGTTCGATTTCGATAAAATTTTGGTGGTATGTAAATTGCGAACTAAAACTAGACCGTCATTAAAACTCTGTATGTAAACTGCGAACCAAGATCCATGACCGCTATATGTAAATTCCGAACCAACTTCTCTGAACATCTGCTGGAATTTCCTAAGCTAGCTCGTCTGTTTTGATTGTTTTGCTTTAGATATATCTTTCACTGTTCGACAAGTTTTACGATGGAAGTGACGCTCTCGATCTCTGAAAAAGGAAAAGATTTGTTAATCGTAGACGCCTACACTTACTGCAAAATAAAGATATTTTCGTGAATGCAATGAATTAAGTACAAATGTACATATACTAAATATGGATGCGCATGGATGATAAACTAGTTTTGTTGTTTTCGTGAATAAAATGAATTAAGTACAAATGTACATATATTAAATATGGAACATCACAGAAAAAAATTAACATGGCCCCTGCGCAAGGATGAAAAACTGGTTTTGTTGTTCTTGCGAATACAATGAATTAAGTACAAATGTACATATACTAAATATGGAACATCACACAGAAAATTAACATGGCCCCTGCGCAAGGATGACAAACTAGTTTTGTTGTTTACGTGAATACAATGAATTACGTACAAATGTACATATACTAAATATGGAACATCAGAGAAAAAAAATTAACATGGCCCCTGTGCAAGGATGACAAACTAGTTTTGTTGTTTTCGTGAATAAAAATGAATTAAATACAAATGTACTAAATATGGAAGATCACAGAAAAAAATTAGCATGGCCCCTACGCAAGGATGACAAACTAGTTTTGTTGTTTTCGTGAATAAAATGAATTAAGTACAAATGGACATATATTAAATATGGAACATCACAGAGAAAATTAACATGGCCCCTGCGCAAGGATGACAAACTAATTTTGTTGTTTTCGTGAACACATTGCTTTAAATTGTTTTACATTGTTTTAATCATTATTTTTTCATACTGGTTTATTTTTTGATATCGTCAGAATGGGCGGATAAAGTTGGTTCGCAATTTACACATCGGGTCCAGAAAAGTTGGTTCGCAATTTGCACATAGGGGTCTTGGCTCTTAGTTCGAAATTTACATATCGGGTTTGAGAGCGGTCCGATTTTAGTTCGCAATTTACACACTCCGGAGATTTTAGTATGTGGTAGGGGACCACCTGGGGACGAACCCTATTGAAAATGGACCAAATGGGGTCAAAGGTCAGGACATAGGAACGGGATCCATTCCATTACCCTTATGCGTCATAACTTACGTAAAAATGGTTCGATTTCGATGACATTTTAGTATGTTGTTTCGGAGGTATACTGAACCAATTCTGTTGAATATCATCGAAATAGGGTCAAAGGTCAGTGCACAGGAGCGAGATTTATTCCACAGCTGTTATCCTCATAACTTGAATACAAATGCTTCTATTGCGACAAAACGTTAGTATGTTGTTGCGGAGGTATACAGAACCAATTCAGTTTAATATAATCGAAATGGGGTCAATGGTCAGATACAGGAGCGATATTTATTCCACAGCCATTATCCTCATAACTTGAGTAATAAGCTTGAGTAATGATTTCTGGAATGTTGGAAAGCGTATCATAATCAATGCATTGCATGATTTTACTAACTTGCTTTATCATTACCGCAATTTCTTGGAAGAGTTGTTTCGCAGTACTAAAAATATTTTTATTCTGTTCGAAATTAATCTATTCAGAATTCTATTTAGTTCTTCCTCCCTCAATGCGAAATACGTACGTTAAGACGATTTTTGGAAAGCTCCAGATGAGGCCATAATGCATCAAGCGTAAGACTACACATATCAGAGAGGACAAAAAAGTAACTACCAGAATTTTATTTCCAGTGTTTTAATCTTTACTTCACTTTCTTGGAAGAGTTGTTCCGCAGTACTAAACGTATTTTCATTGTGTTCGAAATTAACTGATTCAGAATTCTAGTTCTGCTTCCAGCAATGCGTACGTTAAGAAGAGTTTTGGAAAGCTCCAGATGAGGCCATAGTGCACAAACGTAAGACTATACGTATTAAAGAGGACGAAAAAGTAGCTAAAAGGGTGTGGCTGATTGTCAAGTTATGCTGGAGCGGCAACTACTTATCAGCCGAAGTGTCAACCGACGGCGCGTGGCACTTTTGTCGAACATAAGACCATTCTGTGAACTGTTAACATCTGTTACGCAGACAATAGAGCTTTCCGTAAAACTGGGAAAACGTAACTGCGGGGTTTCTCATGTTAGTGTGTTTTCTCATGAAGAGCGGGAGAAAAGAAAAAAGCGAAACTAGTTAAAAAAATGTTCTAACTTTATTTCCCTTTTCTGATTTCTATAAAAAAAAAATTTGGAGAAAAGAAAAGTTCAAAACAAATAAAATCGAGATGTATTCTGAATAAGCAAAGCAGAAAGAATGCTTGACGTTTAGTCGAAGTCTTTAGAACAAATGACGAGTGTGAAAAAAAAAAAAAAAACGAAAGAAAGAATATCCATAACGTAATGTGTGGAAACGGACATCACAATAGCTACGGTTTTTAAACAGACATTTTCGTGAGGAAATTGCTCAGAAGAATAGCTGAACCCAAATCAGCCCAAAGCACACTGCTTTACATCAGTTTTTTTTTTTTTTTTTTTCCCAGACTGAAAGAACATGGAAGATTTAGTAATTATGATTGATTTCAATGATTATAGAAAAGATCCTTATTTCCGACTTTACATAAATTCATATTCTTCACTTCATTTCAATATTATTCTTGATATTTCTTTCTGGTTTTTACTCAATCAATCATTTTTCAGACTGCAGGAATGTGAAGATTTAGTACGTGTGATAGATTTCAACGATTACATAAAGGATTCTTATTTCTGACTCTATAAATTCATATCCAATCCAGTTCAGTATTATTCTTAAAAAAAAATTCCGAATAATTTATGCTAACCGCAGAGACGCGGTAAACAAGAGAGATAATTATCGTGAGTCTTCAAGTTTCCAGATTTTTGCAGCTTGACAAATAAATTATTCGACGCTAAAAGTAAGTGCTTCGTATAATATTTTGTCCAATTCAATTTGCGATTTTTTAGTGATTTTTTAAAGTTAGTAATCATGCGTATTCCTTTCATAATATGAAAGCGTCTTTTTTTTTTTTTTTTCTGTTCATAGCTATGATTTGTGTTATAACGAACAAGTTTGTCCGCGCCGGGCATCGGACTCGGGTCCTCTCCGTAGTAAGTCGCTCTCCCAACTGAACTACGCGGACATGTGCTCTCACTGCTATCCACCTTTATGTCATGTGCGTCCTGCGGTGCAGGCACGTCACATCTCTCCCCTTCCGAAAGAGGGCTGGGGGAATGACCCTCGGGTCAGCCGGGACCATGTGTCACTGTAGGCAGTCATCCGATGAAGAACGTGCATTTGAGAAATCCCAGACAATTTGGTGTGTGGAACGTAACATCACACTGATTTATTTTTTCGAGGCACTGAAGAAGGGATTCTCATTTTCCCTGTCTCGCCGTGTGGAAAGAACATCACATCATTGCGAGAAAATTAACAGCCGGGTCATCCTAGAAGTTCGGGCGCCTATATAACGAACAAGTTTGTCCGCGCTGAGCATCAAAGACGTGCCCCCTCACTCCGGAGTAAGTCGCTCTTCCAACTGAGCTACGCGGACACGTGCTCTCACTGCTATCTGCCTTTATCTCATATGCGTCCTGCGGTGCAGGCACGTCATAGTGTTCTTTTGTTTTTCTACAGGATGGCCCAAAACATACCTAGCAAGATTAAATCCAATCTGTCTGCAACTAGTTAGTATAATTTGAAGAAACTTCGCGCACACAGAGACATCAAGCTATTTGTATCTCATGTGTTTTCTTTTCATTTTGCAAGGTATGAAAAATGGCATCCTGTACTATAGAGCAGCGGATATTCATTATCGAAGAGGCATTCGATCGTCAGAAGGCCCCGAAAATGACAGAATAGCGTTCCAGGTAAAGTTTGGTGTCAAAGTCGGACCAGACAGGCACACAATATCAAACCTCGTCAAGAAATTTCGCAAGACAGGTTCGGTGTTGGACGATCACTCTCAAGGCGGCAGGCCCTCCACAGCAATGACTGAACGAAACATTGAAAAAGTGTGAGAAACATTTGAAAGAAGCCCGAAAAAGTCTACCAGGTGATCGTCTTGGGAGTTAGGGATCAAACGCAGCAGTCTTCAGCAAATTCTCAAAGAGGATCTTCATTTGTCTCCCTATAAAACCCAGACTCAACAGCCACTCACAGAGGCGAACATGGCAGCAAGATTGGACTTCGCACATGCAATGATCATAATACTCGAGAACCAAGAAATTGACCCTCGTCTCATCTGGTTTTCAGATGAGGCACATTTTTGGTTTGATGGGTTCGTGAACAGGCAGAACTAGCCAATATAGGGCACAAAACATCCGCATGTTTCGATTGCCTCAAGTGTTCACTCAAAACGTGTGACTGCGTGGTGTACCTTGTCGAAAATTGACGTTTGTGGACCTTTTTTATTGAGGAACTTTTATCCTCAGTGAGCTATCGAAGCGTGTTTGAAAACCATTTCATTCCTGTCCTTCAGGGCTTTCATGGTTCTGACCTCACAAGTCACTTTTTCATGCAAGACGGTGCTCGTCCCCATCGAACAGAATCCATTTTCCACCTTGTGAATGAACATTTCCGTGAGAATGTCATTACTTTGTACAGACGCGGACTTGACTGGCCCCCGTATTCACCAGACCTCAATCCTTTGGATTTTTTTAATTGGGACATCTCAAAGACAAAGTGTATCAGAGCAACCCAAAGACTTTGGAGAAGCTGAAATCATCTATCGAGCGTGAAATCTTGGCCATTTCAACAGACGTTCTTCATAAGGTGGTGTCCAATTTTGGGATCAGATTGCGCAAGATCGTTGATGTTGAGGGCAAACGTATTGAGCATTTTTGTGATATAAACGGCAGAAGATGTTGATTTTAATACACTTTGGATGAGATTTGCATGCCTTTTCGTTCTGGAATAATTCAGCGTTAAACTTGGTAGGCACGTTTTGGGCCACCCTGTATATATATATATTGAACAAACCACAGAAAAAGAACGCGCTAACATTCAAACTCACCCTTGTTTTCTCTTCTCAAAATGATTAAGTTTCAGCGAATTTTCATTTTAAACTTAGTATAGCGCAGACAGTTTTTAATAAGATAACAAGAAGATGAAACCGAATTTTCGGGTATAATGAGCACGTTATTTGAGTCCGTTCTGAGGAAAATTAAATTTATTAAAGCTCTTCAAAGTCAATGAAACCGGCATCGAAAACAATAAGAAGTTTTTCAATCAGGCCTTTAATCCCGCAGGTATTGCTGTAAACGGAATCGTAAGCTTACGCCTTCTGGTTGCAGACTTGTGCGTTAAGAAAAATTGGAATTTATACAACAAACATTTCGCAGCGGAAACGCTCTCCAACAAAGAAAGCATTTTTCAAAGCGGACTCTTCAAGGCAGAGATATGGACAGATATAAGATATGCATCTACGGCCCCTGGCGGGAAAAACCATGCATTATTTTAGGAAGAAAGTATTCTCAAAGGGTTTTTCGATGTGAGCGGTATTGGTCCAAGAAAAAACATTTTTAGTCGAGTTTTCAGGAGCTCAGATTTTGCTGCAAAAACATCAGAAGCAGAAATTAGCACTGATGCCCCATGGTGGCCAAACCATCCTTTACCAAATATTAGAAACTATATGAAAAACATTTCCCATCAGGAGCTGTATACGATACAGAAAGAATTTTTCAAATCGGAGTTTTAGAAGCAGAAATAACGCAGAAATCGCAATTTTCCTTTGCGCCCCCTAGCGGAAAGTCTATGATTTACTTGAAAATTTTGAATTTATCTGAAAAATATTTCGCATTGGAAACACTATTCAACAAAGAAAGAATTTTTGAAATCGGACTTTTAGAAGTAAAGATATTCACAAAAATAAGATATACGTCTACGTCCCCTGGCGTGTACACAAACAAATTTTTTAAATCGAGATTTTAGAAGCTCATATTTTGCTACAAATACATCATAAGCGGAAAATAAGACTTACGCCCCCTGATGGCCAAACCACTTTTTACCAAAGTTAAAAATTATATGCAAAGCGTTTCCCATCAGTATCTGTATCCGGTGCCGAAAGAAGTTTGCAAATTGGAGTTTTAGAAGCAAAAATATCGGGGGAAACGCAATTTACCATTACGCTGCCTAGGGAAAAGTGTATGAAATTATTCGAAAAACATGCCACCCCGGAAACTCTATCCAATAAAGAAAGAATTTTTCAAATCGGACCATTAGAAGCAGAGATATTCACAAAATTAAGATATACATCTACGTCCCCTGCTGGAGAAACCATGCAATATTTTGAGAAGAAAATATTCCAAAAAGGTTCACCGACGTGAGTGGCATCGGCCCACGAAAGAACTTTCTCAATCAAGATTTTAGAAGCTCAGATTTTATGGCTGGCAAATACATCAGAAGCAAAAATTAATACTTACGCCCCCTGGTGGCCAAAGTATTATTTACCAAAAATTAGAAATTATATGCAAAAGATTTTCCATCAGGAGCTGTATCCTCTGAAGAATTTTTTTTTTCAAATTGGAGTTTTAGAAGAAGAGATATCGGGGAAAACGGGATTTACTTTTACGTCCCCTAGCGGAAAATCTATGAGTAACTTGAAAAAGTAACTATTCCTAAAATACTCTTCGACATAAATGGAATCGAAAGATAAAAGAATATTTTCAAACGGATATTTAGAAGCAAATATACAGAATAAAATGCATTTTGAATTCGTCATTATTTGCCTTTACGGCCCTTTAGTGGCGAAATTGTACATAGCAAATAAAAAAAGGAAATAAAGGATCATCATTCGCATATTTCAAGCTTCCCGATGCAAAAAGAATTTTTCAAATCAGACTATTACATGCAGAGATATGGTGTCTACAGACGGACGGATGGACGGACAAACCGATAACATAAGCACGATCTTTTTTTTTTTTTTGCGCTTTCCAACATTAGGTTGAAGAAGCGAAAATGCTCCAGCTTTGTCCGTCTGTCTCTCTGTCCGTCCGTATACACGATAACTCGCGTAAAAATGTTTCGATTTCGATGAAATTTTAGCATGTTTTAGAGGACTACTGGGAACAAACCCTATTGAAAATTGACGAAATGGGGTCGAAGGTCAGGATATAGGAGCGGGATCCATTCCATTGCCCTTATGCGTCATAACTTGTGTAAAAATGGTTCGATTTCGATGAAATTTTAGTATGTGGTTTGGGACCACTGGGGACGAATCCTATTGAAAATGGACGACATGGGGTCAAAGGTCAGGACATAGGAGCGGGATCCATTCCATTGCTCTTATGCGTCCTAACTTACGTAAAAATGCTTCTATTGCAACAAAACTTTAGTGTGTTGTTCCGGAGGTATACTGAAGCAATTCTGTTTAATATCAGCGAAATGGGGTCAAATATCAGGACACAAGAGCGAGATTTATTCCACAGCCATCTGATAACTTGACTAAAAAGGCTTCTATTGCGACCAAACTTTAGTATGTTGTTCCGGAGGTATACTGAACATATTCTGTTGAATATCATCGAAATGGGGTCAAAGGTCAGAACACAGGAGCGAGATTTATTCCACAGCCATTATCTTCATAACTTGAGTAATGATTTCTGGTATGTTGGAAAGCGTTTCATAATCAATGGCATTGCATGATTTTACTAACTTGTTTTACAAAAGATGTACTAAAAATCTTACAGAGAGATGAAAATGAATGAAAAATAAAATTGTTTATAGTTCTCCCCAGTGCAATCCGTCAAGCTGCGTGCCGACTTCCATGGATGCGCCTAACAATTAAGATATTTTTTTCTTGCTAACGTACTTTGTTTTTGGAAGATCTTGGTCAATAAATGCCCCACATAAGAAGTAAGAGCACTTTGCACGCTATTTGTAGCTTTTAGATTGAGTTACTGAAGAGGCAAAGGGAATTTACTTCTTCACAGGAGCAGCAAAATTGCATTATGTATGCTGCCACAACGGTAAAGAATGTGTAAAACCCAAAAAATAAAAAGCAAAAAACCTCGAGAGAATATCTTGGTACTCTTTGTAGATAATTTATGCTACGTATTTTTCGCATGTCAAGATTTTGTGGGTGTGAAATACAACGAGTGACTCCATTTATTTTCGTACAATACATTCAATTTATTCTCGTCAGTCGCGACCACACCGAGCCACAGTCCGGTACATACTAAGTGGAATTAAATCATAACAACAAACAATAAGGTTTACTAATTCCTCACACTGAGCGGTACTTAGGTAGGTGGATTAATAAACGTTATTGTCATAAAACCAATAAAAGAAGATATGCGAGGAATGAAAGTAAATATTTGCTAATATATGACGGCGGCAATGGTAAGTATTTCGACTGTTTACTTTTTCAAAAGCAATATTTATTTTATAATTATATAATTCAGATATAAACAAACGTAAAAAAACCACCTCGACATCCATGAAATGTGATGCAGCTACGAATGTTCATCTGCGCATGAGCAAGCTAAAATCTGTCCATCTGCGCATGCGCAAGCTAAAATCTAACCTCAAGATAAAAAGGAAAACTGAATCGCCAGTGTGTTGTGAGCAGAGATGGAAACGGGTCACGGGTGAACTGCTCAACGAGTCGACAATTTCTTGCGGGTCCAACGGGTCGGGTCAAGTTGTTCCTGACCCGGTTTTATTCCCGTTTTATTTTTTGAAAAGAGAAAAATATATTCCAAAGAAAAATGCGCATTGTGGAATTCTGTTGTCGATACTGGTACACACGGAGTGAATAATCATTTGCCATGCAACAATATTGTCGTCTTTTTCTTAAAGCAACGAAGATATCCACCGAACGACGTCAGACACACAGACACCATATCGTAAAATGATACTTCCTTTGCGTTCTTTTACAGTGCGATTGTCCAGGGCAAGGTACAGGCAAACGCCATTCGCCTGCTTCTCAGCTGATTTATTCTCTCCGTGAGAAGTTCGCTGTATGACTAAGAGTTACTTTTCACATCGCATCTTTTACATTGAGCATTCAGAGGTTTTCGATTGATGTGCTAACATCCCGTTCCTATGTCATGTCATATCGAAATAAACTCCTTATTTGTTAATATGGATGGATTTATTATTAAGGAGGTTGAGAAAGGCGTCGAGGCCAAGAAATACGTGCTTGTTGAAAACCACAAGGGGAAGAGGTAATGCTGGAAATTGTTTCGTCTCATTAAGGAAACGGTGAATAATTCTGTGTTGTTTGGTCTTGCTTGTTGTTCGAAATGTGGAAAGTGTATAATTACAAAGAAAGATGTCGACGGTGTAATAAAAGTTTATGGAGCCAAAAATCTAACGGACCATATGAACGTATGCGCACCTCCATCAAAGCGTGGAAAGACTGAACAATCTAAATACATTTAAAAAAATACATTTGTGTAATCGTGAATAATGATTCCAATTTGAAATATACTCACGGTCATAGTCAGCCACTACTTCTGGATTACGCAAAATAGGGGCCCTAAAAACGCACTAAAATTCAGCAAGTAACCAAATTTTATTATTAAAAAAGGATTTCAGTTATTAAATATCAAGCAGTTATTGGGATGGATATATACGCTGCTGGCCACCCAAAATGCAACACCAAGGAAGGAAGAATCCGATTGGCCTGAAATTCGCAGCATGCGTCGCCCACGAGAGGTCATGCAAACGATTGTCATTGCAAGGCATATGCAAATCATGTGCGCCCGGCACGCCACCGAGAAGCACTATAAGAAGGGTGCACAGAAGACGGGGTGTAAGTAGTGGAACTGCATTGTGCTGCCGGACCTGTGCGTGGGAAGCTTCCTGATGCCTCGTCGCAGAATACGGCAGTCATTCCAGCACGTTTCGGAATTCGACAGAGGACGAATAGTGGCTTATCGCGACCGCGGTTTATCGTACCGAAATATCGGCGCCCGTGTGGGACGACATCCAGCCACAGTGAGGCGAGTATGGATTCGGTGGGTGCAGGAGAGACGGACAGACCGACGTGAGCGATTGCCGCAGCAGCGGCACACCACCGAACGAGAGGACCGGAATGTTGTGCGGCGGGCATTGACGGCTCGCACCGCCACATCACAAACGTTAGCGCAGGAACTAGGGTGTGTTGCGCAACAACCTGTGTCAACACGTACCGTTCGACGTCGTCTGCAGGAGCGGGGACTTGTTGCACGGCACCCATTGCTCCGATTATCATTGACGTTACACCACCGGCGAGTGCGGCGGCAGTGTGCCGTTGAACGCAGCACCTGCACTACGGAATGGAACGACATTGTCTTCTCCGACGAATCCCGCTTCTGCCTGCAACACCACGATGGTCGGATCCGCGTGTGGCGGCACCGCGGTGAGAGACTGTATGACGCCTGCATTATGCATCGTCATACCGGTCCGTCGCCTGGCGTTATGGTTTGGGGCGCAATTGATTGTGACACCCGCACCCCTCTGGTACGCAACGTTGGTACACCTAACAGCCACCGCTACATCTCCGACGTTTTGGAGCCTGTTGTCCTCTCTTACCTGCAGGACCTGCCAGCGGCCACGTTTCAACAAGATAATGCGCGCCCGCACGTGGCACGCATCGTGCAACAATTCTTTTCGGCCCACCAGGTGTCACTGCTGCCGTGGCCCGCCTGTTCTCCCGATATGTCGCCCATCGAACACGTCTGGTCGCTAATCGGCTCCCGAGTGGCCCGGAAGCAACACCCGAGGCTACGCCTGATGAACTGTGGCAACGTGTGGAAGCAGCCTGGACCGACATACCCCAAACCCACATCCAAAGCTTCTTTCGTTCGATGCCGCGGCGTGTAGCGGCCGTTATTGCCAGCCATGAGGGTCACACGAACTATTGATGTCTGCGTGTTCCGCAAGTCGCACGGGCCTGTAAGCTCAATCGTTTCATCTTTGTATCTGTTGTTATGTGTCCAGTAAATCTGGCATTGCTATCTCGTGTCCTTCTTGGTGTTGCATTTTGGGTGGCCAGCAGTGTATATTACGTTAATAAGTATATATATATATATATATATATATAAATTAAGTTCCGAATTTATAGTTCAAAGCAGATTTGTCTGGGTCATATGGATCCGGATCGGGTCAGTCGGGTCCGGGTTCGAAATTTTTGAACCGTTTCCAACTCTGGTTGTGAGAGGATTTGTAACTTTTTGAGTAACCCCGTCGTGTCATGCATCATTTTAAAGCTCTCGTTAATAGCAGGTAACCTCCCCAGGGGTTGAGAGGAAGTCAGATTTCTGTACGACGCACGTTTTCATAGCATCAAAAATGCATTTTTGTAGTGGCTTTTATCACGTTCAGCATGAGGTTCTCGTAATTTACACAGATTGCAATGCGACGCTGGTACGTTTAAACGAGATGAAATTATGTTCGACGATAGTTTAGTAAAATATATTGTTGAGTAACAATGAAATTAGCCATTGTTGCGTCACTTAATGGGACAGCATTCAGAAATCAGATTTCAACAATGGTTTTCCCTACTTCCGTTACCCATTTTCGTTACATCGAAACAGTTTACTTAGAATCTACTTTACTGCTGTCGGGAAAAATGCAAAGTATAAAAATAAAATAAAAAAAAACACTCTTCTAAGTTATGTTACTTTTCTAAGATTGTGTGTGTGTGTGTGTGTGCGTGTGTGTGTGTGTGTTCCCAGATTTATTTAACTTATCCCTCACAAAAACCTCGGGAAATTAAATCACTTCTACGAAGTTTTCCTTCTTTTTTTCTAATTTATCCATATATTTTCTGTTACTGAATTTTATAAATTTACTTACGTGAATACAAATATTATCGCAAAGGAGTTAAGAAGTATGTGCTGGGTGCTCTAATATAGGTTTCTTACATTTTGTTACCTTATATTAAACAGCAGTACCCAACCACCAATTTACGGGCCCCAGTAGCGGGCACTTCCGTCACCCCCCCCCTCCCCTCCCTCTCCCATCGGGAAGTGTCAAAACCCCTCATCATCTACGAAAAAAAATTATTTTGTACAGTAAAAAAAAAAATACATAACGATGCTTTCCGCTTTACTCTGGTTTTATGCATAGTATAAAAGATATCAGATATTTTATTCCGATATTTTTTGCACAGTCATACAGCAAAAGATCTATTAGGGGTATGTAAAAGTTCCCGCCGCCCCCGCTAGAGGGCGTTGTAGGGGTCTAACCGGCCGGCGACCTGTGCTGTCAGTTCGTACATGAAACCAAGCATGGCGGCCGATAAAATTCATTTGCGGCACTGTTTGTTATTCACGTTTAATTTAGGGAAATGTGCGAGTGAAGCATACGGTTCAATATGTCAGGCGTATGGCAAAACGGTTATGGGTGAGCGAACGTGTCTAGAATGGATTACCAGGTTTAAGAAAGGTGATCTAAGCTTGGATGACAAGCCACTAGCAGTAGGGTTGGCCGAAAAAAAAAATTGAAAAGTTGTCTCTTACCTTCAAATGTATGCCTATATGTTTTAAACATTTTTTATTAAAGGTCTTGAGCTCTCTACCAAGCGTTAAGTATTGACGAATATTATTAAAAATAAAATTGAGTCGTACTGCCATTTTCGCATTTTTATTACACATATTAATTGCACAAATATACCTACGTTTTACCAGTTCAACCATTATTTTATTGTATCTTTTATCAACTCTGTTAATAGGAGAAAGTGCGAACTACATCGCAATGGCGGAATTATACTGGTCTAGGCGTTCTACCAATTATCAAGTGTGCCCGGAGTGGGGCAAAAACTTGACCTTGAAATATGCGCGCGCCGTATTTTCCTTTTAAATAAGATCAGATCATATGTAGAGGATTTTAGGAAGCAAGTCTCTGACCCCAGGTCTTAAACAACCGTTAGAAATAGGAAGCTAGGAGATTTGGGCTAAAGTGCCCGATGGGAAAATGACACGGAAACGAGGGGGAAAGGTTGAGGAAGACGCCCTTATTTACAACCGGGGGACTAGTACCCGGGGTCGGACGGCTTAACGTGCCCATCCGACACATGGCGGATATTTAGTGGTTCGAGCGTTCGTACCTGCTTGGGATAAAATCTGAGGTTTCTCCGTGGCAGTCACGAACGTTGACCACCAGGCCATCCACGGGCATTTCTCTTATAGAAAAGCCATGTTCATCTTATATAGGGCACATTACCCCACCTTCAGGTAAAGCTAAAGGTATTGCTGAAAGTATTCTGAATTTTTTCAGCGAAAGAAAGTTAAGTCTAGGCCACCTGGTGGCAATAGGTTGTGATGGCACAGCTTTCAATACTGGAAGCAAAAACGGAGTTATAGTTCGTCTTGAAATGAAATTAAATGGTTAACTCCAATTGTTCATATGCCAATTGCATGCCAACAAATTGCTTCCGAGACACTCATTTCAATATTTAGATGGAGTTACAACAGGTCCAAAAGAATATTCGGGAGCAATCGGGAAATCATTAGATAAATGCGAAAAGCTTCCAGTTGCAAACTTTATGATTATTTTTTGTGATTTACCAAAAGTCAACCTACTGGATTAAGTTCAGATCAAAGATTCATTATCTACCAACAAGTAATTGGATACCTGCGATAGCAAAGGAAAACGAAGTTTATTCACCTTCAATAGTTGGTGGAGCCTCCACGAGCGGCGATTACAGCTGCTACCCTCCAGGGCATACTCTCAACCAGGCGTTGTACGACGGCTAGCGGTATTTTCTTCCACTCGGCTTGGAGAAGACAGGTCAGTTCCTTCACCGATTTCGACGGTGGGGGCACCCCTTAAGTCGATGCTCCAACTCGTCTCAGAGGTGCTCGATAGGGTTAAGGTCCGGGCTCTGCGCAGGCCAGTCCATTCGATTAACCCCATTGTCACCATATCAAGCCATGGTGGACCTCGCAACATGACAGGTGGCATTGTCATCCTGAAAGTAACATGGGTCCACCCCGTAAAACTGCCTCTACGTACGAAGCGCATGGTCATCCAAAATGGTGCAGTAGGTCTCGGCGTTGAGTCTACCTGGAATTGCGAACAAGGTTCCAGTGCCATACGAGGAGAAACACCCCCATAGCATAATTCCACCGCCGCCGAACTTCACTGTTGGCACAATACATTCCGGCAGGAGGCGTTCTCCAGGCAGACGCCAAACCCAGACCCTGCCATCTGAACGGTAGAGGGTGAACCTTGATTCGTCGCTCCAGAGAACCTGTTTCCACTGTTCAACGGTCCCCTGTCGACATTCTTTGCACCACGTTAGCCGAGCAGCGCTATTGGACTTGGTCATCAAAGGCTTGTGGGCAGCAGCACATCCATGATAACCGAGCAGATGGGCTTCCTTACGGATGGTATTCATCGAAAAAACACCCCCGGATGCCTGTTGAAACTCCTCGTGGATGTGGCCCATCGATTTGGTGTGGTTTTTCCGAATTTCTCTGGCCAGCACCCGTCGGTCTCTAACTCCCAGTTTTGTGGGTCTGCCGGGTCGGAGCACATTCCGACAGTCACCTCTTATCTTCCACTTGCCAATCACGTAGGCCACTGTCTATTTTGGGTACTTCAACTCGCTGGATATGTCACGTATGGATCGGCCATTTCTGTGATACCCGACAATTACACCTTTCTCGAAATCAGAGAGCTCCGAACTGCGTGGCACCTTGCATGCGACTGGTTGCGTTGTTGTTTCCCACACGATATTTAACGGCGGCGGCCGTGACGTGCATCAGGACTGCAGATATCTTCGATTGCAGGCGTGTCCAATTACTTGTTGGTAGATAGTGTATTTGTATGACATTTGCAAGGCTATTTCTTTAGGACAATGCTCTACGAATTTAGCTGATCGTCAACCTGGAACGCTATCTAATGCTCATTGGCTGACGCTACATCTCGTGTGATAATCCGTCAGCAAACTTAAAAATTATTTCATAATTTATTTTTAGAGTTTATGCCCTAATGTGGTTCATGATAAAGTGTCATCTTTCCTGCAAAGATGGAGCGTTGCATGTTTTCAAAACGATAAAGGCAATCGTTATTTAAGTGACGAATTGAAATCTGTAATTAACCCAATTTTTCAAAGGAATGCATACTTCATTTACCCTGAGAATATGCTCCTTGCGATGATCAGCGATGACCCATTCGTGAGCTGAGACTAAGGAGGATTCTGAGGACTAGACAGAATATAACTAGTACAGAAAGAATATTCAAAATTCCAAACATTAGTTTGAAGCTATTGATTACATCGATCTGATTAACTGGAAAGAGTGTCATTTTGTATCTTCCCCTATTTTGTCAAACGCTGCAAATGAAGACATTGAATCTCTTATAAATCTCCAGTTACTCCTTGTTTAGAGTTTCTTCGATACCCTTGTCACACACAGGCTGTGGAAAGGGGCGTAAAATTGGTGTCAGAGGCATCACTATCTTCCATTGGACCAGAAGCACGTGATGGCTTAACCCGTGCTAAAATCCAATCCCGAAAAATTATGCCGAATTTTGATCATAAAAAATCAGTATAAATTGGCTAAATCATTATCATTAACCTTTTTATGTTTAGTTGGTATGTATTTATTTTCTATTGTTTAAAAATGCAATTCAATTGATATTTATTTTTCAATGTTTTATTCATTCTTGAATTGAAAGAAAATCGGCAAAATTCCACGATATTTGAATTTTTTTTTCTTGTGTTAAAATAATATTGTATACTGAAAATGCATTTTCTTATATCAGTTAAGTTCTTTGAATATAATTTTTAATAATTATTGAAATAGTTTGTAAATTTTTAGGCATTTCACTTTTTCTTGGAAAGGCTAAGTTTTAGGCTGAAAACACTAAAATACAAAGCCCGGTAGAGGGATCAAGACTTTGAATAAAAAATCAAAAAAAATTATGGGCTGGGATGAAAATTGGGTCTATTGCGACAACCCCGTACGCAAGCGATCTTGAGTCCACCCAGACCAGCTATCAACATCCACTGCAAAACAGGATATCCACGGGAAAAAAGTGCTGCTATGTGTGTGATGGGATATGCATGAAGTGCTGTATTTCGAACTGTTGAAACAGGGCGAAACAATCACTGCACAACGATATAGCGATTATTAGATGAAAATGAACGCCGCAATCGAGCAAAAGCGCCCATGGACAAGTAAAGGACGCCGCACAGTCATCCTGTTACACGATAATGCCAGACCACATGTCGGTGCCACCACGAAATCAACCCTTGAACAGTTACACCGGGAGGTTTTACAGCACCCGGCTTACTCCCCGGACATTGCACCCTCAGACTTTCATCTGTTTCGCCCTAGCCCAACAGCGGTTCACCACAGTTCCAGAGGTAGAAAATTTCGTCACTGCGTTCTTCAGCTCAAAACCCGAGTCCTTCTATCACAGGGGCATTCATCTGTTGCCTGAAAATCGGCAAAATGTCATAGATGCTAACGGCCAATATTTCGTTGAATAAACGTGTACTGGTTTCCTGATTGTTCCTGTCTCCTTTCTCCTTAAAACGGCGGGAACTTTTGCAGAAATGGTGGCTGAACCCATTAGCTGGCGAATATTTCCTTGAGTTTTATACATACTTTTCGCCGGCATTTTTTTCCAGATAAATATATTTTAAAGTTTAGAATCTTTAATGCATGTAATCGTAATCATGATAATTTTATTAGTCTGCAATAAATACATTTAATCGGTCAGAATAAATGTTGTTAACTGTTCTGTCTAACCTGCATGGAGCTGCAGCGTACAATTTGAAAATCCTTCCGAGTACGGTTCAAAAGGGTTGCAGAACAAATACAATAATAATAATAATAATAATAATAATAATAACAATAATAATAGAGTGACAAGAAGTACACAGCCCCAGAGCTCTCTACTCAGAACATCGAGATTGGAACGAGGGAGCCAAAAGAAGAAGCTTGGGGCAAGAAAGTCCTACACGGAAGGCACTACAACGATCTGCAATCGGACCATGTGAATAAGACTGCCTCCAATGCATGGCTAACAAACGGATCATTCATCCCCAAGACCAAAGTGTTCCTGATGGCTATACAAGATCAAGTTGTAAACACCAGAAGCGTATCCGGAAGGACACGGTGAATAAAGGTGTAGTCTACCAGCATGCCGTTCCTCCACAAATTACTGTTAATGCTGAGTCTTGAAGCGTCTGCGACGACACATATCGATTAAGCCACCGGAACTGGTGGTCAAGTGGACGCTACACCATGATAACGCCTGCTTATGTTCAACAGTTTCTTACGAAATGCAGTATTGAAATCATGCCACAGCCTGCCTACAGTCCTGAACTCGCCCCGTGCGATTTCTGGTTGTTTCCAACACTGAAGGAGAATTTCCGTGGCGCAACATTCAACACAGATGCTCACGCTATTCAAGCTGTACAGGAGTCGCTAAAGCAGCTTCCACAAAATGACTTCGCCACATGCTTTGAAAAGTGGACTGAACGATCGGGCCGTTCCATATCCTCCGAGGGAATATACTTTGAGAAAGAATAACATGTATTTTGATGTGCCTATATTTCTTCATTTTGTGTGATTTTACTCTCAGATTTTATGGAACGGCCGTTGTAGATAAGAATCATTAGCAGCGTACTCTCTAGACCAGCGGTCTTCAACTTTCTGGCTTTGGCGGACCCCCCATTGAATTATTGCTGGAAACCGCTGCCCACGAAGTCATTTGTGCGATTTGAACCTGAAAACAATACACAAATTACGAAATATTATGTTAATCCATCAAAGAAAAATATACGATAACCGAAATTTTTTATCTTTATGGGAAGGTTGATAACCCGTTTCAGCGATTAACTTTTTATTATTAAGTTATATTTCTGAGCGTTGAATTCTGAGGTTAGATTCTACATTTCTTAAGTGGTTTCGGTGTTTGCTTTTTAGGAACATAAGAGCCGAGAAAGCTTTTTCGCATAAGCAGGTGGTGGGGAATGGAAATAAAACTTGCAGTGCTTTTTGTACGTTAATTCGTTCGTACATGCTGAATGTCGCCAAAGGATTTCTCTTGAACTGAAGTTTCTGTACACTATCCATAGAGATTTCAATCAAGCCATTTCCTCTGCTGCTGTCAGTCCCGTTAATTTACCAGCATGCCCATTAAATGGATCTTTAATCCAATTTTTACTTTCCTCTCGAAATGGAAAGTGCTCGCAAAAACTGCTTCTCATGAATGCTAGGTAGAAAATACCAAGATTTCGTTTGATAATTCTTTATCAGCAAATTCCAGAATGGTCTTCAGATTGCAAAAGGCATAGAATACTTTTTTTTTTTTTTTTTTAATAAGCGACGAGACCTCAATTCTGACTTTTGGATCATTGTCTCGATCTTGTCTTCTCGTCTTCGACATTAAAATACATTAGTCTTCCTCCTTGCGTGCTCAGGTTAAGTGCTTTTAAATGAGTAAAGATATCCGCCGTATGTGTCAGTACGGCTAACCAAAAATAGTCATTTATGCGCTCCATATGAGCTAAAGGAGACTCCAGATCAATAAGGAATACTTTGATTACAATTCTTAATTCAAAAACCAAAAATAGTCATTTATGCGCTCCATATGAGCTAAAGGAGACTCCAGATCAATAAGGAATACTTTGATTACAATTCTTAATTCAAAAACCCAAAATAGTCATTTATGCGCTCCATATGAGCTAAAGGAGACTCCAGATCAATAAGGAATACTTTGATTACAATTCTTAATTCAAAAACCAAAAATAGTCATTTATGCGCTCCATATGAGCTAAAGGAGACTCCAGATCAATAAGGAATACTTTGATTACAATTCTTAATTCAAAAACCAAAAATAGTAATTTATGCGCTCCATATGAGCTAAAGGAGACTCCAGATCAATAAGGAATACTTTGATTACAATTCTTAATTCAAAAAGCCGAGACAACACTTCTCTTGCGTGGTTACTATAGGATTTCTGTATGCAGCAAGCATACGTATTTATCATGAATCCGATCATTTAATTTCCTTATAGCAGCCCACACCTTGAGTTAGGGGTCACGAATATCCAGGGGTTCTCGGACCATAGGTTAGGAATCGCTACTGTAGACCACTCGCCAACTGGAACGACGTAATCTTATATAGGTGAACAAAATTTAAGAAATTGCATTGGCATTATACAGAGCATGAGTCGAAAGTTTTGTAATATTTGGATCACTTTATGTCTTCATACGTACTGTAGGGGCGAGAAATTACGCCCCTATATAAATTGTGGGATGGACATTAAATCCCATCGATCCTAACGGATATGAACATTTCAGAACAAATATTTCCAGGTGTATTATTTGGAAACGACTGTAAAACGTGGTAATGTACCGACTAGGTGACATTCCGATGTGCCTGTTTGACAGTTCTATTGTATTCACGGAAAGCACAGCTCTTGTTCCTGGCCAGGAGAAATGCAAGCTGCAGGGCACACGGGAGCTCGAGGTCAACGAGGGAATAGGTCGAGGTCACCGGCGGACGACACGGGTCAGGCGAATAAAGTATAGGACACGGAGAAGCGGGGGCTACGACTAGGGAGAGAGAGAGAGAGAGCCTCAGGCAAGTGAGGCAGGAACCAATCGGAGGCAAGGAGAAGTCACGGGAAAAACTTCAGGATAGGAGTGGAACGACACAGTTGACGGAGAGCGAGCGTGGAGGGCGGTCGACGACACAGCGTGTGCTGTGAACGGTTAGGAGGTGCTGGGTGACAGCACTGGGTAAAAGAAAGTTGTTGATAGAACGTGCCAGTTAGAGCACGGAATCAGACACCTGGGTCTGGAACGACGTACGGAGAAAGCGTTTTGAGAGAACACGTGTTCGGGACAGAGCACGAGGCGTAGCTTCCGGAACAAAGGAAGGGAGACGAACGGAAGGTTATGACGATTAACACCTTTCACGTCTGTGATAGAAAAAGAACGGGCAAAGAGTATTAGCAGGAAAGGGTATTTTTGAATAATTTGATATCCTGATCATTTTTCGCGTGGAACTGCAGTTACAGGAACTCGAGGTCAAGGAACAATAGCTACCGGAACAATTTACTTTTGATTAAATGTTTTTGTTAAGTTTTCAACAAGCCTGAGAGTGAATTCATGCTTGGAATTGTCTTGTAATTATTTTTACTTCCCCTATCCTGAATAGTAGATTTATAGTAAAGCTGGGAGAGAAAGAACGCCGGGCTGTCTTCAACTTTTCATTGATAGACAGTCTCCAAACAAAGAACCTTATAAATAGTTTTCCTTCCTGCTGTGGGGAAATTTTCATCAGCGCTGGAAGCCAGTGGATGTTTGGCCGAGGAGCCATTAATTAACATAATGAGCTTCCACCCCTACACGTACCTTTACGACGAAAGTTGACTAGCATTCAAAGTATAGTCCATCGAGTTGCGCCTTTTTTAGCCACCTGTCTGCCAGTTGTTCGATCCCGCAGAGGTACCAGTTCTTGCCCTTCGAGGCGAAGAACTCCTTCACCCCAGCTGCCACCTCCTCCTGGTTGTTGAAGTGCCGCCCGCGAAGGAAGTAGCCCATGGGACCGGAACAAGTAATAATTCGACGGGGCAAAAGATCCGGACTATATACTGGGTGTGGCATCAGTTCGATGCCCTCAAGTTCTTGGAGTTTGGCCCGGGTCGTTCGCGCGGTGTGAGGCCGAGCGTTGTCCTGCTGTAAGAAAGTGCGCTTTCTGTTAACTAGTGCGGGGTACTTCTCCTCCATAACGACATACATCTGCTCCAGCTGTTCAGAGTAAAAGGTGGCGCTGATGGTTCGACAGTCTGGAACAAATTCGTAATGGATTATCCCCTCGAAATTCCCCCAGACGCAGAGCATCACCTTGTGCTCGAAGCGCCCACGTTGGACAACAGGCTCAGTAAACTGGCCCGGGCTCAACCACTGCCGCTGTGTGTTAGGATTACGGAATAAATAGACCCACTTTTCATCGCACGTAACAATTCTCTTGATGAAACGTACATCGCGCAGGTTTTCTAGGCGTTTCGTGCACACGGTTTGCTTCAGCAGGCTTCAGTTTGTTGCGGACAATGCGGCAGCTCCTGTAGACCTTGCCGAGGTCCTGAAATTGACAAACCACAGTAGCATGGGATATACCCAGCTCGCTTGATAATCTCCGAGTTTTGGTTGTCGGATTTGCCTCTACGGCCTCCGAATCCACGGTTCGCTGCCTGCCTGACCTTGGCTGATCGTGGAGCTTTCTGCCTCCTCAGCGAAATTACTTGAACCATCTGGTTGCGGTTTTGTGTTCCACGGAACCTTCCCCTTTCGCATGACAAATGTTTCGCGTTGCTTGAGCAGCTTTATGGCAGAGTTCAAACTCGTAAAGCAAAAGTTTCCTAATCAGCTGGTTGCGGCTGTTCATCTTTTACTCGTCCCAACTACAGACAGAATGACGACGTGCACAGCAACGAATACCACTTTATATCTCTTTCGACAGACTGCAGTGCGCGACTTGAACTAGTTTAAACACGTGATACACCCTCCGCAGCACATGCGTTTATGCAAATATTGCTAAACTTTCGATTCACCCTCTGGACATATAAACACCCAGATCTCTTTTTCGCCCTCTATCTATCTGGAACACTTGACGTCACAGCAACGTCTGCATTATTGTGCCATCACGTATCGATCAATTCGTGTGAGCTCTCGAGATGTCAAAGTGATTGCCTATTATATAATAGCACACGATCACTTTTGGATGTCAGGGAGATCTTCTTCATGATAACGCCAGACCTCATGCTGCTTTAATCCCTCGGCAAAAATTACTGGACTTTGGTTGGGAAGTGTTACCTCACCCGGCGTATTCCCCTGACCTGGCACCTACGGATTACCACCTTCTTCGATCATTACAGAACGCTTTCGCTCTCCAAACCTTCGATGATGTGTGGATGATGTGAAAACGGCATTACATATACCTTTTTTGACTCTAAAGCACAGGAGTTTTTCCGGCGTGGGATTCACCTACTCATAGACAGATGGCAAGAGGTCGTACAGAATGATGGCAATTATGTGAAATCCTAGGCACGTTATTTGTTGTGTTCTCCTCCTTTCTTTGTAGCCTACAAAAACGGGTAGAACTTATGCACACACCCAATATGTCAGTCAATAGGAACTCAGCCATCACAGAGCAATTGCTTTGCAATCTATTTGAAAAAGAAAACTCACAAGTCCAACAATTTGAAATTTTGGCTGTTATAAATCGGTAAATATTCAACACCATATTGCAAACCTGTACTTATTTCATTTTTTCCATAATTTTCGCATTCTAATGACATAAGACAGATAAAAAGAATAGAAGTTACAGTTCATGTATTAACAACATTTTTGTGAAAACTCATAGTTACTCCGCATAAAATAAGTGCAGCCTTGAAATGATCCTTGGTAGAACAGAGATCCAGAGACACTTCTATAGGAGGTGCGTTGCATTTACAAAGTCGACAAAACTTTCTCTCTGACATCGCGACCGATTGACAGCGGTGAGGATGTATACACGTGCAAAATATTTTTCCTTGTGGGTTTTTTTTTTCTTTTGATTGAGGATTTAACGACACCGGGAGGAATTCAACGGGCTTTAAGCAGTCACCCATCCTTAATTTAGGGCTGTTGGTTCCAGGGAAGAGACAGAGCCAGGGCCATAAGACAAACATAAATCTATTTTCTCACTCACTGAATGTTACTTGGCAACAGTTTTGAGGTCAGGTTTGAATGGCGTGTGTATGTTTTGATAAATAACGTTGCTCGTTTCACACATTATACACATCAGTGGTCTCAAACTCTCGGCCAGTGGGCCGTATGCGGCCCGGCGCCAACTGTTTTGCGGCCCGCATGGATGATTACAAAGTAAAAATAAATCGTCCTTTTTTCAAGTACTTTATAATATACTGAATATAATATAAACATAGTAATGCTTAGCAATGCCATCCTCTTTATAAGTAACAAGTTTTTGGGATTTGAGAGATGACATAAAGATGTACCTTGAAAGTTAAAATCAAGACGTCTCGCTTTTTGATGATCCAAAATTGTTTCATGATCTGGCATTCAGCACAGATATAACTGAATACTTAAAAGATTTAAATATCAAACTACAAGGCCAAAATAAGGTAGTCACCGATATTGTTGATAATGTTAACGCATTTCAGAGGAACGTTCAGCTTTGGGAAGCTTAGTTCAGTGCAGGAAATCTTGCTCACTTTCCCACTTCAAAAGCTTCAGCTGTAGAAGAAGAAATCAACTTTGGTGAATGTTCTACGAAGATAGCTATGTTAAAAGAGGATTTCAACAGGCAGTTTGAATGTTTCAAAGACATGGAAAATATTTTCAATATATTCAAGTCTCCATGTTCCTATAATGCTGACAACGCACCTGAAGAACTTCAGCTTAAATTTAACAGACTTTCAGTGTGATTCTTTACTGAAAGAAGAATTCAACAGTTGCAATCTAACAGGGTTTTACCAGTTAATTTCAAAGGACAGGTACGTAGACATTGATAACCTAGCTGCACGGGTTCTGTCTATATTCGGAACAACAT
Organism: Macrothele yani; assembly: GCA_039090855.1. NCBI lineage: Eukaryota > Metazoa > Arthropoda > Arachnida > Araneae > Macrothelidae > Macrothele > Macrothele yani. Next base: position 37,776,638 of record CM077016.1, read on the forward strand.
ATTCATGTAAATAGTTGTTTTCAATAATGAGCCAAGTAAAATGTCTTGAACGGAGTAGGTTAAGTGACAGTCACTTACGCTCACTTTTAAAAGTAGCCTGTTCAAAGAACATTATTCCAAACATCGATAAGTTAGTGACAGAAAAGTGATCCCAAGTTTTTGGTCAGAACATGTAATATTTTCTGTACCGCGTACCGTGTTCAATTGGTAAATGTGATTGTTTTAAGATTTAAGTGAAGATAATTGTTACGTAAATATGATTGTTTTCAGTGATTGATGAAGCATTTGTTTTTATTATTTACCGATAATTAGAGATAATATTCCACTCTAGTTCCAAGTCAATGGTGTAGTTTTGTAAAGTTCATTTTTATTCATAAGAAATTTATTAATATTCATGCGGCCCCCTAAGTTCCTTCAAAACTGGAAAGTGGCCCTTCCAAAGGTCTGAGTTTGAGACCACTGATATACGTCGCTCTTATCTTGTCAAAACATACACGCGTCATTCAGACCTGACCTCAAAACTGTTGCCAATTAACATTCAGTGAGGGAGAAAATATAGCGTTCAGGTTGAAACGCTTTAAGAGAGCAAACTCAAAATTTACATAGGGAAAAAACTAAAAATGGAGGTTAAATTAGAATAGACGTCATGAGTTGCTCACGGTGGTCATTTAAGTCCGAAAAAATACATCAACAACAAAAAAAAAAAAACATTGACGGACAGTGGAAAGTTTCGAACTCCGGACTTGAGAAACGTTAACCAACAAGTATTTATCGTTTTTCTCCCAGAAACTACAGAGTTGAGAACATTGACGAGAAGTATCCTAAGAGGGTTCCTCAGTTTAAGGGCTTTCTGGCTACCATGGATTATATCACAAAAATAAGATGTCAGTAAAAAACATACGACAGTGAATAGAAAAAAAAAAAAAAACTTTTTGTAAAGGAAAAGCCAGTGGGTTGGAAAATGAAAACGAACCGGCCCCTGGGAACAACTGCTGTATTGCATCGGTTCGCTTGATATGGCGTATCTGTTGCAGGCCGTGTTTTATGCTGAACAGCGGGGTATTTAACGGGAGTTAGGGATAATATCCGGCGTCCTGTAGAGAGTTGGGCTATTCAAGTCGCACTCCAGTCCTCTTTCCACGACCAAGCTTCTGATTTTCAGCATTGAAACCACAGGGGGTCTTGTAGCCGAACTCCAGCCATGGTCTTTGGGCCAAGTTTCGACGCTGTTAACGGTTCAATGTGTTCGCAGATGATGGAAGAGCATTTACATTTGAACAATTGTCAGTTCATGTTATTTCTCGTAACCGCATAAAATCTACGTATTCTGAAGTAAGATGGTATTGGTACATTGTAAATTCTCAGGTGCTTTTATTTTTTGTTTCTGGAAAGACCATACATTTCGTTTTTCGTTTCTGAAAGGGCACATATCCCGTTTTCCTACTGATTTTCCAGTATTTCATTCCGGTCATTCTTTTGTGAATAAATCATACTTCACATTTCATATATATTTGCTATGTTGTCCCAATAAAAGCAGTTTGCTTTGCGTACGACGATTGCGCATCATTTTAAAGAGTTGTGTATGATGGCGAGAAATGATGGCCAGTATTTCATTCCGGTCATTCTTTTGTGAATAAATCATACTTCACATTTCATATATATTTGCTATGTTGTCCCAATAAAAGCAGTTTGCTTTGCGTACGACGATTGCGCATCATTTTAAAGAGTTGTGTATGATGGCGAGAAATGATGGCCAGTATTTCATTCCGGTCATTCTTTTGTGAATAAATCATACTTCACATTTCATATATATTTGCTATGTTGTCCCAATAAAAGCAGTTTGCTTTGCGTACGACGATTGCGCATCATTTTAAAGAGTTGTGTATGATGGCGAGAAAAAACAAAACAGACACACAAAATACGTAACCAATGAAAATGTAACATATGAAGATGGCTGCGGGCGATCAGAAAATCAAAATGTCTATAAGGTTCTCTCTTAGTTAATATCCACTTTTCATAGCCTAATTGAAAACATGTTTTCTTTCCGTTTGCTATTTGTTTTTGAGAATACTGAGTGGAACGTTATACTAAAAGTACATAGCCCCAAGATCATTTTTCATTTCCTATTCTCAAGTGGAAAACTACTTAAAACTGGCCTATTCTCTATCAAATCCAGTTTTAATGAAGTGCATGTTTACGCAAATTCCGTGTTCTCTCTTCCCACTTCTTTACATTTTCAGTGCCACATTTATAAAACTCTTTGGACTTGGAATCAAAGCAAAAGAAAAAAATTATTTCGACAGTCTTTAAAACAGCACCTTTCTTCCTTTTATTTTTCTTTTTGTTCAGAAAAATTGGCTCTTTCTTGGTACAGGATCTGGAAATGAATAGTCCTGTTGCGACATTTTTTTCCAACTAATTTTCGGCGGCGGACAGACAAACTTTTTTTTTCCAGCCTTTGCCCAAGGTTGTTTGAATACAAATAATGCGGAACACATTTTCCAGGTTTTGTCACCTTTCCTAGTTTTAAGTGGCAATTGATGGCGAAATTGGTAAAATCAAGTTGTTGAGCAAGTTCTCCAAATATTGTACTGGGATGGTTTTCCAGTATGGCTTTCGCATGGCTGCTGTTAGTTCAGCAGATCTGTCTAGCCCTTATAGCCGAACATATAAGCAACTCCACTGCACTACACTCATGTGATGTTACGCTTTGGAACGATCAGATCATATGTAGAGGATTTTAGGAAGGGAGTGTCTGACCCCAGAAGCTTTTCCTCCGCACGAATCCTAAATGTCTTAAACAACCCCTAGATCTCCTAGCTTCCTAGAAATAGGAAGCTAGGAGATTTGGACTAGAGGGCCCGATAGGAAAGTGACACATAAGCAAAGTAGAAAGGGGGAGGAAGATGCCCTTATTTATAACCGGGAGACCAGCACCCGGGGTCCGACGGCTTAACGCGCCCATCCGACGCACAGCGGATATTTAGTGGATCGAACCTGAGGTCCTTTCCGTGGCAGTCACGAACGTTGCCCAGTAGGCTCGCGGCCCGCTTTGGAACGACCCATGGCACACGTAACGTTGAAGCTTTTCCTCCGCACAAATCATAAATGTTTTCCATCGCTGCATTATTTTCATTCCCATTTCACAACGTCACGAGAATTATAACAAATACTTAAAGGTTTTAATGTTTTTAGTGTATTTGGTTGAAGATACCTGTTAATTGCCAATGTTACAACAAATCTCTAGCATTATTTCAATGTAAATACTCTTCGTGCTGAAACGTTCCGTAAAGTTAAGTTGTGGTACGGATGTCTTAAATACATACTCAAGGACAAAACCTTAGAGATACCTATCTAACAGCGTGTTGATCCTATTCTAGCGAGAATAATAATCTGTACAAGGCCAGGCATCGACCCTAGCAGATGCCAGAGGGTTTCCGGAGGCGATGCCAGCTAAACCTATTGCAGCATTGTCCAAATCCGCCCGAGACGTAGGTACAGGATCCGTGGATCTTATGTTCCTCCCCACTACTATAGGACTGAGTTCGGGCTCAATTTTCGGAGCCCGAGACAACCCGTGCCCGAATTTTATATTGCAAGCTCTGTGCAGCTGGAAACAGTGCGTCAGCTTTCGGGCTCGTCCGGGGCCCGAACGAGCCCGAAAACTGACTAACCAGTTAAATAGTAAAGAACATCTCCTTTTTCACAATTCCACTCTCTCTTCCTTAACCAATGTATTTCTCAAATAGGAAGCGGGCAAGGGACCTCTATCTATTTTTACGATTTTCTTTGACCGTTCGTTTCCACCTGAAATGCTTCGTGCGGCCGGGCATCCAAAATGATCGGACGGTGCTGCAATTGTAAGTTGGTCGCCCCAGTGGCTCAGTGGTCTAAGCGATGGCTTCTGATCATTCGTCCGGAAGGGGTCCGGACTCGAATCCCGGTGAGGCATGGATGTTGTGTTTGTCTTACGCCACTGGCTTTCTCTCTTCTCTGGAGTCATTGGCCCTAAATTAGGGACGGGCAACTGCTTATAGCCCATTGAGTTGCTCACGGTGGTCGTTAAACCTCCAATCAGAAAAAAAATAATTGTATGTTGCTCAAATAATGCTAATATTATCGCGCCATAATGCGCTGCAATATGTACGTTGCTAAATACAATTAGCAGGGAGCTACTGCGTGGAGATATAGAGTAAATAATCGTCGGCATGCTATCAACTATCCGGTATCTATAGTCTATAGTTCTTGAAAAAGCTTTTTCTTTTCTGCAGAAACACACTAATGGGCGGCCTATGGCATTTTCTAACAAAGCCCGGAATAAAAAGCCATCTCGAATGCCCGTTTCCCAGTCAGAACCACTTATCGAAGAATTCTCTTTACCAACTACAAAGTGTCTCATTTGCTAAATCATATAAAATCACATTTATATATAAAAAAAATTATCTCGCTTTCCCTCTCTCTCAAGAGCCCGAGCCCGCCCGAGCCTGAGCAGCAGTAAGTATTCTACAGCCCGAGCCCGATTCGAGCCCAGGTTCTGCTTCGGGCTTTCGGGCTCGGGCTCAGCCCGTCTCAGCTCGGCCCACGACAACCCAGAGAGCTCCCACAAGGTTTAAATCCGTGGAAATTGGGGGCCATTGGACGATTCCAAACTCAGATGAGTGTTCCTCGAACCATGCGTGGGAGGTTGCGGCCCGGTGGGGAGGCGCATTTTCCTGCTGAAACAGCCCGTCATCTAAGCGAACCGCACGGCTCTCCAATAGTGTATCGCAATCGACGAACATGGGTAAACGTGGTGATCTGAGAGACTTTGGTCGTGGACACATTGTTGGCGCAAGACAGATGGATAATTCTATCGCCCAAGTTGTAAAAACCCTGCGGATCCCGAGGGTAACCGTGTCCAGGGTATACCGCGAGTATAGGCCTACCATCGACGGACGTACCAGCTCCCAGAGAACAAGCGGTGGCCCACCGCACGCCATTGATGGTTGGGTCGACGTAGACTATCCGGCCTCGTACGGATCGACTGCTTGGCAAAAGCGGCCTATATCACATCTATAGGTTGAATACCGGAGGCCCAAGCAGCGTTAGCGAGCGAACGGTATGGCACCCGCTGTATACCCTGGGTTAAGGGAGCCGCCGCCTTACTCGTGTGCCACTGTTGACTGCTTGTCATCGCAAATTACGCCTCGCCTGGTACCAGGAATATCAAAACTGTACCTCTGCAGAGTAGCGCCGCGTCGTGTGGTCAGATGAATCCCGTTTCCAGCTGCACCGAGCTGACAGGAGAATGCGGGTGTGGCGTCGACAGCATGAGGCCATGTCCCCATCGTGCCAGATCGGCTCTGTTCAACGCGGTGGTGACTCTGTGATGGTTTGGGTAGCCTTTTCACGGGACACATTAGGTCTTACGGTCTGTCTGGAGAGGTTCTTAACAGCTGCGCGTTACCAGCATGTGCTGGCTGATCACCTACTCGCTTTCATGGCTTTCGCACGTCCTTCGGCCGATGGTCTGTTCCAGCGGAACAATGCGTCGCCCCTCCTGGCCGCAACCACCTAGGCATGGCTCAAGAAACACTGATCTGTGTTTGGAAGCATCCAGTGGCTCTCAATGTTCCAGGATTTAAACCCTGTGGAAGATCTCTCGGGTGCCGTGAAGTAGAACATCAGATCCATGGGTCCTGGACCAACGTCTCGGGCGGAGTTGTGGAAAATGCTGTGATAGGCATGGCCGGCATTACCTCTGGAAACCCTCCGGCATCTGGTGGAGTCGATGTTTCGGTGTGGACAAGCTGTTATTTAAGCTAGAGGAGGACAAACACGCTATTAGGCAGGTATCTTTAACGTTTTGTCCATTGAATGTGTGTGTGCGTGCGTGCGGACGCGCGCGTGTCTCTGTGTGTGTGTGTGCGTGCGTGCGGACGCGCGCGTGTCTCTGTGTGTGTGTGTGCGTGCGTGCGGACGCGCGCGTGTCTCTGTGTGTGTGTGTGCATAAATTAAAATAAAATTAAAAAATCTAAATTAGGCAAAGGTGTGCCGTGGAGGTTCGTTTGTGGGTTTAACGAACAACGCGCACCGTGAGCAACTCAATGGGCTATAAGCAGTGACCGTCCCTAATTTAGGACCATTGATTCCAGGGAAGGGTGAGAAACAAACACAACATCCATACTTCACAGGGATTTGAACCCGTACCCATCTCGGGATGAGTGATTACAAGCCAGCACCAGTCGGGCACTGGGACTTTTTTTTTTTTTGATTGGAGGTTTAACGACCACCGTGAGCAACTCAATGGAATATAAGCAGTCGCCCGTCCTTAATTTAGGGTCACTGGTTCCAGGAAAGGGAGAGAGCCAGTTCCGTAAGACAAACACAAAATCCATGCCTCATCGGGATTCGAACGCAGACCCATTTCGGACGAATTATCAGAAGCCATCGCTTAAACCACTGCGCCACTACATGATGCCCAAGACACACACAGTGGCGTACCGGAAAACCTCGACCCCCCCCCGCAAAAAACGTTTTCGAGGCACTTTTACGAAAATCTATTAGCTTTTAATTACTCAAAATTTTAAATTCCGTATCATTAGCTAGGTTTTATGTCTTTTAATAATTCAAATTCTGTACAACCTACAGGTATTTTTCGTAAAACCAAAATTATTGCACTTTGTTGCATAAAACACAAATGTGTACGTTATAATTAAAATTATTGTCTTAGTTTTATACCATTACAAAGCACTACAAAGAAGATTTGTAATAATGTAAAACTAGGCCCAAGTTAATCATATCATGAAAATTTTATTCTTTTAGAGAACTAAGGCCTAGAGGTCTGCACGGGTCCGGGCCGGGTCGGGCCTTTGTTCATTTCTAAGTTGCGAAAACGGGCCGGGCCCGGGCCTTCAATATTTAATATAAAACAGACACGGGCCGAGCAGGTATGTTTTTTTGTTTTTTTTTATGAGCAAAACAGTCCCTGTACGGTGCCTTTCTAGTTTGGAAAACTCGCAACATACAGCAACAAGATAATTTTGAATATTTTTCGCTGTTGGAAAAAATGAAGTTTTACGGCATCCTCCCCTTCTACAAAATAATTGGAGTGGGTCAGCTCCCATAGTTATTCAATGCGAACGTGGTCGCTTCTCTCTCTCTCTCTAACTTCCACTCTCCTATCATGCTTCAGGGCAGGCTATTAACTGCAGCATTTATATACCGAGCCACCCGCTCGCAGACGATCTTTTTTATTGCTCTGGTCGGCGGCACTTTGTTCTCTAAATGTGTAAAAAACTTTTCACTTGTCTTAAATGGCACGGGAAAAATGGGCAGGGAGAAACTTACTTCTGTGTGTAAATCTGCGCCGTATTTTCCCCATTTGTACTCTCAAGGAGTCAGCAGATGGCAAATGAACCCTTAGGTATCCCAGTCCAGCCGTTTTCAAAACTTCTGTGCCACTGGTTAGCTGGGCAGTCGGTCGTTGTTTTCCCTAGCATATGCTCAGTTCAGTGTTGCTGATAAATACTCTTCCATACTTATTATGGAGTTTAAGAAAGCGAAAGATTTTGGCGAAAAAATCGCTTCCGGAGAATATGTGCTTGTTGACAATGTGAAGTAGAACGATCAGACTCATAATTTTGGATACTTCGTACTCTTCGAATTAACCCCCTCCCTCCTTATCCCCAAGGTTGTTCCGAGTCCGGAGGTAGGCAATGATAATTTGAAAACCCAGAAAATTTGAAAGGCATGGAAGATGACGTTTACATGTAATATTTTTGAGTGTACAAGTCCCCCCTTCCTCAGACGTCACCTGACTTATACAGAGTCACAAAAATATTCCGAATTAACGTTTATTGGAATAGAATACGTGTAGCAATTAAGAAAACGAAAACTCTTCAGGAGTCGAATGACCGAGTGCAACAGGTGTCAAATTCGTGTTTTAGTAGTTGTCGAAATTTTACGGGACAGCCCGGGCCTTCGACACAGGAGAAATATACGGGCCGGGCTTTCCAAATTAAGGCCCGTGCAGACCTCTACTAAGTACAGCATCCACTTGAAATGTCTCACGATCTTACACACAAAACACCTAACTGCGGGGTGACGCTGTCTAATGACCTTTTCCAATTTATACGAAACATAAGCAACCGTTGGCAAAAAATAAATGACAACTAAGAATTATGTACTCTTGAATATATAAAAAGTACATTAAATTATTTCAATTTTTATATGTGTAAATAACACGCTTCACATAATGCCAAAAAACACTGACGGAAAAAAATCCCAACACCAAGAAGTGGTTGTGTTAGATAAACGACAGTTGGTAGGCGGTGAGAGTACATCTGTAAGATGACGTCTATGCAAATTTCGCGCTCGGCGCATACGTGTGGCGCTAGTAGCGCCCCTCGGAACATGCAAAGCAGGTTTGCTGTAAATACGCGCTGTAACGTTCGTGCGCGTTAGTTATCGTTGAGATTCGACGTAGTGTGTTGATGTTAGTCAAGAATGCCTTTAAGAAGACGAAGAAGCCATTATCAACAGCTCACGGAGTTTGAACGAGGTCGTGTAATAGGGCTACGAGAAGGTGGATTTTCTTTCCGCAATATTGCCGAACGACTTGGCAGGAATGTAGCCACTGTGCATGATTGTTGGCAGCGGTGGTCAAGGGAAGGTACTGCCTCAAGAAGACCGGGTTCCGGCCGGCCACTTGGCACTACTGAGAGGGAAGACCGCCGTGTACGGCGTATGGCCGTGGCGCATCGTACTGCGTCTGCGGCAGCAATTCGAGCTGCAGTTGCCACCACAGTGACACAACGAACTGTTACAAATCGGTTACATGAAGGACAGCTCCGAGCCAGACGCCCTGTAGCGTGCATTCCACTTACTCCAAACCACTGCCGTTTGCGACGTCAGTGGTGTCAAGCTAGAGCTCATTGGAGGACGGAGTGGAGATCTGTTGTGTTTTCTGATGAAAACATGTTCTGCCTGGGTGCCAGTGATAGCCGTGTGTTGGTTAGAAGGAGGCCAGGTGAGCGCCTGCAACCAACCTGTCTGCGGCTGAGACACACTGGACCTACACCTGGAGTTATGGTCTGGGGAGCAATTTCCTATGACAGCAGGAGCACTCTCGTGGTTATCCCAGCACCCTGACGGCACAATTGTACGTCGGTCTGGTGATTCAACCTGTTGTGCTACCATTCATGAACAGCATTCCAGGGGGTGTTTTCCAACAGGATAACGCTCTCCCGCATACCGCTGTTGTAACCCAACATGCTCTACAGAGTGTCGACATGTTGCCGTGGCCTGCTAGATCACCAGATCTTTCACCAATCGAGCACGTATGGGACATCATTGTACGACAACTCCAGCGTCACCCCCAACCAGCATTAACCGTCCCTGTATTGACCGACCAAGTGCAACAGGCATGGAACTCCATCCCACAAACTGACATCCAGCACCTGTACGACACAATGCATGAATGTTTGCGTGCTTGCATTCAACATTCTGGCGGTTACACCGGTTATTAATGTACCAGCATTTCACATTTAAAATGGCTCTTCTCGCGCTTACATTAAGCTGTGATCTTGAAACCTTAATCGATTAAATATGTTACCTATACAAATGTATTGCCGCCATTTCATTCCTAACAACTATTTTTTCGTGGTGTTGGGTTGTTTTTTTCCGTCAGTGTATTTTGCTCATAGTACATTTTTTTCTCTTGATTCTGTTATAAAAAATGACACAGGTTTCCATTTCTTGACTCCCCGAAGAACATCTTTTCAGTTCATTATATTCTAAATGATGCGTAGTTATGTGCAAATACGTGTAATACACGACATCTTATACTCATTGGTATAAAAATTACATTTATTGAAGTGATATTACTTTCACATACCTGTATAGGAACTATTGTTTAGCTGTGAAAAGGGGGACCCCAGTTGTTTTGAATAGCTTTGCTTTTTTTAAGCTAAAACCGTGAAAATGATTTTGAAATGTTTACGAACTTAATGAAAAAATATATACGAAAATTCGCTTTCTTTTTAATTCTTCAAAGCTCCTGTAGAACAAAATCCTGGCTATTTCTTTAACCAGTTTCATATGCAGTTTCTGAAAAAAAAAATTGTAAATCATTTTTCCAGAGGCAGGAGGCCCTCTTAGCCGCAAGGCCCCCCTTCCCAGCGATGCGGAGAGTTGCGGGGGCTATCAGTGCGCCCCTGGACACACATGGGGTGGGGACAAAAAATGTTTGCACAAAACAACCGTTCCAAAATATGTGAACTAAAACTGAAACATGAACCTTAAATCAGTTTAAAATTATGGTTCAATAATTTTTTAAGTGATTCCAAAAGATAAAAATAATACTGTATTAACAATGCACTTTTAAATAAAAATGATCAGTGAATGTTTCAATCGCATTTGTTCCGAAATTCACCAACGAATGTCTCTTATCCTACAAAAATAAAATTTATAAGGTACTTTTAAACTCCTGGAGCAGAAGCTGCAATAATAAGATCCGCTAACATGAGTTTTGTGAAAAATAGATTTTATTTAGTGGGGAAAACGCACAGATTTTTTGTTTTAATTCCTTGCATTTTAACGCATTTCTTCTTTTCATTTATTACCTTCATTTTTTTTAAATTTCTAACTTCAGGATGGAGCAGATTAATAAGGTAATATTTTGAATACCTTCTCATTGAGAGCCATTATGTTATCAAAAATGTCGTTTTATGCATAAAATACAGGATTATTTTTAAATTTCTTTATCTGTTATTAAACTCCGGATTAGTAAGTTTATTTGAAAAATGTGCATCTCTCTAGTATAACCGAAGTGTCAGTTTTTAAGTACACCGATCTTAACTCATTGCGTTGTTTGGTATGTTCCTTTTTGATTTGTTTACGTGGCAATTTCCGTTAGGTACTCCGAGAAACAAAAATACAAGGAGAAAATAAATAAATAAAAATGGGGCTCCGGAAACGTTGTCCATGGAGTAATGAAACAGCGGAAACATTTCCTCCAGCAATGTGCTGTACCGCAATAACATTTTGTTCACCCCATTCGTACCAAAACCTTCCCGTAATTCACTGGGGAAAGCAGACAAGCCCGGTTCTGGTAAGTTTTTGCTTACTGTACTCTCAAAATTAAAAGTCAATCTCCACTTTGAACGTAGAGGGTTGTCAGACGTTAACACTATTACATCTCCGACAATGTGATTATGTGGGCTTCGAAGCTCAGTTGATGTACCCTTTTTTCTTCCATTTGTTTTGTTCTTTTTTCTTCTTTTTTATTGTCTTCTCTTCTTTTGGATTTTTATTCTTCGCTGAAGCCAAGTCAGCCAATCAACTGGCGGCATTCACTAGCCATGCCTCCTGTGTGTCTATGCCAGCAGCTGGGATTTCATTCTATGTTTTTTTTTTTTTTTTTTTTCGTTTTGAGATTTTCACACTCACCACCTTTCTTTTACCCTATTCTCGTTTCAATCAATGGGTTGGGATGTATGGAAATTAGATTCTTATTGGAAGCAGGGAATTTTCCTGCCGCACATAGTTCGGGACCCCTGATTCATCAAAGAGGCTTTTAACGCCAGCAATCATTGCCATAAAACGTTTCCCGCCGACATTTTTAGGTAATGCAAAAAGGAAAAAGATTGTGCCATTTTGTTATACAGAATTTTTTTTTCCCTCTGTGCACTGCCTTTATCATCATCTTTTTAGTTCTTCTTCCTCTCCGTCCTTTTTGTTTTTTTCTTTACTTCCACATTGTACCATAGCATTTTTTATAGCATTAGAAAATCCGCTAGTGTTATTCTGAGATTTATTTTTCACTTATGCAGTTAATTCTGAAAACTTTTAAGTTTAAATGCACTTAATATCAAAGGGCTGATCAAAATGGGTCGGTAATTTAATCCTTTGCAAAAGAAATTTGCTCGGAAACGCAGCATTAGTGAATGCACCCTTCAGAGATGCAGCCAGGTCCTTCGTCGGTGGAGAGTCAGTGGGAGTGCTAGATTACAATCGAAACAAAGACCCATAGCACGTTATTATTATTATTATTATTATTATTCATTTTCTCGCCAACATCAATCAATAGAATCAATAGTATGGTCCACTTGTCAGTACGGTCATGAAGTCAAGTAAAGACATAGGGCTAGTCATTCGTGGCCTAAAAATCGTCGTACGATACGGCACATATCGAGAATCACTGCTTCTTGGACTTTGGCCCTTAGACGTTGCAAACCTAAAGTATCAAGCTGAGTTATAAGAGTTTGAGGAATTATACCAGTTACAGAGATAATTAGTGGACGTATATGAACTGTTTTCATCTTCCACATCTGTTTAATTCCCGCAGCCAGCTCCACTTACTTGTTGATTTTTTGTTGCATAAGTATTCTGAATATTACAGTCCAACGGTACCAATATATCGATAACAACTGCCTTTCTTCATATGGCACCATGTCTCGATAATTGGCAGAGATGGTTACGTCTATTTTAACCCTTTCCAGGAAATTGTTGTTCAGAAACAACATATATTCTTTGAATTTTCGTCCTGTAATGCAACAAATACTTGCTAAGTCCCATTGTAGCTGGTAGACAACTATCCAAAACAACATTATAACAAGTTAGTAAAACCATGCAATGCATTGATTTTGATACGCTTTCCAATATACTAGAAATCATTACTCAAGCTATTACTCAAGTTATGAGGAAAATGGCTGTGGAATAAATCTCACCCCTGTGCCCTGACCTTTGATCCATTTGGATGATATTCAACAGAACTGGTTCAGTATATCTCCGAAATAACATGATAAAGTTTTGTCGCAATCGAAGCAATTTTACGGAAGTTATGATGCACAAGCGCTATGGAATAAATCCCGCTCCTGTGTCTTAACCTTTACCCCATTTCGCCCATTTTCAATAGGATTCGTCCCCAGACAGGTCCCTACAACATACCAACATTTCATCCAAATCGAAACATTTTTACGTAAGTTATGACTCATAATGGCGATGGAAGTGATTCCGTTCCTATGTCCTGACCTTTGACCCCCATTTCGCCAATTTTCAACAGGGTTTGTCTTCAGGTGGTCTCCTACCACATACTAAAGTTTTATCGAAATCGAACCTGTTTTACGTTAGTTATGACGCATAAGAGCAGTGGAATAGATCCTGCTCTTATGTCCTGACCTTTGACCCCATTTCGTTCACTTACAATAGGGTTCCTTCCCAAGTGTTCCCCTACCACATACTAAAATTTCATCGAAATCGGACGATTTTTACGCGAGTTATCGTGCGGACGAACATACGCACACAACGCGTGACGTAATGAGGCAGATGGGAATCGCGACCATCTGCTAGCAAGGTCTGACGTCATAAAACTTTAATAGTATCAACAAACAACGCGTGACGTAATGAGATAGATGGCATGACCGCGCGCCAACATCTAATGGGGCGACGCCATGACACCACACTTGGAATACTTAATATTTTCTAAAACATAACCATAATTATGCAATCCAACATTTTTTTGTCTGCTGACGTCATGAAAATACAGGCAGCACCATCTTTTCTGGACAATTAATGTGTTCACAAGGATGAAAATTTGAACATCGATTCAAATAGCTTCATTTTATAACTTGGAATACTTAATATTTTCTAAAACATAACCATAATTATGCAATCCAACATTTGTTTGTCTACTGACGTCATCAAAGTACAGGTCGCGCCATCCTTTTTCTGGTTTAAACACCACCAAAGGAAAAGTTATTGATTTTTAATATGATTATGGTTATGTTTTAGAAAATATTAAGTATTTCAAATTAAAATAAAGTTATTTTAATCGATGTTCAAATTTTCATCTTTGGGAACACATTAATTGTGAAGGAAATGTGTACAAAAGTTTTTCCATTGGAAGTATAGGAAGCAAAATTACTTGACGTCCACCTTAACAATACGGGATAAGAGCGATGGAATGGATCGCAATCTTATGTCCTGACCTTGAACACCATTTTGTCCACATTCAATAGGGTTCGTCCCCAGGTGGTCCCCTACCACATACTGAAATTTCATCGAAATCGAACCATTTTTACGCACGTTATGATGCATAAGAGCAATGGAATGCATCCCGCTCTTGTGTCCTGACCTATGACCCCACTTCACCCATTTTGAATAAGATTCGTCCCCAGGCGGTCCCCTACCACATAGTAAAATTTCATTGAAATCGAACCATATTTACGCAAGTTATGACGCATAAGGGCAATGGAAGGATCCCGCTCCTACGTCGTGACCTTTGACCCAATTTGTCCCATTTTCAATAGGGTTCGTCCCCAGGTGGTCCCCTACCACATACTAAAATTTCATAGAAATCGAACAATTTTTACGCCAGTTATCGTGCGGACGGACGGACAAAGCTGGAGCACATACGCTTCTTCAACCTACGGTTGGAAAGCGTAAAAAACCGCAAGACAGGATTTTCCTACAATGAGAAAAACGTTTTGCCGATTCAACAAAAAAATTCGTTCGATATACAGTCAACAAAAAGTCTGTTAAATTAATAAAGTTATTTTGATGAAAAGTATTGTTCATTCTACAAAATGTATTGTCATCATGACAGAACGTTTTGTTCATTTAACAAAATAATTTTGTCGATTTTTTTGGGAATTTCTTTGATCCAACGATATATATTGTTATCGTGACAAAACGTTTTGTTGCTGCAACCGAACATATTGTTAACGTGACACAGTAATTTCTTGCTCCAGCAAAATTTAGAGTTATGTAGCTGGGCCGTTTTGTCCCTAAGCCTTTTCTCCTAATGGCAATGCTTTCCCCGTACAGTAATTTTAGGCGGTGCCCTTCGACGCTGGTGTCAACCATTTTCCCCCGCCGTATTTATTTTCAAGAGGTGTTTAAATGAATTTGGAACCCCCGACAAAGCTGATGCGAACCTGAGACCTACAGTTCAGTAACTAGGCGTGCTAACCACTCGGCTATACCTGTCCTTACGAGTAAGTTCTTATCTACGAATTCAGCATTTGAAGATCGGTTTATTGCCTTCTGAAATGTTCACGGACGATTTATACTTGACATAACGATGTATTGACACTAATTTGGTGCATGTGTAACATGTTTCTAAATCCGATTTATTTTTAAATGTTTTCCTTAGCTTTTGATGAAACAAATTATTGGCATATTTGGTTAGACTAAAAAAAAAAAAATCGTAATATTTTTCTTAACGTTCTATATGTTCCAGGGTACTATCACCATGCAATCTTTGGTTGCCGCACGAATTTTGAAACACCCTGTATATATAGTCTATACATGAAATCAAGCTCTGTACATAAATTACAACCTTATCATTACCTCATGTGCAAATTTTTATTTGCGAAACCGATCGCAAATAAAAATTCGCAGTCAACCATATTTCAAAAGGGAATCTTAAGCGCAAAACGAGATTCTTCTGCTCAGTGGTAGTCTGGTAGTGCCCGTATGGAGTAGCTAGTAATCACGTGCGCTTTGGCGTAAGGTCGATGCCACCTCCATATAGTTGAATTAACAAAATATAGCCAACGAAATAATTTTGTATTGCCAACAAAACAATTGCGATGGAGTTTGGCAAAAGCAACAAAATAAATCGACAAAACAGAAGCTCAACAAAACTATTTTGTTGTTTCAAACAAACTTTTTTCTCAGTGTATGTTGTGTGCCAAAAATGTAATATGATTTTGTGTCCCCCCCCAAATGATACTGCTCTGTCGATTTCCATGTGAAGTGAAAAACATCCTATTCAGAGATGGAAGATCAAAACAGAATTTCCTTTTGAAAAGAACGATGTGGTTTCATATTCACTAAAGAAACAAAATAAGGTAAAGGAAGTCAAATAATCAGAAATTTAAACTTTTGCTGGTGGCGCAGTGGTCTAAGCGATGGCCTCTGATCATTCGTCCGAACGGGGTCCGGGTTCGAATCCCGGTGAGGCATGGATGTTGTGTTTGTCTTTCAGCACTGGCTCTCTCCCTTCCCTGGAACCAGTGACCCTAAATTAGAGACGGGCGACTGCTTATAGCCCATTGAGTTGCTCACGGTGGTCGCTAAAAATCCAATCAAAAAAAAAAAACTTTTGCATCTGTAACGTAAGCCGTGAGCAAGATTGGTGTTACGCATATGCCTAGAGGTCTGCACGGGCCTTAATTTGGAAAGCTCGGCCCAGCCTAAGCCCTCACGTCCAAGCCCCTGCCCGTTTCAATTTTTTTTTAATTAAAGCCCGACCCAACCCGCATATTTCTCCGGTTTCCAAGGCCCGGGCCGGCCCGTAAAATTTCAACAATTACCAAAACACGAATTTGACACCTGGTGAACTCGGTCATTTGACTCCTGAAGAGTTTTCGTTTTCTTAATTGCTACACGTATCCTATTACAATAAACGTTAATTCAGAATATTTCTGAGACTCTGTAAAAGTCACGTGACTTACGATGAGTGGGGGGACGCTTGTATACTCAAAAAATATTGCATGAAAAGGACAATATTCATGCCTTTCAAATTTTACTGGGTTTTCAAATTATCCTTCCCTACCGCAGGACCCGGAAATATCCTTGATGATAAGGAGGGGGGGGGGAGTAAATTCGAAAAGTACGAAATATTCAGAATTATGAGTCCGATCGTTCTACTGAGAGAAGATTTTATGGCTTTACAAACTTTTATAAACTGCACATATCTCTACTGGCATATCATATCACTGGAACACAATATGTCTCTACTGGCATATCATATCGCTGGAACCCAATATGTCTCTCCTGTGTGTGGGGGGGCAAGGGGGAGGGGCACATTTGCGCCGCTTAAGATGCGATGTTCCAGATTTTGTGCTATCGTAACTCAAAATTTGTTTGCATTTAGTACACTGTACAACGGTTTCCAGCCGACTAGTTTCAGAACGGGACAGTAATTTACAATATTTTCAAATATCGCTTTTCTCCTTTACAATTTCTACAAGCAGATATTCTCCGGAAGTGATTTTTTCGCGAAAATCTTTCACTTTCTTAAACTCCATAATAAGTATGGAAGAGTATTTATCAGCAACACTGAACTGAGCATATGCTAAGGGAAAACAACGACAGACTGCCCAGCTAATCAGTGTCACAGAAGTTTTCAAAACCGGTGCCTGAGAGTACAAATGGGGAAAATATGGCACAGATTTATTCACAGAAGTAAGTTTCTCCCAGCCCATTTCCCCCGTACCATTTAAGACAACTTAAAAGCTTTTAACACATGTAGAAAACAATGTGCCGCCGACCAGAACAAAAAAAAAAAAAATTATCTGCTAGCGGGTTGCTCGGTTTAGAAATACTGCAGTTAATAGCCTAACCTGAAACATGAGAGGAGAGCGGAAGTTGAGAGGCCGCTCCGGTGGCGCAGTGGTCTAAGGCGTTTGCCTCTGATCATTCGTCCCTAAGGGGTCCGGGTTCGAATCCCGGTGAGGCATGGATGTTGTGTTTGTCTTACGGCACTGGCTCTCTCCCTTCCCTGCAACCAGTGACCCTAAATTAGGGACGGGTGACTGCTTATAGCCCATTGAGTTGCTTACGGTGGTCGTTAAACCTCCAATCTAAAAAAAAAAAAAAAAAAAGTTGAGAGAGAGAGAGAGGATCCCATTCACATTGAAAAACTAAGGGAGCTGACCCACTCCAATTGTTTTGTAAGAGGGGAGGATGTCGTAAAAATTATATTTTTTCCAACAGCGGAAATTATTCAATCTTATCCTGCTGCTGTATGTTGCGAGTTTTCCAAACGAGAAAGGCACTGTACAGCGCTTGTTTTGCTCATAAAAAAACCCTGCCCGGCCCGTTTTCCCAACTTAGAAATGAGCAAAGGCCCGACCCCGTGCAGACCTGTAGCTATGCCTAAAACCATGACTATGGAATGTTGAACTAAATAAGAATACGAAGCAATAGTTTACGGCCAGACGAAACATAAACAGAAGTCAACTTACGATAACTTTTTATTGGTCAAGCAATATTTCAGTAGATCCACAATAGAGCCACATATGATCTAGTTTTCACACAGAGCGAACATCTCCACACCCACACATACACATAGCAAATGCTGTATCGTCCTTTTTATCTATCGTTCTTATCACATTCATACGTCACTCTCTCTGACCTCAAAAGTGTTGCCAACCTCATTCATGTGAGAGAGAAGACATCACGTTAAGTTTGGAAAGTGCAAAAGAGAACAAACTCAAATTTATATACGAAAAGGAACTAAAAATGAAAGTTATATTAGAATATACATCACATATCCCAACTTTGTTCAGAAACAACATTTTGTATTTGAGGAATAAAATGTTATAAAAAGTTTTCAGTGTTATTTTTATTTATTACAAGTCCAAAACACAACAAAAACCCGATAAAAAAAAGTTTCCAATTTCAAAAATAAAATTTTAGGATGGAAAGGGTGAATCTCGTGGTCCCAACGTTATTTCTATTGTTTATTATCGAGTATTTCCGTGGGCTGATATTGATAGTATGGAACTTCTGACACTGGTGGTTCTATATCGTGCGTTAATTATTGATGAATCATCTTAGCAAAATTATTTTGTCGCTGCATGTATATAATCAACGTTTGTTAGCGTGATGCATCCTCCGCAGACGTGCTCAGTGGTCTCATTGCACAAACCAGATCTTCTACATTTGTCATTTTGCAGGCCCTCTTTCAAAATGTATTGTATCTTCTATAATTATTGGTTTCAATTACTTTGTCTTAAACAGCCATCATACATGCAATTGTTTCTTGGGCATAATTTTCCTAGCTTCAGGCTCTATAGTTTTGGTCTTTCTTGTCAACTTCTGGCATGTCTAACTGGTTTGGATGAGCCCCATGAAGTTCCTTTTACTTCCATTTTCGAATCTTGTCTTCCATAAACGACTCCTCTATTTTAGCATCTGGTTTACTTAACATTAGTGGAGTGTTCTCTTTGTCTGCAGCACATATGACATCAAACGTATTATTTTCATTGCATTTGGAGGGAAAATATTTCCGCAGTGAGCAAATTTGTGCATCGTGAATGCGTTACTTTATTATTATAATTATTATTATTATTATTTTCTTTATTCGAAATATACGAATCACAGCCTATGACAAACAAAATAAACAGCAAATTATCATTGACTGGTATTGTTGAACTGATACGAGTTTCCACCGGAGACCTAGTTATCAGTCAAGAATCGGCGTAAAATATATGATGTCCCATTTAAAGCTGGCTTCAGCAGTTCTGTAGGTGGCATACCAGAAAGCTACAATTTTTCAAAATGATTCATGAAATTTTTTGACATTGTTCCAAGTGCCCCGATGACAATGGGGACTACCCTTGTGTGTTTAGTCCATAACCGGGTAACTTCTATGACCAGGTCTCTATATTTAGTCATTTTTTCCTGTACTTTTTTATCGACTCTGGCATCTCCAGAGATTGCTATATCAATTAACCAGACTTTCCAATTTTCTATTACTGTTATGTCTGGTGTATTATGTTCTATGTGTCGATAGGTTTGAATTCTGAAATCCCACAAGATCTTGACTTCATTATTTTCTATGACTTTCTCAGCCTTGTGTTCCCATGAGTTTTTCGATGCTGGCAGATTCTGCTTTGTGACCAGTGAATCAATTTCTGCATAATGACCAGTGAATCAGTTTCTGCATAATGACCAGTGAATCAATTTTGCAACCCTCTCATGTCTAGCTTTGTAATCTGTCTGTGCAATTTTGCGACATTTACATATTAGATGAGACACAGTTTCATCTTTTTCTTGACAAAGTCGACACTTTGGATTATCACTGACTTTCTGGATTTTAGCCCTCATAACATTTGTTTGCAATGCCTGTTCTTGTGCAGCAAAAATCAGACCTTCTGTTTCTTTCTTGATGGAACCCTATTTCAGCCATGCCCAAGTCAAGTTGTTGTCACTTTTCCCATCAATATTCTTTAAAAATTGTCCATGCAGTGGCTTGTTCTTCCAGCCGTCTAATCTGCTTTCAAAATGTTTTCTATTGTATTCAGCCTTGTTTTCTGTTGTTTTAAAGATATTTTCATTATTCACTGCCTGAAGTAGCTTTTCTCTGCTTCTGTTGACGTAATCATTCAGGCTTCTTTTTTCTTCCTCTACTACCTGTTGTACTTGTAGTAGCCCTCTGCCTCCAATCTTCCGAGGTAAATATAATCTGTTAACATCACTTGGATGGAGTACATGATGCATGTTCAATAACTTTCGAGTTTTCCGATCCGGTATTTCTAATTCACATTGGGTCCAATCAATTATTCCAGCTGGGTATCTGATTAGTGGGAATGGCCCATGTATTTATGGCTTTAATTGTATTTCCACCATTTAGTTTTGATTTCAATATTTTTCTTACTCTCTTGATATACTCACTCTGAGTCAGACCTTTGACTTTTGTATGTAAGATGTTATCTGATTCAATATTATTATTATTATTATTATTATTATTGTTGTTGTTGTTGTTACTGTTATTACTTTCCTCGAGGTCACGCCTTAGTGAGTACGGGATTGGCAAACCCGAGGTGCCTGATGCTGGACTATGCTTTATTTCATGTAATATACATCTGTTACATTATCTGTAGACTGGTCCCTACTCTTCTTTCTCTCCTTCTTTCTTGCTCCTTCACCCCAATGTTATTAGAGCAGTCGAGTGCTAGAAATCAGTCTTACCTATTTTACTTCATTTTTCCCCATGCATTGCTCAAGACGTCTGTTAAAGGTGGGAAATTAGACCATTAATCTCACCAATGCCGCAAAGAAGGAAGAAGTAGATGAGTATGTATACTTTGAAACACTGACAACAACGAAGAAACAGGGAGTTATGGAAGAAGTGAAAAGAAGAATTGAATACGATGATCAGCTTTTGGAAAACTGAAAAGACTTTTAAATAGTAAAATAAAGCCTGAGAATAGAGCAAGACTCTTCAACCAATGTGTATTGCCTGTTATTATATATGGAGCAGCAACATGGCCAATCCAAAAAGAAATAATAGATAAAATGCAAAAAACAGAAAGAATGGAAATATGACTTCTGAACATACGACTCAAAGATAAAATCAAAAATGAGGAAATAAGAGCTAAAACAGAATTTTTAGATATTGGAAAAAAACATACTTCGAAAGAAATGGAAATTGGCTGGACAAATTGCAAGGCTGAAAGATAATAGATGGTCAAAAGTTATACTGGAGTGGCGGTCATATGAAGTAAAAGGTCAGATGGTTAGATGATATAAGGAAAACGATTGGAATTCTTTGGCACCAACAAGCTCAAGATAGAAATAGAAAGAAAGAATTGGGAGATAGCTACAGCCAGAAGTTGCTATAAAAAGGATTAAAAGAAAGAAAGAAAGAAAGAAAATAATAATAATAATAATAATAATAATAACAATTATTATATAAAAAGATCAGATTCCACCTCTTTTTGAGGTTTACTTCTCTTCTTTCCAGGACGGGTACGGCGTACCAAGTCTGGGAAGTGGTATTTCTTTCTCTCAGTTGTCCAGGAACTTCCTTACTATCTTACAGGTGTTCAGGATAGCTGCCTTCTGTAGTTCCACGTAGGTGTTATGTTGAAGTTCTAGTATCTGTATAGAGCTGTGAATGGTCTTAGGTACAAACAACTCCTGTGGCTGATATTACTATGGGGACGGTGGTGTCGTTCTCCATATGCCACATTTCTTTGACTTCGTATCGTAGGTCGTTATACTTCGACAGCTTCTCTCCGTGCGTCTTTTGGATGTTGCACGTGTTGTGCACGGCTATGTCTATGAGGTATGTTGATTTCTTCTCCTTGTCGACCAGGACGATGTCGGGCCGATTGCGGGGGATGTTCTTATCTGTTCTTATCGATCTGTCCCAGTACATCTTGTGGGTGTTGTTCTCTAGAAGCGTTGTTGGCTCATACTTGTAGTTTTGATGAACTAGTCGATTACCTTAAGGATGCCTCTGTTCCTACTGGGCCGATTTCATTTGAAGATTTTCATCAATACCTGTCACACAAGACAGACTACTCCACAGCGCATG
Organism: Macrothele yani; assembly: GCA_039090855.1. Taxonomy (NCBI): domain Eukaryota; kingdom Metazoa; phylum Arthropoda; class Arachnida; order Araneae; family Macrothelidae; genus Macrothele; species Macrothele yani. The sequence goes on from CM077016.1 coordinate 37,798,677, forward strand.
CATTACTTACAAAGTACGCATCGTTTCTCCCTCTTGTGTTAGATCAGATACAAAGCTTGTCTCAATGTCTCTCCTACCTTCGCAAGGAACATCCGTGGGCTAAAACCAACTTCAATCGACTTAAGTGATTTCTTCCTGTTGTCAAGGATCTCCAGCAAGCACTAGCTGACTAAAGTGTTCAAGATTATATCAATTAAGTGTAGGGGATTCTCATCCCCACTCTCCAATGCCTTGGTAAATGAGGACCTCACTCCGCATGGAGCTGATATTCTCTTACCACAAGAGACAAATTGTCGTTCTACTACGATTTTCTCACGATGGCGCAAATGGAACTACACGTTTCACCATGCCTTTCGATTAATATCACTCCATAGCGGTCTTGCTATTGGAATCCGTCATACTTTTAACTCCATTATCACTTCTCTTTCCGTTCGAAACCTATGTCCAGATGTATTACAGTGTGCTTCATTCACCATTGCATCAACATGTTATCATATCTTCAACATTTATATTCGAAGCTCTTCAACCTACTTGGCAATACCCTTTACTCGCCTTCGTCGTGCCCTATCTAGCATTCCCCTCACAGATCATGTCTTAATTGGAGGGGATTTTAATTGTACAACGCTAGATCGCTCTCCTTCCATTAGAGAACGCCGCGGCAACTTGGTGAATCTCCTCCAGTCAATTGTATCCGACAACTCATTCATCGATGTGCATCGTCATTTCCATCCATTGTCGACAGTACACACTTGGCGCTCGCATCATAATCAAAACCCGTTGGTAGCCTGTCTTGATAGGTTCTACGCACCACCTACTCTTCTTCCAGCTGTTACTGAATCCACCATCACTCCCACGGCTTCTTCTGATCATTGTGCCATCGTTATAAGTGTTCAAGCTGCTGTAGCACAGCCCCGGATGATTCGTCCATGGACATTTGACGACACTCTCCTTGTTGATCCAGACTTTGGTACTTCAGTCCGCACTTTCCTAGAAGAAAGACGACCACAAATTCAATCAGCACCTTGTGGTCTAACTTTATGGATGGATATTAAACAACAACTCGTTCTCCATGTTCGCAACCTTTCTTTCAAAGCAAAGACGCTCCAAAACATGCGTCTCGACCATGTTCGCTCCATGCTTTCCATATTAAGATTCAGTGATCCTCTCTTCTGCCCCTATCAAGGAGAATTGCGGTCACTCATACTTCCTCTGGCTCAACCGGCACTACGACGTCTCAGGCTTCAACATCTATCGCCAGACGTATCCAATTATGAGTTTCTAAAGTCCATGGAAAAGACACGAACAGCATCGAATTCACTTCGTCACCTCCGCCTTCCATCTAGCGAGGTGTCTGATGATCCAATCATTCTGTGTTACCAAATCCGAAAGTTCTTTACTGAGAAGTACTGTGACCCTCCTCCGCCATCCTCTTCTTTCTAACCCACCACAAGTTCCCGCCCATCTTGCCTCTTTCCTCCTCCTTCCTCCCACACGCTCTGAACTATCTTCTACGTTTTCATCTTTGAACTCTGGAGCCGCTCCGGGTCCAGACGGCCTCACATTCCCCTTCTATAAAACTTTTCTACCTCTCATACTACCGTTTCGCTTTTCTGCTTTTTCTGCTGCTTTTAATCACTCCCTGTTACCGAGGAGATTCACGGTAGCTCATGTAGTCTTATTCCCCAAGAAGGGTAATCTGCTTAACCTGGGGAATTGGCGCCCTATCTCCCTCTTAAATTTAGATTATAAACTTTACACAAAACTTCTTTCCCGACGCCTTAATCCCATTCTTACTAAAATCCTTTCTCCCAATCAAACCTATACTGTTCCCGGCCGTTCACTCTCTCATAACATCCATCTACTTAACGATCTTATCCATCTTGCCCGACCTCGCTCCGAACACCTCGCCCTCCTTTCGTTTGACCAACAATCTGCTTTTGATAACATCTCTCACTCCGATCTTTCAGCAACTCTCCTTCACTTAGGTTTTCCTCCCCCCTTTGTTGCTCTTCTTACTTCACTTTATCAAGACGCCGTTCTCCAGGTTAAGCTACCCACCTTTCTCACAGCGCCCATCCCCTTCAGCCGAGGAGTGCGGCAGGGTTGCCCTCTCTCCGGGCAACTATTCACCATTGCAATCGAACCATTTCTCCGCTCTGTACACCAATCCTTTCAAGCAGTTCTGCCACCACCTTCTGCCTGTACACGACATCATGCCACTGCCTCTGTCGCTTATGCAGATAACGTTACTCTCTGCATACGTCATGACTCACAGTTTCCTTGCCTCCAACGTGTCTTCGCAGCCTACGCCTCATGTTCAGGTGCTGCGCTCAACTCCTCTAAAAGCTCTGGCTTATGGTGTGGCTCATGGACACATCGTGCAGACACCCCGTGGGGAGCGAGTTGGTCTTCCATCTCACAGCGCTTCCTTGGAGTACATCTTGGTTCCTTGCAAGCGGCCCCCCTCGTAAAGTGGAATGCCATCCACTCACGTTTGCTCAAGTCAACTGCCTCCTGGAGGAGAGCCCAGTTCTGTTCATCATTTTTCTAGCGAGCACGTCTTTCTCGAACGTATCTACTCTCCTTGTGTACACACTCTTGGCTCGGTGTAAAATCTCTAAAACTCTGCCTACATGAAATCCCCCGTTGTCTCACCTCTGTGATATGGACCTGCCACCACTGGGTCAGCGCTACAAAGCTTTGCCTTCCTCCTGACCACGGCGGCATTGGACTCACTGATACACAGGAGTATTACAAGGCCGTCAGGATTACAACTTTTCTCCGCCTCTTCACGTCGCCAGTACTGGATGCCGCTTCCCCGAGCAACCCTAACTTCTCCTGTCTCTCCTTTTTACCAATGGACCACTGACCCCTCACCCACATTTGACTCCCCCCTGTTTACCGCGAAGCTCTAAGATTTCTTCGTTCCTTCCCTCTCTCTCGCTCCCCGCCTGCTTCTACTACTGAGCTCCTCTCAGAACCTCTCTTTTATTCCTCAATTATACATCCCTCTCATCTTCCGTACTTTGCCTATCCTTCTTGGCTCCGAGCAGGGGTTGTAACAGTTAGAGACCTCACTAACACCGACCTTTCCTGGCGACCCTTCGGCAGCCTCCCTCCCTTTCTTCTCCTCTCTTCCTCCTCTCACGATGTCTACAACACTCTTCTTTCAACTATCATTTCTCGGTTTCCAGATCTTGCTTCCCACTCGGGTCTTTCCTCAGCTCTTCCAATTTCTCCTCTCTCGGTATCAGCTCTCTAGCGGTTCCTCTCTGCGTCCCACTCTTCTTCCAATCTCCCCATTCCCGACGTTCCTCTAACTTCCACCACAGCGGTTTGGTTCTCCGCTCTGTCTCCTCTTTCTGCTCCTCTAGAAGTGAACACTCACTGGCTTTTCTTCCACCGCCATCTTCCTGTACCAGCTGTCCTTTTCCGAATGTCTTTTCTCAATTCCCCGCTTTGTCCTTTCTGTGCTCAGGAGGCTGATGTCTCCCATACCTATCAGCATTGTGTGATATTATTACCACTACTGAACTTGGCATTTACCATCGCTCAACGTTCCAGTACAGCAGATCTGACTTTTGACGCTTATCCGACTCTTCTTCTGAAGATCTCCCCCACCCCCAGTCAAGCTTCCATGAGTCTGTGCCTTTATTTTTATTTTGGTGAAGCATGTAATTTTATGTGTTTCACCAACGTTGCCGAGACAGGCCTGCTCCTCTGACTGTACATGAAGCTGCTTCAGCTTTATTAAGTCACTACGCGACCGTCTGGTATCTCGCCTTCGCCTGGAGCATTCCGTTGCAGTAGCCCAACGTCGGGCGAGCCAGTTTCTTGCCACCTGGTCACCGGCTGACTCATGGTTTACCGGCCCGCCAGCGTCATTGCGCATCACGGTCAGTAGATCTGATATTTGAATTTCTAGATTTTGAAGTGCTCTTGTTTTCTCAACGACCTGTTTCTAAGATATTTGCTCAGTACTGAAATTAACCGCACTTATTTTATTGGATAATTTGCGTGAAGGGTGTACACAATTATTTGATTTAGTGACACCCATATTGTATTTTCCTTTTCATGATGTTCAAGCTTCGTTCGTCTTAAGGCCGTGCTTTAATTCTTAACATTTGCAGTTTATCATATGCATTGTACTGAACATTATGTATATCTGAATTGTTAATAGTAACTAATGTACTGCTCCTTGTGTTAGGAGACGCTATGTGTTGTCAGTCACATAACTTCGAATAATGTTAGAATTTCTATAGTATAATAAAAACGTGCAGGCTCTATTCATCAACTGTAAGCGTATTTTTTCTTGGTATTAGTGCTCCACATTGTCAATTACATAGTATCGCAATTTTGTAAATTAGTTCTAATTCGGTTTATAACGTGTTTGCACATTACTGAATATGTGTACATTATTTTAGAAATTTGCTGAACAAGTATGATATTTTATATCATTCCGGATGTCCATGTTGATTCTTTTACTGAGATTCAACTTTCTTTTGATTTGTCTTAATACCAGTGTCTGAATTGCATTGTGCTGTACATCTTTGTAAATACGTTGTGTGAAATTTAATGATATTTTGTACCATCCTGCAAGAGACGAGTTGTCTCATAATTATTACTTTATTTTATCTTTTTGTACAAGTTTGTCAATAGCATGTGTTACACTTATGAGTATTATACTTTGTGAAAATTATTTTCCTATGTTGTACGTATGTGTTCAGAGTTGCTTTGTGTTGTCAATCCCCCATCATTGAATAATAGTAGTGTAAATATTGTAGTTTCAAGCTTTATTCATCGAGTGTTTTCTAATTTTACTTATATACACTGAAGAGCAATTGAGCCGCCCCGGTGGCGCAGTGGTCTAAGGCGCTGGCCTCTGATCATTCGTCCGTAAAGGGGCCAGGTTCGAATCCCGGTGAGGCATGGATGTTGTGTTTGTCTTACGGCACTGGCTCTCTCCCTTCCCTGGAACCAGTGACCCTAAATTAGGGACGGGCGACTGCTTATAGCCCATTGAGTTCCTCACGGTGGTCGTTAAACCTCCAATCAAAAAAAAAAAAAAAAAAAAAAAAAAAGAAGAGCAATTGAATTAAAGATACCTGTCACGTAACGTGTAGCACCACCTTTTGCCCTGATGACGGCGGTGATTCGTCTCGGCATGGACTCGACAAGACACCTGAAGCGTTGGGAAGCCATACGGATCCACGACCCCTGAACAAGCTCCCATAGTTCGCGAAGATTTGATGGAGAGGGGTCAGAACCTCGAACATCTCTCTCGATGGCATCCCAGATGTGCTCGATGGGATTGAGGTCAGGTGACCTAGCTGGCCAAGGAAGCGAGGTCACGTCGGTGGAGTGTTCATCCAACCATTCGGATACAATTCGGGAGCGATGACACGGTGCATTGTCTTGTTGCAGGATGAGGTACCCAGTGGGATGTTGAAGACGCACAAACGGAAGCAAATGGTCTTCCAGGATATCCCGGTAACGTTGACCTGTGAGGAACGATGTCACACGTACTAGGGGTTCCATTTCGGTCCACGTAAACAGTCCCCAGACGAGAATCTCACCCCCACCAGCTTGAAGAGTACCCTGCTGGCAAGAAGGATCCATCGCTCCATGTGGTTTGCGCCGTACTCGTATCCTGCCATCCGCATGTACCAACGTGAATTTCGACTCATCAGTACAGGCAACATTTTCCCACATGTCTAGGGTCCACTGGCGATGTTCCAGTGCCCACGTCAATCTTTGCACCCTGTGATGTGCGGTCAGCAGCGGTACCCTCGTGGGACGATGGCTTCTGAACCCCATAGCGAGGAGATGGTTCTGGATGGTGTGGCTGTTTACACGTTTTTGTGCACCAGCGTTAAATTGCCGAGTGATTTCTTGCACTGTGGCCCGTCTATCCGCTGTTACAATGCGAGCTAGCCGACGATGACCCCGCTCTTCCACACGCTGTTGTCCACGGCAGTTGGCCCTTGTAGGGATGGTTTTACCGGATTCGATGTACTCACGGTGCACCCGTGACACAGTGGCTCGTGAAAATCCCAGTGCCTGTACAACTTCCGAGATGGAGTGATCCATTCGTCAGGCCCCGACAATTTGCGCACGATTAAATGCGCTTAGATCCTTCGTTTTACCCATACTGCGTCCGACTCTTACTGATTCCCGTCGCATCACTCCTTATATTGTCGGATCGCTGCATACGTCATTTCATTTCAGTTTACAGGGCCGCCCACAGCGTCACATTTGCATAACGCCAGCTGTCTCTAATTCAATTGCTCTTCAGTGTATATAACCTTGATAATAGAATTGTGTCGCATTTTTGAAGATTTCTGTTTTCGATCACTAAAAAGATTGCAGGATGCTGTAGATATGTACATTGATTTAAAATATTGCTGAACAAGAATTATGTTTCATTTGCATCAGGATGCCCAAGCGTGTTCATCTCCTGAGTTCAATTTTTCATTGAATTGATTGATTACCAGCTTTGTTAATCGCATTGTATTATAAATCCTTGTAAATACGTCGTTTTAAACTCTCAGAGAGATTGTACCGTATTGCAAGAGACGAGTTGTCTCATTATTCCTACTTTATGTTCTTAATTAAGTGTGTATTAGCACGGTTATGCATTTTTGAGTAACAGGTTGTTCAAATGCTTGTCTATATACATTATTCATGAGCAGTGTGCATTGCTTCCTATTCTCCATTTTTCAATTTCCGCACTATGCTGTACATTTTGGAAATAGATTTTAGCGTTTGACGATCATAGATCGTATTTTAATGTGTTCTACCTTGAATAAAGATATTTTGAAACCACCCTTGGCTTTAATGTATGCACTGACCCTTCCAGACATGCTTTCGAAAAGATTTTGGAACACAGCAATAGGTATGCGCTTCCATTCAGTACATAATGCTGCCGCTAACTGTTGCTTAGTAGTAGGCCTTGGTTCCAAACTTCTTACGCGGCGCTCTAATTCATCCCATAGGTGCTCCATGAGATTAAGATCAGGGCTCTGCGCTGACCAGTCCACACAAGATACAGCATTATTGTCAAACCACGCCGTAATAGTCCTTGCTTTATGGCTCGATGCATTATCCTGCTGGTACCTACAAGGCTCGGTTCCATAGCATTGCCACTGAGTTGGAAGGGCATAATTGTCCAGAATATCGAGTTAGACGTGCTGGTTATCAGGTTTGTCCACGATAAGCAGTGGGCCGGGACCATATCATGAAAAAGACCGCCACACGAGTACACTGCCATATCCAAACTGGACCGTAGGAACAGTACACTTTGGTAAATAGCGTTCCCGGCTGCCACCATACCCACACACGGCCATTAGACTGATGGATCGTGTATCTGGATTCATCAGTCCATAGGACCCGTTTCCATTGATCTGCGGTCCACGATAAAGGACTTTTACACCGTGCTAAACGACGAGCGGCATTCCGAGTGGAGATAAAAGGCTTACGAACAGCCGCACAACCACGGTAACCCATGGAATGAAGTTTGCTGCGAATGTTACATGTGCATACCGAGGTTTCAGCGATTTTACTCACCTGTACACTGAGGTTTTGTGCAGTACTTCGTCGATTAGCTGTAACGACTCTCCTGATGCTTGGACGTTCTCTATCACTGATTTTCTTTGGTCTGCCGGTACGTTTTGCTGCTTTAGGCACGCCATGTGTCTTCTTTTTCCGTTCATCCAAAACAGTTGACTTGGGTATGTTTAAACGCCTCTCGGTTTCTCTTATGGACAACCCACTAATATAACACCAAACAATATTTTCTATCTCAAAGTCAGTTCTCTCCCGCAGCGACATTTTCAGTCAACCTCACAGTGCGATATGATCGCGGACAGCTGCAGGCTTGTTTTTATACCGTTTGCAGCTGTACCGTGCATCTTAACAACGCAGGGATCTATTCATTTGCTTTTGAAGAGGTGTCCGGTGACCTTTGTCAATACAGTGTATTTCGAAACGGTGATAACCTGGTAAATGATTTATCTTCATTTCCATACCTATCAAGAGCATGGAAAGCACTCATTAATCTGCAATGTGATGGCCGCAGGAGGCGTTTGACACGTGAAACTGAAAACATGGTCAGAAACAAGAAATGAAAAAGTTTAGTCCTGACGAAGCTGAACCATAGCTTTCAGCGAAACTGTAGTAGACTTTAAATTATGAAAATTGCATTCATAAACTTTGGTTTTCTGAATTAAATGAAATATAAATTACGCAATGCCTCTAGTTCAGCTATTTCAAGAAAAAAAAATCTTGGAAAAATTTCGAAATGATATTTTGCATTCCGTTTGAAATTTGCTGAAATTTGTTCTTTATAGATTGCTGAGAAATCGCTCTGATTGATTTTTAGATTAATCACTGAAAGAATAACGCCATCTATTAGTACGAGAATCAAAATTTGACCAAAAAAAAAAACATATGTAGAACAGATACACAAAAGAAATTTTTAAACTGATTTTGACTCAGTTTTCTTCATTCTTTTCAAAATTGCATCACACTGCAGTAATCGAAGTCTGATCATCGAAATTCCCGACTCATTTGTGAGTCAATGTATACTTATGGGGCAAAAGCTCTAAAAATTTAAAATAGACCTGCAATGAAATATCTTGCGGCATTTCAAATTGGAGTGTAAACTAAGCATTGGTAAATACAAAACGGAGTTATGAATTAGTCCTAGCTGTTTGCAATAACGAACCGGAAAGATGATACTGAATTTTCGGTTGTAATGTGAGCACGTCTTTTGAATCCTTTCCGACACGAGTAAAACATTTTAAATTTATTCATAGTCAATGGAACCCGTTAAAAAAATCAATCAGATTTATACAATCGATAAAATATCTGGAAATAGAAACAACTAATTTCTCCCGTTAGTAGCTGAAAAGTATCTTACGAAACTTAACAAATTGTACACAAAACGTTTCTCGTAGATGAAGGAAGATATCGGAGACAAAGGGATTTTCAAATCAAACAGATAGAACTTGAGATACATTCTACGTTCGAAAAGTTCCGGAACTTTTTATATTAAAAAAGAATGAGCACAGATAATGCCTGTTTATGCTGTGTTTCCTTCGAAGTAGTTACCCTGTGCAACTATGCATTTTTGCCAGTGCTCATACAAAAATTTAAATGCAGATTGCAAGCCTTCTTTTGCTACATCCTCCAGTACCTCCGTCGCAGCTCGTTGCACTTCTTCGGAACTCGAGAAGCGTCGCCCTTTAAGCAAATTCTTCATCCGGGGGAAAAGGAAAAAGTCACACGGGGAGAAATCAGGTGAATAAGCTGGTTGTCGAAGAACGATAATGTGATGTTTGGACAGGTAATCGGACACCAGGAGGGATCTGTGAGCGGGCGGGCGCATTATCGTGATGGGGCACCAACGAGTTGGTCTTCCAAAGATCGGGTTGCTTGCGTCTCACTGATTCTCGGAGACGTTTCAGGACGTTGGCGTACTCTTCTTTAGTGACTGTACGACCATGTTGAAGGAATTCCTTGTGTACGACCCCCTTTCAATCGAAAAAAACTGTTAACAAGACCTTTACTTTGGGGCGGTCAGCCTTGAACTTTTTGGTCGTGGTGACGAGATTTCCACACTTTTGACTGTCGATTGGATTGGGGGTCCTACAGAAAGCACCAAGTCTCATCGCCAGGGATCAATCGATTGAAGAGATCGGGATCTGAATCCACTGGATCGATGTTATCCCCGCAAACTTGCATGCGCTCATCCATTTTTTCTTGTGTCCAGTTTTTGGGAACAATTTGTTGGCACAAGTGATGCATGCCCAGTTTCTCTGTTAAAATGGCTTGGCAACTTCCAACCGAGATACCGGCAACTTCTGAAATCGTCATTTTTCACAATTTCTTGACAATGGCGATTTGTTCATCCGTTGTGGATGTTGAAGGTCGTCCTGACCTCTCATCATCCTCGATACTCCGTCGCCCGTTTTCGAATCGTCGATGCCACTCATAAACTCTAGTTCGACTCATTGCACTCTCACCGTACGCTGACTTAATCATTTGAAAAGTCTCAGCTGTAGATGAAAATATGATACAGGGTGTTTCAGCTGGTAGTCCCACTTTTTCAATAGGTTAATCGTTCGGCTTAGTAACCAAACACTAACGTAACTGCGTGTAAATGAGACGATAGTAATGTGAGAATGACTTACCATTACATCAAGTTTTCTGAAGATGGTGGCAGATGGCGTTTGTGAGGCCTTAATCGGCTGTTTCCGCGTTCACTCGTCAGTTCTCGCCACAGGCAGTAAGATGCCGTTCACATTGCAGCAGGACGTGTTTACCGTGAAGAATTACTAGCTTACCAATTCTGTTGTTGCCACAAAAGGGGCTTACCGGCACGAGCACAGTGTTCCTGATGGTCCTAGCCGGAAGACAATTCTAAGGTTCGTGGAGAAGCTGGAAGAAACAGATTCATTACTGAGTGAGAAAGGGAAGCAGAAACCGCCTCCATGTGCAGAAGGTATTCATAACCGATCGTTTTGCTCCTCCGGATATCATTAGGCCCATTGCCACAGAATACCGGCTTCTCTTTGATGAAGTGCTAAAGAGCAACTAAGCAAGCAAAAATCAGACCGTACAGAGTGACAGCTGTACACCACCTGATGGGACCCGACAAAATCAAGCGCGTACGTTATTGCAATTGGTTCCTCAACTGTGTGGAAAGTAACCCTGGAATGTAGGAGATGACATGGTTTGTCAATGAATATTGGTTTCTTCTCTCTGGATATGTTAATTCCCAAAATGCGAGAATTTGGATGTCAAAAAACCCTCATGCGATCCGCGAGATACCACTTCATCCGCAAAAGGTGTGTTTGTGGTGTGCAATTCCCGCTGTGAGTGTCATTGGACCAATTTTCTTTGAAGGGACTGTGAACAGCACTGCTTTGTACAAGGACATTTTCATGGCATTCCTGGAGCAACTAGGTGACATCGAGCTCACGCAGGAGTACTTTCAGCTAGATAGTGCCACCTGCCACACCTCTAATGAGTCCATGGCGCATATCAATAGCTTTTTCGTAAACCATGTATAACGTAATGTCTTTTTCGTGAGCAAGATTGGTGTTACGCTATGTCTAAAACCATAACTAAGGAATGTTGAACTAAATAAGAATACGATGCAATAGTTCCTAATTAAACTTTTACGGCCAGACGAAACATAAACAGAAGTCAGACTTACGATAACCTTTCATTGGTCCAGCACAAATTTCAGTAGAACCCCACAATATAAGAAAGTAGATATCAGATTATATTTACCTAATTGAACGCCTACACACACACACACACACACACACACACACACACACACACACACACACACACACACACACACACACACACACATCCACCCTAGCAACTGCTGTATCGTCCTTTTTATTCATCGTTCTTATCACAGTCATTCGTCACTTTCACTCTGACCTCAAATGTGTTGCCAATCTTATTCTCGTTTGAGGGGAAAGACATAACGTTAAGTTCGGAAGTATAAAGGAGAACAAACTTAAATTTACGTAGGAAAAGGAACTAAAAATGAAAGTTAAATTAGAATATACATCACACATGTTTTCTCCAAATGACCTGTGTGGCGCCCCAGGTCACCAAACTGGACGTCAGCTGATTACTTCTTGAGGGGGTATCTTAAAGAGAGAGTCTACAAAAACAGACCACGAACAATTCAGGATCTCCGGGCAAACATCACGAGCGAAATACGACACAGATATGTTGCAGCGTGTATCAGAAAATATGCTGAAACGAATGCAAATGTGTCTCCAAAAGGATGGGGATGCTTTCAGCACTTGATATGATTCTAGGTCATTCTCCCATTATTTGCCTCTCATTTGCGTGTAGTTACGTTACTGTTTAGTTATTAAGTCGAATGATTGACCTATTTAAAAAATGGGACTTCCCGCTGAAACACCCTGCATAATTTTACGTCACACACAAAGCATAAAGCTCTTTAGAAGCGGAGATACATTTTGAAAGGAACGAAGAAGTTTGAATAAAGGAAAAGTAGAAAACATGAAAAAAGTATTCTTCCTAGCAAAAGCAATGCTTAGAAAAAATAATTTTTCAAATACGTCTCTTATAAGCAGAGACAGTGAGAATAGGTTTCCGGATTTCCGCCTCCTAGCGGGAAAACAGTGCATTATTTAAAGAGGATTATGAGTTCTTCATCTTTACTGTAGCGAACGGCATACAGCAAAAAATGGAATTTTCCAGCATAAATTTTAGAAGCGACGATACAGATACAAAGAGAAATACACTGCTGGCCACCCAAAATACAACACCAAGAAGGAAGCATCCGATTGGCCTGAAATTCGCAGCATGTGTCGCCCGCGAGAGGACATGCAAACAATTAGCATTGCAGGCCATATGCAAATCATGTATGCCCGGCACGCCACCGAGAAGCACTATAAGAAGGGTGCACAGAAGGCGGGTGTAAGTAGTGGTAGTGTGTTGTGCTGCCAGTCCTGTGCGTGAGAAGCTTCCTGATGCCTCGTCGCAGAACACGGCAGTCATTCCAGCACGTTTCGAAGTTCGACAGAGGACGAATAGTGGCTTATCGCGACAGCGGTTTATCGTACCGACACATCGGCGCCCGTGTGGGACGACATCCAGCCACAGTGAGGCGAGTATGGATTCGGTGTGTGCAGGCGGGACGGACGGACCGACTTGAGCGATTGTCGCAGCCGCGGCACACCACCGAACGAGAGGACCGGCATGTTGTGCGGCGGGCATTAAGGGATCGCACCGCCACATCATGAACGTTAGCGCAGGAATTAGGGTGTATTGCGCAACAACTTGTGTCAGCACGTACCGTTCGACGTCCTCTGCAGAAGCGGGGACTTGTCGCACGACGCCCATTGCTCCGATTACCATTGACGTTACACCACCGGCGAGTGCGGCGGCAGTGGACCGTTGAACGCCGCGCCTGGACTACGGAATGGCACGATATTGTCTTCTCTGACGAATCCCGTTTCTGCCTGCAACACCACGATGGTCGGATCCGTGTGTGGCGGCACCGCGGCGAGAGACTGTGTGACGCCTGCATTATGCATCGCCATACCGGCCCGTCGCCTGGCGTTATGGTTTGGGGCGCAATTGGATATGACACCCGCACCACTCTGGTACGCATCGCCGGTACACTCAACAGCCACCGCACCATCTTCGACGTTTTGGAGCCTGTAGTCCTCCCTTACCTGCAGGACCTGCCAGCGGCCACGTTTCAACAGGACAATGCGCGCCCGCAAGTGGCACGCATCGTGCAACAATTCTTCACGGCCCACCAGGTGTCACTGCTGCCGTGGCCCGCCTGATCTCCCGATATGTCGCCCATCGAACACGTCTGGTCGCTGATCGGCAACCGAGTGGCCCGGCAAGCACCACCCGCGGCTACACCTGGTGAACTCTGGCAACGTGTGGAAGCAGCCTGGACCGACATACCCCAAGCCCACATCCAAAGCGTCTTTCGTTCGATGCCGCTGCGTGTAGTGGCCGTTATTGCCAGCCATGGGGGCCACACGAACTATTGATGTCTGCGTGTTCCGCAAGTCGCACGGGCCTGTAAGTTCAGTCGTTTCATCTTTGTATCTGTTGTTATGTGTCCAGTAAATCTGTCTTTGCTATCTCGTGTCCTTCTTGGTGTTGCATTTTGGGTGGCCAGCAATGTACATACTAACACTGCCTAGCGCCAGAATTGTGAACTTCTAAAAACCCACAAATACAGGTAAAGTGTCCTACAAAGTAGTGTTAAAAGAATTTTTTAAATCGACTTTTAGAAGAAATATCGAGGAAAAGAGATAAAAAGTATGCGCCCTTAGAGAGGAAATTGTGCATTATTTTGAGAAGGAAATGCCCACAAATATTTTTCGTAGTTAGTAATATCTGACTGGAAAAATATTATTTTAATCGGGTCTTTAAACACCGAGATATTGCCGTAAATATGCTGTAAACGCACAGGTAAACTTATGCCTTCCGGTGGCAGGTTTGTACGTTAATAAAAAATTGAAATTACATGTAAAACATTTCGCACTAGAAACGCTCTCTGGGAAAGAAATAGTTTCTCAAATCGGACTATTAGAAGCAGAGATATTGAGATAAATGAGATGTACATCTAGGCCTAATCACGGAAAAACTGTGCATTCTTTTAATCAGAATAAATATTGAAAAGGTTATTCGTATAGTGAGTGGTATCAAATCACACAAAAAAATTTTCAATCGAATTTTCAAAATTGCTTATATTACTACAAATACATCAGAAACAAAAATATACACTTGACAAAACCGGTCTTTACCCTGTGACAAAACCGGTCTTTACCAAAAATCAAAAACCATATGCAAAACATTTCCCACCAGGAGATCTGTCCGATGCTGAAAAAAAAAAATCAAATGGAACATTTATAAACAGTTGTCTTTACGCTCCCTAGAGGAAAAACTATGAATTCCTTGAAAAGAAACTCTAGCCAAAATAGCCTTAGTTATAAATGGTATGGAAAGGAAGAAATAATTTTTTCAGTCGGTTATTTAAAAATAATGATATGGGATAAAATATATTTCGAATTTGATAGCATCTTCGTTTACGCCCTCTAGCGGCAAAGTTGTGAATCGGAAGAAACCCAGAAAGCAAGGATCATGGCTTTCACATTTCGGGCTTCCAACAAAACAAGAATTTTTTTAATCAGACTAACAGTTGCGGAGATATAATGTCCACAGACGGACGGACAGATGAACTTGTAAAGTGATACTACACTGGTGTGCGAAAATTAAGGACGAAGAGGAGAAATTAGCTTAACAGCGGAACGAGCAGGCAGAACGGACCGAAAGACCACTCAGGAGATAGACTAGGGTCCGGTATGGTAGGGCATGCGCATATATGCAGCATAACGTAGGGGGAGAGTGTTGGAAATGTATAAAGCACACGGGCGGTGTACGCTCAGCAATTCGGTGAAAGCTATTGCACGGTGCACATCGGTTTGAACGACGTCGAGTTGCTGCCACCGTGTGATATGGCCAAAAGGCAATCCAGTAGACGACATCTGGATGACTTTACCCAAGGTCGCGTCATAGGGAAGTTGGAAGAAGGTCGAAGTGTGACTAGTGTGGCCGAGGAGTTCGGGATCGCTCACAGCATCGTTTCACGAGCTTGGGGAGCATTTTAAACGACAGGAACAGCTGTCCAAGAGTTTAGTAGTGGTAGTCCACGAGCAACCACGGCGGCGGACGACCGGTATATTGTCCTACAGGCGAGAAAAGATAGACAGCGGGAGAAATCGCAAGACACATGCAACAGACAACTGGACGTCCGTTATCGCGTTCTACCGTGACCAGGAGGCTGCACAAAGGTGGTCTATTTGCACGACGACCAGTACGGTGTGTGACATTTACGCCTTCTCATCGAAGACGGCGGTTTCTGTGGTGCCAGGATCACAAGAACTGGACACATCAGAAATGGGGTCGAATTCTCTTTACGGATGAGAGCCGATTTAGTCTGACGAGCGATTCTGGACGTATACACATCTGGAGAGAGCAGGAAACACACAATCACACCTCCAACATCATCGAAAGGGACCTGTTTGGAGGTGGCGGAGTTCTCGTTTGGGGCGGTATCAACCTTGGTAGCCGTACTGACCTCTACATCTTCCAAGGAGGTTCAGTCACTGGTGTCCGCTATTGTACCGAGGTTCTCCTGCCTTACGTGCGCCTGTTTAGAGGTGCTGTGGGTCCTGAGTTCCTCTTCATGGACGACAACGCTACACCTCATCGTACAGTGGCTGTCGCAGAGCAGTTGGAGAGTGAAGATATTCAACGCGTAGATTGGTCCGCAAGGTCCCCGGACCTAAATCCAATCGAACACGCGTGGGACCTTCTCGGGAGACGCTTGGCAGCACGTTACCAGCCGCCAGCAGCGATTCCGCAGCTGCGATTGGCGCTACAAGAGGAATGGGCCGCGATGCCTCAACAGCTCCTTGACAACCTCGTCCTCCGCATGGACAGACGTTGTAAATCCTGCAACGCAGTCAGGGGTGATCATATCCCCTACTAAAGACTGGATTTTTCTTGGCAGCGGCCTGTCACATGGACGTTTCTGTCTTCTGTCCAGTTGTGCTCGAAGCTACCTTTTCAATAAAGTGCCTTTCTATCCTTTGGATTCCTTGTTTGGACGGTTTTGCTCACGTGTCACATATTCTTACATCTTGGGGATCTTATGGTGTGATTTGAGTCGATGTGGATCACTTCTGCACGACGTTACATTCGAAAAACCGTCTCGTCCTTAATTTTTCACGCCAATGTATAAGCACGAACATTTTTTACAAAAAAATGTGCTGAAAAGGAGCGCAAGATCCTGAAACTAAAATGCGCAGTTGCTTAATGAGAAAACTATGTTCGAAGTTCTTCAAGATGGAGTCAATGAAATACGCTCAAAGGAAGTGCGAGTCAGACCTAAAATAATTTTTGAATTTCGCTCTCTAATCATTTGCTAAAATTTAACTTTATAAAGTTTATGATACACGTGAGCTTCTACGATAAACCTAATACCAATCAACAATGTATTTAACAAAAGGTTATAAAAAGTATGGTGAAGAAGGGGAAAATGAGATACTGGAAACAATATGATTATCAGGGAAAAATAGAAATAGAAACAGAACTAGCGTTTATTTTCATAGTTCCGAATGCATGAACTTTAATTAAGATTTTATGAAAATGTTGCGCACGCTGCGCTGCTTCAAATATTAATGACTTTAGCTACCAGAAGTTTTAAATAACCACTCTATTGGCTGGGAAAATGAGTAGAGAAAAATTGTACTTGCTTTGAACTTTCAAATAATTCCAAGTGTAAACCATAAGTATACAAGACCTGTATTAGAAATTCTTCCAGTGATAAGTTCAAACAGCTAAATATTTATAAGAGTAATTCCTTCCGCATTCGCCTCCTAATTACTTTCACTTGAAGACGATAAGTATTTTTAGCTGTATGCAAAATGAAAGCAATGCGCTTGGCAAATTTAGCGAGTTTCCGTGATTGAATGCGTTGTGGTGACATATGTGTCGTACGTTTTACGAAGTTAGCATTTATTAATTGATAACGCTATCTTTAGTTAATTTCGTTATCCACTTTTAAAAAAGGAATTCTGCTTCTTCAGAAGAATATGAAATGTAAATGTTTGCCCACATTCAACAGTCTTTTTGCTGTGCCTTTAATGCAATAACTGAATTAAAAAATAATTTTCAATTCCTTTAAACTTGATGGAATCTCTGAAGGGTGATATTTAAAAGTGAAAAGACTAGTAAAAATTCAGATTTTCCATGTTGCGATTGCTTCGCTGAAAGAACAATTTTGTTTACTGAGATTAAGAAAATGGACCAAAGCAAACAAACGTGCTTGTTTGCGTATTCCCACGAGCATGGACATACTTGAGGAACGTAATTTATTAAGAAGTACTTTTGGTTGAGATTGTGCTGCCGTAAGAGATGTGGGTAAAAATAAATCAGCATTGCCTCCAACCAACAACTCTCCAGCTGAATGAGGAAATTAAAAGACTAGATGCGGGAGAAAATAATGAAACTTTTCTTGCTCTTACTTCTCAGAAGTTCCTTTGGTGAACGTTTGTGTGCATTTTTAATTTCTGGCTTTCAATTTATATTTATTTTTTTATTCTTTCTTCTTCTTCCCCTTCTTCTTCTTCTCGTGCATACACCATGTCTTTTTATTCTAGCACCTAAGTTACCGCACAAGAAATGTATCATCAAGCTTTTGTGCTGTAATTAATTACTTTTCTGCATTCTAACATAAAATTTGTTCCATACTAACGAGAGACAATCATCTTACTATCCTATTTCGCTTCCATTACACATTCGGAAGTGGGACGAGGAGCGTTAAAAAAAAGGGAAAATACTGAAAAGAAGAAGTCATGGAAGTCTTCGCACAAAATTAGGAAATTAAGTGGAGATTTGGTAGTGAAATGAAAAGAAACTATCCATCAGAGCTAATAACCCTGATAAGATTGTCGTTGCAATGACAATGTAGGAAGGAACACACAAAAGAAAAGCCAACTCATAGAAAAAAAAAATAGAATGAAGTGAAGAAATTAAGGACAAATAAAGTAATGGGGGGAACCGGGAGACCGGAGTATTAAGAGGAGATTTCTAATTGAAATGTATTTCTATTGCCCTTTATGCACTTATTTACTCTCTTCATTAGACAAAATTTTCACTTCTTTTTTGCCCTGTTTGCCTCATTACTAAAATAGTTATGCATTCCGGTCAGAAAATAGAATTCAGTTGTTTTGAGTGTTTGTTTTCCCACTATGCCTAACATCAAGTGCAGCTCTTGAATTTTAAGTTTTTCTGCGTGTATGTGCGAATTTCTAGAACAATGTCGATTAATTTCTCTTCAAAAACTTTCAAGTGCCTGTACTCCCCAAACAAATTTAATTTGTATTTTCTTCAAATATGTTTATTTCAGTTGGGACCCTTCAACTTCAGCTGTTTCTGGAAGCGAACGAGAAGTGAAATCTTAAAAAGTCCACTTTTCTTCATCAAACTAGTATACACAGTGTGGCAAAGAATTTTTAAGACTGGGTCTGTAAAATGAAATAGAAACAAGAAATTATAATTTGTTTTGGTTTGTTATTCAAAATAAGTCCCTCCAGCTTCAATACACTTGTTACAGCGATTTAATAATGATTCGAATGCCTGTTCCAGTTCACTTTGCAGATTTGCCTCCAAAGCACGAGTCGAAGCTGTTTGTATGGTCGAAATATCATCAAAATAACACCATTTTAACGTCATTTTAAGTTTTGGGAATAAAGAAAAGTCGCAGGGTGCTAAATCAGACGAATACGGTGGATGATTCAACACACACAGACACTATTTTTCGCCAAAAATCTACGAACAAGAAGTGAGGTGTGACTGGGTGCATTATCGTGCAACAAACACCAACTGTTTTCATCCCGATATTCTGGTCGAATGCGACGAAATCTGCCCATCAAACGCCTCAAAACATTTAAATAAAACTCACCAGTAATTGTATGTCCACTTGGAACAAATTCTTTGTGGATAATACCCTTACTATCGAAGAATGTAATGAGCATTGTTTTGATTTTCGATGGAACTTTTCTTGTTTTTTTTTTTTGGCTTGTGGTGAGTTTTTTGACTTCCATTCCGCACTTTGTCGCTTTGTTTTAGGATCATATTGAAAACACCATGTTTCATCACCTGTAACATTCGATTTTAAGAAGTTTGGATCATTTTCAGCGGCTGAAATGATGTCTCCGCAATGTGCACTTCTCCTTGATTTTTGTTCATTGGTTAACGTGTGTGGAACAAATTTAGCACAGACTTTTGTTTTGCCCAAATCTTCATGCAGGATGGTTTGAATCGTTTCTTTGTTAATGTTTAAAGACTCTTCCATCATTCTTAGTGACGCACATCGATTGTTTGCCACGAAATCACGCACTTTTTCAATAATCTCAGGTGTCCTAGATGAACTTAGCCTTCCGGTATGCTTATCATCTTCTAGCGTATCTCTTCCGTCCAAAAAACGTTTGTGCCACAGGAAAATATTTGATCTACTTAAACAAAACTCACCGTAAATTTGTTTCATCATTTGGTACGTTTCCGAGGCACTTTTACCAAGTTTGGCGTTAAATTTAATAACAGCCCTTTGTTCCATCTTAATAATTCAACATGAAAAAAATTTTACTTCTCTAATGAACGGCCATTTCGTTTGAGTTACTTTAACAACTGCGCAGTACTTTTGGCAGAAAGCAAGCAGATGGTCACGGTATATAACGCATTCGCGATTACACTGGTAGCGCCACCGTAGGCTGAAATCTAGCGCCAGTCTAAAAAATTCTTTGACGCACTGTGTATATTATATTAACAGTAAAGTGCATTAATTTCAATTTAATGTTGGGAAACTGGATTACCGAATTCACTCCAACAAAATATTTAAGATCGTGAATGCTATGTAATATATCATTTTTTGTACATGAATAGCATTAGACAATTCTATCAGTTAGACCTTTGCATTTCGCAGTTTGTTAGAAAAATTATAAATCTGAACACAGTAGCCTGGGATGCTGTCAACTTGAGAATAACACCTTTAGTTAGTACTCTGGGCTGCAATGTATGGTATGAACTCATCTTCTAGAGTCCCCAGAACCAATAGAAATGAAATCTGTATATCGTTATGTCTGGAAGCTCCAAAAGAATTTGTGTATAATTATGTAGGGTAACAAACCCAAACTCATGAATGACCCAAAAGTCACACGACAGAGCTTAATGACAGTTGGTAAGGATATCATCATCATCATCATCATCATCGTCAACCATTATCAGTCCACTGCTGGACGAAGGTCTCCCCAAGTTTCCTTCACAACGGTCTGACTTGTGCCAGTCTCCTCCATGTCACCCCTGCATACTTTCGAATTTCATCCACCCATCTCCCATGTGGTCTTCTTCTGGGTCTTTTCCTGTCCCTTGGAATCCAATCTAAAATTTCGGCTGTCCATCGATGATCTGTCCTTCTGGCAGTATGTCCAGCCCATTGCCATTTCAGGGATTTAACTCTGATCATGATGTCTTCCACTCTTGTCATTTTTCGGATCCACGAGTTCCTCTTCTTATCTCTCCCGGCTACACCAAGCATGCACCTCTCCATGCTACTTTGAGTTGTCTGCGGCCTTTGTATGTCTCTTTTAGTTAAGGTCCACGTCTCTGCACCATACGTAAGCACTGGAATGATGCATTGATTAAACACTTTTCTTTTAAGACAAAATTGCATATTGCTCTTGAAAATTATGCTGTTTCTTCCAAAAGCTCTCTAGGGAAGTTTTATACGCCGATTAATTTCTTCATCAATGTGACCCTCACTTGATATCTGCTGTCCAAGATAAACGTACGTGTCTGTTATCTCCAGTTTTTCTCCATCAATCGATAAATCTTCATTTCGTGTAAAAGCATTGAACATCACTTTTGTCTTCTGAAAGTTCATTTTTAATCCCACTTCTTTACTCTTGTCAGCAAGTTCCTGGATCATACTCTGCAGCTCTGATGGGGTAGTTGCAAAAATGACAAAATGGTAAGGATATATACATTATATATACACTCATCGTCAAAAAAATAGTTGCACCCAGAAGGAAGCAACCGACAGGAATGAAACTTGGTGGGTAGGTCTGACATCGTGAGACATGCAAATAATTCAAGTATCACGCTCGGCCATGCATGTGACGCAAGCAAGGAGGGATCGTAGCGCTGTGCATGACCGACAATATAATATCGGACCGTTGCACGTGCTTGCCATTCTGACTCGTGCTGTTGTGTTGGCTACATCCTTTGCAAGTGAAGTATGCTTCGGAGAAAAGTTCGGAAGCAATTCGAGCAGTTGGAGGAGATCGAGAGGGGCCGCAGCGTCGGGCTCCCGGAATTGGGATGGTCTTATCACTTTATTGCGTGCCATACTGGTCGCGCGGATATACCATAGCACGCTGTTGGCGGCAGTGGATAGATCTAGGCAGGCAGCAGCGACAGGAAGGGTCTGGGAGACCTAGACGAACCACGAAGAGAGAGGACCCGGGTTGTCCGGCATGGGCGGAGTGACCCAACAGCCACGATTGCGGACATTCAGCGAAGCATGGAGGGCACCTCCATGCATCGTCCGATTAGTGCCTGCACCATTAGCAGAAGGTTGCACGACGTAGGACTACGCGCACGCAGACCATTAAGACGACTGCCCTTAACACCATTGCATCGTCGCCAAAGACTACAATGGTGTCGTGCCAGACTGCCATTGAGCCACACAGAATGGCAGCGTGTCATCCTCAGTGATGAATCCCACGTTTGTCCTGGAGAAGACGACCACCGAATCCGAGTGTGGAAGCAACGTGGTCAGCTTCAAGATGAACGTTTTGTTGTGGAGCGTCACACCAGAAGGACTGGTGTCATGGTGTGGAGTGCAATTGCGTACATTGCAAGATCACCTTTAGTGTCCATTACAGGCACTCTGACAGCCCCACGTTACGTTAATGACGTCCTGCAACCAGTGGCCCTACCTTTTTTGAATACTCACTCCAGTGCGATTTTCCAACAGAACAACGCTCGTCCGCGTACTGCAGCTGTCTCGATAGCTTGCCTTCAAGGCAGTGACACTCTGCCATGGCCAGCCGCATTGCCAGACCTATCGGCGATTGAAAATGTGTGGGATACTATTGGACACGATATCCACACTCCATCCCTACGGCATAATCTGCAGGAACAGCGTGCGAAGATTCAGGCAGCATTGGAAGGCTTATCGCAGAACACCATCAGGAACCTGTGCAACTCTATGCCGAGTCATCTGGCATGCTGTGTGAGCAAACATGGCTGCCCGACGCCATACTGAGAGACACTACTTATTGGCGTGTAGCTCAATAAATATTGCCCATATAAGTGTCAATGCTTAATCATTTATGGTTCCTGGTAACCTTTACCTTCCTCCCGGATAGTATTGCAATCCGACAAGTCCTTCTGGTTGCAACTATTTTTTTGACGATGAGTGTATATATATACACACAGTTTAGTCACATTATTGTACAGTTGAGTCACATTATTGTACAGTTGAGTCACATTATTGTACAGTTGAGTCACATTATTGTGACCATCTCCTACTTTTGACGTCAACAGCGCATAACCAATGAAAGAAGGCACGTGTCGTGAGCTGGCTTGGAGGGTATATAAGGTATGTTGTAGGTAGGCATTCTGAAAACACATCACTCCTTGCTATCATGAATAAAAGGAGCGATTTATCAGATTTGAAAAAAGGGAAGATTATCGGCTTTGGGGCAAAGGGTGGTAGTATTTCTGAAACAGCGCAGTTTAAGAACTGATCGGTTGCTGCTGCGGTTAAAGTGTATCGTGATTAGAGAAATGGAATAGTTGCAAACAAGCGAAGTGGTGAACGTCGGCTTCGAAGGTGCGTGAGGGCCGATCGACACGCTACAGTGGAGCAACTCACTAGCTGAATGAGCCAGGGATCTACCGGAAGTGTATTTAAAACGATAATTCAGTGAATCATGCTGCGTATGGGGTTCCGATGCAGATAATTGGTTACTGCACTTATGTTAACCTAGGTGCATCGGCAGAAAAGGCTTACATTTGTACTGCAGTATCAGAATTGGACCTCCGCTGATTGGCAAAGGATTGTTCGAGAGTGGTGGGAAGAGGATGTGATGAAGACTTCAAAGTACTTCCCTGGCCCCCTAATTCCCCATACTTAAGCCCAATTCAGCATCTGTAAGACCACCTCGATCGTGTTGTTTGCTCTATGGATCCTGGATCACGGATCCTCCACCACGGACCCTCCAGCAGCTGTTAGATGCACTTCAGTCAGCATGGCCCCACATACCTGACAACACCTTGCAGCATCTTATTGAGTCACTCCCTGCCCGTCTAGCTGTTGTACGCGCGACTCACAGCGGTTCCTCTGGGCATTAGCTGGCGGTCACAATAATATGACTCGACCGTGTAGCTGGTGTGTAGCGCGGACAGCAGCTAGACGGGCAGGGAGTGACTCAATATGATGCTGGAAGGTGTTCATAGGTATGTGGAGCCATGTTGACTGCATTGCATCTAACAGCTGCTGGAGGGTGCGTGGTGGAGGATCCATAAAGCGAACAACACGATCGTGGTGGTCCCACAGATGCTCAATTGGGTATAAGTCTGGGGAATTAGGGAGCCAGGGAAGTACTTTGAAGTCTTCATCGTGCTCTTCCAACCATTCTTGGACATTTATAGCTCTGTGACACGTCGCATTATCGTGCTGGAAGATCCCATCAGCCCCAGGGAAGACAATCAGCATGTTTGGGTGTACGTGATATGCAAGGATGAACTCATAAAGAATTCGGTCTATAGTGCATTGCACAGGCATGGACCCTGAGACTGACACGAAAACATTCCCGAGGCCATAACGGTGTCCCCACCAGCTTGTGTTCTTCTAGCAATGGTTGAAAAGTGTTTGTTTTCCGATGTTTCTCACCTTATACGCCAACGTCCATGCGTTCGATGAAGCAGAAACGTGAGAAGGCAATCCTTTGCCAATCAGCGGAGGCCCAATTCCGATACTGCCGTGCAAATGTAAGACTTTTCCGCCGATGCACCTTAGTTAGCATAAGTGTAGTGACCTTCCGTCTGCATTGGAGCCCCATGCGCAGGAGGTTTCGCTGAATTGTCGTTTTAGACACATTTCCGGTAGCCCACTGGTTCATTCGGCCACTGAGTTGTTGCTCCAATGTAGCGAGTCGATCGCCCCTCACGCACCTCCGAAGCTGACTTCCATCTCTCACATCAATAGCACGTGGTACTCGGCAGTTTCCACGTCGCTTATTCACAATAGTGCTCCACAGCAGTACACGAACAGTTCACAAACTGCAATGCTTCAGAAATACTGCCACCCTTGCCCCGAAAACCGATAATATCATCCCTTTTTGCAAATCTGATAAATCTCTCCTTTTATCCCCGACAGCAAGGAGTGATATGTTTTCAGATTGCCTGCAGTACACCTTATATACCTTCCAAGCCAGCTCACGACACGTGCCTTCTTTCATTAGCTACGCGCTGTTGACGTGAAAAGTAGGATGTTTTCACAATAATGTGACTCGACTGTGTATATACATATATGTTAAAGTAGTTCAAGTCGCGCCCTGCAGTCAGTCGATACGGATATAAAGCGGTAGTCGTTGCTGTGAACCGCATTGCATGTCGTCGTTCTGTCTGGGGTTCGGACGCTTAAAAGATGAACAGTCAAAACCGGCTAATTAGGGAACTTTTCTTTACGAGTTTGAACTCGGCCATAAAGCTGCTCAAGCAACACCAAAGATTCGTCTTGCGATAGGGGAAGGTTCCGTGCACCACAGCGCCGCAACCAGATGGCTCCAAAAATTTCGATCAGGTGACAGAAACCTCGACGATCAGCCAAGGTGAAGTAGGTAGCGAGCCGTGTGCAAGGCCGTACAGGCAAATCCGACAACCAGCACTCGAAGATTATCCGACGAGCTGGGCATATCACAGACCACCGTGGTTCGTCACCTTCAGGACCTCGGCAAGGTCTACAGGAGCTGCCGCATTGTCCCTCACGAACTGAAGCCAGCTGAAGCAAACAGCCGAGTGGAAGTGTGCAGGAAACTCCAAGAAAACCCGCGCTATGTATGTTTCATCAAGGGCATTGTTACATGCAATGAAAAGTAGGTCTATTTCCGTAATCGTTACACACAACGGCAGTGGTTGAGCTCGGGCCAACTTCCAAAACCTGTGGCCAAACGTGGGCGCTTCGAGCACAACGTGATGCTCTGCGTTTGGTGGAATTTCGAGGTGAAAATCCATTACGAATTTCTTCAAGACGGTCGGACCATCAACACCAACCTCTACTCTGAACAGCTGGAGCGGGTGTATGCCGTTTTGGAGGAGAAGTACCCGGCAGTAGTGAACAGAAAGCGCGCTCTCCTGCAGCAGAGCAACGCTCGGCCTCATACTACCCAAACAACACGGGCAAAATACCAGGAACTTGAGGGCATCGAACTGATTCTACTCCCAGCGTATAGTCCGGAACTTGCCCCGTCGGATTATTACTTGTTCCGGTCCATGGCCCACTTCCTTCGCGGGCGGCACTTCAACAAACAGGAGGAGGTGGCAGCTGGGGTGAAGGAGTTCCTCACTGCGAAGGACAAGAACTGATATCGCTGCGAAATCGAAGAACTGGAAGACAGATGGCAAAAGACGGTGCAACACGATGCCCTGTACTTTGAATGCTAGTCAGCTTTCGTCGTAAAGGTACGTATGAAGACATTCTGAATTTTCAGAAATATTTCTGCAATTCCTTTCGTTTATGAACGGAAAATCTCCGTTCTCACATTTTCTGTGTCGTATGACGAGAAATTACCGGAAACAGGAGCAATTGGTGAGAATACTTGAGGTTTGATTAACTTTTGAATTTCAATCGTCTGTAGAATTTTGAAGTTCCGTTACGAGATCGGATATTGTGGATAGCATATCGCATGGATTTTGTTTATTGTGGCACAGGATATTTGTTCTCCTTTCCCCTATTTGGTACACCAGCTACTAATTATATATTGTGTTACTGTAAGAAACCGGGTACTTATTGTACAGATGATTATACGATGTCTATGTATCAGTCTTCGGACAACTTAAGACAAAAGCTATTATAGATATCAAGAGTAAATTTTTTTTTTTTGAGGGTTTTTTTTTTTGTGAAATAATACTATAAAAAAGTAAATTTCACCTTTTTTGAAGATAACTGAAAGTCATCCAGTTTTAAAAAAACAATTTGCAAAACATTTTGTTGCTTCGAAAAATCAGGATGAACAATGCTTAGTTTGTTAAAAGTCCTCCCACCGAGAAAAAAAATATTTGAAACCTATTCAAAAGAATAATAAGTTCCAACAGAATATAAAATGACTAAACCACTCGCATTAATGAGAAAAAAAAATTCATCGTCGCGCAATTTGTTTTACGATGTACGTGTTTAAGTTTTCCGAGCGTTTGTGGCTGAGTGGTTAAAGGCGTGCGTTACCTGTTGAACCAACCCAAACGACGAGGGTTTGATCCTGACTGAAAAAATGCAGCGTCGTTGATTTTGCGGAATTTCAGTTTAAATACGAAAAAACGGGAAATGGATTTTTTCTGAAGTAAACGGAATTTCTGACTACGGAAACTCTGTGAAAATACGGAAGTTACAATAAACTGGCACTTTTAAAAATAGAAATTTCTGAAAAAGACGGACTCCTACCGGCAACTTTTGTGCACGTTATTTTCAGTAATTTTTCATGAATTCACACCACTTATTTTTTTACAGTGTAGGGCTCTAGAATGTCAACCTTGTAGCGTGAAGCAGTCAGATTGCTTCCTATAGAAACACGTGCAGAGGTGTGTGTCCGTGCTGGCCATTGAAAGTGCAACACTTCGAAAGACAAGAGATGTCAAAGCCATATTTATTGTACAGAAAGAAGATGATACAAGGATGAATCGATAAAAATACAGCACGGTGAGACGAGGGGAACACATAACAATCAGTATCTGGTGTAGCCACCCTAGGTGGCAATTACAGTTGCTACACTGCCCGGCATCGGGAGGAAGAGACCTATGTGTGTTTGGGGAATGTCCGTTCACGCAGCTTCGATACAATGCCACAGTTACTCCGCTGTAGCCGGGGGCGGTTGCTGGCACGCCAGTCGTCCGGCGATCATGGACTACGCGTGTTCAATAGGCGACACATCCGGGGATCGCGCGGGCCAAGGAAGACATGGCACATGGTGGCGATCCAGGAAATCTTGGACGTTGCGTGCCACATGCCTTGCGCATTATCCTGTTGGTAAATGGCACCAGACAGTCCCTGAAGTTATGGTACAACAACAGGCTCCAACATCTCAGTGATGTAACGATGGCTGCTCAACGTACCAGTAATGCGGATGAAGCGCGTGCGGGCGTAGAATCCAATGGCGCCAGATACCATAACGCCGGGGGCCGGGCCGGTATGTGGCAGCATAATGCAGGACTCACTCAGCCGGTCGCCGCGGTACAGCCAGACATGGATTCGTCCATCATGGTGCTGCAAACTGAAGCGGGATTCGTCGGAAAACACGATGCCTTGTCATTCGCTCCTCATTGCGCGACGTTCTTGGCACCATTGCAGTAGCAGACACCGGTGTTGTACAGTCAAAGGTAACCGAAACAATGGGTGCCGTGCAATAATGCCCGGCTGGTGCAGACGACATCGAACAGTCCGTGCGGAGACTGGGTGTTGTGCCACACACCCGAACTGTTCAGCTACGGTGGTCGATGTAGCTGTGTGGTCCATCAGCACCATGCGCACTGGATGTCGGCCCTCTCGTTCGGTTGTGTGACAGTGCCGTTGGAATACCGTGCGACGGTGTGTTCGTTCCTACGCTACCCACTGATGCCATATGCAGTCCTACACGAGCGCCGATGTCTCGGAGTGATAATCCGCAATCGTGATATGCCACAATTCTCGAAGTCGAAAACCTGCTGGTAGGGCTGCCGTTGTCTTCGACGGGGCATACTGCGGTTGTCCATGGCCAGGAACGGCGAGCAAACACACTTCGAATACTTAACACGGGTACCTTGTTCATCCCTCTTATACGACTTCCAAGGGGGCGTCAATGTCCCACATGATTTCCATATGTGCTACGCGGTTAATCATTTACATGTGCGTCCGTGGCCTGCCCTTCTGTCAACTTTCGAGCCCCTGGGATGCGATCTTCCTGGTGTTGCACTTCTAAAAGACAGCAGTGTATCTATTAATTGCAAGATTCTATTTTCATTGTAGAATAGTACTTCAATAAGTAGAAAATTTACACCAATACTGAAAAGAAGCAAACAATTGTTTTCTTCAGACGACTTCTGCGATCACCATCACCGGTGTAAGTTGAGCGTTGTGATGTGTTGCTTGCAAGTAAAAGCGGTCGCTCCAGTGGCGCAGTGGTCTAAGTGATGGCTTCTGATCATACGTCCGAAAAGGGGTACGTGTTCGAATCCCGGTGAGGCGTGAATGTTGCGTGTTTGTCTTACGGCACTGGCTCTCTCCCTTTCCTGGAACCAGCGTCCCTAAATTAGGGACGGGCGACTGCTTGTAGCCCATTGAGTTGCTCACGATGGGCGTTAAACCTCTAATCAAAAAAAAAAAAAAAAAAATCATGAAATTAAATGTCTTTGATTTAATATTACATAGAAGCTCAGTGTGGGAATCACAGTTACATGTATGTTAACTAAAGCTTGTAATTTCTATGATCTCTCTCATCTATGTTAAATAATGTAAGTAAGCTACAATTTTAAAATACAAATTATTTTTCTAGAAAAATTGTACCTCCACCATTATTACTTACAGATTTTTCTTTGCGCCATATGAGCTGACAGTTTTCACAATAATTTTCAAATATCCAAAAAAAAAAAAAAATGGTCTCTCATATGGAAGAATAACATACCTTCGCAACACTACTTATCAAATACGAACAGAGTAATAGGAGTGCATTCATGAAAGATTGCTTAAATTAGCGAAAAACTATTACGAGAAAATAAAATCGCACCTCAACGAATTAACATTTTAATCAGTTATCCATGATTGAACTGTTAAACGAAAGTGCCCAGGACCCAAGCAAATGATGGAAAATTTGGAAAGGAGAAACAAACAAGAAAGATGACACCGAATTTTCGGGTGTAATAAGCACGTCTTTTGAATCCGTTCTGACGCAAATTAAATTTATCAAAGCTATTCAAAGTCAATGGAACCGGTATGGAAAACAATAGTATCTGACGGAAGAAAGAAGTTTTTCAATCGGATTTTTAATGCCTCAGATATTACTGTAAACGGAATCGTGAGCTTACACGCACTCTGGTTGCAGACTTGTGCGTTAAAAAAAATGAATTTATATGAGAAACATTTCGCACCGGAAACGCTCTCCAACAAAGAAAGAATTCTTCAAATCGGACAGTTAGAAACAGAGATCGAAAAAAAAACATGTACTTTACGCCCCCTGGTAGGAAAACCATGGATTATTTTAGGAAGAAAATATTATTAATAGGTTTTTTAATATGAGCGGTAACGGTTCAAGAAAAAAAATTTTAGTCGAGTTTTCAGGAGCCCAGATTTCGCTACAAAAACATCAGAAGCAGAAATTAACACTAATGCACCTTGGTGGCCAAACCATTCTTTACCAAACATTAGAAATTATATGAAAAATATTTTCCATCAGGTGTTGTATGCGATACAGGAATAATTTTTCAAATCGGAGTTTTAGAACCAGAAATAACGCAGAAAACGCAATTTACCTTTGCTCCCCCTAGCAAAAAGTCTATGATTTACCTAAAACTTTTGAATTTATATGAAACACATTTCGCATCGGAAACATTATCCAACGAAGAAGGAATTTTTCAAATCGGACTGCTAGAAGTAGAGATATTGACAAAAATAAGATATACATCTACGCACCCTGACGGAGAAACCATGCATTATTTTAAGAAGAAAATGCTTCTAAAAGGTTTGCCGACATGAGTAGTATCTGTCTAAAAACAAACGACTTTTTTTTCAATCGAGAATTTAGAAGCTTATATTTTGCTGCATATACATCAGAAGCGGAAATTAAGGCTTACGCCCCCTGGTGGCCAAACCATATTTTTTTTACAAAAATTAGAAATTACGTGCAAAGGATTTCCCATCAGGAGCTGTATCCGGTACAGAAAGAATTTTTCAAATCGGAGATCTAGAAGTAGAGATATAGGGGGAAACGCAATTTACCTTTACGCCACCTAGCGAAAAGTCTATGAATTACTTGAAAATTTTGAAATTACACTGCTGGCCACCCAAAATGCAACACCAAGAAGGACACGAGATAGCAACGCCAGATTTACTGGACACAGGACAGCAGATACAAAGATGAAACGATTGAGCTTACAGGCCCGTGCGACTTGCGGAACACGCAGACAACAATAGTTCGTGTGGCCCCCATGGCTGGCAATGCCGGCCGCTACACGCCACGGCATCGAACGAAAGAGGCTTTGGATATGAGCTTGGGGTATGTCGGTCAAGGCTGCTTCCACACGTTGCCACATTTCGTCAAGCGTAGCCGCCGGTGGTGCTTGCCGAGCCACTCGGTTACCGATCAGCGACCAGACATGTTCGATGGGCGACATATCGGGAGAACAGGCGGGCCACGGCAGCAGTGACACCTGGTGGGCCGTGAAGAATTTTTGCACGATGCGTGCCACGTGCGGGCGCGCATTGTCCTGTTGAAACGTGGCCGCTGGCAGGTCCTGCAGGTAAGGGAGGACTACAGGCTCCAAAACGTCAGAGATGGTGCGGTGGCTGTTGAGTGTACCGGCGATGCGTACCAGAGGGTGCGGGTGTCATATCCAATTGCGCCCCAAACCGTAACGCCAGGCGACGGACCGGTTTGGCGATGCATAATGCAGGCGTCATACAGTCTCTCGCCGCCGTGCCGCCACACGCGGATCCGACCATCGTGGTGTTGTAGGTAGAAGCGGGATTCGTCGGAGAAGTCAATGTCGTGCCATTCCGTAGTCCATGTGCCGCGTTCAACGGTCCACTGCCTCCGCACTCGCCTGTGGTGTAACGTTAATGGTAATCGGAGCAATGGGCGCCATGCGACAAGTCCCCGCTCCTGCAGACGACGTCGAACGGTACGTGCTGACACAGGTTGTCGCGCAACACACCCTAATTCCTGCGCTAAAGTTCGTGATGTGGCGGTGAGAGCCGTCAATGCCCGCCGCGCAACATGCCGGTCCTCTAGTTCGGTGGTGTGCCGCGGCTGCGGCAATCGCTCACGTCAGTCCGTCCGTCCCTCCTGCACCCACCGAATCCATACTCGCTTCACTGTGGCTGGATGTCGTCCTACAAGGGCGCTGATGTCTCGGTACGATAAACTGCTGTCGGGATAAGCCACTATTCGTCCTCTGTCGAACTCCGAAACGTGCTGGAATGACTGCCGTATTCTGCGACGAGGCATCAAGAAGGTTCCCACACACAGGTCCGGCAGCACAACACACTTCCACTACTTACACCCCGCCTTCTGTGCACCCTTCTTATTGTGCTTCTCGGCGGCGTGCAGGGCGCACATGATTTGCATATGCCCTACAATGCTAATCGTTTGCATGTCCTCTCGCGGGCGACGCATTGCTGCGAATTTCAGGCCAATCGGATGCTTCCTTCTTGGTGTTGCATTTTGGGTGGCCAGCAGTGTATACGAAAAACATGTCAAACTGAAAAAACTATCCAACAAAGAAGGAATTTTTCAAATCAGACACCTAGAATTAGAGATATTGACAAAAATAAGATATACATCTACGCCCCCTGGCGGAGAAACCAAGGAATATTTTAAGAAGAAAATATTCGGAAAAGATTTATCGACGTGAGTGGCATCGGTCCACGAAAGAATTTTTTTCAATCGAGATTTTAGAAGCTCAGATTTTATGGCAAATACATCAGAAGCAAAAATTAACTCTTCTTACGCCTCCTGGTGGCCAAAGTATGCTTTACCAAAAATTAGAAATTATATGCAAAAGATTTTCCTTCATTAGCTGTATCCGCTGAATATTTTTTTCAAATCAGAGTTTTAGAAGAAGAGTTATAAGGAAAACCTAATTTACTTTTACGCCCCCTAGCGGAAAATCTATGCGTAATTTGAGAAAAGTAACTGTACCTAAAATACTCTTCGACATAAATGGAATCGGAAGATGAAAGATGTTTTTCAATAGGATGTTTACAAGTAAATATGGGGAATAAAACGTATTTTTGAATTCGACATCATCTGCATTTACACCCTCTAGCGGCGAAATTGTACATCGTAAAAAAAAAAAAACGAAATGAAGGATCATCATTCCCATATTTCAAGCTTCCCAATGCAAAAAGAATTTTTCAAATAGGACTAATAGTTGCAGAGATACCGTGTCTACAGACGGACGGACAACCCGAGAACATAAGCACGATCTTTTTTACAAATTTACAAAAGACGTGCGAAAAAGTAGGGAAGACGGACGGACAAACCGATAACATAAGCACGATTTTTTTTGCAAAAGACGTGCTAAAAACGCAAATACGAAATTGAGAAACAGGCATAAATACTACAAAACACATTTATCATCTCCCTTTCAATCCTTCTCATACATTTCTCACCCTGTCATGAACAATAGTTCTCATTGGTTCAATTTGAATTCTGAAATCATATTGGAGCAATTACGCAAAAAGGCGGGCACCAAGCCCAACGCTGCACACTTCCTCCTACCTTTCTATTCAGTTGACAGATATCGATCCGCAATATGATAATGGTGAAAAACTGGTGAAGCAAATAAAGGAAACCGCTAATAAAATTTTGAAGGAATTTTTCAACAAGCTAGATGACATCATGCAAAGTACCACCTGCCATTATCCTTATCAGACAGACATTATCATCTCAAAGGAATTGTAGCAACTCTTGGTGAATCTAACGATTAAATGGAGAATAGCAGAATGCTCGAAGACATGTTTGAATTAATTTATTTCCTGTATTACGATAAATCTCAGGATTTCCAAATTTGACAAAAAGGAATAACGGAACTTAAGAAAGATCTACAATCAATCAAACGATCTCTCTCTCTCACACACACACTACGCACTTTAACTTAGGTTGACTGCATTTTGTCACGCGTTGCTCCGGTGACGCAGTGGTCTAAGCGTTTGCCTTTGCCCATTCGTCCGAGATGGGTCTGGGCTCGAAACTCGGTGATGCATGGATGTTGTGTTTGTCTTACGGCACTGGTTCTTTCCCTTCCCTACAGCCAGTAGCCGTAAGTTTGGGACGGGCGACTGCTCATATAGCCCATCGAGCTGCTCACAGTGCTCGTTAAACCTAAATGCGAAAAATGTCACCCTAATATTTAGTATTTGTGAAAACACAAATTTGTCCGTGATGGGGAGCGAAATCGCGCCCCATCACTCTGGAGTAAGTTGCTCTCCCAACTAAGCTACACGGACAGAATGTATTGCTGCAGATTTGTCGTCATGACACGTGCTTTACCTCTGTAATACGTCACAGATGTATAGAGTTACTTTACTATTTGAAAACGATACTGATTTTTTTTGTTGTTGTTGTTGGAGGTTTAACGACCACCGTGAACATCTCAATGGGCTATAAGCAGTCGCCAGTCACTAATTTTGGGTCACTGGTTCCAAGGAAGGGAGAGAGCCAGTGCCATAAGACAAACACAACATCCATGCCTCACCGGGATTTGAACCCGAACCCCTTTCGGACGAATGACCAGAGGCCATCGTTTAGACCACTGCACCACCGGGGCGGCGATACTGATTGCGAGGAGGAAGCCAACAGCAACAGATAAGGCGACATTAAATTCCCTTCCAATATTTAATACTTCCGTCTGTAATTTCTGATCATCATCAGTGTCAACCATTATCAATCCACTGCTGGACGAAGGTCTCCCCAAGTTTCCTCCACAACGGTCTGTCTTGTGCCAGTCTCCTCCATGTCACCCCTGCATACTTTCGAATTTCATCCACCCATCTCCCATGTGGTCTTCTTCTGGGTCTTTTCCTGTCCCTTGGAATCCAATCTAAAATTTCGGCTGTCCATCGATGATCTGTCCTTCTGGCAGTATGTCCAGCCCATTGCCATTTCAGGGATTTAACTCTGATCATGATGTCTTCCACTCTTGTCATTTTTCGGATCCACGAGTTCCTCTTCTTATCTCTCCTGGTTACACCAAGCATGCACCTCTCCATGCTGCTTTGAGTTGTCTGCAGCCTTTGTATGTCTCTCTTAGTTAAGGTCCACGTCTCTGCACCATACGTAAGCACTGGAAGGATGCATTGATCAAATACTTTTCTTTTAAGACATAATGGCATATTGCTCTTGAAAATTATGCTGTTTCTTCCAAAAGCTCTCCAGGCAAGTTTTGTACGCCGATTAATTTCTTCATCAATGTGACCCTCACTTGATATCTGCTGTCCAAGATAAACGTACGTATCTGTTATCTCCAGCTTTTCTCCATCAATCGATAAATCTTCATTTCTTGTAAAAGCATTGAACATCACTTTTGTCTTCTGAAAGTTCATTTTTAATCCCACTTCTTTACTCTTGTCAGCAAGTTTCTGGATCATACTCTGCAGCTCTGATGGGCTAGTTGCAAAAATGACTACGTCATCAGCAAAACGAAGGTGGGTTAGATAATCTCCATTAATCTTTATCCCCTTGTTTTCCCAGCTCAGTGACTGAAAAACAACCTCCAATGTGGCATTAAAGAGCTTCGGAGATATGGTGTCACCTTGTCTCACTCCCTTTCCAATTTTTATGTGTGTTGTATTTTCAAACAGCCTAATCTTTGCACTTGCATTTTTATAGATGTTATTAATAATATTAATGTATGCATCTTCAATACCGCAGGTTTTCAGAGCCATTGTAACTGCTGATGGTTTCACCGAATCAAAGGCTTTTTCATAATCGATAAAAGCCATGCACAATGGAAGTTCATATTCCCTCGCTCTTTCAATTAGTTCTCTCAGCACATGGATATGATCTATTGTGCTGTAGCCACTCCTGAATCCAGCTTGTTCTCTCGGTTGAGCCATGTCCAGTGTTACCTTCAAGCGGTGTGAAGGAACTTTAGTGAAGATTTTATAAACTACTGATAGGAGGCTGATAGGTCTGTAGTTTCCGAGATCCTCAATGTCACCTTTCTTATGTAGCAGGATCATTGTAGCGGTGTTCCAATCCTCAGGAATCTTTCCTTCATTAAGGCATCGAGTGAAAATTTGGGCGAGTACTGTTTCGATTTCTCCACTTGCTTCTTGTATGATGTCTACAGTAATTCCATCTTCTCCTGGAGCTTTTCCCAGCTTCATGTTCTTGATTGCATGTGCAACTTCTGCTGGAAGGACTGGAGGAACTCTGGTACTGATATCTTTCATGGTGTCTGGAGTGCATGTATCATCCCTTTCATATAATTTGGAGTAGAAATCTTTCACTCTTGTCAAAATTTCGCCTCTATTTCTTGTTACAGAACCATCTTCTTTTCTCAGTGCCATAATCTGTTTTCTTCCCTTACTGAGATGTCCCTTTGCTATCTTTAGGCTTTGGTTGTTTTCAATTGCTTTCCTCACTAGTTCACAGTTGAATTTTCTTACGTCTTCAGTGATACTTTTTCGTACTGTCTTGCATAGCTCTATATATTCCACTTTGGAAGTCACATCTTCTTTAGTTGTCCTCATCTCTCTTCTTTTTTGCATCAACATTTTCGTTTTTTCTGATAATTTATTTACATGCAACTTGTTCTTAGACCCAGCTAATTTTGTTGCTGTTTCCATAAGAGCTTTGGTTACTTTTCTGTTAACTTCAGAGATGTCCACTTCTTCCGATGTAAGGCCTTCTAAAGCAGAGAACCTGTTCTTCAGTTCCAACTTGAAGGTATTATGGTGTTTTTTAAGGTTGGTTATGTCAATAGATTTTGTTTGTCTTATGAGCTTGCCACGTTCAAGTTTAGTGTGGAGGTGCATCTTACATCTCACCAATCTATGGTCACTACCTGTGTTGAACTTGTTTAGCACACTGCAGTCTTCTATGACGAATTTTTTGTTACACATAATAAAATCAATTTCACTTGTCGTCCCATTTGGATGTCTCCATGTCCATTTCCTGTGTGGCTTTTTCTTGAAGAAGGAGTTCAAGATGAAAAACCCTTCTGCCTCTGCAAACTCAACGAGAGTATTTCCACGCTGGTTTCTGTTGCCGTGACCGAATTTACCTACTGAAGTTTCATTCTGTTGCCGTTGCCCTATTTTTGCATTGAAATCTCCCATAATTATCTTCAAGTGCTGCTTACCTTTATTATTTAAATCACGAATTTCCTCATAAAATTCTTCAATTTCTTCTTCAGGATGACTTGTGGTGGGTGCATAAGTTTGAATAATCTGAGCCTGGTATCTTCTCGAGAGTTGGATAACAAGCCGTGCAGCTCTGTCAGAGGAACTTTCAACTTCTACAACTTTATCCTTCAGTTTCTTGTTTATTATAAATCCAACACCACTAGTTCTTCCAGTATTTGTCCCACGATAGTAGAAGAGATGTCCACTTTTCAGTTCGATGAGATCTTCTCCTTTTCTCCTTACCTCACTTAGCCCCACGATGTCCCACTTGATCCTTTGTAGTTCCTCTTCCAATTCAAGAAGCCTTGAATCAGAAGATAGGGAGCGTCCATTGTACGTTGCCAAGGTCAGCATCAGATGGCAGCCTAGTCCGGTCCTCCGGGGATTCTTAGCACCCTCTGCTTTCATGTCGCACTGGCCGCTGCCTTGGCCAGGTACATTCCAGCTGCCGGAGACTGAGGGCCAAGATTTAAGTTGTTCAGTCATTTTGGAGGTGTTTGGCCATAACTCACCACGCTGGCCAAGCGGGTTGGTGAGTGTGGGATAGAATTTCCTCTGATCCCGATGGTATAGTTATACCGCTATTGGCGGTCGTCAGAGCCCCTTTAGTGGGAACAGGATGCACCACGAGAAGGCGGGGTTGACATTTGTCAAGGAGAGGCTGTGATGTTACGCATCACCTGACCTTCTGATACTGGTGTGTAAATGTGTATTTGCCGCCCCGGTGGCGCAGTGGTCTAAGGCGCTGACCTCTGATCATTCGTCCGAACGGGGTCCGGGTTCGAATCCCGTTGAGGCATGGATGTTGTGTTTGTCTTACGGCACTGGCTCTCTCCCTTCCCTGAAACCAGTGACCCTAAACTAGGGACGGGCGACTGCTTATAGCCCATTGAGTTGCTCACGGTGGTCGTTAAACCTCCAATCAAAAAAAAAATAAAAATAAATGTGTATTTGGAAGATTTACATCGTTTTGGATTTATTATCTATAATTAAATAGCTCGTGCCGTTAAGCCTCACCAGATGGAGACGTCTCAGTTGCTGAGCCCATCCCTACGGATTTGTGAAGTCAGATGCTGACTGATAAACACACATAACGCCCTGGATTGCTAGCACTGTAGCGTAAAGCGAACGCACGCGGCTAGTTATCGAGAGATCTGTGGTTCGATCCCAGCGGTGTCGAAATACAGTTTTTCAGTTGCTGTCTGTTAATTAAAGAAAAACGCGGAAAGAGCGATGACCGTCTATTTACACTCTCTCCACGTATTTGAAAGATTTACACGTCATGTGTTACCACCGATTGTATATAACGCTCTGACATCCTGCTTTTAATCCACTGTATTTTTCTGATGATGGGTGGTTACCCAGCCCGAAAGATCTCCAGCGATTCTAACATGTATCGTATTTTAACGTATTAAATCTTTTAACAATGTGTAGAAGTATCTCCGCATGATTTTTTTAAATCGTGTAGTGACAGCTTCATTTTTCTGGATCTTATCTTACTATCCTAAACAAGATGTTTAGAAATTTAAATTCTTCCTGGTTCATTAAAATAGCTCGTTCATTGTACTTGAAAATTGCTAATGGATTTAATTACTGAAGGCTCTGTTACTCGGACTGTTTGTTAAAGTAATTAATTAGAAATTCACTTTTGGCTAAGGGGGAAGGCAATAAAACCGGGGAGAGATTTCTAATTGATCTTTGGAATATTGATTACAAGTGAGTTGCCATTTAACTAGCTTAGTTACTCATTGTATGATTTCAAAGTAACTCACAAATAATTTATTGGGTACCCTTCCAAAATTCTCAGTAACTTTGCTCTCCACTTGTTGTGTTAGCTGGTATTCATACGATAATTTCCTTACAAAATACTTATTTGCTTTCCTGACTTATTAAGATGAATTTAATAATCTATTTATTTTCCTTCCAGGAGAAAGTGTAAAATGTATAATATGTAATGACTGCATTTTATATGCTACTAGCGGAGGTGTTCGGCATTGCCCGGGTTTTACAAAAAATGCATCAATCTGCTTCTGGGCCAGCGCTTTCCGAACATTTTTCTTGGATTGATTTGTCCAATAGATTTTCGCTTTTTCGGGGGCATTCTGGAATTCACCTATTGAGAGGTCTTAGCTTCTCTTAATAATTTCACTTTAATGGATTTTTATTGATTTGTCCAATACATTTTCGCTGTTTCGATTTAAGTTAAAATTACATAAAAATCATAGAAATTTATTAACTGAAATTCATTTGGTTGTTAGACAAATCCCATTTGTTCCTTTGTTACAGCAATTATATCAAAATATAATATTTCAAAATTAACTGGGGCGTTCATGCACTAATAAATTATTACAAAGGGTCAAGGGGATGTCCAGGTCTTACAGTTGCTTATATTTTCCGCAGGGTATTAGAGAGTAACTATGCAAAAGTGGGTCTAGGTCGGTCAAAGGGTTTACGCACAAATTATCAAGGGGATGAAATCCGAGGGAGGAAGCGAGGGGTCCAGGTTACGTGGTAGCCTATATTTTTTGCAGAATCCTGGAGAGTAACTACGGAAAATTTGGTCTAGATCGGTCAAATTGTTTAGGCACAAAATGTCAAGGGGATGAAATCAGAGGGACTAAGGGGGTGTCCAGGTTACGTGGTAACCTATATTTTTTGCAGGATCCTAGAGAGTAACTATGCAAAATTTGGTCCAGATCGGTCAAATGTTTTAGGCACAAAGTCTCAAGGGGATGAAATCAGAGGGAGGAATTGGTGTGTCCAGGTTACGTGGTAGCCTATATTTTTTTGCAGGGTCCTGGAGAGGAACTATGCAAAATTTGGTCCAGATCGGTCAAATAGTTTAGGCACAAAATGTCAAGGGGATGAAATCAGAGATAGTAAGTGGGGTGTACAGGTTACGTAGTAGCCTATTTTTTTTGTAGGGTCCTAGAAAGTAACTATGCAAAATTTGGTCCAGACCGGTCAAATGATTTAGGCACAAAGTGTCAAGGGGAAGAAACCAGAGGGAGGAAGTGGGTTGTCCAGGTTTCGTGGTGGCTCATATTTTCTTCAGGATCCTAGTGAGTAAGTATGCAAAATTTATTGCAGATCGTCAAGATTTTTGGCCCCAAAGCGTCAAGGGGGTGAAATCAGGAAAAGGTAGTGGGATGTCCAGGTTTCACGTAGCCTATATTTTTGGCAGGGTCCTAGAGAGTAACTATGCAAAATTAGGTCCAGATCGGTAAAAGGGTTTAGGAGTTCCTTGGGAACATACAAACAGATATTCTATTTTACATAGAGAGGTAATCGTATTTTTCTAGTGTCTCTTCTCACCCCTTCCTTTTCATTAATTTTGGGGTTTGACTCAATTGGAGGAGCTGCTTATTCATTAATAATGAGTTTCTTTCCCTATTCACTAATTTTTGATACGTTAAGTACCTGCAATTTATTTACTCTAACAGGCCTCTTGAGGAATTAACACGAGACGACAGGTTTCGCATTCTAAGAACGCGATGGTCCGCACCTTGCTTGAACGTGCCTTTCTCATGAAGCTGCACTACTGTAAAAAAATTACTGAAATCCACGAGATATTTTCAGTGATTCCTTTCGTGTATTAACGAAGAATATTTCTGACCCAACCCTTTCCGTGAAATGACGGGGGAAACACAGAATTTCGCGGATTTTTCCTACGCCAGGAATATTCTGAATTTTTAGAAACCTTTCCGCAATTCTTCTCGTATATGTGCTGCAAATTACCTTTTTTACCGGTTTTAACGTAAAAGTCTAAATTTTTCAGGAACCTTTCCGCAGTTCCTTTCGTATATTAAAAAAAATTGGTCCTCAATGGTTTTGTGTTCATATGATGGAAAATTTCTCGTAATACGAGCGATTTGCGGGGATACTTGAGCTTTGCTTACCTGTTAAATTTCAATCGTCTGACGCAGAATTTGATTTTGGAGTTCTGTAGCGAGATCAGATATTGCGGATAGCATATCGCAAGAAATTTTGGTTACTGTGGCACCGGATATTCCTTCCCCTCTCCCCAATTTTGAGCGCCAACTATTTTATATTGTGTTACCGTAAGAAACCAGGTACTTAAATTACTGTACAGGTGATTGTATGATGTCTATGTATTAGTCTGCGGAGCCCTTAGGAAGAAAAGCATTATACCTAGTTTTACCATAAATACTGTTACAAATTATTCAATGAAATAACAAAAGAAATGTAAAGATATTTTAATATACCTGTGATATGACGTAAGTAGTAGGAAATAGCGGGTCCGGCCGCAAGGAGCAGCTCCTTCTAGAGAAGGAGCAAGGGGCGTGGCTTGCGGCAGAAGGATGGGGGGCGTGGCATGTGACCGAAGGATGTGGGGGCGTGGAAGATGACGCTAGTGTGTTGGGTCGATGCTGCCCCCTAGCGGTGCTTCTTGGAACTTTGTTATTATGTTAGATCTTTGTTTTTGAGAGATGGCAACGACCGAGTCGGGGAAAGGAAATGTGCTGCCCCTAGCGGTGCTTCTTGGAACTTTATTATTATGTTAGATCTTTGTTTTTGAGAGATGGCAACGACCGAGTCGCGAAAGGAGATGTGCTGCCCCCTAGCGGTGCTTTTTGGAACTTTTCTCGGGAGATTTATTGGACGTTGATAAATTTTTAAGAAGTCTTTCCAATATTTATTTTTTTAATTTTCTCGGGAGATTTACTGGACTTTGTCAAATTTTTGAAGGAAGTTTTTTAGTCGTTTCCAATTTTTTTTTACTCGTATTTTTTTTGTCCTATTTTTTCTCTCTAATTTATTTTATTAAATTTATATTTTCAGGAATTCCCTGAGGTATTATAATTTTTATAGACGTTGCATTATTTTTTTAATTTTCTCGGGAGATTTATTAGACTTTATCAAATTTTTGAAGGAAGTCTTTCCAATATGTTTTTTTATTAAAATTATATTTTCAGGAATTCCCTGAGGTGTCACAATTTTTATAGACGTTGCATTATTTTTTTAATTCTTATATTTGTCCTCCCTACAATTTTAATTTAGGTGAGGAAAGGCTTTGTTTGAAAAGATTTCGTTCCCGTTGATTCATGTTCCGCCATTTTAGTTTCACCACGTTGTCATTTTGTGAGCCATGTGTTTTGGGATGAGTCACCATTTTCTCTTTGACTCAGAAAATTTTGTATGACACGTGTTTTGGGATGAGTCATTATGATGAGTGACGCATTCGTATTGAAGATAGCATACATTAATGACATCAGCCAACGTCGTTTTCTCCTCAGCGGGGTCGGCTTAATTTATTTTTTTTATTTTCTCGGGAGATTTACTGGACTTTGTCAAATTTTTGAAGGAAGTTTTTTCAATCGAAGCATTTCCTCAAATTTGTTTTATTAAATTTATATTTTTAGAACTCCGTGAGGTGTTATAATTTTTATAGACGTTGCATTATTTTTTAATTCTTATATTTTTCTTCCCTACAATTTTAATTTAGACGAGAAAAGGCTTTGTTTGAAAAGATTTCGTTCCTGTTGATTCATGTTCCGCTATCTTTTGTGAGCCATTTCCTCCGCGGGGTCGGCGGTTGACGTCATTTGAGATTCTGTAGCCACATTAAGTTCCAAGACTGATTTTTTTTTTCCATAACTTGATCATTTTGCAACGAATTTATTCCTTATTTTTTCCTCATAATTTCCAATTTTATATTCATAATTTTTCAACGTAACGATTTTTTTATTTTCTTTGAAATCACATCTCAAAGACCAATCGCGTCGCCTTTTCCTTGGAAGCATATTCTTTATTAATAGGTCACGTACATTAAATTTGGTGAACTACTGCCTGGAAAGGCAACGCGATTGGTCTTTGAGATGTGATTTGTGCGCCACGTGTGTGGGTGAGTCACCATGTTGCCATCCTGCTAGCGGTCGCCGCCATTTTATTTTTTGTGGGGGAGGGGCTCGACATTTCACGATCACCGCCATTTTTTTTTCTCACACACGTAGTCAATTTCATTTTCTCCCCTTCGGGAAATTGTACTTTTTGAATGCTTATTTGACACTGGTTTTAAAGCGACGTGCTTAATTCTTGATCATTTGCACCTGTCCGTAATGGGCTCCTGCTTGCATCATCGATGACTCACGCATTCGTTAGTCGTACGTCTTATCTCAAGTCTGTCAGTTTCATTCTCGCTTCGTTGCTGGGTGTGAAGATACTACTTTTTTCAATTACTGCTACATTTTCTTTCGTCTGAAGAAATGCATTCTTCTAAGATATGTCATAAGGATGGCCTCCATTTTTCATATGAGAAATTATTTTCTGATTCTGAAGCTACAGATTATCTTAACCGCCTTGAAAATGAAGTTGAATATTTTGGTGATGATCTCAGCAAAATTAAGATTTATGGAAAAACATATAAAATTCCTAGACAACATGTGGCCTACGGTGATAATCATGTCCGTTACTCATTTAGTGGATCACCACACTGCAAGAATCCTCCCAATATTCGTCTAAACCTAACCTTTAGATATTCCGTGACGTCACCCCAAGCGTTTTGCGAGAGCTGATATATGTTGGAGCACGTGGCGATCCAAGATGGTGTCGGTCAGGGAGACGTTGGGTGTATCTGACGTCATGAATTTTCCACGTGGAGGACTGACGTCATCAAGCAGACACACATGCTCAAGTCTCTTATCGCCTAAGGACAAATCAGCTTTTCCCCGTCATTCTGCTGTGTTGGAGCACGTGGTGATTCAAGATGGCGTCGGTCAGGGAGACGTTGGGTGTATCTGACGTCATGATTTTTCCACGTGGAGGACTGACGTCATCAAGCAGACGCACATGCGCAAATCTCTTATTAGTTTTGCCTGAGGACAAATCAGCTCACTATTCTGTTCTCAATCATCGAACTGCTCACACGTTGTGTTATCGTACGGATTATCATTGCTACAACCTACCGTGAACTGTGTTGCTCATCGAACTGCCTTGAACATGAAGCGATCTGCCGAAGTTTCCTCTGCTACTGCTACAAAGAAGGTGTGTGTTCCTACAAAGCCTGAGTCTCATGCTGAATCAGGCATCTCATTAGAATGCCTTCCTCCACATCATGTTTCGTTGGGTGGAAATAAGTTAGCAAAAGTGTCTGATTTCACAGGCACTGTGAGAGTACACATTCGAAGTTATGTTGTGAAAAAGGAAAAACTGTTTCCTTCCAAGTACGGAGTCACCATGTCAGCTAAAACATTTAAGGAATTTATGGAAAACTGCTATATGTATGATGGAAGTAATGAAATCGTGGTTTTCAACAAGGAATTGATGATGAACTGTTTCCCTTCCCCTCGTGAAATTGCTTACCGTTTTCAACAACTTCACGTTCTGACTGATGATTCGTTTATGTTGAATCGAGCATCAGTGTCATTAGCATGCGACCAATTTGAAACTCTGAAAGATGCATGCAAAAAGCTTTGGATTAGTGTAAAAGAATTGCAGTTTGGATCCACCTTCCAAAATGCCGTGTTACAACAACAAGGAACTTTGACTACTTTTTCAGTAGACATTCAAAAACTGAAAGACGTTCTCGTGGAAGTGGTAAGAGCTACCATTAAGGAAAATGTAGAAAAAGTTTTCTACTGTAGGGAGTGTCATCTTCCAGTGCTTCTTATGCCAAATAATCAGCTAGGTCATGACTGTATGAATTCCACAGCAAGCGATCGGTGGCATAGATGCTTTGATAAGGCATTTGCACTTATCGAACCCAAAGTACTTGGGATTGCTTACGCCAATGCCTGCTCAGTTGCAAAAGTTTCAGTTCCCAGATTTATTCTTGAAGATCTTGATGTTTGCGAAATTCTCAAGACTGTTCAAAATATGGAGTGTGATGATGATTTCGAGGTTTAAAGAAAACCAAGTCCTTTTTAGGACTACAAAACAGTCCTTTTCAGGACTACTTTTATTTCATTATTTTTTGTCATTCATTTATATTTTTTTCTGTTTGAATGTGAGTGTATGTGAACGAAGAAGGTCACTGGCGTGGGCTTAATTGCTCCGTACACCTTAAT
Source organism: Macrothele yani (assembly GCA_039090855.1). Lineage (NCBI taxonomy): Eukaryota > Metazoa > Arthropoda > Arachnida > Araneae > Macrothelidae > Macrothele > Macrothele yani. The sequence goes on from CM077016.1 coordinate 37,843,176, forward strand.
GTGTTTCTCCAATATTATGGAACCATGTTTGGTGAAGTTCACCACCTCTTTTGCTACAAGAAGGCAACAACGAGGGATTTGGTCATCCTGATACCTCCATCTTTGAATGGGTAATACGAGCATTGGTTGAATAACTCACTCGGGGTACCTTCAGCCGTAGCAAATTCTTTGCATATGTATAATTTCAGTTTTCTTTCCTTGATGTATATTTCTTTTGTTCGATTAACAATAGACGAAATTTAACTTTCTCGAAACTAACCTTATATAAAAAAAATAAAATAGTCTTTGCCAATTATGAAAAAAGTGTAAAACAACTCATTAAGAAAACTATTTTTGGAAAAAGTATGAAATTTTAGTTTATGTAATGATAATAAATGTCGGTGAGACTTATTCTAAAGTTAAAAAATATATCTGAAGTTTTTGTTACATTTCTGATATTAGGAAGGTTTGTATGGAAATGTGAGAGTGATCGAGTCGAAAAGAAACAAGTTTGTTGGAATGAAACAGGAAAAAAGTACTACAAAGAAAAAAAAATTTCGAAGTACAGTGTAAAGCAAAGTTAAACAAAATACGTAAACGTAGAACAGTTTTTCGAAAAATAGATTAAGTCGTTATACAGAGAAAAGAACTAAGTCTTTCTTAAAAAAAATTATTACATTTGTTTGGAGAAATTCGATATTTTAGATACATGCTGAGAATAGCTGCTTTTCTGGTGAGTTAGGAAATTGCTATGTAGGGGAAAAAATGTTTGCTAAGAATACGATGTTTAGTGGAAGTACGGACTTGGTCGCTATGTCTCCAGAATGAATGTTTTTTCTGTTGATTTAGAAAAAATATACTGAAAATATATTGCAAAGGATGTAAATTTTATCGTAAGAAATAATGCTTTAGAATGAATGTCTTGACAATGAATGCTTTTCCTGTTGGGTCAGTTAAAGAAAAGTATAGCAAATTAGGATAGAATAAAAAAATATGAATATTTCACATACATGCAGGTTTTTAGGAATACTTAAGTGAGTTGGAAAGTGAGGGAAACAAAAATTCTGAAGTGTTTGGTACATCTTGTGATATCAATTTGTTAAGAAACGTTTACTCAAATGAAATGAAAAAATAAAGTCATAGTAAAGAAAATACTAATACAATCGAATTTTAACTGTCATAGATCTGTATATTTCTCGTATACCCACGAAAAGGTAAGATAGAAAAATTTATTAAGTTATACATTAAAAGAAAGAAAGAAAAGTTGCTTGCATATGAAAAAGAAATAATAATGAAGAAACGCCTGTTGAAAAGAATTAGAAAAGTAAAGTTGGAATAAAGAAAATACTGTTGCAGTCCAATTTTTACCACTACAGATCTGTATATTTCTCATAAATGTAAGCTTTTAGGAATACTTAAAAGTGAATTTTGAAAAAATATTACGTTACATGAAGAAACAAAACAAAATATCTGAAGTTTTGCTACATCTTGTGATATCAAGTCGTTAAGAAACGTTGGTTGAAATGAAATGAAAAAATAAAGTCTGAATCGTGAACATAGAATGATATTCAAAACACAAAATTAAGTTAAACAGGGGAAAATGCGAAAAAAAAATGTTTGTCAGAAGGAAATGTAAAAATAAAGAAAATACTGTTTCAATCGAATTTTTAACTGCTATAGATCTGTATATTTCTTGTATATACATGAAACAGCGATGTAAAAAATAAATTAAGTCACATTTAAAGCAAGTAAGAAAAAAATAGTTTAAGAGGAGAAAAAATAAATCTGAAGTTTTGTCACATCCGGAAATTCAAGTCGTTAAGAAACGTTGGTTGAAATGAAAAAAAAATAAAGTCAGAATATAAATATGAGGCAGTTTGCAAAGTTTGAAATAAAATAATGGACGAATGCGCGAACATAGAAGGATATTCAAAACATAGATTAAGTTAGATTGCGGGAATTGAGAAGAAAAAACGTATGCTAGAAAGAAATGTTTTATAGTTTAAGAGGAGATACAGTAAAAATGCAGAAAATATTGTTTCAATCGAATTTTAACTACTGTAAATGAAAGAAATGGAAAAATACAGTACGAATGAAGAAATCAATTGAATTTTAACTACTATAGATCCGTGTATTTCTTGTACAAACATAGAAAAGTGAGATAGAAAAATAGATTAAACCATACATTAAAAGCAAGTAAGAAAAAAATCGGTTTCAGAGGGAAAAAATTAAAAATCTGAAGTTTCGTCACATCTTGTAGAACAGATATCAAGTCGTTAAGAAACGTTGGTTGAAATGAAATGGAAAAATACAGTAAGAATGAAGTGTAAAGTTAGAAAAAAGACAATGGACGAATACGTGAACATAGAATGATATTCAAAAACACAAAATTAAGTTAAATATGTGGAATGTGAAAAAAATGGTTGTCAGAAAGAAATGTAAAAATAAAGTAAAAATAAAGAAAATACTGTTTCAGTCGAATTTTTAACTGCTACAGATCTGTATATTTCTCGTACATACACGAAACAGCGATGTAAAAAATAAATTAAGTCACATTTAAAGCAAGTAAGAAAAAAATAGTTTAAGAGGAGAAAAAATAAATCTGAAGTTTTGTCACATCCGGAAATTCAAGTCGTTAAGAAACGTTGGTTGAAATGAAAAATATAAAGTCAGAATATAAGTATGAGGTAGTTAGCAAAGTTTGAAATAAAATAATGGACGAATACGCGAACATAGAATGATATTCAAAACATAGATTAAGTTAGATAGCGGGAATTGAGAAGAAAAAACGTCTGTTGGAAAGAAATGTAAAAATACAGTAAGAATGGAGAAAATATTGTTTCAGTCGAATTTTAACTACTATAGATGAAAGAAATGGAATAATATAGTAAGAATGAAGAAATATTGTTTCAATCGAATTTTAACTACTATAGGTTCGTATATTTCTTGTACACATATAGAAAAGTAATAAGATAGAAAAATAGATTAAACCATACATTAAAAGCAAGTAAGAAAAAAAAACAGTTTCAGAGGGAAAAAATTAAAAATCTGAAGTTTTGTAACACCTTGTGGAACAGATATCAAGTCGTTAAGAAACGTATGTTGGGCTAAATCTAAAAAAAAGATACTGTTAGGAACGAATTTTATGTATATCTGCTATAGATCTGTATATTTCTTGCGCAAACATGAAACATCTATATAAAAAACCAGATTAAGTCATACATTAAAAACAAGTAAGAAAAGTTCTTTGCGTAGGAAAAAGAAATAATAATGAAGAAACGTTGGCTTGTTTAAATCAGAAAAAATAAAGCCTCGATAAAAGTAGTTGTTGGATTGAAAAGTAAGAAAATAAAATAATGATGGTACATCGAGAAATTTAACGAGTATGCAAGCATTTAGAAAAAAAGTAGATTAAGATAATGGATTAAAAGGTACATTTCACTGATTAATCATAAAAGAAAATACGGAAAGATAAAAAAAAAAAAAATATTTTAACTATGTATAAAACATTGCGGCTTTGTATGGCGGAAAAAGGTACAACGTTAAAAAAATGTAACAGAAAATGTCATGAACACGTAAATACGTTAATAAACAATCGTGTTTTAAGATTATGTCTGCAGCACAAAACTTTGGAAAACGTCTTTATGATGGAACGTCCGTTGAAAATGCGTGAAGTCTCCTCAAAGAAAATAAAAAAATCGTTACGTTGAAGAATTATGAATATAAAATGGGAAATTAGGGGGAAAATAAGGAATAAATTCGTTGCAAAATGATCAAGTTATTGAAAAAAGTCAGTCTTGGAACTTAATGTGTCTACAGAATCTCAAATGACGACAACCGCCGACCCCGCGGTGGAAATGGCGTTGGCTGATGTCATATCTGCTATCACGACATGCGTCACACATCATAGTATCATAGTCACTCGTCCCAAAACACGTGTCATACAAAGTTTTCTGAGTCAAAGAGAAAATGGTGAGTCATCCCAAAACACATGTCGGACAAAAGATAGCGGGACATGAATAAACAGGAACGAAATTTTTTCAAACAAAGCCTTTTCTCGTCTAAATTAAAATTGGAGGAAAGAAAAATATAAGAATTAAAAAAATAACGCAACGTCTATAAAAATTCCTAGTTAAAAAAACGTAACAGAAAATGTCATAAACACGTAAATACGTTAATAAACAATCGTGTTTTAAGATTATGTCTGCAGCACAAAACTTTGGAAAACGTTTTTATGTTGGAACGTCCGTTGAAAATGCGTGAAGTCTCCTCAGAGAAAATAAAAAAATCGTTACGTTGAAAAATTATGAATATAAAATTGGAAATTATAAGGGAAAAATAAGGAATAAATTCGTTGCAAAATGATCAAGTTATGGAAAAAAAAAATCAGTCTTGGAACTTAATGTGGCTACAGAATCTCAAATGACGTCAACCGCCGACCCCGCGGAGGAAATGGCTCACAAAAGATAGCGGAACATGAATCAACAGGAACGAAATCTTTTCAAACAAAGCCTTTTCTCGTCTAAATTAAAATTGTAGGGAAGAAAAATATAAGAATTAAAAAATAATGCAACGTCTATAAAAATTATAACACCTCACGGAGTTCTAAAAATATAAATTTAATAAAACAAACTTGAGGAAATGCTTCGATTGAAAAAACTTCCTTCAAAAATTTGACAAAGTCCAGTAAATCTCCCGAGAAAATAAAAAAAATAAATTAAGCCGACCCCGCTGAGGAGAAAACGACGTCATCTCATCATAATGACTCATCCCAAAACACGTGTCATACAAAATTTTCTGTGTCAAAGAGAAAATGGTGACTCATCCCAAAACACATGGCTCACAAAATGACAACGTGGTGAAACTAAAATGGCGGAACATGAATCAACGGGAACGAAATCTTTTCAAACAAAGCCTTTCCTTACCTAAATTAAAATTGTAGGGAGGACAAATATAAGAATTAAAAAAATAATGCAACGTCTATAAAAATTGTGACACCTCAGGGAATTCCTGAAAATATAATTTTAATAAAAAAAACATATTGGAAAGACTTCCTTCAAAAATTTGATAAAGTCTAATAAATCTCCCGAGAAAATTAAAAAAATAATGCAACGTCTATAAAAATTATAATACCTCAGGGAATTCCTGAAAATATAAATTTAATAAAATAAATTAGAGAGAAAAAATAGGACAAAAAAAATACGAGTAAAAAAAAATTGGAAACGACTAAAAAACTTCCTTCAAAAATTTGACAAAGTCCAGTAAATCTCCCGAGAAAATTAAAAAAATAAATATTGGAAAGACTTCTTAAAAATTTGTCAACGTCCAATAAATATCCCGAGAAAAGTTCCAAAAAGCACCGCTAGGGGGCAGCACATCTCCTTTCCCGACTCGGTCGTTGCCATCTCTCAAAAACAAAGATCTAACATAATAATAAAGTTCCAAGAAGCACCGCTAGGGGCAGCACATTTCCTTTCCCCGACTCGGTCGTTGCCATCTCTCAAAAACAAAGATCTAACATAATAATAAAGTTCCAAGAAGCACCACTAGGGGGCAGCATCGACCCAACACACTAGCGTCATCTACCACGCCCCCACATCCGTCGGTCACATGCCACGCCCCCATCCTTCTGCCGCAAGCCACGCCCCTTGCTCCTTCTCTAGAAGGAGCTGCTCCTTGCGGCCGGACGCGCCATTTCCTACTACTGACGTAAGTAGTATACTTGTGAATACATGGCACCAATCACTTTTCAAAATGGCATCCTTCTGCTTTCACACAGTCATTCAGTCTCCGTGGCCCCTCATCAATAGCTTTAGGCATGGTCTCCACAGGGAAAGCTGCTACTGTCCGCATCAAAGAGTGTTTCAGACTGCCAATACGGGCCATGTCCTTAAGTACTGTCCGCATCAAAGAGTGTTTCAGACTGTCTTTCTGCAGGCCATGTCCTTAAGTGCGGCTCACAACTTGTAGTCCAGTGGGTTAAGGTCTGGGGTGGTTGAAGGCCAATAAGCTGGAGAAATGAAGTCTGGCAAATTGGACTGAAGCCACTCCTGGGTTGGCTTGGCCTTGTGGGCAGGTGCGGAATCCTGCTGGAAACTCCACAGTCGGTTTTAGAAGAGGGTGTGACTCACATTTTTGACCACTGACTCCAAACCCTGTCCTGTAGACTTTGGCGGATGTTTTCACTCCTTTCTCACAGAAATGGAGCTCCGTAGTACCCTCGTAGGAGACCCCCCACCAAACCATGACAGAAGCAGGATGATGGCCCCTCATAATTCTTGGAGCTTTCTCCTGAGCTTGAGTGAGTTTGATGCATACTGTGACGTGCCTGCACCGTAGGACGCACCTGAGATAAAGGCAGATAACAGTGACCGCACATATCCGCGTAGCTCAGTTGAGGAAGCGACTTACTCCGGAATGAGGGGATCCGGTTTCGATGTCCGGCGCGGACAAACTTGTACGTTATATTGGCGCCCGAACTTCCAGGATAACCCGGCTGTTAAGTTTCTCACAACGATGTGATGTTCTTTCCACACGGCGAGACAGGGAAAATGAGAATCCCTTTTTCAGTGCTTCGAAAAATAAATCAGTGTGATGTTACGTTCCACACACCAAATTGTCTGGGGTTTCTCAAATGCACGTTCTTCATGGGATGACTGCCTACAGCGATACATGGTCCCGGCTGACCCGAGGGTCATTCCCCCAGTCCTCTTTCGGAAGGGGAGAGATGTGACGTGCCTGCACCGCAGGACGCACGTGACATAAAGGCAGATAGCAGTGAGACCACATGTCCGCGTAGCTCAGTTGGAAGAGCGACTTAGTCCAGAGTGAGGGGACCTGGGTTCGATGCCCGGCGTGGACAAATTTGAACGTTATAATACACCCTGTCCTTTTGGTTGTTGAAAGCCTATTCAATAATGAAAATTCTTTCATCAGATTAAAGAATCTGTCTGCGGCGATTGTCTGCGTTACGCTGCAGCAAACGTTTCGCTTTTAACATCCTCTGCTGCTTCAGTTGTGGGGGTGAGGAAGAAAGTGCTCTATACTCAGCCGGTAAGCTCTTACCCTTAGGTCACTCCGCAGCACGCGTGACATAGACATTCTTGAAGTGTTCAGCTGACGAGCCTTCACTGATTGTTTTTTGACAGGATTTCGTCGAATACGGGCTGCCACTGTTTTCACCAAACATGCAGTCGTCACGGTACGCGGCGGACATTTTCTGGGGTGGTCAGCGACGGTCCCAGTCTCAAGGAGCCTATTTATGATCCTGTAGACAAAAATTCGGCTGATTTTCAGCTTCTTCAACATGTTAAAAATCTCGGAAGCTGATTTTCCAGCTTTGTGCAGCACTATTATAGAAAACACGTTACCTCCTCTGTGACTCAACGCACAATGATTCACTAGCTGCTTCATGCCTTCTGACTCATCGGTGTCGTTGCATACCGGTTGCGCGCCATCTGTCGAACGTTTGTAGCAGTATTTATGCTAAGACTGGGTAGCTAACAAGAGAAAATTTTATATTTAGGAGTTTTGCAAAATAATAATATAAAGAGTACACTGCACTTTTTCTTAAAGATAATTAAAAATCATTATCAGTCTAAAATGATCTCTAGTTCCAAAATAGCATTCTGTTGCTTTGAAAAAATCACGATAAAAAAAAAATAACTCTTAATAAGTCTTCACTGAGATAAACGTTTTGTTAATTCAACCAAATTATTTTGTTGAATTTGCAAAATTATTTTGTTGAAAATTATTGTTGATTTAAAAAAATTTATTGTTATCACGACAAAACGTTTTGCTCATTTAACAAAATGATTAGGTCGATTTTTGGGAATTTGTTTGATGCAACAAAACATATTGTTATCATGACAAAATCTCTTGTTGCTGCCACAAAACATATTGTTATCGTGACACAATAAGTTTTGTTGCTATAACAATATGTTTTGTTGCAGCAACAAAACATTTTATCATGATAACAATATGTTTTGTTGGATCAAACAAATTCCCAAAAATCGACCTAATCATTTTGTTAAATGAACAAAACGTTTTGTCATGATAACAATAAATTTTGTTAAATCAACAATAATTTTCAACAAAATAATTTTGCAAATTCAACAAACATTTTTGTTGACTGTATATCGTCATTGTTTTTTGTTGAATTAACAAAACGTTTTTCCCAGTGTTCCTACAGAAAAAAAAATAATTTTTACGAACCTATTCAGAAAAATAATGAGCTCCAACAGGAAATTAAATTACTAATTCACTCACATTAATAGTAAAAGCACATTTCGTCATTGCACTATTGGAATTCTATCTGATACGTGACGGCGCTTTACGTGGCTTCTTGACTGAAGCTGTAGCACGATCGTCTTCACACGAAGTCAAACGAGGCTGGTTCGATCCCTACCAGTCGTAAACGAAAAGGATCTGAAAATGGGAAAATTTGCGAAGCGAAATTTCTGTATAAATACGAAAAAAACTCGATTCTGAAATAAACGGAATTATTGACTACGGAAAATATGCCAAAATACGGAAGTTAGGAGAAAGAGGCCCTTTTAAAAACGAAAATTTTGTTAAAAGATAGATACCTCTTAGCAACTTTGCTGCACATTATTTTCAGGAATTTTCCGTGAGTATACACCACCTATTTTTTACAGTGTACAGAGCTTGGTGAAAATGTTACTGCAACTCTAGGTGAATACAAAGGCCACAAAACATTGCGTAAAGGTCCGCTGACGTCATATGCACTTCGAAAAATGATTCAGGATTCCTGATGGTCAGGACAGAAAGAAGGGGCAATATAATGTTCACATGACACCGAAGACCACCGTCATAGTGCAGCTGGTTTAAGTTGCTATGCAATGCGTGAGAGATGGACGTTTCTGACGGATGTTCGAACACAGTTCTGCCGGTCGTCTTGCCTGCTGCTTTTCCGGGTTTTTTCGCAGACTCCCCGTGTTTGGGAACCCGAATGCATAGATGGTTCTCTCTGTAGTCGACCCCGGGCGCACTTTGTCCTTAATGCCCCCCTCCCCCTCCATTACGCAAAATGCATGGGTTCAGAGCCGCCCTTAGCAGCTGCGGGACCGGTTGTAAACCTAGCCGGGGGCCCCTTGATTTAAATTTCACGTATATAAATTCGGTATGAATTGTATATACACTATATTGACAAAAGTCACCGAATTACCTAGAAGAGAAACACAACATGGCATTTATTGACATACATTAATACGGTGTCGGTCCACCTTTGGCCTACACGTGCCTTCACTAGTTCCGTGTTTGAGTGCTTCACCTACGTGTTTTGTGTGTCCCTTCATTGTTCTTCTGTGTGTGTGCCGAAGTTAAAGGTCTGTGCTTTCGTTTAAGATCCCTCACGAGTTGGTGAGTGCTTATTTTTTTCATTATCAGTGTTTTAATTTCCATACCGAGCTTGTCCTTTTCTTCGTTAACCCTTGTAATTTATTATTTCATCTGCCGATGAGGGCGCTGTTCCCGCCCGCATCGCTGCAGCTCCTCGCGTCGACTCTTCAACGACAGACGCAATCGATCAATCATCTTCACTTGCTAGGAGAGAGCCTCTTAATTTCCCTCCTGTCATTTGCACGTCTTCTCTTGCTCAGGTCTCCGACTCTGCCATTGAGAACGTGGATATGACGTCCCTGGCCTCTGCTGACGATGATGAATTCATGGACGTCTCTGTTGGAGTCGCTAATCTGCCCTCTACAGTTTCTACTGCCTCTGCTTCCAGTTCATTGTATTATGCTGCGTCAATGACTTCCAGAGAAGGCGCTTCTGCATGCACGTATTCTGCGGCTGCTTCTGGTATTCCACCGGCTTCTTCCTCGTCTCGTCTGCCCCCTATGGATTCTTACGTTACTCTTAACGGTGAAACCATCTTATTAGACATTCCCGAGAACTCTCCTACTGGTCAACGTCTTCATTTGACCCTCGATTTGGGGGTTTGTTTTGATGCGCTGCCCAACACTCCTTTGAAACAGTACAGCTCCGCTCTCAAGAAGATGCTTCCTGCTTGTGCCATCATCCACCTCACCCGAAAGCCACGAACTGTGATTGTTTATTTTTCGAAGAAAGAATATGCCGAGCTTGTCTTGTCTCGGGGCCTATCAATTGGCGATCATCACCGCTTAGCCGAATCCATCGCCCAGCGTCCTGTTCTGGTCTCTCTACATCCGGTACCCCCAAAGATCTCTGATGATATGCTGTGTGCTGCACTTAGTCGATGCGGCAGAGTAGTCGGCCCAGTGAAGACTCTCTCGTCTTCTCCCTCTGACCGATGATAAACACATCTGTGGCTTCGGTAGAACTTCTCGCATCATCTTTTTTGACGGAAGAACATCTCATAAAGTTTCCACGGTTCCTCGATGTCCGTTGCGGTAACGAGCGCCGCCGGATTGAGCTCCTCACCTCTGCTCATTACTCACGCTGTAAGGCTTACGGGCATCAGCAGGCTCATTGCTCACGCTGCAAGGCTTACAGCCATCAGCAGGCTCATTTACCCAATGCAGAGCCACTGATTCCTGCAGCTCCAAGACAGCATTCTACCTCTTCCTCCGTTTCTGCTGCCATGCCTCCTCCTGCGTCTTCACCTCTTGGACCTAGTTCTGCCGAAAATCTGATTAAAGCCTTCGATCAACACGCGTCTTCCGATGTTGCTTTTTCTACTCTGTCGGATTTTCCTCCGCTTGACTCCTCCTTGCCTTCCTGTGTTTTCTCTCCATCAGCGACCATCACGGCTGTTCCTCAAACCTTTCCTCTGATTCCACATCTCGTGTGTCATCGATCCACGGCAAACGTCGTTCTACCACCAGTACTGAGGCCCGGAGGAAAAAGAAGAAATCACCTTCTCGGACTGGCCGCCCACATCGTTCCACCCGTCAAGTAGGCTCCAAGTCTCCTCTGTCACGCTCTAGCTCTTCCTCTTCAAAGTACAAAGGTCCTCTGCCGACGTTCGAAGATTTCTCGACTCTGCTTACCAATGCCTCTCTTCCATCAGAACCTGTCTCCTTTGAAGATCTTTACGAGTTTCTCACTCATAAAACAAATCGGGAGGCTTCTCTCGTCTTTTTACAGCAGTTTTTAGCAGTTCTTCCCGAGGTCTTCGTCCAAGCAATCTCCATCCTCGAATTCCTCCGGCATAATGCCAAGCAACCCGACTACATCTTGTTGCGTCGTGGTATCATCAATCGCCTCGACACATTCCAGAAAGCTGCCATAGCTGCTCTTCATCCGACGTCGGACTTACCCATTCAAGGTCGCCACTCTGAATTGTAGGGGTGTGCCAATCCCCTCGCTAATGCTCTCGTTCTAGAAGAACTCTCGCCTCTTGGGGCCGACTTACTCCTTCTACAAGAGACGAACTGCCTCTCCTCGACACTTTTTCATAGATGGCGCACTTGGGAATTCACCTTTAACCATGCTTTCCGTTACTCTGTGCACGGTGGTACAGCAGGAGTATTAGTCTGCCATCTCCGCATGCCGTGAAAGGTCCTTCTATACTACGTGGTCGCCAGTGACCACGTGGTTCGCTGTTACACCAAGTCTCTTACACCTCGCGGTCAGTTAAGACTTTGCATTAATTTTTTGATATTCTTTCGCACTGCGGTTCCCCGCCTGTGATCATTTTGTTCTTCCTCAAGCATTGTTCTGTTTGCATCACGTTGTAAATTTGTCATTACTCATTCAATGCACATATCATCGTTTTTATCAGTTTGTACCATTCCTGTTCTTTTTTTTTTTTCTATGAGACGATTCCATGATGCTTGTCTCCTCTGTTTTGTTACATTAAAGCGATTCTGAAAACACCTTTGGCCTTAATGCATGCACTGACCCTTCGAGATATGCTTTCGACAAGGTTTTGGAACACAGCGATAGGTATGCGATTCCATTCAGTACATAATGCTGAAGCTAACTGTTGCTGAGTAGTAGGCCTTGGTTCCCAACTTCTTATGCGGCGCTCTAATTCATCCCATTGGTGCTCTATGGGATTAAGATCAGGGATCGGTGCTGGACAGTCCACACACGTTACGGAATTACACACCGTAACCCTCCTTGCTTTATGGCTCGATGCATTATCCTGCTGGTACAAACAAGGCTCGGTTTCATACAGTAGTGTTGCCACAGAGTTGGTAGGGCACAATTGTCCAGAATATTGAGGTAGACGTGCTGGTTAACAGGTTTATTCACGATAACAAATGGGCCTGGACCATACCACGAAAAACACCCCCACACGAGTACTCCACCAGCTCCAGACTTGACCGTAGGAACAGTACACTGTATATAAATAGCGTTCCCCCGCGGCTGCCGCCATACCCACACACGGCAATCAGACTGATGGATCGTGTATCCGGATTCATCAGTCCATAGGACCCGTTTCCATTGATCTACGATCCACGATAAATGTTCTTTACACCATGCTAAAAGATGAGTAGCATTCCGAGTGGAGATGAGAAGTTTATGAGCAGCCGCACGACCGTGGTAACCTATGGAATGAAGTTCTATGCAAATGGTTCGTCTATATACCGAGATTCCAGCATTTTTACTTACCTGTACACTGAGGTCTTGTTCAGTACTCTGTCGATAAGCTGTAACGACTCTCCTGAGGCTTCGACGTCCTCTATCACTGATTTTCTTTGGTCTGCCGGTACGTTTTTCTGCTTCAGGCACGCCATGTGTCTTCCACTTTTTCAGAACATCCAAAACAGTTGACTTGGGTATGGTTAAACGCCTCTCGGTTTCTCTTATGGACAACCCACTAATATAACACCCAACAATCTTTCCTTTCTCAAAGTCAGTTCAGCAGTATTTTCACTCAAACTAACAGGGCGATATGATCGCGGTCATACCGTTTGCAGCTGTACCGCGCATCTTAACAACGCAGCGGATCCGTTCATTTGGTTTTGAAGGGGTGTCCGGTGACTTTTGTCAATATAGTGTATATTTAAATATACATTTCAATAATTGTATGTATATTTAAATTAAAAATTCAGAATAAATTGTATATACACAATCTACCAACAAGTAATTGGACACCCCTGCAATTGACGATATCTGCGGTCCTGATACACATCACGGCCGCTGCCGTTAAATAGTGTGTGAGAAACAACAACGCAACCAGTCGCATGCAAGATGCCACGCAGTTCGGAGCTCTCTGATTTCGAGAAAGGTGTAATCGTCGGGTATCACAGAAATGTCCGATCTATATGTGACATATTCAGCGAGTTGAAGTACCCAAAATAGACAGTGGCCTACGTGATTGGCAAGTGGAAGATGAGAGGTGACTGTCGGAATGTGCCCCGACCCGGCAGATCCACAAAACTGGGAGTTAGAGACCGAAGGGTGCTGGCCAGAGAAATTCGGAAAAACCGCACCAAATCGATAGGCCACATCCGCGAGGAGTTTCAACAGGCATCAGGGAGTGTTCTTTCGATGAATACCATCCGTAAGGAAGCCCATCTGCTCGGTTATCGTGGACGTGCTGCCGCCCACAAGCCTCTGATCACCAAGTCCAATAGCGCTGCTTGGCTAACGTGGTGCACAAAACGTCAACAGCGGACCGTTGAACAGTGGAAACAGTTTCTCTGGAGCGACGAATCAAGGTTCATCCTCTACCGTTCGGATAACAGGGTCTGGGTTTGGCGTCTGCCTGAAGAACGCCTCCTGCCGGAATGTATTGTGCAAACTGTGAAGTTCGGCGGCGGTGGAATAATGCTATGGGGGTGTTTCTCCTGGTATGGTAGACTCAACGCCGAGACCTACTGCACCATTTTGGATGACCATGCGCTTCCTACGTTGTGGCAGGTTTACGGGGTGGACCCATGTTACTTTCAGGATGACAATGCCACCTGTCATGTTGCGAGGTCCACCATGGCTTGGTATGGTGACAGTGGGGTTAATCGAATGGACTGGCCTGCGCAGAGCCCGGACCTTAACCCTATCGAGCACCTCTGGGACGAGTTGGAGCGTCGACTTAAGGGGTGCCCCCACCGTCCGAAATCGGTGAAGGAACTGACCTGTCTTCTCCAAACCGAGTGGGAAAAAATACCGCTAGCAGTCGTACAACGCTTGGTTGAGAGTATGCACCGGAGGGTCGCAGCTGTAATCGCCGCTCGTGGAGGCTCCACCAACTATTGAAGGTGAATAAACTTTGGTTTTGTTTTTTTTTGCTATCACAGATGTCCAATAACTTGTTGGTAGATAGTGTATATTTAAATATAAATTCAGCAATCCATGTTAAAAAAAAGAATAATTAAACGCGACGGAGTTTAAAAAATGAAATTGGAATAATTGAAAATAAGAAATGCACTTCCTCGCGCTCTCTCTCTCTCTCTCTCTCTCATTTTCTTTCTTTTCTTCTTCTTTCCTTAGGGTGTGAGCGCTGGGCCCTGTGCTGCCACTACTGTCGCTCACCCCTAAGGGCGGCTCTACCTAGGTTTACCTGAAAAGTGCCGATGCGCTGGTAGTAAAACATCATAAGACGAATGAAATCTGATGCCACATGACATCAGGTATACCTACGAGGCTGTTACCCATGGTTGTTGATGATGACACTTAAAGACGTTGCTACTGCAGTCGTAGAGCGATCACCTGATAATTATCCTTATGTACGGTATATGAAGGCATTTAGGTTTTTACCCTACACATTTGTACGGAAAATTTTGTGCGCGAAGTATTGTACTGCTTTCTCTGTACTTTTACCTACACCGGTGTCCAAAAGCAACGTGACAAACACAAAATCATGAATATCACAAATTCCCCACGACAGAGTTTAATGACAGTTGCTACGGACTTACATACATCGATAACGCAGCAATACATAACAGAAATGGAATGGCATCACCACTTCATCCACCAAGGCGCATCGAAGTCTCGAGAGGGATCTGGGAGGGAGCTGCCGGCATGCAGTTGCAACCGAAACATGCTCTATCGCTGGGGTGCACAACCTTTTAGCACTTACGGTAAGGTGACCAGACGTCCTCGTTTTCTGGGGATAGTCCTCAATTTCGTAAAAACTTATTGAGGACGTCAAATGTCCTCAATTTCTTAGTTTTTGTTCACGATTTTTGAAATTTCCCCCAAAAAATTGAAATAGGTAAAAATGTGTTAACAAAAGGCGTAGAATTCAATTGAATTTACCAAATGCAACCAAATTTAGCATCAATTTCTGATTTAATTGCTAGGAAATGATTTCATAAAGGAAAAGTATGGAACTATTTTCCGAAGCGGATGATTTTTTCTCTGAATTAAGTTAGAAACCATGCAGTATTAATGGGAGACATGCCGAATCATCGAACAAAGTCATCTCGATAAATGTGGTGTTACGATTTCGTTTCTGTTTTAAGTACTTCTTTTCTATTCTAACTGGATTTAACTAAAATATTTTTATGATGGGAAATGAATCACATCTTTCTCAGCATCCACTTTCTTGCAATTAAATAAGTAATTGATGTAAAATTTGGTTACGTTTGATAGATACCTTTAAGAGTTCCACAACATTTGTTCAGCACATTTTTCATTAAACTGTTTCTTCAAGTGAGGTTATTGGACTTGGAACATTCCTTCTCATAGAGATAACATGCAGCTATTCCTTAATTTCTGCTCGGTCAGTGTATAATAATTTTCTGGCTTCAGATATCTATTCTTGTGCAGAATCACAATAAAATTTCAGTACATATTCCAAATGTAGCTTTGTTTGCAAGTGCTGCCCCCTACAAGTAAGATTTCAAATGTATCGGAAGCAGTATTCTGCATGATAGTATTTTGTTGCTATTTTATACTTATTTCACATGAAAATCATTCTTACGATTCGTCGCACGTTTTCCAATGAAACTGGACAATTATGGGACATTTCATATCATTCTTTGCTAACCTTTGGCTTTCCCATAATGTGTCAGACGCTGTCCTCAATTATGTCCTCATTTTTAAACGAAATTTTCCTCAATTTTGCATTGAAATTCAGGACAAATGTCATTTTGTCCTCAATTGCATTCTCAAAAATCTGGTCACCTTAATTTAAGGGCCAATTTCAGATTGACTAAACAACGGTGGGCCGCAGCGGGTATCCCCAACAAAAGATTCCAAAAACATCCCCAAACCAAAATATTGAAGAAAAAAAAAAAAAAAAAAAGTCAATTACAAAAATTAAATAAACAAAACAATTTACTTGCTTAAAAAATACGCAATCGTCGAGAAAACCTTTTTTATTTTTTGTAAGTCTCTAGCAAGAAATTTGGCATTGTTTGTTTTTTATTAGTCTTTCAATATCTGGTTCAATGTTGTACAAACACACAGATACGCAGGTTACCCTCCAGGTGATTATCAGTTAGACCACAACGACTTCTTGATTTACTTTTTTCATTGCAGAAAGTGTTTGTTTGCATAAGTGCTTCCGAATAATGTTACCGTTTTTAGAAAGTGGATTTTCAATCTCTTCATTTCACAAGGCAAGTAGTTTACGTGACATTATAGTAAAGAAACTTCTGCAAATTTAACCTTCAATTCGGAGTTATATTGGAAGTCAGCAAGCTCCATCTGAAAATCGACGGGCGCCGTTTCAATATTAGTTGCAAATGGTATTGTAAACACTGTTTCTGTATCCTCATAAAATCTTCATACCATTATACATGTATATACACTGAAGTGCCAGAAAAACTGGTACACCAATCTAATACTTGGTAGGTCCCCCACGGAAGCGCAGGACTGCAGAAATACGACAGGGCATGGACTCCACTAGCTTCTGGAAATATGCTGTAGGCAATGCACACCATACTTCCTGCACAGCGTTCCACAATTCTGGTGTATTCCGAGTTCTCGGATTATTGTGTTCGATAGCGCGTTGCATGGCATCCCAAATCTGTTCTGTCACGTTCAGATCTGGGGACTTGGGTGGGAATGGCAACACCCCAAACTCAGATGAATGTTCCTCTAACCATAATAGGGCGTCCCGGCACTTGTGTGGAGATGCATTGTCTGTTGGAACAGGCCCAACGCATCAGCATGAATGCAGGACATGAACGAGTGTATCTCGTCAGAAAAGATGCGCACATAGCGTTGGCCGGTCACAGACGTTTGTAGACGTACCAGGGGTCCCAGTGAAGTCCAGATAAACACACCCCATACCATTACGGACCCCCCACCAGCCGGTACAGTTCCCTGTTGACAGGCGGGATCCATGGCTTTATTGGGTTTGCGCCACACACGAATCCTTCCATCTGCCCGATACAGTTGGAAATGCGACTCGTCAGACCAGGCTACTTGTTTCCAGTCATCAAATGTCCAGTGGCGGTGTTGCCGTGCCCAAACGAGGCGCATAGCTCTGTGTCGTGCACCCATCAAGGGGACTCGAGTTGGGCGTCGGCTCCCAAAGCCCATATCGTGCAGGGTACGTTGCACAGTCCGGACGCTGATGCTTGTTGAAGCTCCAGCATTGAATTCCGATGATACCTGCGAGAGTGTTGCACGCCTATCGCGTGAAACGATTCTTGGGAGCTGATGATGGTCACATTCACTCAATGTCTTTTTACAGCCACACTGGTATCGTAGGTTGGAGGTTTTGCCGGAATTCTTGTAGTCACGGTACACCCTTGCAATGGTCGTCCGCAAAAATCCAAACTTCGTTTCTACCTCCGAAATACCATGGCCAATCTCACGAGCGCCAACTATGACGCCGCGTTGAAAATCGCTTAAATCGTTATTACTTGTCATTCTCATGCCGAAAACAGCTCTGACAGCTGGCAAGGATGTCTATCGCTTTATATACGCACTGGTGGACGCAACCGAGTACGCGCATAGGTGACGTCGCTATGAATTTTTCATAAGCTCGTTTGTACCAGTTTTTCTGGCACTTCAGTGTATACTTGTGTGTACCACCATACCCCATAAAATTTTCATATCCCTATAATTTTCCTATACATGTTTCACTAATTCCCGTTTCGTGCAGCTTGGTGCGCGTGGGTCACATACAATAAGACCGAGGGCAGCGGGTTGTGCATGTCTGCTCTATCGGTTTCATGTCTGGAGATTTAGCGGACCACTCCATCCTGTGAATATTCTCACTCACCAGGTATTCGTCGACTAACCGGGCCCTATGGGGACGGCTGTTATCGTCCATTAAAAGGAACTGGGGGACAACAGCTCCACTGAAATATTTTACATAGGGATCTAGGATGTCATCCCTGTAGCATGCAGCAGGCAGGGTGCCTCTTGAAAACACGTGCAGTGGCGTGTGCCCATCTAACGTGACGCCAGCCCAAACCAAAAATTCTCTACTACCGTAGTGGCCAATTTCCCTAACGCTGGAGGAAAGATTTCGGCTTCCCGCACCTCTCCAAATGTACTCACATTCAGAATTCATGTTTCGGTCGTACCATGACTCATCACTGAAGAAAACGCAGGCCCATTAATCAAGGGTCTACGGGTGATGTTGTCGGGCCCCACACATAGTCAATTAATTTCCTTTTGTCTGTTTAAAAGAAATGGCACAGGTCTCTCTTTCTTTCTTCGTTTCCCTGAAGAGCACCGTTTAGTTCGTTATATTCTGAAGGACGCATAGTTTTGCTTAAATGACACCTTATACAGGGTGATTGTAAACTCCTTCAACAAAACAAGAGGGGTGATAGTACACATCAAGACGAACAACATTTGCAATGGAACCTAGGGCCGCGTACCCCTCCTCGTGCCAGAAAAGAGCATGTTCGAAAAACGTCCAGCAGGCACACGGAGTTTCAACCAGTGCACGAAAAGCACAAGATGCAAATCAGGTGCGCTGAACACGTGCGTAGACGATGAGGGGCAAACATTTAAAAACACAGCCGAACCCGTTCAGCGATATTACCGTGCGAATATCACATGAGAATTGATGTATACGTCTGACCGGCGCAGCGTACCTTGTGTTCCTGGAGCAAGTGCTTCCCGGTCTGTTGCAGGATGTTCCGCATACCGCACGGAGGGACATGTGATTTATGCATGATGGCGCCCCAGCACACTTTGCCACCGTGGTCCGATACTTCCCAAATGCGACATATCCCGGGCGGTGGATTGGACGTGGTGGACTTGCGGCTTGGCCTCCATGCTCCCCGGACCTTAATCCACTGGACTTTTTCTTCTGGGAGGGCACATGAAAACATTGGTGTACGAGACACCTGTGGACTCCCTGGAAGATCTCGTCGCGCGAATCGCTGTTGCTGCGGACAAGATCAGCACCACACCGGGAGTCTACAAGAGGGTGCGACAGTCGTTCATTCGCCAGTGTGGACTGTGCAACGACGCCCTTGGGCGCCAGTTTGAGCAGCTCCTTTGAGTGTTTCTCTGATGCGATTGGAATTGTGTAACTCATAAATTAGGTATGTCTCTTTGTTTTCACTGTTGAAGGCTCAACGTGAATATGTAACTTTGCTCTTTTCTGGCACTAGGAGTGGAATGCGGCCCTAGGTTCCATTGCAAATATTGTTCGTCTTTATGTGTACTATCACCCCTTTTGTTTTGCTGAAGGAGTTTACAATCACCCTGTATCTTCGTTAGTAAAAAGATGTCATTCTTTGAACTGATATTTCAATCACATTCTCTTGTATAATATTAACATACATGTATAAGAACTATTGCTGTGGCTGTGAAAAGGGGCCAGAAGTCCGCTGTAATAGCGGCTTTCCTGCCATCCAGTGTTTCAAAACTAAAACCGTGAAAATGATTTCGAAATATTTTACCTATTTATCGAAAAAAATTACCCAAAATTGCCTTTATTTTTAATATTTCACTCAAAGATGCAATTCTTGGCTATTTCTTTGGCCAGTTTCATAGTAAGTTTGCACAAAAAATTTTGGAAAATCTTTTTGCTGAGCCCTCTCCCTCGCGCTTTGCAATGTCTTTTCAGTACACCCATTGTTGTTCTTTTTTCATTTCGCTCTGTTATCGACTTCAATAACAAGAAATTGTTTCTAAAGTAGGAGGAGATGCTGAAAAGTTCTCGGCCTAATCCACTTCCTGTAATCGTAGCATTAATTTGTCAGTGTAGCTCGAAAGAGGGTTCTTTTGTATTGTAAAGTGCCGATTTTCAGATCAATAGCTTTTTATTTTTATTTTTAATTTTGCAGATGTTTGACGTCCTGAACTGAATCATATCAATGCAAAGTGTTGAATTTTCGAATGTGGAACTCCGGGCTGTCATGAAATTTCTATTCCTGCAAAAGAAAACTGCGAAGGAAATCTATGAGTGCATATGACGCAAACATTAAGTGACAAATGCCCTTCATATTTCACTGTGAAGAAACGGTGTGATAAATTTCAGCGTGGAGACTTTGAGACCGAAGATGCAGCAAGATCTGGGAGGCCTTCAACAGTGACAACACCCAAAATTGTTGACCGTGCTCATGACTTTATAATGAATTAGCTTTATTTACTTTCCGCTAAGCTAATTATTATGAATGATTCTCTTCTTACCAGCTAGCTAATGATATACTTGCACTAAGCTTCAAAATAATGAATTCCCAAAAGGGTGTTGTTACTAGTTAATTACGAACTTAAACAAAGTCTCAACGCTGGTTATTTATAGTAAGTAATAAAAGTTATAAACCTAACAGCCAGACAGAGGTCTGACAAAAACTATGAATTGAGAAAGACTGACTTACTGAAAAACCTCTTTATTTCCAAGACTCTTGGTCAACTAAGGCACTCATAACTCTTGTACATTATAATGAATAATCTTTCCTCCTCATAACAACACACAAGCTCACCTCATAACAACACACAACCTCACCTCATAACAACACACAACGCCCCTAAGTCTCGATGAACGCGCCTATATACTAGCTACCACCACGTCATGACTTACACTCATTGCCAGATCACATTCAGCGGGTGAAATAATATTTCGTTCAGTAGGAAGATAATTTACATAGTAAAATAAAATAACCAGAGATAGTAAAATCAAAAGGAAAGTGAATATAGAGTATACGTTACAACTTGATTTTATCAGATCGGCGAATCTAAGCTAAAACAATCGCTGAGACACTGGAGATACCCAGGGAACGTGTTGGGTTCATAATTCATGAGCACTTGGATATGCAGAAGATGTCAGCGAAGTGGGTACCCAAATGTTTGAATGTCGATGAGAAATGAAAACGAGTGGACACTTCCAAATCGGTTTTGCATCATTTTGAGTGATCTGGTGATAGTTTGTTTGCAGCGAATTGTCACTGTCGATGAAACGTGGTTTCACTACTACGATCCAGAGACGAAACAACAGTCCCTGCAGTGGCTGCACTCGGATACTTCACTGCCAAAGAAAGTCAAGACTCAAAAGTCTGCACGAAAGGTCATGGTAACGGTTTTTTTGGGAATTCGGAAGGCGTTTTACTGACTAACTATCTCCCGAAGGGCTAAACAATAAATGCTGAATACTATTCCAACTTACTGTGCCGATTAAACGAGGCGTTGATGAAAAAAGGCGAGGAAAACTGCAGAAAGGTGTTCTTTATTTTTGCAGAACAATTCTCCGGCTTACAAAAGGCTGGCAAGTCAATGGATGTTTTGAGGGATCTGGGGTTTAAGTGCATAGACCATCTACGCTACACCCAAGACCTTGCTCCATCGGAATATTTCCTGTTCCCAAACCTTAAAAAAATTTGAAAGGGAAGCATTTTTCGAATGATTCGGAGGTGATACCAGCAGCAGAGCAGTATCTGCACTGTAAAAAAATTTCTGAAATTCACGGGCAACTTTTCGTCATTTCTTTCGTTAATTCACGAAGCATATTTCTGATACAACCTGTTCCGTGAAATGACTGAAAGAAACCTGAATTTCACGGATTTTTTTGTTCCACGGAAAAATTCTGAATTTTCAGAAACCTTTCCGCAATTCCTTTCGTATATTAACGGAAAATCTCCGTTCTCACTTTTTCCGTATCCGTATGAAGAGAAATTACCGGAAACAGGAGCTATTGGTGAGAATACTTGAGGTTTGATTAACTTTTTAAATTTCAATCGTCTGTCGAATTTTGAAGTTCCGTAGCGAAATCGGATATTGTGAATAGTATATCGCATGGATTTTGTTTATTATGACACAGGATATTTCTTCTTCTTTCCCCTATTTGGTGCACCAGCTACTAATTATATATTGTGTTACTGTAAGAAACCGGGTACTTATTGTACAGATGATTGATTATACGATGCCTGTGTATCAGTCTTTGGACAACTTAAGACAAAAGCTATTGTAGAGTAAATTTATGTTTAGCTTTTTTTTTTTTTTTTTTTTTTGGATATTTAACGACCACCGTGAGCAACTCAATGGGCTATAAGCAGTCGCCCGTCCCAAATTTAGGGTCACTGGTTCCAGGGAAGGGAGAGAGCCAGTGCCGTAAGACAAACACAACATCCATGCCTGACCGGGATTCGAACCCGGACCCCTTACGGACGAATGATCAGAGGCCAACGCCTTAGACCACTGCGCCACCGGGGCGGCTTAGCTTTTGTGTGTGTGTGTGTGAAACAATACTATAAAAATGTACATTTCACCTTTTTTTAAAGAGAGTTGAAAGTCATTGTCAGTTTAAAAAAAAAAAAAAAAAAAAAAACAAGTTGCAAAGCATATTTTGCTTCGAAAAATCTGGATGAAAAATGCTTAATTTGTGCAAAGTCCTCCTACAGAAAAAAAGAAAAAATATTACAAACCTATTCAGAAAAATAATAAGCTCCAACAGAAAATAAAATGACTAAATCACTCGCATTAATGACAAAAAAAAATTTCATCGGTGCCGAATTTCTTTTACGATGTACGTGAAGGGGCTCGCCGAGCATTTGTATCTCAGTGGTTAAAGGCGAGAGTTACTTGTTGAGTCGGTTCCAACGTCGGGGGTTCGATCATGACTCAGCGGAAGGATTTTATACGTAAGGGCTGAAAAGTAGAGCTATAATGAATTAGCTTTGTTTATCTTTTTGCTAAGCTAATTATTATGAATGAATAATGCTCTAAGCTTCAAAATGATGAATTCCCAAAAGGGTGTTGTTACTCGTTAATTATGAACTTAAACAAAGTCTCAACGCTGGTTATTTATATTAAGTAATCAAAGTCATAAACCTAACAGCCAGACAGAGGTCTGACAAAACTAAGAATTGAAAAAGACTGAACTTACAGAACAACTTGTTTATTATGATGACTCCTGGTCAACTAAGGCACTCATATATCACTACTACATAACAACACACTGCAACGCAACACACCAACTACACCAACCACACTCAACTCCAACGCAACAACACACAACGCAACAACACACAACGCAACACACTTCCCGATGAACGCGCCTATATACGAGCTACCACCACGTCATGACTTACACTCATTGCCAGATCTCATTCAGCGGGTGAAATAATATTCCGTTCAGTAGGAAGATAATTTACATAGTAAAATAAAATAACCAGAGATAGTAAAATCAAAAGGAAAGTGAATATAGAGTATACGTTACATCATCTCCCCCTTAATTTTCTTTTTTTTTTTTTTTTCTTTTTTTTTTTTTTTTTTTTCCGAAAAACCTATCAATTTTGGAGTGTAAGTCTTACATTTCGATGATTGACGTTTCTCGACCTTTTTTTTTTTTTTGATTTGTTGTTTGGTGGTAGCCGTATTTACATTATCAACTTGGCATAACAATTTACGAATCTGTATTCGACTGTGAAATTTGTAGTGTAGAACAAACCAAACCTGCATCGGCATACTTTCCTTTTATTCTGCCTAGCAGGAATCACTTTTTTAATTTCAAATTACGTGCGCCTCATTCGTGGAAATACAGAACAACTGTATCAGCAGCGAAATTTACCTGGAGCTGCCTAACAGTAACAATTTTATTATTTTCATTTCAAATTACGTTTGCCTCATGCGTTGAAATACAGAACAACTGTATCAGCAGCGAAGATTGCCTGAAGCTGCCTAACAGTAACAATTTTATTATTTTCATTTCAAATTACGTTTGCCTCATGCGTTGAAATACAGAACAACTGTATCAGCAGCGAAATTTACCTGGAGCTGCCTAACAGTAACAATTTTATTATTTTACCCCTAAGCACATAGATATATACAAAAAAAGTGGATTAGTAGATGGACATAGAAGAAATATAAAAAAAAAAAACACACATATATACACAAAAAGAATGCATAGGCCCACACGAAAAAAAGAAATTCTGACACGCCAACTGGTCGAGCAGGAAAAACAATAAACTGAGAAAAGAACCTGTCCACGAGAACTTACTTATCTCGAGGACGCATAAAAATTCTAGTGCGATAACGTTTTCCGGCCGAATGGGACTGGTGAAATCAGGTGGCTTGGATCTCTTCCGGGACGGTAATGGAACATCGGTCTGTTGTCGGTCAGGAATCTGGCGGTCTGGAAATCCCTGCGGCTGAGAAGAATGGTCAGAAGTCTGGCGGTCCGGAATCCCTTGCGGCTGAGAAGAACGGTCAGGAGTCTGGCGGTCCGGAAATCCCTGCTGCGGCTGATAGGAACGGTCAGGAGTCTGGCGGTCTGGAAATCCCTGCGGCTGAGAAGAACGGTCAGGAACGTCAGAAGTCTGGCGGTCCGGAAATCCCTGCTGCGGCTGATAGGAACGGGCTCCCCCAGGCTTTGGATATGAAGTCCCTTGGTGCTGGGGCCCGTTGTGTCCTTCCAGTATCTTTTTGGAGGGACGTGTCTCCGGCCACATCGCTTGTTTTCGTTTACGCCCACGGGGCATGATAGTAGTAGCAGGCATCGGCCCTGTTTGCCCTGAACGGAGGTTCCAGGGGCGAAACCCGGGCGGATGCAAAGATTTTTGCCTTCGTCGCTGTTGCGGCGAAGCAGATTGGGGAGACAAGTGACGTTTGCGCCCAGCTTTTGGTGGTGCTGGACGGTGTGGAATATTAAATGTTGGATTCATAACTGACAAATCCGAAATGTCCGACGCCTCTGAGTCGCTGCTGTAATTCAGCGGTCGTGCAGGGCGATGTTTGGATTTGCCTATAGGAATACTTTCCGATGAGGTATTCAAAGAAGAAGTATCCCGTGTTGGTGCAGAGGTAGCCGGAAACGGCGCAGCAATAGTCTTGGCAATGGTTGGAGGGAAAGGAACGATACTAGTATTCGACGAACGCGAATCGAGCCTTGGTCTCACGGGAGAATCAGGTTGCGGTTGTAGAAACTCGTCTGGAGGGGGGAGGGTGAAGGAAAAATCACTGGTGATTCGTCAAAAATGTTCGGTGGGTCGTCCACAATTTCTGGCGGTTGAACATGAGATATAGATTCTTGAGTCTGTGGAACAGAAGGTTGAGTAGGATTGATAATGAACTCGATATCCCGTTCGTGATACTTGCGACATTGATCAACATGTACATATTGAAAATTGTTGTTCGGTTTCTCCAGAACAATATTATTTTCAAAGACATTTGCCACCCGATATGGACCTTCGTAGCTGGGTGCAAATTTCTTCACTAAAGTATGCGAAACAGAAGACTGGAAGTGCGTTTCCACGAGAGTGAGATCTCCAACGACAAGATCTGGTTCCCTACGCCTAGAATTATAATATCGTGCTTGAGCCGCTTGTGCTCCTAGCATTGCAACACGAGCTTTTTCTGCCATAATGTGTACTGATTGCGGAGTTGGTCGCTGGTTTAGTTCGTCGATAATCCCCGTTAAATTTTCAAAAGGGGTTTTAATTTTGCGACCCAGAAAAAGTTCTGCAGGAGTAATTGCAGTAGACTCGTGGACAGACGAGCGGAGGGCGAACGCAAAAAGTTCTAAATGGTCATCCCATCTTTCATGGTGGTCCATTACGAAAGTCGCAATCATTTTCACTAGCGTTCGGTTAACGCGTTCTGCAGGATTACTCTGGGGATGATATGGGGAAATGAATTTGTGTTTAATGTGTAGTCTCGCACACATTCTTTCAAAAATGTCAGAAATAAATTGAGGACCATTATCCGAAACTACTTTATTAGGTGCACCATATCTAGAAAATTCTTCATTAACTAAGACATTACAAATAATCTCAGCCGTAGCGGCTTTAATGGGAAAAACTTCAACCCATTTAGAAAAATTATCAGTTAGTACTAAAACATAACGAGCTTTATTTTTAACAGATAATGGATAAGGTCCCAATAAATCTATGGAAATAATATCAAATACATGAGAACTTGAACTAGATTTCAAGTGACCGGCCGGTCTTACATTACGGTAATTATTAATCTGACACAAGTGACATGATTGAACGTATGCGAGCACACTTTGGTACATGCCAGGCCAATAGGCAACATCCCGCAATTTACAACGGGTCTTGCGAATACCTAAATGGCCTGCAAGATGTTTGTCATGAAATTCATTTAAAAGAGCCATTCTAAGGGTTCGCGGAATACATGGGCGAAACTCTGCCCTAGTAATCCGAGACTTTGTATAATAAAGAAGACCCTCTATTACTTCAAAATGTTGTGACCTTCCAGCCAGAGAAAGATCACTTTGTGGGGGCGAACCCGCAAGCAAAAAATTGTAAATATCCCCAAAATCTGGATCATTTATTAATTCTGCCATTATCTGCTCTCTGGATGTGATATCAGCTATCAGAAGTAAAGGCTGACATCCAGGAGTAGTTTCAGTGGGGACCCCACTAATCGGAACGCGAGATAATGCGTCCGGTAATTGATTCTTATGACCTGGCTGATACGAAATTTTGATATTGCTCTCTTGTAACTTCAGAGCCCACTTCATAAGTCTTTGAGATAGGTGTTTAGCAGAATTCAAATACTGAAGGGCAGAATGATCCGTAATTATGTTAACTGTCAATTCGTTAAGATAACATTGAAATTTATTCAGTGCATACACAACAGCAAGACATTCACGTTCCGTAGCTGAATAATTGCGTTCAGCTTTAGCTAAAGTACGAGACGCAAAAGCTATTGGATGCCCAGCTTGTGACAAAACGCAACCAAGACCAACTCCGGATGCATCAGTATAAATATCAAATTCTTTAGAATGATCCGGGAAAGCCAACACCGGAGGCTGAGTCAATGCAGACTTCAGTGTTTCGAATGCAGCGTTAGCTTCAGGTGTCCAAATAAACTTCTTGTATTTACGCTTTAAAGCATACAATGGCTCACATATTGTAGCATAAGCGGGGACGAACTGCTGATACCATCCGGTCATTCCCAGAAAGCGGGATAGTTCTTTTGCTGTTTTAGGCCGAGGAAAGTCAGCAATAGGCCTAATTTTTTCATTATCAGTGAATAAGCCGTGGGGAGTAATTTTCAACCCCCAGATATACAATCTCGTCCCTCGCTATCTGGCATTTACTAGGTTTTAACGTCAAGCCAGCATTGTATATAAGTTGGAACACCTGTTTGAGCAGAGAAAGGTGCTCGTCAAAAGTCTCTGATGTGATAATAATATCATCCAAATAGACATGCACATGGGGACCCAGGACAGGTCTGAGAACTGTGTCCATAAGCTTTGGAAAGTAGCAGGTGCAGAAGCTAAACCAAAAGGCATACGTAAATATTCATAGGCCCCAAAAGGAGTCACAAAGCCTGTTTTATCGACAGAGTCCGGATGTACTGCCACCTGCCAATATCCACTCGCCAAATCCAAAGTTGACATCCATTTGGTTGACGACAAGTCATTTAGAATATGTGACATGACAGGTAGGGGATAATTGATTGTTTTTGTGACTTGGTTGAGTTTGCGAAAATCTGTCACGAAACGAAATTCATTTGGTTGTTTCTTTGGAACCAAGAAGGCAGGAGCCGCCCAGGCGCTTGTTGATTCCCTGATTATGCCCTGCTTAATCATTTCCGCAATTTGACGTTGCATTTCCTGTTTTTTATGTGGAGCACAAGGGTAAGGTTTCGTCGCAATGGGTTTCCGAACCATCAGTGTCAATAACATGATAAACCACCTGTGTGAAACCAGGTTGATCCGAAAATAAACCAGGGCTTTCCTGTAAAAGGAGAGAAAGCTGGTCTCGTTGCCCCTCATTCAATTGGTCACTCAACAATAAACTCGTAATATCTACAGGAACCGTCGGAATCATTTCGACAGGTTCCGGAAAGGAAATCACATGTTGTACAAAATTCAAAGTTATTTGAAACTTGTTAATAAAGTCCATACCCATGAGACATTTCACGGGTAGCTCGTCTATAAGCAGGAAAGAATGTGTAAAACGAGCTTTTCCCAGCCCTAAAGATAATGTGACAGTTCCCGAAATACTGAAGATTTCGTTATTTGCACTCGCAAATACTGCGTTGCAGGCTGAACATGTATTGCAGAAAAAACATCATTGCAAAACTTTGTATTTAGGGCTGATATCTCAGACCCAGTGTCGAACTTTGTCTCGACAATAATGTCTTCAAGTGTCAAGAATACATCAGGCAACTGAGGAGTTTGAACAGTCACTAATACTGTTTTAGGGTCAGGATGTTTGGTATCAGGAAGCAGGACCGACCCTTCGTCTACTTCCTGTGGAAGTTTAAAGGAATTCTGGTGGTGTTATCATGTGGTCGGAAACCTCGACCCTGCCGGGTATCGGGAAAATTTTCACGATAAGGAAAATTGCGTGCACCCTGCGTCGGGAACTCCGCGTGTCTGTTGAGATTTTCATTTTCGTTACGTCTGCCCTCAGCACGGGCAGAAAAATTATTATTGCCCTGAGCATGATAACGTTCCGAATGCTGCTGAGTGGAACGGGTCGAGCATACTGTGCATTATGACGATACCCCGTAGCTTGCTCCGAAACTCGTTGCTGGTTCGCCACTCTTCTGTGTGGTGGAACGTATGAAGCTTGGGTGGGCACGTGTATGCTCGCGCTGAAAGTTTTGTCTATTATGCCGCTGAGGGTTTTCGGAATAAGCCTCGCGGGGTGCCCGAGCATGGTGAGTTGCAGCATGTTTGCCATGTCGCTCTTCATACGTGCGTATGAGGCGAAGGCATTCATGAATAGTGGTAGGGTGTCGAACCTCAAGAAAATCTTGCAAGAATGGGTCGAGCTGCTGTACGAGGGTATCCAACATGTCAACATGACTGGCATGTGGATCCCATAGATTATATAGGCGTGTAGTTTCCAACGCAAATGCAACAGGGCTATCATTGGGACCCTGCTGACGAGAAAACAGCTGTTGAGCAAGGCTAGCTCGACTGAGGCCGAAAGGAAAGACCTCCAAGAATTCTGCACGGAAATTCTCATAATGAGAATCCGGGTTCGACCTCGCCACTGCCGATACCAGGTCTTGGCGGTATCTCTCAAGCAAGTTCCGGCAATTTGGACCTTGCAGTCTTCCGGAATATTATATAAATCAAAATGGTCTTCCAGATCTTCGAGGAACTTTAAAGACCCCTCCAAACCATTGAAATAAATTGTTCCTGCATGCGGCACGAAATGGGCAAGCATTCTGCTTCGCTGAGAGGATTGAATTCCCTCAGCTACGACCCGCGACTCAGAGTGATAAGAAGCTGGTGCATTCCGAAATGGTGAAGAATGCTTGGGTATGTGTAGATTATTCATATCCAAGTCAGAGCCACAGGCTTCGTACAAATTGTCCAAACAAACACCATTACCCTCGAGACTTGCCGGAAGGTGGAAATTTGCAGTTGTCTCAGGTAAGGAAGCCATGGGTAATAATAGTCAGGATCTCGTGTTCGAGAAAAGTTCGGGCGCCAATTATAATGAATTAGCTTTGTTTATCTTTTTGCTAAGCTAATTATTATGAATGAATAATGCTCTAAGCTTCAAAATGATGAATTCCCAAAAGGGTGTTGTTACTCGTTAATTATGAACTTAAACAAAGTCTCAACGCTGGTTATTTATATTAAGTAATCAAAGTCATAAACCTAACAGCCAGACAGAGGTCTGACAAAACTAAGAATTGAAAAAGACTGAACTTACAGAACAACTTGTTTATTATGATGACTCCTGGTCAACTAAGGCACTCATATATCACTACTACATAACAACACACTGCAACGCAACACACCAACTACACCAACCACACTCAACTCCAACGCAACAACACACAACTACAACGCAACAACACACAACGCAACACACTTCTCGATGAACGCGCCTATATACGAGCTACCACCACGTCATGACTTACACTCATTGCCAGATCTCATTCAGCGGGTGAAATAATATTCCGTTCAGTAGGAAGATAATTTACATAGTAAAATAAAATAACCAGAGATAGTAAAATCAAAAGGAAAGTGAATATAGAGTATACGTTACAGAGCGTCGTCAGTTTTGCGGAATTTCAGTTTAAATACCGAAAAACCCTAAATGGACTTTTCTGAAATAAACGGAATTTCTGTGTACGGAAAAGCTGTAAAAATACGGTAGTTAAAATAAGCGGGCACTTTTGAAAACGGAAATTTCTGAAAAAGATGAATACCTACCGGCAACTTTGCTGCACGTTATTTTCCGAAATTTTCAGTGAATTCACATCACTTATTTTTTACAGTGTGAGTGATCATATTTCATATTTTTTTTATTTATTTTGGAAGGGTTAAAGAAACTCCAGAAACGCTGTGCCAAGTGTGTTGAACTTCGGGGTGAATATGTGGAATAGTCTGTAAGTTTAATGGCTCTAGCCCCTTTCCTTCTTGGTGAAGCCGAGTACTTATCACGCTGTGCCAAGTGTGTTGAACTTCGGGGTGAATATGTGGAATAGTCTGTAAGTTTCATGGCTCTGGTCCATTTCCTTCTTGATGAAGCCGAGAACTAATGAGGCTGTGCCAAGTGTGTTGAACTTCGAGGAGAATACGTGGAATAGTCTGTAAGTTTCATGGCTCTAGCACATTTCCTTCTTGGTGAGGCCGAAACTTATCAGGCTGTGCCAAGTATGTTGAATTTATGGGTGAATATGTGGAATAGTCTGTAAGTTTCATGGCTCTAGCCCATTTCCTTCTTGGTGAGGCCAAGAACTTATCAGGCTGTGCCAAGTGTGTTGAACGTCTGGGTGAATATGTGGAAGAGTCTGTAAGTTTCATGGCTCTAGCAAATTTCCTTCTTGGTGAGGCCGAGAACTTATGAGGCTGTGCTAAGTGTGTTGAACGTCGGGGTGAATATGTGGAATAGTCTGTAAGTTTCATGGCTCTAGCAAATTTCCTTCTTGGTGAGGCCAAGAACTTATCAGGCTGTGCCAAGTGTGTTGAACGTCGGGGTGAATATGTGGAATAGTCTGTAAGTTTCATGGCTCTAGCCTATTTCCTTCTTGGTGAGACCGAGGACTTATCATCCCTTCGTAGTTACCAGTAACTTTATATATAAAAGCCATAATTGAACTATAGAGAAGAAAAATTTACTTTTTTTCAAATTTTTGCTACTGAATGGTAGTGCAAAAATAGTTTCTTGAAAAAATTCATATCATGATAATTTAAAACAACAAATCGCATGGGCTTTCAGCTGCTAAGTGCATGCAGAAATCGTATCTTCCACGCTGCGAATCCTCGGTTGTTGCTGTGCACTGCTTCTGAAAGACGTAGGAATTCCTACAAAATATATTATTTACTGCCCCCTTCTATTCCTAAACGCATGCGATTTCAATGTAAATGTTAAACGACCGGAATCTCCTCTTCCTATATTTTCCCCATCCGGCCTCCCGTCAAATAGCGGGAGAAGAGAGATGGTGACTTACAAATTGGGTTTACCTAGCCTCAATGCATTCCAATTGCTTTTAAAACACTACGAATTGCCACAATATCCACCTTGCCAGTTGCCACATACACTGTCTTCTCCGTTGTCATCCCCCGATGGCTTCCGGTGTTCACCGTATATCCACCCACCCGATACCGACGTCGCCTCAGGGTAGTACGCGACCCCCCTACGCAAGCGCACCCCTTCTTCCTCTTATACTCGACCAAAAAATTGGAATTCTGATTGCAAATTACACACTGAATAGTCCGTTGATAGGTTTCAATGTACTTTGCCCCGAGCCACGAGGGAGTGTGAGATACTGATAGGAGAGAATAATATTCGACCTTAGGGGTAAACCGTGGTTATCTAACGTCGTTACGTACGCTCCTGCCGCTTCCATCTTGTGTTTCTACGCGTCTCTTACATCTTCTCCTTTCCCGGCTTTCTTTCGCCCTTCAGCAGTGGGTGCACAAACCCCATTGTCATGCAAATAAGATGACGATTTCTCGCGGAGATTTTCACTTTTTTCTTCTCTTTTTTTTGAAGTAGACTCCCTTTATCTGTCTATCTTCGAATCGCAAGGTAGAGACAGATCTCAAAGGTGCCCAAAGGTCTTTTGGAATACATTTTAGTTCAACCTTATCTCTGTAACCCCTCCCCTCACCCACATCCACTTTTTTACAAGCTTGTCTCTTTCACTTTGTGATTTCAGCTTCTTTTTTTTTTTTTTTTTTTTCTTTCGAATATTTAGAATTGTGTCATTCTTGCGACATTTCTCCTCTGCTACTTGCAAAACGAATTCCCTCATCGGATCATTTCTTAGTATATGGAATTCGATAAAACACAGATTTGCTCTACATATAATGATTCTCATTTCGTTACTATAGGATCCTGAGAAAAAAATCATGAAGTAAAAACAAAATGCATTTGAGCTTAAACACTCGGCTTTTTCGATTTGTCTTTTTTAACAAAAAATCTCCGAGTGACAAAAAAGGAAAGAAATGTTTAATTAATGTATCTCCAAACAAATGCTTTTTCTGGTAGAGGAAAATTTTCATTCGTTTTTCATCTGATTTAAGATTGAAATGCAAAAACAAGGTGTGCATCAATTCATACTGAAATTTCAGATACAATGAACATAGAAAGTCATTCTGAGAACATCACAAATAAAATCGAATTCCGAATGTTTACTCCTGAAATTTAATGTTTATTCCAGAAATTTTGTCCTGAAATTTAATGTTTGTTCCAGAAATTTTGTCCTGAAATTCTTCACACTAAGAGAATAATAGAATCTTTGTAACCACTTCCCCATATTAGGTTAAATAAAACAATCTTTAATCACCCTTACTATAGACAGTTTCATCAGAGCCACTGTCCCACGGCGGTACCGGTGGACATATTTTGAGGACACAAACTCCATGATTCTACATCCACCACTGAAGCGAGGTGCCGTCTTTGTAGGAAATGGGCCAGGCAGCGGAACAGGTTGAAGTCGGATGGGGAAAGCTCCGGACTGTATGGAGGATAGGGTAGAATTTCAACCATTCTCAATTCCTGTAATGTTCGGCTGACCACTTTGGAGGTGTGACTTGGAGCATTATCTACTTGCAGCAACGCCTGCTTTCCATTGATGAGCGCTGTGTAGCTTTGGCTCAGAGAATCATGGACAACTCTGGAGGTGGGATTTTGGGCATTACCCACTTGCAGCAACTCCCTCTTCCTATTTATGAGCGTTGGGTAGCATTGGCTCAAAGCATCATGGACAACTCTGGAGGTGTGACTTTGGGCATTATCCACTTGCAGCAACGCGCGCATTCTATTGGTGAGCGCTGGGTAGCATTGGCTCAGAGCATTATGGACCACTATAGTGGTGTGACTTTGTACATTATCCACTTGCAGCAGCACCCGCTTTCTATTGGTGAGCGCTGGGTAGCATTGGCTCAGAGCATTATGGACCACTATAGTGGTGTGACTTTGGGCATTATCCACTTGCAGCAGCACCCGCTTTCTATTGGTGAGCGCTGGGTAGCATTGGCTCAGAGCATCATGGACCACTATAGTGGTGTGACTTTGGGCATTATCCACTTGCAGCAGCACCCGCTTTCTATTGGTGAGCGCTGGGTAGCATTGGCTCAGAGCATTATGGACCACTATAGTGGTGTGACTTTGGGCATTATCCACTTGCAGCAGCACCCGCTTTCTATTGGTGAGCGCTGGGTAGCATTGGCTCAGAGCATTATGGACCACTATAGTGGTGTGACTTTGGGCATTATCCACTTGCAGCAGCACCCGCTTTCTATTGGTGAGCGCTGGGTAGCATTGGCTCAGAGCATTATGGACCACTATAGTGGTGTGACTTTGGGCATTATCCACTTGCAGCAGCACCCGCTTTCTATTGGTGAGCGCTGGGTAGCATTGGCTCAGAGCATTATGGACCACTATAGTGGTGTGACTTTGGGCATTATCCACTTGCAGCAGCACCCGCTTTCTATTGGTGAGCGCTGGGTAGCATTGGCTCAGAGCATTATGGACCACTATAGTGGTGTGACTTTGGGCATTATCCACTTGCAGCAGCACCCGCTTTCTACTGGTGAGCGCTGGGTAGCATTGGCTCAGAGCATCATGGACCACTATGGAGGTGTGACTTTGGGCATTATCCACTTGCAGCAGCACCCGCTTCCTATTGATGAGCGCTTAGTAGATTTGCGCGGAGCATCATGGAACCGTTGCAGTTGTTCGGCATCGAAGTTCCCATCCACAGCCTGATCATATGGCTTGAATTCCCAGTGCATAAGACCCTCACAATTTCACCAAATTTACAGCATGACTTTCCTCTCGAACCGACTTCTTTGCTCCAATGATTGTGCTTCCTGGTGGGATCTCAAACAGTGGTTCCCAGTGGTAGGATAACATACGAATATCTACTTTTCATCACCTGTAACGATATTGTTTTATGCAAAATTATCAAAATAAATTTCCACAACATGCACGTAAATTTTGGTTAGCAGATAAAGGACAATCCTTTGTTATAAAAATGTGGTTAGGTTCCCAAGGTTGTCTTCCTTCGATGTTTCGAGTGTTTTGAGAACATGATGCATAGCAAATTTGCTTTTAGGAAATACAGGTGACTTCCTGCCTCACCGGAGACGTTCAGACACCTAGTCGGCAGAAGAACCCCGAGCATGACGATAATCCCATTAATGCACGATCTCGTGTGAAAGGGATCTATAAGATTTGGTGGCAAATCTTTACCCTTTAACGCTTTGTACCGTTTGCCAACAGACCCGCAGCGTAGGAGTACATGCTTGAAGGTATTCGTGTCAACCGCAGTTTACTTTTATTAAATAATATAACCAATGATGGGATGGTTCTGAGCCCCTAGTCAATACGATAGGATGGTGAATTTTCAGAGCCCCACCTTGCGAGATCAGGAGGGCAAGAGGAAAAGTTGAACTTGGTCAGATCGGAGAAAGCCCCGAAGACGTAAAGTTTTTGCTAGGATCAGATATCAAAAATTTCCGAAGATGAAAAACTGAGCAAGCCAGTGATGAAGAGAGAAAATTACGAGTCCAAAAATACTCAAGACGCCCCAGTAAAATGTCGGCACAGCCTTTGAAGGGCGAAATGTTTATTTGCATCTCAAATCATAGCATCTCGTCTAAAATATACGTTAACAAACTGTTTTCTGCACAAGATATTAGCCGGTATAACAAACATTTACGCACTTTTTCTAACTGTTGATGATGTACAGTTTGTTTGCAGTACAATTGACAGGTGGAATTATATGCAAATTTTTCCACGCATTTCTGTAATGCAACGCTCAGTTTTTCTGTTAGATGCCAAGAATATTTATTTCAGAAAGATATCCTAAAAATGCGTACATGTATTTGGCATTGAAACTTCACCTCAGAAAGTAAGTTTACCAAAACAAAATTAAAAATATATAAATACAAATTTTGAATATGACAATCCGATTTTTGGCGTAAATGTGACAAGGATGGTAAGTCAGATAATATCCTCGTCTCCCAGAAAACGCCCGGGTATGCAAACCACTACACCACCCAGAACGACCAAGTTTCACGTTTCCGATCAATTTGAATGTAACCATCACAGGATTCGCTAGACGAAGCAACCGGCATTCATGTTTAGCGAATCTGGAGGTTAAGAATCTTATTCCGTGTTTGCCCGGAGAAGCAGATAAATCATGAAAGAAATACGGGATTACGCCATATAATACAAATTTTGAAGATGACAATCCGATTTTTGGCGTAAATGTGCCAAGGATGGTAAGTCAGATAATATTCGAAAACTTGAAAATTTTCATCGTCCTGGAGCGGGACTCGAACCCGCGTCTCCCAGAAAACTCCCGGGTATGCTAACCACTACACCACCCAGAACGCCCAAAATTTTTGTATCAATCGCTGTAATACTAGTTTTCATGATTTTTTTCCAATTTTTCTGACGTGAGATTTCTCGGCACACATTTGTATTTTTAAGAAACACTGCAATTTGACGTGGGAAGATTCCCTAAAAAAAAAAATTTCAGGCGAGTTTAGAAATTTTTTCCTACTCTTTTCAAAAATATACTGTCTTTAACTTTTTAGCATTAGATACGTTCGCAATTTTTCGTGTTGAGGATGATCCCTCAAAATTATTCCTGAAAAATCCTAAAAATGAAAAAGACAACTAACTTTCATCATCGGCGCTGAAATGTCGTTAACTAATCTTTGATTGAAGCATAAATGGCAACTTCTAAACACATAAAGTCATAAACAGAATCAATTAATATCCTCCTCTTTGACAATTCTGATAGGTACAGCGCTTCATTTCCTGACAATATTACGGAAGAATCATCCAAGCGCAGACTCAAAGCGAACCCAAAAAAATCTTATCTGAAGCCACCAAACGAAAAAGAGGAAGAAATAGTTTAGAAAGCTAAAACACAAAGTCTTATTTCTCATGCAGGCGAGAAAAAAACCGTTATTTCTAAAGCACAACGTCTTAGACCATTCCAAAGAAAATGTGTGGGATACAATCGAAACACGTGTTTGAGTTCAACAAAACATTTCATGTGTTGGGTGTTATTTGGCGTCAATATACACCGTGTGATCACTGAATTATGACCACCTCTATCAAAAGTGGATGCGAACCGTTGACCACGAGATGTCTGAGAGGGCGCGATTAGTCGACCGACGTGGCATATATAAGGTGTAAGTGGAGGAATAGGTTGGAAAATTCGAAGCATGATGGGTACACGGAAGGATTTATTGGAATTTGAGAAAGGGCAGATTGTGAGAGTTTGTAGAGCAGGTGCCTCGATTTCCCAAATGGCTGAAATGGTAGGTTGTTCGCGAGCTGCCGTAGTTAAAGTGTATCAGGACTGGAGTGAAAATAATCAAACAACGACCCGGAGGCCAAACTGCACAGTAGTCCGACGACTCATACAGGCGAACAGATGCAGTACTGTTCACAAGTTGACTACCTTTGATCTTTAATTATCTTAAAGTTCTTATTCGTACAGCTTTTAATTATCTTGAAATTTATTTTTATACGTTAGGAACGAAAAATGCCGCTTAGAAGAGAGCAGTCGGAATATGTGCCAACAGTTTACTATCTTGCAGACGTTTATTATTAGGTGTGCAACTTAACCCTCTGGGTGGCAAGCACGCATATATACGTTTGGATATTTCTGTGCCCAAAGCGGCGACAACGCAACAATACGTTCATCGAAAACCTGTTCAAAGGCGGCGAGAACGTAATATTACGTCGAAAATGTTTTTCAGGCTTATAGTGGCGAGAAATATATTCGCATCTCAAGGACTACTAATACTACAGAAAGACAGGACGCTTTTGTGGGAGCCTCTTGTTATACATGCGACGAAATTTTGCATTGCCTCTTCCAAAGCTCTTGACACCTGGAGGGTTAATTCTCGGCCCCTAACCGCAAGCGATCATAGAACGTCGGCAAATGCAAATAGCTGTGTGAGATAATGGCTGATTGCAGCGCCATCCAACAGCTTTCCAGGCAACCGCAACCGCTCACAGCTGTAGTGACAGAAGGGACGAAAGTTGACAATGTCGTTCGAGAAGCATCATTTGAGGCACTGCCTCCTGCTCGCGTTTCAGCTGAAAAAAAGTGCCGCGGAACCCCACCAAATAATCAGTGCTGCTTTGGGTGAGGCTGCTGTGTCCTACAGTACGTGTAAGAAATGGTTCCAGCGGTTTAAGCAGGGAAATTTCGATCTCCGTGATGCAGAACGTCCGGGACAGCCACAGAAAGTTGACGATGAGGAACTGGAACAACTGTTGGACGCGGATCTCCGTCACACACAGTCAGAGCTCGCCCAGGACAGCCACAGAAAGTTGACGATGAGGAACTAGAACAACTGTTGGACGCGGATCTCCGTCACACACAGTCAGAGCTCGCCCAGGAACTCACAGTAACACGGCAAGCGCCTGCACAAGCTTGGACGGATTCACAAGGAGGGCTGTTGGGTGCCCCACCAACTCACAGCTGCGAACAAGGCTAGGCGCTACGATGTTGCTGTGTCCTTGCTCTCCAGATTCAAGAAGAAGGATTTCCTCCACAAGATTTTGACCTGTGATGAGAAGTGGATCCTCTACGATAATCCTAAGCGGCGCAAATTGTGGGTTTATCCAGGTCAGCCTACCACCAGTACCGCTAAACCGAATATCCATGCCAGGAAGTTGTTGCTGTGCGTGTGGTGGGATCAGCGCGGTGTCGTACGCTGTGAGTTACTGAAACCTAGTGAAACGGTCAATGCTGAGCGTTATTGTCAGCAACTCATTCGTGTGAGTGACGCAATGGAGGCGAAAAGGCCATACACCGGCAAGGGCAGAAGGTCGGTCCTCTTGCTTCAGGATAACGCGCATCCTCACACCGCGAAAACGACTTTAAACAC
This sequence comes from Macrothele yani, assembly GCA_039090855.1. Lineage (NCBI taxonomy): Eukaryota > Metazoa > Arthropoda > Arachnida > Araneae > Macrothelidae > Macrothele > Macrothele yani. The sequence goes on from CM077016.1 coordinate 37,881,727, forward strand.
GATCACCGACCTAGGATGGGAGATTTTGTCTCACCCGGCGTATTCTCCAGACTTCGTCCCGTCGGATTATCACCTTTTTGGCTCCCTGTAACATCACCTGGGTGATACGCACTTCACTTCTGTCGAGGAGGTCCACACAAGTATTGATGACTTTATCAACTCGAAACAGCCCTCTTTTTTCCGCAGTGGAATTTGGCAGCTACCTGACCGATGGCTGAAATGTATCCAACACGACGGGGATTATTTCCCTGATTAGGTACGTATTCGATTTGCTATAATTTGCTGTCAACGTGTCGTGCCTATGGCAGATAATTAAGTTGCACATTTAATAATATTTTCCGATCCGGCAAACTACATGCCAATTAAATTCGGATTATCTTTAGTCAACAAACAAGACGTGAAACCAATGTCCTTCGAGCTAGTCTAAAAACAGAAACGGCAAGACATTTAAAAAGTTCATATATTTGAGAAACGAATGCCTCCGAAGAAATAATTCTTCATTTATACATAGTAGGCGCAAATCTGATTGTAATCATGTATGTATACGTTCAGTTGCTTGGGATTTCCTTGTTCTGGGTAGTGTAATGATTAGCATGCTCGACCGGAAATCGGGAGGTGTAGGTTCAATTCCCACTCCAGGACCGCGGAAATTTTCAAGTGTTCTGAATGAAGTAAATACATAGAATAAAGTGAAAATAGACCAATAATCCGTGTAATATTCCTCTAGGCATGATTTTGTGATTGTGGATGTGTGCGGGGGCATAAAACCAGCATTTAAAACGACGTTTTATATTTTCTTTGTCTTCTATGATAGTCCAAAGCTTTAACTGAAGGATTCGTTTGCGTTCTCTCTGACGCAATATAGCAGGAACGAGTCGTTTGATTTCGTTCTTGAATGATAATTACGTATTCTCACATGCAGGCAGAGCCCATTTAAAAATACAGGGGCCCCGGGGGCTGGACAGCTTTTTGGAGCCCCAGTATTAGTGATACATCTAGTATTTGACTATGGGTGGCCGAATAAAAATACCGAAAAGAAAGCATTCCCAAAATATGATGAGGCAGCTATAAAAATATCACGGCCATATTGAGGTGAGTATCCCATGATTCATGGACGAATCAGTGTTAGCAAGAAAATGTAAATGGACTCCAGTTCAGTTCTGCTTTAATACCCCGTCCCAGGGTTCATCTTGTTGAAATTATATTGAAGCAGTGGCCAAAATAATATGATCCATATACACTGTTGCCCACCCAAAATGCAACACCAAGAAGGACACGAGATAGCAAAGCCACATTTACTGGACACATAACAACAGATACAAAGATGAAACGATTGATCTTACAGGCCCGTGCGACTTGCGGAACACGCAGGCATCAATAGTTCGTGTGGCTCCAATGGCTGGCAATAACGGCCGCTACACGCCGCGGCATCGAACGAAAGAGGCTTTGGATGTGGGCTTGGGGTATGTCGGTCCAGGCTGCTTCCACACGTTGCCACAGCTCATCAGGCGTAGCCGCGGGCGGTGCTTGCCGGGCCACTCGGTTGCCGATTAGCGACCAGACGTGTTCGATGGGCGACATATCGGGAGAACAGGCGGGCCACGGCAGCAGTGACACCTGGTGGGCCGTACAGAATGGTTGCACGATGCGTGCCACGTACGGGCGCGCATTGTCCTGTTGAAACGTGGCCGCTGCAAGGTCCTGCAGATAAGGGAGGACTACAGGCTCCAAAACGTCGGAGATATAACGGTGGCTGTTGAGTGTACCGGCGATGCGTACCAGAGGAGTGCGGGTCTCATATCCAATTGCGCCCCAAACCATAACGCCAGGCGACGGGCCGGTATGGCGATGCATAATGCAGGCATCATACAGTCTCTCGCCGCGGTGCCGCCAAACGCGGATCCGACCACCGTGGTGTTGCAGGCAGAAGCGGGATTCGTCGGAGTAGACAATGTCGTGCCATTCCGTAGTCCAGGTGCGGCGTTCAACGGCCCACTGCCGCTGCACTCGCCGGTGGTGGTGTAACGTCAATGGTAATCGGAGCAATGGGCGTCGTGCGACAAGTCCCCGCTCCTGCAGACGACGTCGAACGGTACGTCCTGACAAAGGTTGTTGCGCAACACACCCTAATTCCTGCGCTAACGTTCGTGATGTGACGGTGCGAGCCGTCAATGCCCGCCGCACAACATGCCGGTCCTCTCGTTCGGTAGTGTGCCGCGGCTGCGGCAATCGCTCAAGTCGGTCCGTCTGTCCCGCCTGCACCCACCGAATCCATACTCGCCTCACTGTGGCTGGATGTCGTCCCACAAGGGCGCCGATGTCTCGGTACGATAAACCGCTGTCGCGGTAAGCCACTATTCGTCCTCTGTCGAACTCCGAAACGTGCTGGAATGACTGCCGTATTCTGCGACGAGGCATCAGGAAGCTTCCCACGCACAGGTCCGGCAGCACAACACACTTCCACTACTTACACCCTGCCTTCTGTGCACCCTTCTTATAGTGCTTCTCGGTGACGTGCCGGGCGCACATGATTTGCATATGCCCTGCAATGCTAATCGTTTGCATGACCTCTCGCGGGCGACGCATGCTGCGAATTTCAGGCAAATCGGATGCTTCCTTCTTGGTGTTGCATTTTGGGTGGCCAGCAGTGTATCATGATTCAAACGAAATCTTAATGTATGAAAATTTCTCCCAATTATAGACGTGTACAAAAAACATCTGTAATGCTTTCGAAAGATTTGGGGAAGGACTGGGGTCGACTATACTTTTTGCGGACTCCTCATGAAAAAGGGTAAAGAAATAGAAAAAAAAAATTCACAAGGCAATTTCTTATTGTTTTCGCTGTACTATCTGCAAAAAAGAAAAAAAACTGCAAAACTCTCAATTCTTGAAGCATCTTGTACAATTCTGGGGCTGGAACTGCACCCCCCCCCAGTCCATTTCTGAAATGGGCTCTGCATGAAGGGCAAGATTTTCAAATTAATTAAGAACTTTAGTAATGGCAATACGACTTTTTGTATTCATCTGCACTGGCTTCCTTCTTAGCAGTTTTATTTTAATCTGAAGAACACTTTTATCTCTTCGAAAAAAAAACTGCACATAATTTCACTTCTACAAACCTGTCTGATGTTCCGAAGATAGCGAGGAGTTTGAATTTTCAGGTGGTTCATTTTCTTTTTCTTTAATCATACGGATAAAGGAGTTTAAGGAACACATTACTACTTTCTCGTATCTGGGAGATTCACGCGTAAGCAAAGGATGTAAAATTTAAAAGATTTTGAAATTCGTGATTGGCTCCCCGCTCAAGTTCTGACCCTCCCGTGTTTCCTCATGAGACAACGAACAAACAAAACAAGCGGAAATACCTCTCCGTGTTATTGATTCTGACAGCTTTTCGCGCTAAAAGCCTTTTCCCGCCAAACGGTAGAATAGCGGAGACTTGACAATGCTAGGCTAACTGTCTTGGACAAGCTGTATTTAGACTCTTGAAATTTCTCGGTACTGTTTATCTGCCTCTGTCACTCTATTTTGTGACCTTCTCACTGTTCTTTAAAAGCTTCAAATGAAAAATGTCACGTATTTTAGAGAAACGAAGAAAAACAGTCAAGATATTCTGCTGTAAACCTAATGCTTTTTGTCGTCTTTGTTTTTTAAGTTCCAAAAAATGCTTGATACGTAAATAAATAAAACAAGTTGAAAAAAAGATAGCAAATGGAGTTCCGTTTGAAAATCACTCGGGAGAGGATGAGATTGTCTGACGTCGATACTTTTGCAGGCAAAGGCAAAAGAAGTTATACTTGCTTTATTCCTTATTGTGGTTAGTTTCCAGCGATGGGAACATTTTCGAAACAAAGAAAAACTGTTATGTATCTGCACAAAGTACACCAAAAATCACGAAAATAGGCCTAACTGGTTAATGGAGCGTATTATGAAACAAATAAAACATTATTCCATTTCTTAGCAACTAGACGAAACCCGTCGAAATCGACGATTAGGTTTTTTTTTTTTTTTTTTTTTTTAAAGAATAAACTCGTATGAAACAACAAATGTAAACTTTATTTGATTGACAAATTCATTCAACCACTTCAGTAAAGACAATAGTCCATGTTCGTGATTTTTTTAACTGAAGGTTTAACGACCACCGTGAGCAACTCAATGAGCTATAGTCGCCCGTAATATTTTCACTAACAATGGTCAACGTAATGTTTATTTACATCTTTTATAATTGGAAACGTCTTACCAACGTTAATAAACTGAATCGAATGAATATTAAATTTTATATATACATCACACAATACAACGGCATAACGCAATCAGGTCTTCGAGAGTGTTCGCTGTTCCGATGAGAAGAACTTTTACACGAATGCCTGCTAGCGTTGCTATGCGCAACGGTTCGCTCAGAAAAGTGACTTCGGACTTTGGACTATCTCAGTCTCTCCATGCTTACGCTTTCAACAGCGCGTGAGTCAACCGCTGGCGATCGAATGTCAACCGCACGCTTCTCCTGTAGACTTGTAGACTTTACATGGGACTTTGCCGCCCCACCACGCCCGAACCGTTGCCCCAATCTCGTTTTTCTCTTCGACTGGCACATCTACATGGTAAGACCTTTATATACCTCAGCCATATCTTTACGTTCAGCATTTCTTTCAAAAACGGACTCACAGTAGAAAACCTTATAGAATTAATATAAAGATAAAAAAATGAAATTGAAAGTTGAAAAAGAGAAATAACTACGATGCTATTAAGGAAAATGTAAAGTGTTTCCCTGCATAATCAATCTCGTTTTTCTTAGTTATAATTCATACTCTCTTATGCAATGTTTTTAATGAATATAACTGTATTTATGCTGTCGGCTTGAAAGTCTGCACTCTTAAAACATTACGTATCGTGCATCTGTGAAACCTCTAACACTGGAGCTTTGAAACGTTACGTTCCGGATAACTAGCACAATATCTTTAATTACACAATGAGCACTGTTAGGCTTCCTCACTGCCAGAAAAGAATAGTCTACTTACAGAAAGAGAAAGAGTCTTTTTTGGTCTCTAAATTACATCACTCGAACAGCTCATCAAAGTTAATAATCAGTAACCAACAGGTTAACTTTGGAACATTCCACAGCATTACACTTCAAATGACTTCAACTGCATGAGCCTCTGTAACGTCAAGCTCCAACTGTCTGGCAATTAAAATTTAGTCAAATATGCACTATAATGACAAAAGTCACCGAGCACCCCTTCAAAAGCAAATGAACGGATCCGCTGCGTTGTTAAGATGCGCGGTACAGTTGCAAACGTTATAAACACAAGACTACAGCTATCCGTGATCATATAGCACTGTAAGGTTGAATGAAAATGTCGCGGAGGGAGAGAACTGACTTTGAGAAAGGAAAGATTATTGGGTGTTATATTAGTGAGTTGTCCGTAAACGAAACCGAGAGGCGTTTAAACATACCCAAGTCAACTGTTTTGGATGTACTGAATAAGTGGAAGGCACATGGCGTGCCCGAAGCAGCAAAACGTTCCGGCATGCCAAAGAATATCAGTGATAGAGGACGTCGAAGCCTCAGGAGAGTCGTTACAGCTAATCGACGGAGTACTGCACGTGACCTCAGTGTAAAGGTGAGTAAAAAATGCTGGAACCTCAGTATGTACACGTACCATTCGCAAATAACTTCATTCCATGGGTAAACCTGGTCGTGCGGCTACTCATAAGCCTTTCATCTCACTCGGAATGCTACTCGTCGTTTAGCATGATGTATAGAACATTTATCGTGGACCGTAGATTAATGGAAACGGGTCCTATGGACTGATGAATCCAGATACACGATCCATCAGTCTAATGGCCGCATGTGGGTATGGCGGTACCAGGGGGAACGCTATTTACCACAGTGTATTGTTCCTACGGTCAAGTTTGGAGCTGGCAGTGTATTCGTGCGAAGGTGTTTTTCGTGGTATGGTCTCGGCCCATTGGTTATCGTGGACAAACCTGTTAACCACAGCACGTCTACCTCGATATTCTGGAAAATGATGCCCTATACAAACTCAGTGACAATACTATGGAACCGAGCCTTGTTGGTACCAGCAGGATAATGCACCGAGCCATAAAGCTAGGACTGTTACGGCGTGGTTTGACGATAATTCCATATCGTGTGTGGACTGGCCAGCACAGAGCCGTGATATTAATCCCATAGAGCACCTATGGAATGAATTAGAGCGCCTCATAAGAAGTTTGGAAACAAGGCCTACTACTAAGCAACAGTTAGCGGCAGCATTATGTACTGAATGGAAGCGCATACGTATATCGCTGTGCTCCTAAACCTTGTCGAAAGCATGTCACGAAGGGGTGCATGATTTAAGGCCAAAGGTGGACCGACATCGTACTAATGTATGTCAATAAATGCTATGTTGTGTTTCTCTTTTAGGTGTCCGGTGACTTTTGTCAATATAGTGTATATTGGGTTGGAAATAAAGTAATGTCTGCGAATGCAAGGCAACAGAAAAAGGCTGATTACCGTATATACAAATACAAATCAGTCCAGAATGTCGTAGCCATCGTTTGCCACGACCTGTTTCCATCGGCTGGGCAGCCGTTGGATACTCTCACTGTAGAATAGTGGAAGCTTGGACACAAAGAAGTGAGTAAGTAGACATTTGACATCGCCCCAATTGGTGAACCGCTGTCCGTCCAGGAAATGCTGCAACGACCGGAAAAGGTGGTAGTCGTTTGGGGTTAATATCGGGGGAATACGCTGAGTGCGGCAGCAGCTCCCAGGCCAAGTGCCTGATCTTGTGACATGTCACTCGTGTTGCGTGAGGTCTCGCTCTATCCTGCTGTAGGAAGACGCCCTTGCGGTTTTTAGCAGTGCTTGTCGTTTCGACGTGAGCGATGCGTGCAGATCGTCGAGCTGACAGCAGTACACATCAGCAATGATAATGGTGTTGTCCAGCAGTAGCTCAAAAAACACGACATTGCGCATATCCCACCAAACAGACAGCAGGATCTTATGTGGGTGTAAGCCGGCTTTAAGGGATAGGCGCGGGCTTCTGTTTTGGGTCCAACCACTGTTTTCGTGCGCTGATATTGTCATACAGGACCCATTTCTCGCCACAATGCGGTCCAAGAACGGTTCAACTTGGTTACGTTCAAGCAGGGAAACGCATGCACTCATGCAATTTGCTTTCTGATCAACCGTAAGTTGATGAGATACCCAAACTTCCCTATCGTGCACCTTCCCAAATTGACGCATGTGCGTGATAATGCTCGTGTGGGTAGTCCCCAGCTATTTGGGCAACTCCCGCGTGGTAACACGTGGATCGGTCTCCACTAAGGTCTTCAACATGTCCATATCCGCTGTTGCGGGTCTTCGGGCTTTGGAACGATCTGACAGGTCTAAATTTCCCTCTCGAAATCGTTCAAACCTGTCAAAAAATACACAGGCCATTTAGACCTGAATTATCCTGTCTCCATACGTTTCTTTTCATAAAAGATTTTCTAAACTTAACGCCACAGAGTTTTTCCTGACGAATTTGAAGCTGGTAACCCTGACAGTGGGCCAAAGGGCAAGCAACGTAGTTAAAGCCTCCTGAGAGAAGAGCTCAGTGTGCAATGTTAATTGCGAAGTATTCAATGTGGAACGAGCGATGAAAAAGGTTTGTCGAACGGTTCACGAAAGTGCAATATTGAGCGAGCTGTATTCATGTAGACAGAGAGCGATTGATGTTTATGCAACAAAAGAGAGCGAGCGTTTTGATATTGAGTTCTGTTCAACTCATCTTGTTGTGTAAACGATGTGCTTGTGGAAAGACTGTTTTGAACTGCTGATTGATAAAGAAGTAGTTTGGATAGCAGTAAGTAACTTGTATTCATTGAATCCTTGCAGTTTTTTGAAGTGACATTTATGTGTGATTAAGGTGGACGTCAAGTAATTTTTATTTCTATACTTCAAATGGAAAAACTTCTGTGCACATTTCCTTCACAATTAATTCGTTCCCAAGGATGAAAATTTGTACATCGATTAAAATAGCTTCATTTTATAACTTGGAATACTTAATATTTTCTAAAACATAACCATAATTATGCAATCCAACATTTGTTTGTCTACTGACGTCATGAAAGTACAGGTCGCGCCATCTTTTTTCTGGTTTCAACACCACCAAAGGAAAAGTTATTGATTTTTAATGTAAATATGGTTATGTTGTAGAAAATATTAAGTATTCCAAGTTATAATAGGAAGTTATTTTAATCGATGTTCAAATTTTCATCCTTGGGAACACACTAATTGGGAAGGAAATGTGTACAAAAGTTTTTCCATTGGGAGTGCAGGAAGCAAAATTACTTGACGTCCACCTTAAAGCCTACAACGAGCACAAGGTGAAGTAATTTGGGTTTTACGGTGAAGCAAATTCACTAAGCTTAAAGTCAAACCTTGCAGAAATCTGATCGAGGAAGTTATCAAAGGACCCGAACCGAGACCTCCAAGTCTAGCAACATTTCATATTCGCGGCACAAACAAACTTCCTTGCAAATCTCTCAATCGGAAAAATATTCGCCCAGCAGAAAACAAGTGATGCTTAGAACCATATTGGAGCCAAAGTCTTTAACCGATATATAACTCGCAAACAGTTTCCAACCATATGGGATGTGGGGGGGGGGCAGATTACCGGAACTCGGGCTTCCAGTGGGGCCAGCGGCTCAGCAAGGCTAGTCAATTGACAGTTCAAATTATAAACTAAGGTGCGTCGCATAAATATAGAGACAGTTGACTTTGCGCCGTGAACGCAATGCCAATATAGGTAGGAAGCTGAAGTGGTACCTAATTAGTCATAACCTTACAACATAAGTTTCGATCCGACGAGATGACCGGATGGTGTGAAAAGAACACCACAAAGTGAAATAGTGTAATTTTAGGTGTCTCATAAATATAAAGACAACTATGTAACGTAGCCACAGGCAAATGAGATGTACAAATCAGCATGTTGTACGCTCGCGCATAGGCCGTAATTCGGTTAAGCCTACAAAAGACAACGGACCTGCCGTCAGACATTCATTTGCCGAAATGCCACGCAACAGTCAACTTTCTGGTGAGGAGGTGCTGAAGATTTGGAGACTGAGAGCAAAGGATTGCCCGTAGCGAAAATTTGTTAAGCCATGGGGAGGAGCAGGGCAGTCATTTATAAGACTTTATTGAAACGCGGTGCGTTAACTGCCAGAAAACGGCCTGGAAGGCCTCGAATAACAACCAAACGAGATGATCGTGCCATCATGTGTTTAGTTTCATCCCAAAGGTTATCACTACGTCAAGTTTCTCGGACTGTTGGTGTCACCGTCTCAAAGGACACAGTTCATCGACGAATCAAGGAAAGTCGCAACATTGTGCTCCGTAAAATGCGCCGTCTGCCACACCTCACGCGGCGCCACAAGGAAGCTAGATTGTTATGGGCAAGCAGCCACATACACTGGACGGACGAGTGGATCACAACTATTTTCTCCGATGAGAAAAAGTTCAACCTGGACGGCCTTGACGGTTGGAACTGCTATTGGCATGATTTACGACGCGAGCCATGCACCTTCTTCAGCAGACAGAAAGGAGGGGGATCTGTGATGGTCTGGGGAGCTTTTGCGTTCAATGGGACAACGGATATCGCTTTTCTGCAAGGCAGGCAAAACTCCGAAACGTATCAGGACATACTCAACAGCCACCTTCTACCGTTTGCCGAAACTCCAGCGGGTGTTGATTATCTGTTCCAGCAAGACAATGCCTCTATCCATCGGTCTGCATCAACGAAAAGTTGGTTTAACACTCATCATGTGACCGTAACGGATTGGCCAGCACTCAGGCCAGATCTGAACCCTATGAAGAACCTCTGGGGTATCCTAGCTCGTGATGTGTATGCGAATGGACGACAGTTCTCAAGTGTGGTGGCATTGAAAGGGTAGATTGAACGAAGCTGGTACGCACTCCGTCCAGAACACTTACATCACTTGGTGGACAGCATGCCCAATCGGGTTTTCAGTGTTATTCGGAACAACGGCTCCACTATTCGTACCGGAGGTGCTCATAACTAGTAAGTCTTTTTTAATTTTGAGACAGCGTATTTCTGTTTTTTTCTTGCACTTGGCGTTGGAATTGTTATGTTTCCGTCAAACTATTGTGCAACTGCGTGTTCTATGCTATTTTTGCTATAAATATGAGGTATACATTTCAGCTCGTTGTTGTTTCTTTTTTATTCGAGAATTTGTTCTGTCTCTATATTTACGCGACGCACTATACCAAAATGTGGGTGAAACTGAAAAAAAAACATTTAACTAAATATTCAATTATATACAGTACATCCAGAAAGATGCTTTCGGTAATAATCAGTAAAGTGCATTTTCCTTAAAGATTATGCCCCCTCCCACCTGTGGTACTGCGGAAGCAATGAAGAAATGACAAAACCCTATCAATTTTACACTAACGGACAATGAAATTTCCGCACCTAGGAGAGAACATGATACAACCGCGAAACTTTGCAGACAGCTAGAGTGCGTACTGGTATGCAAATGATCCACGCTAGGTGCAAGCGCGCATGACCGCACACCCTGTGGTGGCGCTGCAAGCACGAACCGGCAGCTTTATAAACCGGCGTGTAGTCGATGTCCCATGAAAGTGAAACGCACCGGCCGACGCAAGCAAGAGTACAGAGTGACAAGAATGCCGGGTAGACGCCAGAGACGTCGATTTACGCGACTTACGGACTTTGCGAGAGGTCGGATCATCGGGCTGAAAACCGCAAGGTGGTCAGCGCGCCGTATAGAACACCACGCGGATCGTTCTGACCATACAGTCCAACTGTGTTGGGAGCAGTGGACACGTGACCGCACTGCCTCACGGCGGAGCGGCTCCGGAGGGACCAGGAGGACCACCGGTAGAGAGGTCCTCCTGGTCCGTCCGGAGCCGATAGAAGCCGGTAGAGGGGATCGACGGATCGTGCGCCAGGCACGAACGGATCGTGCGCCAGGCACGAACGGATCCCACGGTGACCCAGTCCACTATACAGGTAGATCTAGAGGCTCCTGTGTGCCCACGAACCATTTCCCGATGCCTCGAGGAAGCGAATCTGCGATCCCAGCGTCCCTTACGTGTGCTGCCATTAACACCGGAACATTGCCACCTCCGTGTCCAGTGGTGCCAGGCCAGAGCGACGTGGAACGCCACAGACTGGCGACGTGTGATGTTTAGCGATGAGTGCCAATTCGTTTGGGGGACAGATGATTATCGTGTCCTGGTGTGGAGGTCACCGAGTCAACGGTGTGGGGAGCCATAGCCTACGATAGCCGATCAGCTCCAGTAGTGGTACGTCGATCATTGACGGGCCAGCGGTATGTGGATGAGATCCTACAGCCTAATGTGCTCCCACTCCTGGTCGGGATTCCAGGTTAGCTATACCAGCAGAATAATGCCCGACCACACACGGCTCGGGTTGCCCAGGACTGCCTACGTCATGTCCAGACAATTCCATGGCCTGCCCGCTCCTCGGACATGTCCCCTATCGAGCATGTGTGGGACCAGTTGAAACGCCAGCTGCCACCGTGCCGCACTATCCGGGATTTTTAGCACACCGTCCAACACGTGTGGGCCAGTCTTCCGCAGGACAACATCAGGCGTCTGTTCGCCTTCATGCCGGACCGTATTGCAGCATGTATCGCCGCACGAGGCGGTGGGACGCGTTATTGAAGATGACCTGACTGCGTGCCACAGATACCTCTGTAATTATCCTGCAGCTGTATATTTGCCATCATGGGTATCATTCATCTGTATCATTACGTCCATAAAATTTCAGTTCAGTACAATGCTTCCTTCTTGGTGTGCAAATTTCATTGTCCGTGAGTGTAGTTTACGTCGCGTAGAAAACTAATTTATTACACAATTTTCTACGCGGCGCAATAATTTATTTACATGAAAATAAATTAATAAGTAGCCATGTTAACGCAACTAGAAGTCAGCATTTATTTTAAATTGTTTAGTTTATAACGACAGAAATGAAAATAATTACAGTGCTAAAATATCAAAAACTCGCATAGGTAATGCAAATGATAGAACATTTTTTTCAAAAAGATTAACATTTCGTTTAATTTGGCAGTCATTATTAATGTTCATGGTTACCCACCTAAACTAATATCATTCTTATCATTCTTAACAACTTCAGTGTCATTCCTTTTATCCAAAGTAACCAGAAAAATTAAATGTTTCTTCAATTAAACTAAAATTGCAATTTTTTAACACTAAATAATATGATATCATCATCATCATCATCATCATTGTCAACCATTATCAATCCACTGCTGGACGAAGGTCTCCCCAAGTTTCCTCCACAACGGTCTGTCTTGTGCCAGTCTCCTCCATGTCACTCCCGCATATTTACGAATTTCATCCACCCATCTCCCATGTGGTCTTTTTCTGGGTCTTTTCCTGTCCATTGGAATCCAATCTAAAATACAGTGCGATAAATTTTATTCTAAAGAAAACAAAAAAAAATTAAACATTACGACAAAAACGTTTCACATATTTCACTGTCATTTTCTAAAATTGAAAGAATACTAACTTGTGAATTGTTCATACAGTTTTTGACGATTCATTTGATAAAATTTATTAAGAAATTCTTCACTCCAGGCATCATTATTGCTTTAATTTGTGTTTTACTTTAATAATGTCACATTGTTAATAATTTTATCAAAACTAAATTCAAACTAATATAACATTTGGTGTAACATTTTGTCTGCATACAATTTTCATAACACTTGCCTAACAGTTTCACAGTTTAATTCATTTTTATTTTTCTTCACAGTTTTTAACAATCATCACATTTTTGATCTTTCATTTTTAGAGTGTAATATACGTAGTGCGATCAAAAAGTTCGGAGACTAGGTACGTAGCTGACCAACAGATGGCAGAACGCGGATGCCCGAGCAGCGGTTGAGAGCAGTAACCTTCATGAGTCATTGTGCCGAGTGGCGTCGTTCTGTGAACATCGGGAGCTGTGCTACACGATATTTGGTGACCACGTACAGAACGCAGCTGTGATTTCGGTATGGACTGCAAATTAGAGCAGCGAGCGAACATCAAATTCTGCGTCAAACTTAGCAAATCGGGAACGGAGACGCATGAAATGTTGCTGCAGGCTAATGGCAACGAAGCAATGAGTCGTGCAATGTGTTTTGAGTGGCACTTGCGCTTCAAGAGCGGCACAGTGGCACTGGAAGGCGACAAGAGGTCAGGGAGACCGTCCACGAGCAAAACCCCCGAAAATGTGAACAAAATTAAGGAACTGGTGCATGAGGATCGTCGGAGAACCATTCAAGATATTTCTATCATCGTCAATGTGTCATACGGAACAGTGCAAGAAATTCTGACGTCGGTTTTGAACGTGCACCGCTTTGCTGCAAAGTGTGTGCCAAAGATTCTGAACCCTGAACAGAAGGCGCTCCGTGTCGAACTCTGTCAAGATCTTCGTCAGCAGGTGGTGAATGATCCAACGTTCCTGTCGCGGGTCATCACTGGGGACCCACTGCGACTTCTTTCTGTTCCCGAAGATGAAGCTAAAGCTCACGAGTCGCCGTTTTGAAACCGTAGACGAGATCCAGCGCGAATCGCAGACGGTGCTTGACACGATTCGCGAACAGGAGTTTCAGAGAGTGTTCCAACAGTGACAAAAACGCTGGCAGTGGTGTATCGCTGCAGAAGGAGACTACTTTGAGGAAGATCATAGCCAGACTTAAGTAACGCAAGTATTTTGTTGTATATCGGCCTAGTCTCGGAACATTTTGATCGGACCTCGTATATGTACCAGTTTCTTAGAATTTTCAAAGCTTAGTCGGGTTCTTGTTGCGTTATGAATGTAGGACCAGTTGGAGAACAACCTTTCAAGCTGTACTGATGATGCTGGTATGTTGAGTAGTCTAATAGCTAATTTTTCGCGAGCTCTTTGTGATGTCTTTTAGCAAAATGCCAAAATGTGATGGAGTTTGAACTTCCTTTTCAAGTAGTTAACCAAATATTCCCACGCTACCTCTATATTGTTGGCAGCCTGTGATTCTGGCTGCATCCAAATTCTGCAGTATGAAGACGTTTAAGACGTCTTCGTACCATTAAGTTTCTTTCTCTGATATTAAGGATGAAAACACGTTGGCAGTGTTGCATTCTAAATATCATTAGGAAGCAACACGTTGGCAAATTTGTGGTGTCTTCTTTTCGTTGGGAAGGTAACCCACACAAGTAACCACACACGTGTCACTGTTTGCCTGCGAACTCGAGTAACATTAGTATTAAAAAATCCTTCTTGTTGCACGATGATATTTATTCAGCTAAAAAACGAAATCTATGTCCAGGTTAAAAAACATGAGCACTTTCGGTGTCACAGTGACACCTTCATCAGATGTGATTTCCATCATGTGGTTACATGCTGGTCTTAAATACGTGGAGAAGATGCATCATGGAAAAGGTAATGCCAGTGTCACATGATATACCAGGTAACAAGACAGTCGAAAAAGCATAATTGGCCAACGAAAATTACTCAACAGAAACAATAGTTGTTGTGCTGTCCTCCCTAATCAGATTGCTCCAGGGTTCAGGTAAAACACAAGGATAATAGTCATTACAGTAGCGTGTTTTATAAGCCGAAATATAGAGGCTTTCTGTAAATAACAAGGAATAAACAGAGTTAGGTGTGTTTATGATCTTAGCGTTGTCCCAGTCTGGGATGGAATTTCCAGCACTTACAGTTCTTGCAAAAGAGGTGCTTTGGTGATTCATTTTTAAATTATATCTGTGTTCATTTAATCCCAAATCCAAATTTCTTTTGGTTGAACCCACATAATGATTATTTAGTTCACCAGAAGTAGTGTCAAGCATAGGAATAGCATACACACCCCCATTTTTTCCCTTTGTTAATTTTGTCACGATCGTTGCGGATAATGGAATATAAATTGCATGATCGTATTCCAAATTGTATTTTATGACGGGAACATATGTTAGTAAGAAGGTTTACAGAATGTGGATTGAAATCAACAGATCCAAGATACTGTTTAGGCATTTGTTCACTAATTAAAGCAGTTGACATAGCAAACCGTACTTTATTGTGCACCCCTTAACAACGTCGCCCGGATAACCATGGTTTTTAGCAAAGGATGATATCCATTGTAGTTCTTGAGCTCTGGCAAAACGGCTAGGAGAATGTGAATATTCTCTTCTAAATAGGAAGTGCAGAGCAGAAATTTTATGCTGAAAAGTGTGGGCAGAATTGTACGGAATTAGAGTGGGTGTGGAAGTGGGTTTTCGATAAACGGCAAAAGACAGGGAATTGTCAGAAGGGTTACGAGTAATTTGAAAATCTAGAAAAGGTAAAACAAAATTATGTTCAAGTACTATCGTGAGTTTGATGAAGGGGTATTGAGAAGACATAGCGTTGACAAACTGATGTAATTCATCTATGGTATATGGCCAAATTACCAAGATATCGTCAACGTAACGGATATAGAAACTAGGTTTTTGTGGGAATTCTTTTATGACTCTATTTTCAGTGTGCTGAAAAATGAGTAACATTGTGATACTTTGTTTTTGTATTGTATTTAAGTAAGTTTTGAATGTATTACATTTTTTACATTTATGACATAAATTACGCATTTTTACGCGTATTTTACGTGTCACGTAGAAAATAGTTTTATACCCGTAATCCGGCTTGTAATACATTAGAAATATTTTTAGGAGCATCTCGGACACAAGAACACTGTTCTCTAAGGGTAATGAGTGCGCATTTAGCCACACTTAGGGATGTTTGCATATTGGATCTGGTTTTTGTTCAGGTGACTATAAAGTGGCTATGTCTGCTCTATCCAGTGATCATCTGTTTCTGCTGTTCAACTTTTTGCCTATCGTAGTGTACTAAACAATTGCCTGTCCGTCGCTACTAGTTTATTTAGAAATATTTAAGCGGGTAGCTGCGGAGAAGACACTTACAGGGCTGCAGCTGTTCGCTGCCTACTTACTTACTCATCCTTGTAAATGCGCTTGCTTAAGCAGCCTTGAGTTTCTTCCTGATCTAGGAAACAGCCAAACGAGACAGACGTGTTCTTATTCGATTCAGTTTTAGGTGACATTTGGTCACCTTGAAAACTTTCTGTTGAGAAAAACTGAATGAAACAAATTTTGTTATTTAGAATCATCTGGTTATTAGAATCAAACAAATTGGACCACTCAAACGTAACGCATACGTATAGATGAAATTAATTTCTGAACGTTGTTGATGTTGGGCATCGGCAGTCTTTGACAGCCGAGCTCATTGTATGATCCTGCCTGGTTATAAAATGGCCGAGACCATACTGGCCACCAGGAAAGCTCTGTGACTTACTCAATGATCATTCTCGTAGAGTTTATGCACACAGGGAAGGTTTAGACTCAACTAGCTATGCCTGTCACATGCTTTTGAGCCGAGTACCAGAAACGAAGAGACATTAGGTGGAACCTAGAGGCTCACGATAGGAAAGTTGGTAGACAGACAGAAGTCAGAATGCCAAGCGTGAGCGCTGCTGACGCGACTGAGCCGCCCCGGGGGCTCTGTGGTCTGAGCGATGGCCTCTGATCATTTGTCCGAAAGGTATCCGGGTTCGAATCCTGGTGAGGCATGGATGTTGTGTTTGTTTTACGGCACTGGCTCTCTCCCTTCCACGGAACCAGTGACCCTAAATTAGGGACGAGTGACTGCTTATATCCCATTGAGTTGCTCACGGTGGTCGTTAAACCTCCAATCAAAAAAAAAAAAAAAAAGAACGCGACTGACGTCATACAACGTCAAAGTACACACTAGCAGCAGCAGAAAGAGAGAAAGAAAAGGGTGGAGGAATGAACTGACGCCTTTATTTTTAACGGGGAATGGCAGTACCCAGGGTCCGACAGCTTAACGTGCCCATCCGACGCAAGGCGTATATTTTGTGGTTTAGCACATTTAACTTGATAGGATTGATCCTGCAACCTTTCCTACGGCAGGCAGACATCCTAACCACAAAGATATCCACTCCCCTTCGACAGCCGAAAACGGTGGGGATCATTGAATTCTATCCCTTCTCACCTCAGGAAGACACAAGTTGAAAAGACACACGAATTCTCTTACCGTGTAACAGCAGATGCCAAACTTTTACATCAAAAGGATGTGGTACTACTGAGATTGATCCTGCGACCTTTCGTTCCGCAGTTAAAATGTCAACAACTGAAATGCCAGCGAGATCATAATGTCGGCAACTAAAATGTCGACAGGGTCAGAATATGTCAGTGCGAAAATCAAGGTACGGTTCAAAATAAACTACATGTACATGTGTATTTTGAAAAAAATGGTGCTGATCGCTAACCTTGTCCGCTTCCTTACAAAAAGCGGTAGAAATGTAAAATTCATCAAAACTTAATAAAACATGTCAATACTGAAATAAAACAAAAGTAAAGAAAAGGAAAATCTGCGTTATATTGTTATTATGGATATTTTGTTCCTGTCGACATTGTGAATCTGTTGGCAATTTGAAGGTCGACGTTATGACCACCAACGCATAAAAGTGCCGCTGCCTCCAGAGTGTTTATTTACTATTCTTTTTCCCAAAATTGATATTCTCGAAGTGAAGTGTCTAATGTGACACACTTTTATTTTTCACCTGTGATCAATGTTTATATTGATGGCCTCCCAAAATGAAAGGAAGAAATGGAGTTTCTTTAAAATAGTACGTACCGGGTGTCTCAAAAAAGACTACAACAAGCTTTTATCTCTTCAACGGATCATAGATACATACACTACATTGACAAAAGTCACCGGACACCCCTTCAAAAGCAAACGAACGAACCTGCTGCGCTGTTAAGATGCGCGGTATAGCTGCAAACGGTATAAAAACAAACCTGCAGCTCACCGCGATCGTATCGCACTGTAAGGTTGAGTGAAAATGTCGCGGAGGGAGAGAACTGACTTTGAGAAAGGAAAAATTGTGGGGTGTTATATTAGTGGGTTGTCCATAAGAGAAACCGAGAGGCGTTTAAACATGCCCAAGTCAACTGTTTTGGATGTACTGAATAAGTGGAAGACACATGGCGTTCCTGAACCAGCAAAACGTACCGGCAGACCAAAGAAAATCAGTGATAGAGGACGTCGAAGCCTCAGGAGAGTCGTTACAGCTAATTCATGGCACAAGACCTAAGTGTACAGGTGAGTAAAAATGCTGGAACCTCGGTATGTACACGTACCATTCGCAGAGAACTTCATTCCATGGGTTACCGTGATCGTGCGGCTGCTCATAAGCCTTTCATCGCCACTCGGAATACTACTCGTCGTTTAGCATGGTGAAAAGAACATTTATCGTGGATCGTAGATCAATGGAAACGGGTCCTATGGACTGATGAATCCAGATACACGATCCATCAGTCTGATGGTCGTGTGTTGGTATGGCGGCAGCCGGGGGAACGCTATTTACCATAGTGTACTGTTCCTACGGTCAAGTTTGGAGCTGGCAGTCTACTCTGGTGGGGGAATTTTACGTGGTATGGTCCCGGTCTATTGGTTATCGTGGACAAACCTGTTAACCAGCACGTCTTCCTCGATATTCTGGACAATTATGCCCTACCAACTCTGTGGCAATGCTATGGAACCGAGCCTTGTTGGTACCAGCAGGATAATGCTCCGAGCCATAAAGCAAGGACTGTTACGGCGTGTAATTCCGTATCGTGTGTGGACTGGCCTGCACAGAGCCCTGATCTTAATCCCATAGATCACCTATGAGATGAATTTGAACGCCGCATAAGGAGTTTGGAATTAAGGCATACCACTAAGCAACAGTTAGCGGCTGCATTATGTATTGAATGGAAGCGCATACCTATCGCTGTGTTCCAAAACCTTGTCGAAAGCATGTCTCGAAGGGTCAGTGCATGCATTAAGGCCAAAGGCGGACCGATACCGTACTAATGTATGTCAATAAATGCTATGGTGTGTTTCTCTTCTAGGTGTCCGGTGACTATTGTCAATATAGTGTACTTTTAATTAAAAGGATACTCAACATGACGTAAAGACTTACGACATGGCAGTTGCACCCCTGTGAGTGGCATTTGCATAAAAATAAACTTTTTATACAGCCTTTGCAGAAAAAAAAATCAATCAAAGAAAGGTGCGCGATGTCCTAATTAGTCGAAAAAAAACCCTCCGTCATTCAGCTTGCAAAACTCGCGGAGATATCTTCGTTAAAAGCTGTTAAAAATGTATGTCTGGAGCGATGATTTCCTGCACGCGTGAGAGCTCTTCTCTTACTTTCTTTGGGTACTACAAAGCTATGCAACGAAACAAAGTACCGTTCGCCAGGTAAAAAGCTAATTTCTTTATTTTTATGCAAATACCACCCACAGGGGTGCAACTCCCATATTGTAAGTCTTTACGTCAATTTGAGTATCTTTTCTAATTGAAAGTATGTATCTGTGATCAACCGTTGAAGAGATGATAGTTTGTTTCAGTCTTTTTTCAGCCACTCGGCATACTCAACCCATGCAACTGCAATTTTGCGTTTCTGTAGTTCGATGTAGTTTCATAAAATAATACAACCAAATGCGAGCAAGCTTGGTAAGGAAAATTATTTCCGTGTCAGTCGATAGATGGAAGCATTTATTGCATAACATACATGTATTAATCAGAGAGAAAAAAAGTGTATTTCCAAAAATAGAAAAAAAGTGTATCTACACTTTTTTTTTTATTTTTGGTGAATTCCGAGTTGAAGTGTAGGACCTGTTCCTTATATTAAGCAAATTGAAATTCTCAAGAGCTTTTCTATTAAACATGAATGTTTCAAGAAAATTAAATCAGTTCCTTTCGAAATAATTTCACAAGCTGTGACATAATTTCGATCTGTCACGCAATTGCTTTCCAATTAAAAATTAGAGAGATACTTTCTGGTGATCAGCTTGGCTTTTGACAAAAGTTCCTAATCAAAACGCTAAAGGCATTACAGTGGAAATGCGCTTTGTTAGTCGTGATACTTCGAATCGCGAAACAGTTTTGTTTACTGTGGTGGTGAATATTGCAGCTTTAAAAGGGGTCACTAACCTTTCTTTGAAGAGGGCGCTTTGTTTACTTGTTGTGAATAGCTCAAGTGTCCCCTGCTTTAAGGTACAGTGCGAAAGACTCCCCCCATCGGAAGTTTAGAACAAAGCACTCTAAAAGTGCAGTCTGCGAAATGCTCTTACCTGGTGAAGAAGCTTTTAGAGCGCCATTCCTCGTGAGCACAGAATCCTCAGTATTATCGTTCATATTTCTTCTACAGTTCAAATATCTTGATTTGTGTCACATATACTTGCGTTATTTTCTAATGCGTGTTATACTAGTGAAGGGTTTAAATCATTACTGGCTACTTCTATGCAGTCAAGGTACGTTACGTTAAATTGTGTTTCTTTTACCTTTTGCAGGCTCTGATGTCGTTATGATAGATTCACGCTTCGAAGTTCCGCTACGTTTTACTCACAACCTTCACTTCACTGTTGGTATCGTTATCATTCAACAAGCTTAACAGTGATTTTCCTATCGCGGTGTGACGACAGCAACACTTAAGCAGAAGTAACCGTGACTTTAAACCGTGACAAAATCACCGTTTACCACAGGGGTGACGGAGCTGTAATGAAGTCAGAGCGGCGAGTCCATTTCTTTCTTATGGCAGTGGAAAAATCATTGTTTACCACAGGGGAGATTGAGCTGCAATGAAGTTCGAACGGCGAGTCCGTTTTTTCTTGTAACAGTGACAAAAATCACCGTTTGCCAGAGGAGTGAAGGAGTTGTAACGCAGTTAAAACGGCGAGTCCGTTTCGTTCTTGTAGCAGTGGTAAAATCACCGTTCATAACAGTGGCGACGGAGCTGTAATGAAGTCCGAACGGCGAGTCCGTTTCTTTCTTATAGCAGTGGCAAAATCACCGTTCACCACAGGGGTGGTGGAGCTGTAATGCTGTCAGAACGGCGAGTCCGTCTCTTTCTTATAGCAGTGGCAAAATCACCGTTCACCACAGTGGTGACGGAGCTGTAATGAAGTCAGAACGGTGAGTCCGTTTCTTTCTTGTAACAGTGGCAAAATCACCGTTTACTACAGGGTAGACGGAGCTGTAATGAAGTCAGAACGGCGAGTCCGTTTTTTCTTGTAACAGTGACAAAATCACCGTTTACTACAGGAGTGACGGAGCTGTAATGAAGTCAGAACGGCGAGTGCGTTTCTTTCTTGTTGCAGTGGCAAAATCAGTGTTTACCACAGGGGTGACGGAGCTGTAATGTTGTCAGAACGGCGAGTCCGTTTCTTTCTTATAGCAGTGGCAAAATCACCGTTCACCCCAGTGGTGACGGAGCTGTAATGAAGTCAAAACGTCGAGTCCGTTTCTTTCTTGTTGCAGTGGCAAAATCACTGTTTACCACAGGGGTGACGGAGCTGTAATGAAGTCCGAACGGCGAGTCCGTTTCTTTCTTGTAACAGTGGCAAAATCACTGTTTACCACAGGGTAGACGGAGCTGCAATGAAGTTAGAACGGCGAGTCCGTTTCTTTCTTGTGACAGTGACAAAATCACCGTTTACTACAGTGGTGACGGAGCTGTAATGAAGTCAGAACGGTGAGTCCGTTTCTTTCTTGCAACAGTGGCAAAATCACCGTTTACTACAGGGTAGACGGAGCTGTAATGAAGTCAGAACGGCGAGTCCGTTTTTTTCTTGCAACAGTGACAAAATCACCGTTTACTACAGGAGTGACGGAGCTGTAATGAAGTCAGAACGGCGAGTGCGTTTCTTTCTTGTTGCAGTGGTAAAATCACCGTTCACCACAGTGGCTACGGAGCTGTAATGCAGTCCGAATGGCGAGTCCGTTTCTTTCTTATAGCAGTGGCAAAATCACCGTTCACCACAGGGGTGGTGGAGCTGTAATGCTGTCAGAACGGCGAGTCCGTCTCTTTCTTATAGCAGTGGCAAAATCACCGTTCACCACAGTGGTGACGGAGCTGTAATGAAGTCAGAACGGTGAGTCCGTTTCTTTCTTGTAACAGTGGCAAAATCACCGTTTACCACAGGGTAGACGGAGCTGCAATGAAGTTAGAACGGCGAGTCCGTTTCTTTCTTGTGACAGTGACAAAATTACCGTTTACTACAGGAGTGACGGAGCTGTAATGAAGTTAGAACGGCGAGAGCGTTTCTTTCTTGTTGCAGTGGCAAAATCACTGTTTACCACAGGGGTGACGGAGCTGTAATGTTGTCAGAACGGCGAGTCCGTTTCTTTCTTGTAACAGTGGCAAAATCACCGTTTACCACAGGGTAGACGGAGCTGCAATGAAGTTAGAACGGCGAGTCCGTTTCTTTCTTGTAACAGTGACAAAACAACCGTTTACTACAGGAGTGACGGAGCTGTAATGAAGTCAGAACGGCGAGTGCGTTTCTTTCTTGTTGCAGTGGTAAAATCACTGTTTACCACAGCGGTGGCGGAGCTGCAATGAAGTTAGAACAGCGAGTCCGTTTCTTTCTTGTAACAGTGACAAAAACACCGTTTGTGATGGATACGATACGAATCAGGAACAGAGCGGAGAATCACCTTTACAGAATCTGAGCACTAAATTGAAAAAAAAATAGAAAATAAACATAAATCAAAGGTTATTGCTTCAATATTCGGCGAAACTAGTCCAGTGCCTTCACGTCCCCACCATTTACTCTCATAGGATTAGAGCGATATCAATCTCTCTCAGCTCATTTCAAACGGTCAAGTCTTAGGAGTGAAACAGAGGAAAGATTTATCTTAGGATGTGGTGAAATAACCCCCGCGCGCGAGGCCGACACTGTGACATGGTAACAGTAATTTTTGACCTGTTTATCCCGAAGCATTGCCTTGATTGTAACGCGGCTGACTCTGATGTATCCAGTTAAACTCCCACACCGGAAAACTACTACACCTTCTCATAATATAAGGGGATGCATATAAATTGCGTTTCGTTCGGAGATCTTGTGAAAGTGAGGGAGCTTTCCTAGTTGACCAAAACAAAATGTACGAGTTTTTCTAGTGATATAAATGCGTAGGTAAAATCATAACGACACAAGGTTTTTAACTTAAGATCGTCCAAAAAGGCCCACTGCCTAGGTGCCTTGTAAACTGCTGAGAAATGATCCGTTGAGTAACTTTTATTAGCATTAATAATTTTTTTATAAATATACCGAGGTAAAACATTTAAGTTGTAACTTAAAATCTTCCAAAAGAGGTCCGCAGCCTATAGGTGCCTTGTCATCTCCTGAAGACCGATTCATTAAGTCACTTCTGATTAGCTTTTATTCCATGTTATTACATACCAAATATTAAAATTACAACTCAGGATTTGGTGAGTTAGACGTATACGCATTTACATCACTAGGAAAACCCGAACATTTCCCTTTGTTCCGCTAGAAAAAATTCGTACATTTCGTTTTGTTCCACTAGGAAAACTATCATTCTCATCTCATCACTCCGAATGAAACTCAATTTGTGTACATCCCCTTTTATGAGAAGGTGTAGCGTTCTACCGGTGTTGAAGTTATCCGCCTTGTAGCAGTTTTATTAGCAGCAGAAGGATCTGTGGGAGTTTACACCACCCGACTGTGACATCTTAACAGTGAATTCGAAATTATTACTTTTAGTCACTAGTCTTAACAGTGCCCGTGATTTTTAAGTAACGGTAATGTGATTTCCAACCTATTTCTGCATTTTAATGTGCTTAAAGGTTTATGATCAGAAGTTTCTAAAAAATATTTGAAGGTATCAACATTCAAAGATACACTGTAAACATTTTCTGAAATTCACGGACAACTTTCCGTCATTTCTTTCGTGAATTAACGAAGCATATTTCTGATACAACCTTTTCTGTGAAGTGACGGAAACAAACCTGAATTTCACGGATTTTTTGTACCTCGGGAAAATTCTGAATTTTCAGAAACCTTTCCGCAATTTCTTTCTTATATTGACGATAAATTACCGTTTTAGAGATGTGTTAGCTGAAAATTCTGAATTTTCAGAAACCTTTCCGCAATTCCTTTCGTATATTAACGGAAAATCTCCGTTCTCACTTTTTCCGTATCCGTATGACGAGAAGGGTGATGAGAATACTCAAGATTTGATTAAACATTTAAATTCCAACTAGACGAAACTAGTCGGAACCGACGGTTTTTTTGTTGTTGTTGCTGTTTTGTTTTTGTTTTTGAAAAGAATAAACTCATATGAAACAACAAATGTGAACTTTATTTGATTAACAAATTCATTCAACCATACTTCAGTAAAGACAATAGTCCAGGTTCGTGATTTTTTTTTCCTTTTTTTGACTGAAGGTTTAACGACCACCGTGAGCAACTCAATGGGCTATAAGCAGTCGTCCGTTCTTAATTTAGGGTCAGTGGATCCAGGGAAGGAGAGAACCAGTGCAGTAAGACAAACACAACATCCATGCCTCACCTGGATTCAAACCCGGACACTTTACGAACGAATCATCATAAGCCAGCGCTTAGACCACTGCACCACCAGGGCGGCCAGGTTCGTGATGAGCATCATGACTGCACCCTTTTTCAGTCGTAAAATGTGAGGCGGAAGGCCACTCATCTGGATCGTGTGCAAAAATTCAACTGGATAGCGCAATCTTACGCTCTCATTTTCACTCACAACAGTGTTTGTAAATGGTGTTGGAATGAGATTCGCGTCGCGAATGCTATTCACCCGTCGGAATCAATGGTCAGTTTTTTTTTTTTTTTTTTTTTTTTTTTGAAAAAAATAATGAAACAACAAATGTAAACTTTATTTGATTGACAAATTCATTCAACTACTTTAGTAAAGACAATAGTCCACGTCCGTGATTTTTTTTTCTTTTTTTTTTTGACTGAAGTTTTAACGACAACCGTGAGCAACTCAATGGGCTATAAGCAGTCGCCCGTAATATTTTCACTAAAAATACTAACAATGAACAACGTAAGGTTTATTTACATCTTTACATAATGGGAAACGTCTTACCTACATGAATAAACTGGATCGAATGAATATTAAATTTTATATATACATCACACAAATCCAACGGCATAACGCAATCAGGTCTTCGAGAGTGTTCGCTGTTCCGATGAGAAGAACTTTGATGGAAATGCCTGCTGGCGTTGCTTTGCGCAACGGCTCGCTCAGAAAAGATAAGACTTCGGACTTTGGACTATCTCAGTCGCTCCATGATGCCGCTTTCAACATCGCGTGAGTCAACCGCACGCTTCTCCCATAGACTTTACATAGGAACTTTGCCGCCCCATCGCGCCCGAACCGTTGCCCCAATCTTATTTTTCTCTTCGACTGGCACATCTATAGGGTAAGACCTTTATTTTTATACCTCAACCATATCTTTACGTTCAGCCGTTCTCCCAAAATAGCATTCACAGTAAAAAACCTTATAGAATTAATATATAGATCGTCTGTCGAATTTTGAAGTTTCTTATCGAGATCGGATAGTGTGGATAGAATATCGCATGAATTTTATTTATTGTGGCACAGGATATTTCTTCTTCTCTCGCATTTTGCGCACGCGCTATTTATCATATATTGTGTTACTGTAATAAACCAGGTACTTAACTTATTATACAGATGATTATATGTATCAGTCATTGGGAAACTTAAGGCAAAAGCTATTTATAGCTATCAAGACTAAATTTTATGTTGTTGTTGTTGTTTTTTTTGTTGTTTTTTTTTGTTGTTTCTTGTTGTTGTTTTTTTTTGTGAAATAATAAATAAAAAAGTATATTTCGCCATTTTTAAAGATAACTGGAAGTTGTCGTCAGTTTAAAAAAATCAAGTTGCAAAGCATTTTGTTGCTTCGAAAAATCAGGATGAAAAATGCTTAGTTTGTGAAGAGTCCTCCTACAGAAAAAAAAAATATTACAAACCTATTAAAAAAAATAAGCTCCAACAGAAAATAAAATGACTAAATGATTCGCATTAATGACAAAAAACAAAATTTCATCGCCCGGAATTCGTTTTACAATGTACGTGAGTCAGATTGCCGAACGTTCGTGGCTAGGTGATTAAAGGCGCGAATTACCTCTTGAGCCAGCTCAAACGTCATGGGCTCAGTGATTAAAGGCGCGAATTACCTCTTGAGCCAGCTCAAACGTCATGGGCTCAGTGATTAAAGGCGCGAATTACCTCTTGAGCCAGCTCAAACGTCATGGGCTCAGTGATTAAAGGCGCGAATTACCTCTTGAGCCAGCTCAAACGTCATGGGCTCAGTGATTAAAGGCGCGAATTACCTCTTGAGCCAGCTCAAACGTCATGGGCTCTGTGATTAAAGGCGCGAATTACCTCTTGAGCCAGCTCAAACGTCATGGGCTCAGTGATTAAAGGCGCGAATTACCTCTTGAGCCAGCTCAAACGTCATGGGCTCAGTGATTAAAGGCGCGAATTACCTCTTGAGCCAGCTCAAACGTCATGGGCTCTGTGATTAAAGGCGCGAATTACCTCTTGAGCCAGCTCAAACGTCATGGGCTCAGTGATTAAAGGCGCGAATTACCTCTTGAGCCAGCTCAAACGTCATGGGCTCAGTGATTAAAGGCGCGAATTACCTCTTGAGCCAGCTCAAACGTCATGGGCTCAGTGATTAAAGGCGCGAATTACCTCTTGAGCCAGCTCAAACGTCATGGGCTCAGTGATTAAAGGCGCGAATTACCTCTTGAGCCAGCTCAAACGTCATGGGCTCAGTGATTAAAGGCGCGAATTACCTCTTGAGCCAGCTCAAACGTCATGGGCTCAGTGATTAAAGGCGCGAATTACCTCTTGAGCCAGCTCAAACGTCATGGGCTCAGTGATTAAAGGCGCGAATTACCTCTTGAGCCAGCTCAAACGTCATGGGCTCTGTGATTAAAGGCGCGAATTACCTCTTGAGCCAGCTCAAACGTCATGGGCTCAGTGATTAAAGACCGGAATTACCTCTTGGGCCAGCTCAAACGTCGTGGGCTCGACCTGATCTCTGTGGAAAGGTTATCTGGGCTAAGGGCTGGAAAATACAGGGTCGTCGATTTTGCGGAATTTCAGTTTAAATACAGAAAATCCTGAAATGGACTTTTCTGAAATAAACGGAATTTCTGTCTAGGGAAAATCTGTGAAAATACGGTAGTTAAAATAAACGGGCACTTTTAAAAACGGAAATTTTTGAAAAATGCAGATACCTACCGGAAACTTTGCTGCACGCTATTTTCAGAAATTTTCCGTGAATTCGCACCACTTATTTTTTACATTGTAGGGAGTAGCAAAACCCCGCCGAATAATGAGCTTTTGAAAACAAATTCCTAACCTTTGGCTTCAGACCTCGTAACTGACTTTATTTTCGTGACACAGAGTGAAAGTAAAAGAACTTTTGGTGATGCACATTCTTCTAGTACAGAATGTAAAAATCTATTTCTTCTGTATTATGTAGAACTTACCTGTAAATGGTGTTCAGCAAATTAGGGGCGTAGAATTTTTGTACAGAATTGGTAAGGAGGGGATCACTGACCTAAAATAAGAACGCCATAAATCATTGCCAAACGTTAGTAAGATAATCGGACATTTAATGAGAAACTTGATTTCATTTTCTCCACCTTTGATTTGTCATTTTTTTCAAAAAGAAAGGGGAAATACGGATACGTGCTTTTCAGGTTTTTTTACACATATGGCTGAAAAGTAGAAGCCTTCTATTTCAACATAGGCTTCAAGAAAATCCATATTTCTCAGGAAGCTTCATATTCTATCAAGTAGTAGAGTATAAAAACACACACAATGTATTTTCTCTCTCCTTTCTTCCGCATGCATAGGACATCTTTGCAATACCTACAATCCATTTCAAGAGAAATACCTAAAACGCTAGATGGAGAGGTTTTCACTTTTGCGATCTATCCATCGATTTTGGGACCTCTTCCTTACTCCGCGAAAACTTGAGGACCTAGTTCAAATGGATTTACGCATCTATTGGAGTGAGGTGAAAGTTCCACGGTTTCGTACCATAGCAAACTTCGTTTGGGTGAGGAGCAGATAGTAAATCAATAGGGCAAGGTGTTACAAGGAAGTGATTGACAAGAAGAAGAAGAGAGAAATGCTGGACTGAGGATGTTAGAAGGATGCTGGATAAAGTGAATCTCTACTCTCTTCTTCTTTATCTTTTCGTCATTTTTTCTCCATCTTCTTTCGCACAAAGCGAGTGCAGATAAAAAGAGTGATGGATGCTGTCCAGCCTGTATCGTTCTGAAGAGCCACGGCATTGATAATCATGTTGTACCTACAAAGATCGAAAGAAAAAGTGGAAGGGCATTCATGGCTGTTTTATTTGCAAATGGAATCCCTTCAGAGATTCTTGCCCAGTTTTGATTTTATTTTACAAAATCTTCACGCTGTTTTTTATTTTTTTCACCAATTTATAAATCTGTAGTTTTATAGATGACAATATATGTCTTACTTTGTCAAGTGTTATTTATGTAGTAAACAGAAAAAGAAGGACACACGGCTGTACACAGCGCGTCAAAGTATTTTTAAGACTGGCGCTGATTTCAGCCAACGGTGGCACCACCAGTGTAATCGCGAATGCGTTATAAACCGTAACTATCTGCTTGCTTTCTGCCAAAAGTACTGCGCAGTTGTTAAAGTAACTCAAACGAAACGGGCGTTCATTAGAGAAGTGAAATTTTTTTCATGTTGAATTATTAAGATGGAACAGAGGGCTGTTATTAAATTTAACGCAAAACTTGGTAAAAGTGCCTCGGAAACGTACCAAATGATGAAACAAGTTTGTTTAAGTAGATCAAATGTTTTCCTGTGGCACAAACGTTTTTTGGACGGAAGAGAGACGCTAGAAGATGATAAGCATACCGGAAGACCAAGTTCATCTAGGACACCTGAGATTATTAAAAAAGTGCGTGATTTCGTGGCAAATAATCGATTTGCGTCACTAAGAATGATGGAAGAGTCTTTAAACATCAACAAAGAAACGATTCAAACCATCCTGCATGAAGATTTGGGCAAAACAAAAGGCTGTGCTAAATTTGTTCCACACACGTTAACCAATGAACAAAAATCAAGGAGAAGTGCACATTGCAGAGACATCATTTCAGCCGCTGAAAATGATCCAAACTTCTTAAAATCGATTGTTACTGGTGATGAAACATGGTGTTTTCAATATCATTCTAAAACAAAGCGACAAAGTGCGGAATGGAAGTAAAAAAACTCGCCACAAGCCAAAAAAAACAAGAAAAGTTCCATCGAAAATCAAAACAATGCTCGTTACATTCTTCGATAGTAAGGGTATTATCCACAAAGAATTTGTTCCAAGTGTACAGACAATTACTGGTGAGTTTTATTTAAATGTTTTGAGGCATTTGATGAGCAGAATTCGTCGCATTTGTCCAGAATATCGAGATTAAAACAGTTGGTGTTTGTTGCACGATAATGCACCCAGTCATACCTCACTTCTTGTTCGTAGATTTTTGGCGAAAAATAACGTCTGTGTGTTGAATCATCCACCGTATTCGCCTGATTTAGCACCCTGCGACTTTTCTTTGTTCCCAAAACTGAAAATGACGTTAAAAGGGTGTTTTTTTAATGATATTTCGACCATACGAACAGCTTCGACGCGTGCTTTCGAGGCAAATCTGCAAAGTGAACTGGAACAGGCATTCGAATCATTATTAAATCGCTGTAACAAGTGTATTGAAGCCGGAGGGACTTATTTTGAATAACAAACCAAAACAGATTATAATTTCTTGTTTCTATTTCATTTTACAGACCCAGTCTTAAGTGAAAAACCAAAGTTTTGGTTTTTGAGCGAGGAACTGTGAATGTAATATGAATCAAAATGGCACAGTGATTGACCAGACGAATGAGTTTGTGTATTTAGGAGGCATGTTTGACTGAGAGAACAAATTGAATGGTGAAATTCGTAGGCGTGTGAATTCTTCATTGAAAGTCAAAAGGCATGGCAGCTTTGGGAGGTTTTCACAAGAATGATGGGTTCTCAAGAGAGTCCTGCATGGCTGTGCATGAGAGTGTAATTGTCCCTACTCTGATGTATGGCTGTGAAATTAGTCAGGGTACTGCAGAAGAAACATAGCAGTTGTTTGTGTGCTGGAGAAATGCGTTACTTACTGGGGGGGGGGGAGTGTGGCAAAACACGTTTCGATCGTGTGAGGAATGAAGATGTGTCGCAGTTGTGTAATATGAAGAAAATGTTGTTAGCAAGGCGGAGACTAATAGGCTTCGATGGTTTGGCCATGTTGAAAGAATGAGTGATGAGATGCTTACTAAGAAATTTTTTAGACCAAGTGGCAGGAAGGAAAGGCAACGGAAGGCCAGCGAAGTCGTGGGAGGAACAGATTCAGGAGTGTCTGCATGATAAAAAGATAATGAGTATGAAGTATAGAAGGTCTTGTGTACGTCGTGTGATGGATGTAAGTGCAGCCGGAGTTGTGTGTCATGATAGCTGTAAATGGAGAAGTTTGACAGTAAGTAAATATTCAGTTAAGAATTTATCTCGAAGTTTGTGTTTCTTTGTGGAGCTAACCTCTGAAACTCAGATAACAGCTTAGTCATATGTATGTATGTATGTATGTATAGTATGCATGTATGTACCCATACAGCACAAAACGTTTCAGATATGTATCAATAATGTTACAATCTCCCATTTTCGTTGCTCTTTCAGAGATGTCTTACAATTACGTTTCAGCGACATCTATTTTGGAACATAACTCTTTGAACGGTTACGTTAAAAATAACATTCACCGATACTACTGCTTTATAGTTTCCATTGTACATAATTGCTACCTTGATGTTACATTCCCGCGATATTTAATATTTTTGGTTTGACAACGGCGTGGATGCGAATGCCCGTTTATGCCATTTCACCGAAGCACTCTCGTAGTAGTCCCATGTGCTACTGGGATATTCTTTGGTGATACTGTCGTACTCAAGTTAGCTAGTTAGTGTACACTAGTGTCCGTCCTTCAGTTTTGCACGCCAGTGTCTAATATCTTAGTACGTTTGTTGGTTTTGAATCAGAAAAAAAGGTCTCAATAAAAGTAATTCTTAGTTTGCAAAAGTTGAAAAACAAAATAATGTTGATAAATTGAGAAGTTTAACGACTACACAAGTTTTGGAAAAAAATTAGAGTAAGGTATGCATTAAAAGGTACATTTCGATGATTAATCATGAAGAAATTTAAGTCATCCTACAGAAAAATAAAATGATCTATGGAAAAAATAATGCATTTCTATTAAATATCGTATTCGCAAAGCATTGGCCTTCTTGTTAGTTCCTACAGAACGAAACATTTCCTGATGAGAAAAAACAAAATGGCGTACAAAAGATATCGGTGGGACCATGTGGGGAGGTAAAAAAAAATTGGCAAACAAAACATGTTCGTTAGGTCCACGTGGCACACAAAATGTTATGGTTGAACACAAAGAGAAAATGGTGGACAAAAGATGGTGGGGAAGATCACATGGAAAAAAATGGCTGCGACAGACGTCATGATTGACCAGGAATCGACCACAACCGTCCTTGAGGCAGCACGTGGACGGCTTCCTTTGTTACAGAAATCCCCTTTTATCACCTAACAGTAATATGAAGATGTCACAAATATCTTTCAAATACGTAACAGTAACATGAAGTTGCTCTGTTGGAGTTACAAAGACATTTCATTGTAACGTATCGGTTATGTTTCAAAGTTATGTATAACGTTTGCGGATATTTTGTCGTAGCCGAAAGGTTTCTGAAACATTACTGTTAGATTGCGCAACGTACCTGAAAAGTCTCAATGTTTCAGCGCTACGTACTTGTAACATATTGATCGATACCGGGCCGAGCTGGGTTAATCATCCCACCGCTCGCCACCACTTGATCGGAACGCGCCGAGCGGTATAATTTATAAACATTCTTCACTGATCTCCTTCGACGTAGTTCTTGGCGCGAAAACTGTATTATATGGGCATACACTTAAACAATTTGAACCATTCACCTCCGTACACATAAATAATGTGTTCTATGACTGCGCTAACTGCCTAAACAAATATTTAATTGGCTATAAAAACATAACAATGGCACACATATGAATAAAATTTAGCTGTCTTCTGAACATAAGTATTGGGTCAACTTTGACCTAAATCAGTTCCCGCGAGATAGTTTTAATGAACTTAAATTCCACAGCTCAATCTTACAATTTCTCAGTTCAGTTCTTGAAATATATTAGTTCAGTTCCTCAACTAACTGCGTAGCAGATGTAACAATAAAAACAAAATGTTTCTACTTACATGGATGCTGTCAAGAATAAATCCAAATTGTGATTTAACTTTTCACCTGTATATAAGAGCGGTATCCAAGCCACCGCCTTTACACTCATATTTTTCTTTCGCCGGCTTTATCCCGTTGCTCTTACACGTAGAGGCTGCGCTGCTTACGTAACCACACACACACACACACACACACACACACACACACACATGGGGCCTCGCTTCGCCCCGCAGGACCAGCTGGCTTCCTTCGCCGCTTCAGGGAGAGGATGGTAATTGCACACTGCCGTAGTTGGACTCGAACCCGATCTTCGGCTTGGCTTCGCTTCGACCAACGTCCACTCGCAGTCTTCTTAATTCCTCTGTAGCTTTGCTTTCATTGGGCCAATCAGTCGCTGATTTCCATTAGGCTCCCAGCCTAAAAATTGCTGCTTTATCACGCGAATTTAGGCATTCCGCTGTCTTTATGGCAAAACTGGCATCTCCAGCTACCCGAGTTGTTGCTTCTCCGTTTCTTACCAAATGCAGGGAGTTTCGCTCTTCGTCGCCCAATTCATATAGCAGATCCAAGGCATCCAGCCCAGCCTTTCACATCGGAGAGCGTACAGACAACTAAACTTTCTTCCTTATTTTCACGCTAAGTGCGAAATCTTATTTTTCTGCACGGACCACAGAGAGAGCAATTGTTCTCGAAAATGCCCCAAACAATTGACGAATTTACGATTATTCGCTAAACCTTTTGTCCCCCATCTTCATTCATTTCTACTCAAGTGGCCCCTCTTCGAAATGTAACTCCTTCCCTGTTTAGACTGGCCGTCAGCTGCAACCTTCGATTTATGACCTAACAGAGATATTCCGAGACCACCCAGCCAGAGGGAGAATTCTTCGCCTCTTTTCTGTCCTATCCCCAGATAAAACTTTATCTGCTCTTTACACTTTTAAACTGCAATCAAGCCTCGAACATAATTAATACTTAATTTCATACATCCACCACGCCTATTAATTACTAAATTAATTGCGGGGGTGGGTCGTAACAATATACGAAATATTCTGTGCTGCGTGGGTATGTATGTGCGTATGTATGAACTGATTCTGATGAATTTCGGCTTGCACGAAATATATGTGTAACAATCTTAGTGAAATCGATGGGGGCTTATATACGTAGGCTATTCGGATATCAACCTCCGGTGGGTTGTGGAGAAAAAAGCAATGAGAACAGAATATTTTATTGTATACGAAACATACTTACAGGTCTAGGCTACTTTTCAACATAATCACCTCCTAAATTGAGACACTTATCGTATTAGGGTACGATCTTTTGTATCTCTGCATCAAAGGAGGTTGCTGCCTGGTAGCTCAGCCATGATTGAGCGCCATTCTTCAACTCCTCATTATCATTGAAGCGCTGCGATCCCAACCAGGTTTTCATGTGCATGAAGAGGTGATAAGCGCTCGATGCCATATCCGGGTTATACGGAGGGTTGTCGAACACCTACCAACAAAACTAATCCAGCAGCACTCGTGTGCGTGCAGCCGTGTGTGGCCGCGCGTTGTCATGGAAGAGCACAACGCTTGATGTCAGCATTGCTCTCCTTTTATTCTGAATTTTCTACGCAATTTTCTTAGTGTTTCACAGCACCTCTCTGCCGTTATTTTGGTCCCTAGTTCCATGAAGTCAATCAGAAGCAATCATTGTCGATCCCAGAAAACGGTTGCCATCAGCTTGGGGGGGGGATGTTTGTTTGCACTTTTTGGACTTGTTTGGTGAATGTGTGTGCGTCCTCTACTTTGACTTCTCTTTGCGTTCGACATTCACGAATTGAACTCACGTTTCATCACTCGCCACGATGTGGTCAAGAAATGCATTTCCAACTTCGTCCAAACTGGTATGCCGCCCCGGTGGCGCAGTGGTCTAAGCGATGGCCTCTGATCATTCGTCCGAATAGGGTCCGGGTTCGGATTCCGGTGAGGCATGGATGTTGTGTTTGTCTTACGGCACTGGCTCTCTCCCTTCCCTGAAAATAGTGACCCTAAATTAGGGACGGGCGACTGCTTATAGCCCATTGAGTTGCTCACGGTGGGCGTTAAACCTCCAATAAGAAAAAAAAACAAAAAAAACTGGTATTTTTGTGATATAATATTGATTCAGCATGTATGCTTCTGCATACCAGAAGATAATGAGACAGAATTCCTCAAGAGAAATGTAATAAGCTCTAAACTGTTCAATTTTATATTGTCTTTTTCAAAGCACTCCCTTTGCATCGAAACGCACCCCCCCCCCCTGACGTTGCTATGACGAAATCCAGCCCATGATATGAAAGGCTTTTGTAAATCGTCTGCACGGCTTCTGATATCGTCTTATTGGACGAAAACGTTAACCGTACGGTTCCTTTTTTTTTTACTTCCATGAAAAGCTAGAAATCGCAAGGGGAGAGTTCTGGACTCTACTTGGGGTGAGGAAAAACATGGGTTCTCTTTTTAAAAGTCCGTTACGACATGAGAAACATGTGGACGCGCATTAATGTGATGAAACCGAAGCTTTTCGATTTTCTTGTACGGACATTTCGTTTTTTGAAAATACTGAAGCATTGAGCGCAAAACTGTGAAGTATTTATTATACACTAGCACAACTGTTTCATGCGGCAGTAGAATGTGGTGAGAGATGACTCCGTCGTGATCAAACAAGAAAATCCCCAAATCTTCGCCACAACTTTCCACAACTTTTGCCTTTCCTGCACGAGGATGAAGTTGGTAACTTCTACTGTGATCTCTGTTGATTTGTTTCAGAGTCGAAGCAGAACATCCAACACTCGTAAGCTGCCACAATATTATGGAGAAAATATTCACTTTGAACCCACCTGAACAGACGGGTTCAAACAGACGCTTGTCAATCGACAGGGCATTCGTTTTTGTTTTGTTTCATTTTTTCCTGAATCTCGCGTTAGAATAGCCTGAGAGCTACCATACGAAGCGTTTAGTCTTGCTGTGAATTCATGAATTGTAATACAGCGGTGTTTGCCCACAATAGATGTTACATTTAGCATTGCTTCATTACGTGAAATGGAAGGATCTCTTAGCGAAGATCAAGCGAAATAGAATATAAGGCTGGAGTTCCAAAATAACTGGAGGGTCAGGGTACTTCCAAGCCATGCAGTCGTTATTTATCAGATTATAGTTAACCTAATAGGTTGACAAAATATAAAATTGTCATTCCAACCAAACGTTTTGTAAGTACAAGGTGATTCATAAAGAAGTACACAGTTTCCAGATGCTGTAAAACAGTAACAGTTGAAGACACGGACCACAACTACGAACCGTTAGGTAGATGTACTCATAAAGTTTGTGTAAAGGGAAGTGACGTAGGCGATAGCGCGCGTGTCACGTGACTAGTCAGTCAAAATGGCAGCGTCTGCAGTGGAGAAGGCGTTTTGTCTTCTTGAATTGAGCAAAACGGAATCTGTAACTTTGAGCAACGGCCTTTTCGATCACGATTCGGAAAAGAACCTCCAACGAGAAAATCTATCTACGATTGACATTAAAAATTTGAAACTACGGGCTGTTTGTGCAAACTTTAAAGTCCTGGACGACCGCGTGTATCGGAAGAAGTCGTCGATAGTGTTTGCACCGCCATTCAACGAAGCCCGGGAAAATCAACGCGGAGGGTGAGTCGTGAAGTGCAGATTTCACAGCCCACTGTCTGGAGAATTTTGAGAAAAAAGCTGAAAATGATTCCATACAAAGTGCAGATTTTGCAAAACCTCACTGACCTTGACAAGACAAAGCGCTTTAAATTGACCCAATGGCCACCCAGAAGTCCTGACTTAACACATTGTGACTTTTTCCTGTGGGGGTAGGTAAAGGACAAGGTATTTGCCCCTCTCCTTCCTGTTGATCTAGCGGAGCTGAAACAGCGTATCACAGCCACTATCACTGCACTTGATTCAGATATCTTACCTCGCGTTTGAGCGGAAATGGATTACCGACTCGATGTGTGTCGTGTGACCAAGGGTGCACATATAGAACATCTGTGACTGTCTCTAAAAAAACTTGAAACATTTCCCTACAATTCTGTTACAGGTAACATAAAATATCTTACATTGTTCTTGTTTTATAGTGCGTTGAAACTGTATACTTCTTTATGAATCACCCTGTATTTCATGTATAAATTTCATCGTAACTGATTCGACGTCACCAAAATATGGTTATGTTTATTATCATTTGTCCTAATTCGCTTAATAAATAACATTGTAGTAATCAAAACAAGAATATTGGGTTGAAAGGAAGGTGATGTCCCATGACGAGGTACCCAGCCACGGCGCACATTGGCCCCTGAGAATGCGCAACACATCGGCATTACATCAATGAGTAGGTGGCTTAAGTCAGTGGTAGGTAGTCGTCAGAAGGCTAAGAGTGTAAGCGCCAGCCAACGTGGAAGTAGACAAAGAGCACATCCACCATTGCATGCTGTATGAGTTTCGTCGTGGTAGCTTCCCGCAAGTGCTGTAAGAAACATTACCAATGTGTACCCCAATACTATATCACATCGTCAGTGCTGTCGTTGGTTCGAACGGTTTCGAGAGGGAAATTTTGACTTGTCAGACCGTCCCAAAGCTGGAAGACCCGCAACAGTTGATATGGACATACTGAAGACCTTAGTAGAGACCGACCCACATGCTGGAGTTTGCCGAACAGCTGGGGACTACCCCAAGGAAGAAAAATAAGGGGAGGGAGCATAACAAGCAGTTCCTACGCAGAGCTATGA
This sequence comes from Macrothele yani, assembly GCA_039090855.1. Taxonomy (NCBI): domain Eukaryota; kingdom Metazoa; phylum Arthropoda; class Arachnida; order Araneae; family Macrothelidae; genus Macrothele; species Macrothele yani. The sequence goes on from CM077016.1 coordinate 37,918,782, forward strand.
AGCCGATGTCCTGAGCGGCAGCCATCTTAGGTTACCCTTTTGATTGCGTTTACATCGAATTACATATCTAGCTATACCATACTGGTTAGCAATTTTACAGACCTCTTACCAAGAAAAAACATATCCTGTACATTTATGGATATACTGCATAATAACACCACTGTTTTCTTTTCTCTCAACGGAATGTTAGGTCATATTTTACCGTGCGTACGACAAAAATCGCTTTAAATTAAAACACAAAAGTAATGCCTGAAGCAGTTCACAAACTCTGTAATAAAAAATAATATACGCTGAGTTATTTCATGTGATCTGGTGAATATTCTAGAAAACACAAACGCAATGAAATATTACCTTAAAACCTATGATTCGTGGTAAACGTGATAATTTACAAAACTTTTACGAAGAGTATACGAAATATGCAAAGTTGAAAGACGTTTGTAGCGCACAATAAAATCCGATTATTAGCGTTCATAGGCCGATTACTATACACCAATAATAAGCGAGATAATTTACAAAATTTTAAAAGCAACAGCAGATTTGATTTTACTCTTAAAACGACTTTGACTTTTACAAGGCCTATCAAGTCGTGACGTCGTTTTATTTTCAGTGACGTCACACCTCGTGGATCTACTGATCAGGCAGTCCGGTTTGCATTACCACGCTACGCCTAACCGTGTGACTTGTGATTTTTATGGTTACCTATGCTTGCGTGAAATTAATAGTGTTAATTTCCTATGGTTTGCTCCAACTAACATTTTAATTAAAGTTTTTATAAACCGGTAACTGAATAAGATAGGTATTTTGTTATGCCAAATCCATGTTGTGTTCCCGCCTGCCGTGGAAATTATAAAACAGGGGTCAAAGTTCGTGTGTATGGATTTCCAAAAGACCAAGATTTGTGTTCTCAGTAGATTCGTGCCATTAAAAGGGATAACTTCACAGTTACACCGCATAGTAAGGTATGTACATAGAACGTTTTTTAATCGAACTTTTCTAGTACTGTGAAATATTCAATGATATAAATGTAAATGGACGATGTCATCGCTCTTTCCACGTTATTTTTTTAAACAACGCATAGCGACTGAAAAATTGTATTCCAGCACCGCTGGGATCGAACCCCAGAACTCTCGATAACTAGTCGAGTGCGTTCGAATTTACGCTACAGCGCCAACAATTCTCAGCGCCATGCATGGTATATCAGTCAGCATCTGACTACACGAATACGTATTGATGGTCTCAGCAACTGAGATGGCGTCATCTGGTGGCATTTAACACAACAGCTATTAATTGTAGCTGATAAATTCAAAGGGCGATAGAAATGGTTAATATATATCAAATACGTGGAGATAATGTAAATGGACGATGTCATCGCTCTTTCCACGTTATTTTTTTTAACGCATAGCGACTGAAAAATACAATTTTTCAGTCGCTATGCGTTGTTTAAAAAATAACGTGGAAAGAGCGATGACATCGTCCATTTACATTATCTCCACGTATTTGATATATATTAATTCAATGATATGCTATACGTATAAAATCCATTTTTAATGCAAAGTGCCTCCACTCATTTCTGTATGCATATGATAGCTTCAGAATGAGTTGACATTTATATTTCACTATCGCTTGAATACGCTTCAATAAATGCAGCTAACACTGTTTGAACGTAGTATTCTTTAATCTTAATAATTAAAACTTACTGAATGGTAACAGGTCTGTTGGAAATTCGTAACTAAGTATTATTTATGTAGTATATTCTAAATTAGTACCTTCAGTGGTGTAAATAAATTAGTATAGGATATACACTGGCGGAAAGTGAAAAAAGAACACCAAGAAGGAATTGGCGGACGATCATGAAATTTACATATGTTAATGGGGTCGAGTTTACGTAGGTGTGATGTTAATTTCGAGACCAACCGGTGAGCGCTTACGCCACAGCATGGCATAATATGCAAATTATCGTCGGTGGTATTTAAGGAGTACGGCGAAGTGAATGTAATCAGTCGTCGGCGTACGGACACGTGCGCAGACCCTGAAGAAGCTGCAATGCCTGGAGATGGAAGACGTGTACGATTTCAGCAGTTATCGGACTTTGAGCGAGGTCGTCTAGTCGGACTCCGCGAGACCGGGTGGTCGTATCGTCGTATTGCGGAGCGAATTGGACGGGAAGTATCGGTGGTGGTACGATGGTGGCTTAGATGGTCCGAGGAACATTCCCACTCGAGAAGACGTGGAACTGGGAGTCACAGACTGACTGATGAGCGGACCGATCGACGCATAAGAAGAGCGGCGTTTTCAAGCAGAACATCCACTGCGACGCAAATCCGAGCTGCCGTTGCACCTGAGGGGACTGTGCGAACAATCCGCAACCGTCTACTGGATGCAGGACTACGTGCACGTGTGCCTCTGGCATGTGTACCTCTGACTCCAGCCCACCGTCAGGAATGGCTGCAGTGGTGTCGCCAACGTCTGCACTGGAGAACGCAATGGCGATCTGTCGGGTTCAGCGATGAAAGCAGATTCTGCTTGGGAGCCTCCGATGGCCGTATGCGTGTTTGCAGACGCACAGGGGAGCGTCTCCACCCTTCTTGCATCCGCCAGTGACACACAGGACCTACACCTGGTCTCCTGGTGTGGGGAGCGATCAGCTATCACTCCCGTACACAACTAGTGTTTGTACCGGGTACGTTAAACAGCACCTCCTACATCAACAACATCATTCAGCCCGTTGTTGTGCCATTTGTAAGGTCGGTCCATTGTGGTGTTTTCCAGCAAGATAACGCATGCCCACAGACTGCACGTGCAACGCAACATGCACTTAAGGTTGTGCGACAACTTACATGGCCTGCACGTTCACCGGATTTTTCCCCCATTGAGCACGTGTGGGATTTTATGGGACAACGACTTATCCGGTCTCCACGGCCAGCCACGACCACCCCCGATTTACGTGTCCAGGTTGAGGATGCTTGGAACTCAATACCCCAAACTTACATCCAACATCTGTACGACAGACTCCATGCCAAAATTGCACTGTATGACGCAGTTCATGGCGGTTCAACCTTGTACTAACCATGTTACATATAAATGTTATTTTTCAGTTTACCAGCAAATACAGCTTTATTTTGCCATAATTTTATCCTCTGTTATCCTCTGTATTCCGTTATTATGCTGTATAAATTTCGTTGGTATCAGACGTCTCCTTCTATAATGAATAAAGTTTTACTGGTTGTGTGGTAGTAATTATAATGAATAAAGTTTTATGCCTGGACTAAATGGAGACACTTAATGAAAGAGACCTAAAGGCCAGACAGAGGTCTGACAATAATATGACCTGAGAAAAATGTACTCACTTTAAAACCTTTTATTGGAAAACTCCTGGTATCATCCAACACACACTCTACTAATCACACTACTACTGAATATCCGAACTTTCGTAGAATCGCATCACAATAATGAAGAAGAACCTAATCACATAAAACGAAGATCCCGGCACATAAAACGAAGCTCCTGGCACATAAAACGAAGCTCCCTTGGTATCGTTGAGCGCGCCTATTTATACTGCATACCACCACGTCATGACTTACACTCATTGCCACATATCATTCAGCGGGAGAAATAACATCTCGTTAAGTGAGAAGATAATTTGCATAGGAAAATAAAATAACAAGAGATAGTAAAATCAAAAGGAAACTGAATCTAGAGTATACGTTACACTTCTTGGTGTTCTTTTTTCATTTTCCGCCAGTGTATATGAGAGAGAGTGATAGCGATGGAAAACTAAGTTTTGACTAGTTAGATATGTGTATATGTTATACTTTTTTTCCCCACAGTGATACGTTTTACTTAAAGATTGTTAAAACAGCTCGGTAATACACCACTTTCTATACCACAAAAAATTTTCCTCTTTTTAATTCATGCAATGCCATCTTCCTCTAGAAAGTACACAAGACCTTAGTTAATTAATTTGGTCAAGCATTTGGAAAAAAAGCATTTTAGCAAATGGATATTGTTGAGGACTACTGTAAAAATGAAATAAATTTTTACATGCCTTCATGCCTACTGCCCATTATGGTAACAGTGAACACTTCTTGTTTGTTTCATAATATTCATCCTCTGGAGAAATAATATATATATATATATATATATATATGGGACGTAAGGTCAGGTGATGCGTAACATCACAGCCTCTCCTTGACAAATGTCAACCCCGCCTTCTCGTGGTACATCCTGTTCCCACTAAAGGGGCTCTGGCGACCGCCAATAGCGGTATAACTATACCATCGGGATTAGAGGAAATTCTATCCCACACTCACCAACCCGCTTGGCCAGCGTGGTGAGTTATGGCCAAACCCCTCAAAAATGACTCCACAACTTAAATCTTGGCCCTCAGTCTCCGGCAGCTGGAATGTACCTGGCCAAGGCAGCGGCCAGTGCGACATGAAGGCAGAGGGTGCTAAGAATCCCCGGAGGACCGGACTAGGCTGCCATCTGATGCTGACCTTGGCTACGTACAACGGACGCTCCCTATCTTCTGATTCAAGGCTTCTTGAATTGGAAGAGGAACTACAAAGGATCAAGTGGGACATCGTCGGGCTAAGTGAGGTAAGGAGAAAAGGAGAAGATCTCATTGAACTGAAAAGTGGACATCTCTTCTACTATCGTGGGACTGATACTGGCAGAACTAGTGGTGTTGGATTTATAATAAACAAGAAACTGAAGGATAAAGTGGTAGAAGTTGAAAGTTCCTCTGACAGAGCTGCACGACTCGTTATCCAACTCTCGAGAAGATACCAGGCTCAGATTATTCAAACTTATGCACCCACCACAAGTCATGCTGAAGAAGAAATTGAAGAATTTTATGAGGAAATTCGTCATCTAAATAATAAAGGTAAGCAGCACTTGAAGATAATTATGGGAGATTTCAATGCAAAAATAGGGCAACGGCAACAGAATGAAACTTCAGTAGGTAAATTCGGTCACGGCAACAGAAACCAGCGTGGAAATACTCTCGTAGAGTTTGCAGAGGCAGAAGGGTTTTTCATCTTGAACTCCTTTTTCAAGAAAAAGCCACACAGGAAATGGACATGGAGACATCCAAATGGGACGACAAGTGAAATTGATTTTATTATGTGTAACAAAAAATTCGTCATAGAAGACTGCAGTGTGCTAAACAAGTTCAACACAGGCAGTGACCATAGATTATTGAGATGTAAGATGCACCTCAACACTAAACTCGAACGTAGCAAGCTCATAAGACAAACAAAATGTATTGACATAGCCAACCTTAAAAAACACCATAATACCTTCAAATTGGAACTGAAGAACAGATTCTCTGCTTTAGAAGGCCTAACATCGGAAGAAGTGGACATCTCTGAAGTTAACAGAAAAGTAACCAAAGCTCTTATGGAAACAGCAACAAAATTAGCTTGGGTCTAAGAACAAAGTGCATGTGAACAAATTATCAGGAAAAACCAAAATGTTGATGCCAAAAAAGAAGAGTGATGAGGACAACTAAAGAAGATGTGACTTCCAAAGTGGAATATATAGAGCTATGCAAGACAGTACGAAAAAGTATCACTGAAGACGTAAGGAAATTCAACTGTGAACTAGTAAGGAAAGCAATTGAAAACAACCAAAGCCTAAAGATAGCAAAGGGACATCTCAGTAAGGGGAAAAAACAGATTATGGCACTGAGAAAAGAAGATGGTTCTGTAACAAGAAATAGAGGCAGAAATTTTGACAAGAGTGAAAGATTTCTACTCCAAATTATATGAAAGGGATGATACATGTACTCCAGACATCATGAAAGGTACCAGTACCAGAGTTCTTCCAGTCCTTCCAGCAGAAGTTGCACATGCAATCAAGAACATGAAGCGGGGGAAAGCTCCAGGAGAAGATGGAATTACTGTAGACATCATACAAGAAGCAAGTGGAGAAATCGAAACAGTACTCGCCCAAATTTTCACTCGATGCCTTAATGAAGGGAAGATTCCTGAGGATTGGAACAACGCTACAATGATCTTGCTACATAAAAAAGGTGACATTGAGGATCTCAGGAACTACAGACCTATCAGCCTCCTATCAGTGGTTTATAAAATCTTCACTAAAGTTCTTTCACACCGCTTGAAGGTGACACTGGACATGGCTCAACCGAGAGAACAAGCTGGATTCAGGAGTGGCTACAGCACAATAGATCATATCCACGTACTGAGAGAACTAATTGAAAGAGCGAGGGAATATGAACTTCCATTGTGCATGGCTTTTATCGATTATGAAAAAGCCTTTGATTCGGTGAAACCATCAGCAGTTGCAATGGCTCTGAAATCCTGCGGTATTGAAGATGCATACATTAATATTATTAACAACATCTATGAAAATGCAAGTGCAAAGATTCGGCTGTTTGAAAATACAACACACATAAAAATTTGAAAGGGAGTGAGACAAGGTGACACCATATCTCCGAAGCTCTTTAAGGCCACATTGGAAAATGTCTTTCAATCACTGAACTGGGAAAACAAAGGGATAAAGATTAATGGAGATTATCTAACCCACCTTCGTTTTGCTGATGACATAGTCATTTTTGCAACTACCCCATCAGAGCTACAGAGTATGATCCAGGAACTTGCTGACAAGAGTAAAGAAGTGGGATTAAAATTGAACTTTCAGAAGACAAAAGTGATGTACAATGCTTTTACAAGAAATGAAGATTTATCGATTGATGGAGAAGAGCTGGAGATAACAGACACGTACGTTTATCTTGGACAGCAGATATCAAGTGAGGGTCACATTGGTGAAGAAATTAATCGGCGTAGAAAACTTGCCTGGAGAGCTTTTGGAAGAAACAGCATAATTTTCAAGAGCAATATGCCATTATGTCTTAAAAGAAAAGTGTTTGATCAATGCATCCTTCCAGTGCTTACGTATGGTGCAGAGACGTGGACCTTAGCTAAAAGAGACATACAAAGGCTGCAGACAACTCAAAGCAGCATGGAGAGGTGCATGCTTGGTGTAACCAGGAGAGATAAGAAGAGGAACACGTGGATCCGAAAAATGACAAGAGTGGAAGGCATCATGATCAGAGTTAAATCCCTGAAATGGCAATGGGCTGGACATACTGCCAGAAGAACAGACCATCGATGGACAGCCGAAATTTTAGATTGGATTCCAAGGGACAGGAAAAGACCCAGAAGAAGACCACATGGAAGATGGGTGGATGAAATTCGAAAGTATGCGGGAGTGACATGGAGGAGACTGGCACAAGACAGACCGTTGTGGAGGAAACTTGTTGAGACCTTCGTCCAGCAGTGGATTGATAATGGTTGACAATGATGATGATGATGATGATATATATATATATAGTTTTCATTACAATTAGTTCAGATATTTTTTTATAACAGCTAAAAACAATGACGTAGTCTTTGAAAACATTCTTCCACGATCGTTCATTCCTGTTACTAAAGTTATTGACTGAAAAAAAAAAAAAAAAAAAAGGAAGACATATGGAATCTGGAAATTGATTTTCAGATTTTAAAAACGGGAGCTACAACATCGTAAATACGTTAAAAATTTGCAGCGATATGTTACATTTGTGATGCAATTTTTCACTGTCGCCCCCAGTGACGCAATGCTCTAAGCGATGGCCTCTGATCATTTGTCGGAAAGGGGTCCGGGTTCCAATCCCGGTGAGGCACGGATGTTGTGTTTGTCTCATGGCACTGGCTCTCTCCCTTCCCTGGAACCAGTGACCCTAAATTAGGGACGGGCGACTGATTCCCATTGAGTTGCTCACAGTGGTCGGTTAAAATAACAATAAAAAAAAGAAGAAATTTTGTTTCACTGTAATACCGAAATTCTAAAACAACGATCGTGACCATCGGAAATATGCTTCGATGCGCCGAGGCTCTCTCTCTGTGTCTCTAATGGGCTGTGACGATCCACCACCAGTGACGTCACAAACATGTGCGATGGCTTTCTCTTTCCGGGGGTCACGAGACTACCCGCACGAGCATTATCACGCACCTGCGTCAACTTTGGAATTTGGGTGCCCCATCAAATTAGGAGTTTGGGTACCCCAGGTTCTCATGAGTTGAAAGTTTCCAAAATGTGGGTGTCGATTTCATCTTTGCACCTCAGAAGGAAGGAACACTCATGAAATCAACATTCACAGTTCCAAAACTTTCAACTCATAAAAAGTATTAGAAAATTGGTGTTGCTGTGAAACATATTCTGGTTGCTCAATGAGACGAAACAACTTCCAGCATTCACTCTTCCCCTATTTGTTTTCAACAAGCACGTATGTATTTGCTGGCCTCGACGCCTTTTTCAATCTCCATAATATTAAATTCATCCATATTAAGAAATAAGGCATTGATTCCGACACGACATGCGATGGAACGGGATGTTAGCACGTCGAAGGAAAACCACTGAACGCTCAATGCAAAAGATGCTAAGAGAAAAGTAACCCTCAATCTCACAATGTGACACGTGGGGTGTGAGGGAGTGAATCACCAGAGAAGCAGGACGCAGGTGTTTGCCATTATCTTGCTCCGGACAATCGCACTGAAAAAACCGTAAAGGAAGTATCTTTCTACGATATGGTATCGGTGAGTCTGGTGACTGCGCCGTGTCGTCGGTCGGTGAAAATCTTCGTTGCTTTAGGAAAGAGACGGCAATATTTTTGTATGACGAATCATTTTTCACTCGGTTGGCACCAGTATCGAGCACAAAATTCCACAGTACACATTTTTATTTGAAATATTATTTTTTTGTTTTTAAATATAAAACGGATATAAAACCGGGTCAAAATCGGGTACGATATTGTGCATGACAAATTGCAATTTGCCATGCACAATATCGTACGCTATACCGTACGGAATGTTGATTTTCTGTGCCAATGTGCGGAGATGAATCCGCCGATCACTCAGAATTGCCTGTTCAATGCCTCTCACAGTGGCAGGTGATGACGCCCCGCAACGGGGCGAATCGGTAAGGTTGCCACGGCCCCCGGCAAAGGAACTGCACCATCTGGAGATATTGTTGCGGTCCAGGCAATCATCACCACACACTTCGACCATTTCTTTGTGAATTTGCGGCGGAGTTTTCCGTTTAGCCCCCAAAAATCGGACTACACCGCGTTTCTCATCATTCGTAGCCGACGCTAACAAACGCGACATCTTTGTGCCGTTGTTCACACTCTCTTCCACCACGGTCACACCTGATCCAACCAAACTGGTCTATAGCGTGATATTCAAACTCGTTGTCTGACAAACTGCAGCTGCTACTTGCAACCTGCAAAGAGAAAACAATTGCTGTGCGTTACTTTTCGATCCTCCCTAATAAGAATAAGTAATAAATAATAAACAATAAAAATTACAAGAATGAAAATATTTCAGTGGCATTTGCATTCCAGGAGAAAAAAATTGAAGTCAGCTTTTTGACATATTATTTTTCGAAGGAAGTGTTTTACAAAAAATATTTTATTTTCAGAGCAAATGCCTTTCTATTGGTGCAAGAGAGCAAGTAATTTTGTTATACAATGTTTAAGTGCCTTTGGATTTTCCAATTTTGAATTGCCAAAGATTTCGTAAACAGAAGTGGAAAATCCGGGAAATGGAGTTAAAAGGCAAGGTCCACGAATTTATATGAAACTACAGTATAATATCTTGTTCAATTTGTTCCTTAAACGCTAGACGTTTCTCCAATTTTGTGAAATAAAATTCTCTTGAAAAAATAATAAATTCATTCACAGGAAAATCAAATAAGTTCATTGTTGAATTTTGTTTCATTTTTCTTCATTGGCAGATCAATATTTATGAAAAATACCCTTCAGTAATGCACAAAATTCAACAATGCTTTTAGTCAAATGGGGAAAATAAAAAAAATATATTTTGGAAGTCCTTGCAGCAATATTAGAAGCTGTATTAATTTGAGACTATAGACCCGGTAAACTGTTTTGAGTTCACTAGCAACCAGCAAAGAGAAAAAAATTAATTAAAATAATTATTAATAAATAAAACTATTAATTAAATAGGTCAACTATTTTGAGTTTGCGAAGTATTTTACGACCTCTGAAAATCCAAGGTCTGCGCCCTTTTGGAGGGCCCAGTCCGACCCCGTGAGACGGGCAGCTTCTCTCCAATAGGTAAAAAAAGATTAACAAAAGAAAAGATGTCATCGACTGGGCTAAGTTTGAGGCAATGTGTTTATGAATTTCCTTGTACGTTAGCTTTTTTTACATAACCGCAAAAATGATACAAATTACAGCAGTAGTAATGACAATAATAATTAGTCCACGTATGTGAATAGCATGTGCATTCCAATGATCGTAGAAGAGAGAGAGAGAGCTAAGGCAAAATTACCTCCAGTGTTGCATTCAGTGAGTTTTTTCAGGGCCGGAAATTACAAATTTTGAGGGGGATGAAACTTGTTGACTGATTATATACATATAATCACAATTTTGTTATATATTAATACATATAATCACAATTTTGTTATATATTAATATACATAATTTTTTTTTATGTTTGAAGGTTTAACGACCACCGTGAGCAACTCAATGGGCTATAAGCAGTCGCCCGTCCCTAATTTAAGGCCACTGGCTCCAGGGAAGAGACAGAGCCAGTGCCGTTAGACAAACACAACATCCGTGACTCACGGAGATTCAAACCCGGACCCCTTCCGAACCAATGATCAGAAGCCATCGTTTAGACCACTGCGCCACCGGGGCGGCATAAAATTTTTAAATAGACTATAAAAATCGCAAATTCCAAAAAATCTACACATACAAGTGATTAAAAATGTAAACATGTTATACTGTTATACCTTTTCTTTATTTCAGTAATGCACCACGGACTTCACCATGGGGTGGTGTAAAATATTGAGGATGCTAGAAAGATAACGCTGTATTGGAAATCTCCCCCCCCAAAGCACATTAGGAGTAGTAAACATGTCCTCGCCTTACTACAAGCGTATTTCTGATTATTAAGGAATATTTACAGTGTTGCATGGAAACGTATGGCGTAAACCATTCCCCTGCCATTAGGTTTCAGCCCTTTTAGATTATGTAGATTAGCACATAGTTGTAAAAAAATATTAACTGTTTGGATGCCAGCTTGAGGTGCCTCGATTTTTTTTTTTTCAGAGTGTAAACCTCCCACCGCAAGGAAAAAAAAAACCTTCTATGGGAACAATTTCTAACAATTTTCTATTGTTAAAAATTAGGTATAGCAAATATTTTGTTGTGTTGGAAGCCGTAACGTCTCATTAGCTATACTAAGGCTTAAATGTATACATGGAAAGTCAGCATCCAGAAGATTGAAACAAAGTTGAAACTAGCTTCCAAAATATGATGATGTGTTGCAGTTCAAACACCTCTACTCTGTGGAATTGGGGTTTTATTGCGGAAGTTGTCCGAGTTGTCAGTGTTTGAAAAATTTCCCCTTAAACGAGGACTATTAAATGTTTTATTGAAGGATGATAGAAATTTTGAAGTCCATGTTAATGGGGTTTTTGTCTATTATTATAATATTTTCCCTCATTTTCTTAAGTTTTTTAAAAATTAATTTCTCCTAACATTTAGCCATAAATCAAAACAATTAGACTAAATATAAGGGGAAATCGCCCAAAAACCTACGGGAGGGAGGCATTCGTGGATTTTCGGGGGCTAAGAACCCCCGAGAAGATGCCTGAATACAACACTGATTAGCTCTCTGCATTCCCTTTGTCATTTCAATTTGGAAATCGTTCTTCCGCTCGTCTAAATAAGGAGAGTGAAATTGTTGCTTTGGGAACTTGAAATAAACTGGCATTGCTGAATTTGCTTCTAGCAATTCAAATCTCAATGTTTCACTTAGCATGTTTTAATTAAAAAATCCTCCTCTCCAGTAATCTCCTGCGAGACCATGTCTTTTAATTCAAATAGCATTATTATTTTAGATTTTACATTTCTCTAAATTAGACTACCTCTTAATAATAATGATTACGTGCATAGTGTATCTTAGATATGCTTTCATATATCACATTCACGGCAGCAATACAACGTGATGCTTAAATACACATGCTTTTAAGCATCACATTCACGGCAGCAATACACGTGTGCGGTCGTGTACGAGAAAGTGAAACTTGATCATGATAATCCGCTACTACATTTATTGTGGAAGAAAAAAAGCCAGTTTATTTATATATATAAAAAAGGAAACACTGATTTAATCTTCCTTGCGATGAGAACATTTTTATCGAGTCACCTCGTATATAGGAGTCATCATGTCTCGTTATGTGGGCAAGTATTGAGATAGAATGGTGATCCAGATTGATGAATTGACCAACAGGAGGCGCTCCGGTTAGGGGAACAAAGCATTTGCGATAGAAACTAATAACTCAGACAATATCGTCGGCGGGAGGCTTTCTCAACGTAATCCGATAATCCTGGTCGCCATGATTCCATCCTGGGTTAACCTTATTAGGATGCCCAATGACCCACGCTGGCTGAGCCGGCCAGCTCTCTCCTGCAATCAAGTTTAATGGACCTTCTAAAAGCACCTATTACATCATACCGGTCACGGCGGTGTCGTGGCCGTTGCATCTTGCCCGATGGATAATAGAACACCCAATATCTTTTCTCCAGCTACTGTAGCTCGATAGAAGTTAAAATACCCGAATTTAAATATCTGTGGATTTTGTTTATTACGAAACACATCCATTGAAGCGATATTTTTCTTTCTGATAAATCTAGAATGGACATGATTTTGATTTGCTTATGCCGATGATTTTATTTTTCATTGCTTATCCCGTTTTATTTATTTATTTTGTAGTTACTTGTTTTCAAAAAATGAAACTTTTGGTGCTTAGCATTGAGATAATTTTTCCGACGATGGTGTTTGGATGTAATCTATTTGGGGTATCCGAAAAAAAAACGCCGTTCTTGATACAACAGTTTCACTTATCCAGGATCTCGAAAGAATCCAAACTAAATTTAAAAGTATTATACAATGGGCATCCTGAAAGTAATGCCTCCTCTTTAATAACTTTTTAAATTTTGAAGTGATTTTAATGAAACTGCACTGACATGTACTATGGTGTGTTACCAATGTGGGAACAAAATTTTTTCAGAATCGGAAATAAAGATCATGAATGATAGAGAAAAGCAGCGAGCTGTAATTGAATTCCTGGAAAAAGAGGGATGAGAGGCTCCAGAAATCCATAGATTTCTTTCGGTGTATGGAGCTGCCACAATCGATATCAGTTATATCCGAAGATGGATTCGAGAGGGGAAAAGTTCGGTGTCGGACAAACAACGGAGTGGAAGACCCGCAACTGCAGTGACAGATGCCAACAGGCAATTAGTGAAAGACCTCATCACATGACGATGTGACAGACGCTAAACTGGCTGTAAACTCATGGGTAAAACGACAGAGTCAGAAATTTTTCTAAAATGGATTTTACCAATGGGTTCAAAGATGGCGAAGATGTGTAGAAAGTGATGGATAGGCTAGAATAGGCTAGCATTATTAGCAATATGTCCAAGTATTTTGCCACCAAGTTTCACATTTCTGCTGCTACGAAGAAAAATCTTATAAAAGACGAGGCATTACTTTCAGGATGCTCTTTTTACATGCCGTCACGTTCAAGAGTTCGAATCCATCTGTTCAGTTCCTCTACTGTACCAAGCTTTCGGTTTACAGGCAAAGAACTCTTATCACTCGCGTTCGACATCGTCCGAAGTAGTGAATATTTTGCTACGGAGAAAATGCTCCATCGCCCGAAACAAGTAGTAATCCGAAGGGGCAAGATCGGGGCTGTATGTTGGATAAGGCAACAGCTCGATTCCATGCAGTTCTTGAAGTTTCACTTGGGACCGATTAACGTTATGAGGTTTTGTATTGTCTTGTTGCAGCAGTGCTCGCTTTCGGTTGACTAAGGCAGGATACTTCCGCTGAAGTTTGTCATACATCCTGTCCAGTTGTTAAGAATACAGTTCGGCACTAATAGAGCGACCATTCGGAATGAGCTCAAAGGGGATTACACCTTCATAATTCCACCAGACACACAGCATGAACTTTTTCTCAAAACGTCAGCATTTGAAGGTAGGTAAAGCTGGCTCACCTTTATTCAACCACTGTTGTGAAGAATGTGGATTACGCAGAGATATCCACTTTTCATCAACAGTATCTGTTCGAGGTGAAAATCCTCCAAATACGTGGCGACAGTAAATAAATAAATACATCGCTCTTTCCACGTTCCAGAAACACACAGCAACCGAAAAATTGTTTTTCAGCCGCCGCTGTGGAATTGAACCACAGAACTCTCGATATCTAGCTGAGTGTAAATGTAACGCACTCGGCTAGATATCGAGAGTTCTGTGGTTCAATTCCACAGCGGCGGCTGAAAAACAATTTTTCGGTTGCTGTGTGTTTCTGGAACGTGGAAAGAGCGATGTATTTATTTATTTACTGTCGCCACGTATTTGGAGGATTTTCACCTTGGATCTCGCCCTTTGGATTTAACTGCTATAATATATATATAGCCAGTGCCGTTAATGCTCACCAGATGGAGACATCTCAGTAGCTGAGCATATCTTACGGATTCATGATGTCAGGGGCTGACTTAAAAATACACATGGCGCCGTGGATTGTTGGCTACCGTTGTGTAAATGTAACGCACTCGGCTAGATTTGGAGAGTTCTGTGGTTCAATTCCACAGCGGCGGCTGAAAAACAATTTTTCGGTTGCTGTGTGTTTTTGGAACGTGGAAAGAGCGATGTATTTATTTATTTAGTAACTGTTCGTTTGATAAATCGAGAATCGAATGGATTTCTGGGAAGTTTCTCATATACCTCGACACGTCCTTGACCTTGAGCTGGGGTGAGCTCATGAGGCACCTCACGGCATCGTCTGTAAACCTTTCCGATCTTGTGCAGGTGCTCAGCGATGATAGATTTAGAAACTCTTAGTTCTTCTGACAATTTGCGAATGCTTGTTCGTGTATTGTCTTCCACAAACGCTTGTAGGACGTCCGAATCAAGAGCAGAGGGCCTACCCGAACCTTCCTTTCTTTTCAAGCTCAAGTCACCAGCTCCAAATTTCTTGAACCATGTTTGCACGGTCCGAGTAACCACCAGGCCTTCACTTTCAACTTCATAAATTTTTTGGACTGCTTCAGCAGCTTGAAACCCCTGTCTCCAGCAATGTCGCAATAGAACCAATATTTCAAACTCTGTAGCCATTGCAACTGACCGCGGTGCAAGTTCAACGCATGGGTCGTGATATGTGCTTCTTTTTTTTTTTTTTTTTTTTTTTTTTTTTTTTTGATTGGAGGTTTAACGACCACCGTGAGCAACTCAATGGGCTATAAGCAGTCGCCCGTCCCTAATTTAGGGTCACTGGTTCCAGGGAAGGGAGATGATATGTGCTTCACGCCTCATTTGATTCCTCACAGTACGCGCTTTCAGTCGTCTGCAGAACAAGAAAACTTCTCCGCATAAAATATGCATATTTACGTCGTGGAATTGTCCTACACTGTAAAACATTTTCTGGAATTCACGAGCCACTTTCCGTCATTTCTTTCGTAAATTAACGAAGCATATTTCTCATACAACCTTTTCCGTGAAATGACGGAAATAAAACAGAATTTCACGGATTTTTCGTACCACGGGAAAATTCAGAATTTTCAGAAACCATTCCGCAATTCCTTTCGTATATTAACGGAAAAACTCCGTTCTAACGTTTTCCATATCCGTATGACGAGAAATTACCGGTAATAGGAGCGGTTGGTGAGAATACTTGAAGAGAGACAATATATCTCGTGCAACCATAGAGTTAATCTTACATACAGCTGTCTCGGCACGACGTATAACACTCTCATCTAATACACGCAAGCCTCAGAAGTATAGAATATTTATTTACATCTAAAACCAGTATGTACTGATAAAAACAGGCAAGATCTTTCGAGTCTTCACAAGACTCATTATCAAGCCAAAGTGCAGCTTTGGCTTGACGATGTTTTTTAAAGTTGATTTTATTTGTACATACTGGTTTTAGATGTAAATAAATATTTTATACTTCTGAGGCTTGCGTGTATTAGATGAAAGTGTTATACATCGTGCCGAGACAGCTGTGTGTAAGATTGACTCATTATCAAGCCAAAGACTCATTATCAAGCC
Organism: Macrothele yani; assembly: GCA_039090855.1. Classification (NCBI taxonomy): domain Eukaryota; kingdom Metazoa; phylum Arthropoda; class Arachnida; order Araneae; family Macrothelidae; genus Macrothele; species Macrothele yani. The sequence continues at coordinate 37,934,935 of CM077016.1, forward strand.
AAAGGCGGCAATTTGGCTTGATAATGAGTCTTGTGAAGACTCGAAAGATCTTGCCTGTTTTTTAAAGTTGTTTTTAGCTGTACATACTGGTTTTAGATGTAAATAAATATTTTATACTTCTGAGGCTTGTGTGTATTAGACAAAGTGGTATACATCGTGCCGAGACAGCTGTATGTAAGAGAATACTTGAGGTTTGATTAACTTTTAAATTTCAATTTTCTGTCGAATTTTGAAGTTCCGTAGCGTGATCAGATATTGTGGATAGCATAGCGCATGAATTTTGTTTATTGTGGCACAGGATATTTCTTCTCCTCTCCCCTATTTTGTGCACCAGCTGTTAATTACATATATTTTGTTTCTGCAAGAAACCAGGTACTTAACTCATTGTACAGATGGTTATACGACGTCCATGTATCAATCTTTGGACAACTTAACACAAAAGCTGTTATAGCTATCAGGAGTAAATTTTATATTTAGGAGTTTTCCTTTGTGTGTGTGTGTGTGTGAAATAATATTATAAAAATTCATTTCACCTTTTTTAAACGTAATTGAAAGTCATTTTCAGTTTAAAAAATCAAGTTGCAAAGCATTTTGCTGTTTTGAAAAATCACGATGAAAAATGCTTAATTTGTGAAAAGTCCTCCTACAGATAAAAAAAAATATTACAAACCTATTCAGAAAAAAAATAAGCTCCAAGAGAAAATAAAATAACTAAATCACTCGTTTTCAATCAATTTTCATTATCGCGGAGTTTGGTTTACGATGTTTGTGACTTGAATTTTGCCAGTGTCTGTGGCTCAGTCGTTAAGGCGTGCGTTACCTGTTCAACCAGTCCTAGTGGCTCGGGTTCAATCGTGACTAGAACGGAAGGATTGTTTGGGGAAAGGGCTGAAAACTGCGAAGTCGTCGGTTTTGCGGAATTTTCGTTTAAATATGGAAAAACCTGAAATGGATTTTTCTGAAATAAACGGAATTTCTGACTACGGAAAACCTGTGAAAAAACGGAAGTTAAAATAAACGGGCACTTTTAAAAACGGAAATTTCTGAAACACACGGAACTTGTCTGCCCGTTATTTTCAGAAATTTTCCGTGAATTCACACCACTTATTTTTTTACAGTGTATGCAAAAACGCCGTTTTTTTTTTTCAGACGCCCCTATATGGGCTCCTCGTGATTGAGCTATGAAGTAATTTGTACAAGGGATAACTCGGTACAGTCTATCCCTGAGGCAAAGTGGTCTCATTCGTTGCCTCCTAACAATTCGCCCGAGGTGTGCTCAGATTTGAGAGCTGGATTAAACATGGATGGTGTGTCTGTCTTACGGCCTTGATTTCTGGCCATTAGGGTTCGAGATGGTTCAGAGCTCTAGTCTTGGATAAGGCATGATTGATGCGGGTTTTTTTACAGCACTGGCTGTACTCCCTCCCTGGAAACAATGGTCCCAAATTAGAAACGAAGGATTACCTGTAGTTCTTAGAGTTTGTTAAAACATAAGTTTGTCGACGCCCCCTCACTCCGGAGTAAGTCGCTCTCCCAACTAAGCTACGCGGACAGAATGTCTAGCTGCAGATTTGTCTTTTTGACACATGTTTTCACCTCTGTAGTACGTCACATCATTTCCCTCTTAATTTTTTTTCTTTGAAGCGAAGCGGGAATTTTTCATTAATTCCAAACAATGTGTGGAACAAACATCACACATTTTTCGAAGAACCCAACGAGTACTGAATCCATTTTCCACAATCGGGCGCCAATGTGAAAACACAAATTTGTCTGCGACGGAACCGCTCTCTCTCTCTCACTCCGGAGTAAGTCGCTCTCCCAACTAAGCTACGTGGACAGAATTTTTCGCTGCAGATTTGTCGTCTTGACACATGTTTTCACTTCTGTAGTACGTCACATCATCTTCCTCTTATTTATTTTTTTCTTTGAAGCGAAGTAGGAATTTTTCTCTTCAACTAGCTGCAACGAATTAACTCGGGGTTAGCAAAACGGGTATGACGTAAAAGTCTTTTCGTACTTCTACGTTATTTTAAAAACATAACCATGAGATGAAATAGTTCCTAAATCAAACCTTAACGGTGAGACGAAACATGTAAACAACAGAAGTCAAACTTACAGAAAAGATGCTTTATTCAAGGATGTAGCCAACACATCGTAACATAGCATAGCATATTGCATTAAACGCTCCACACACCAGACAGCTCTTAACACAACGCTCTTTTCACAACGCTCTCCAAGCAACGCTCTTTTGACAACGCTCTCCAAGCAACGCTCTTTTCACAACGCTCTCCAGCAACGCTCGCCAAGCAACAGTTTTTTCGTAGTTTATATCTCTCGTTCTTATCAACCCAGGCATACGTCACGTTCATTCAACCTCAATTATGTTGCCAACAGTATTCGTTTGAGAGAAGAGATATCACGTTGAGAGTGAAGTATAACTGAGAATAAACTCAAGATTTACATAGGGAAAGAAACTCAAAAGGAAAGTTAATTTAGAATATACGTCACACGGGCTGAAATCAGGGGGATGACACTAAACTGTTCCGATTGATTACCTGCTGAAAAGGCTATGGGGACGAACCTAAGAAAGGAGAGACAAGATGTTTGAGCCACTTGTTTCTGTCTGGCGGCATGATGTCCGTGTCAAAAGGTCTAGCGCTTCGCCATAATGCCTTCGATCGTGGAAGAGTGAACATACCGCCCCGCTGGCACAGTGGTCTAAGTGCTTGCTTCTGAGTAATAGGCCGGAATGGGTCCTGGTTCGAATTCCGGTGAGGCACGAATGTTGCATTCGTCTTACGGCACTGGATCTCTCCCCGCCCTGGAACCAGTGTCCCTAATTTAGGGACACGCGACTGCTTATAGGCCATCGAGTTGCTCACGGTGATTGATAAAACTCCCAACAACAACAAAACAATCGGCCGTTTAAAGGGTTAATTCCAAACAATTTGTGGAACAAACATCACACATTTTTCGAAAAACCCAATGGCCAGTGGATCCTTTTCCACAATCGAGCGCCTATGTGAAAACACAAGTTTGTCCGCGCCCCTTCACTCCGGAGTAAGTCGCTCTCCCAACTGAGCTACGCGGACAGAATGTCTCGCTGCACATTTGTCGTTTTGACACATGTTTTCGCCTCTGTAGTACGTCACAAGGGTGTCCGGGCCCCCTCACTCCGGAGTTGGTCACTATCAACTGAGCTGTCGACAAATGTACAGCGCGACAGAATGTCTCACTGCACATTTGTCGTCTTGACACATGTTGTCGCCTCCGTAGTACCTCACAAGTTTGTCCGCGCCGCCCTCACTCCGGAGTAAGTCGCTCTCTCAAAGGAGCTACGCGGACAGAATGTCTCGTTGCACATTTGTCGTTTTGGCACATGTTTTCGCCTCTGTAGTACGTCACAAGGGTGTCCGTGCCCCCTCACTCCGGAGTAGGTCACTATCAACTGAGCTGTCGACAAATGTACAGTGCGACAGAATGTCTCACTGCACATTTGTCGTCTTGACACATGTTGTCGCCTCCGTAGTACCTCACAAGTTTGTCCACGCCGCCCTAACTCCGGAGTAAGTCGCTCTCTCAAAGGAGCTTCGCGGACAGAATGTCTCGCTGCACATTTGTCGTTTTGACACATGTTTTCGCCTCTGTAGTACGTCACAAGGGTGTCCGGGCCCCCTCACTCCGGAGTTGGTCACTATCAACTGAGCTGTCGACAAATGTACAGCGCGACAGAATGTCTCACTGCACATTTGTCGTCTTGACACATGTTGTCGCCTCCGTAGTACCTCACAAGTTTGTCCGCGCCGCCCTCACTCCGGAGTAAGTCGCTCTCTCAAAGGAGCTACGCGGACAGAATGTCTCGCTGCACATTTGTCGTTTTGACACATGTTTTCGCCTCTGTAGTACGTCTCAAGTTACTCGTGGTGGTCGTTAAACCTGAAACAAATATGTAAATAGCGTATAATAACGTGTTATTATCGAAAGACGCAACAGAATATAGATCACATTCATAGACATAGTAAATACTGATGTAAGCAAGGAAACAAAATCTAATCAATCATACCTTTTTGCCCAATGGTACCCGTATTTCCATATCAGTATACATGAAATGAATGACTGTCAATCATAGCACAAAAGGAAAAACCCATTGGGGCTTGTGTGTGTGTGTGTGTGTGTGTGTGTGTGTGTGTGTGTGTGTGTGTGTGTGTGTGTGTGTGTGTGTGTGTGTGTGTGTTTTTAATTCCAGGGGTTGAAAGACCACTATGAGCAGCTCTAACGGCTGTATGCTGTCACCCATCGCTAATTTGGGGCTAACGGCTATAAGCTGTTGCCCATAGTTAATTTAGGGCTAACGGCTATAAGCTGTCGCCCATCGCTACTGTGGTCTGCAGTGATGAATTCTGTTTCTGCCTGGGTGCTGACGATCTACGGATCCGTGTCTGGCGACATCCTGGTGAGCAAACGGATCTCTGTTTAGTTCGCGAACGCCACACCGCACGTCAGGCAAACATCACGGTATGGGGTGCTATTGTGCACGACAGAAGGTTACCTTTGGTCCACATCACGGTCACACTGACAGCTACACGATACGTGAGCGAGGTTCTGCAGCCCATTTTGGTACCGTTTCTTAATTGGCTACAGCACCCCATTTTCCAGAAAGATAACACTCGTGTGCACACCGCTCGGGTCTCCAGACAATGTTTACAACGTGTTCAAACACTGCCATGGCCAGCAAGATCGCCCGATTTATGCGCAATCGAAAACCTGTGGGACCACATTGGACGTCGTCTGCAATCGAATCGGCCTGCGCACGATTTGGATGAATTATGTAAGCAAGTCAACCGTGCTTGGTATTCCATTCCTCTGGATGATATTCATTGATTGTATGTCTGATGATATGCATCGATTATTGCCGTTCGCGACGGTGCAACCACTTACTGAGGCGTACCCATTGTGCTGCATTATCTCATCTGATAAACCCTGTACGTGGCTGAAAATAACATCAAGGTAAACCCTTATGTATTCCTATTTGAATACTCAATTTCACCCCTCTATCCTCACTCCTTCTGGGTGGGGAAATTTCTATGTCGAGCAGTGTATTGTGACGTCGTCTTACCTCACGTTTGGATCGTTTACGGCGGGAGGCGGTTTACACGTGTGAAAACCAAGAATGTGTGCCATAGCAGACGGATCTGAAACGGATGTTGTGATGAGCAAGGGACGAGATTTGTTTCCCTTAAAAAAGGGTATGATCAACAAATGCAGACAGAATACACGGTGGCAGTATCCGGGAAACAGCAAACTCTGTCAGTTGTTTACAGGCTGCCATATTAAAGTGTACTGAGAGTGGTTGGAAAGAAGCGCGACGTGTAACTGATGGCTAGGTGTTCGAAGACAGCGGCTGCTTAATGCTTGGCAAAGGAGAAGACCCTACCAAATACACTGACGGAAAAAAATCCCAACACCACGAAAAAATAGTTGTAGAGGAATGAAATGGCGGCAATACATTTGTATAGGTAACCGTTTTTATCGATTAAGGTTTCAAGATCACAGCTTATTGTAAGCGCGAGAAGAGCCATTTTAAATGTGAAATGCTGGTACATTAATAACCGGTGTAACCGCCAGAATGTTGAATGCAAGCACGCAAACGTTCATGCATTGTGTCGTACAAGTGCTGGATGTCAGTTTGTGGGATGGAGTTCCATGCCTGTTGCACTTGGTAGGTCAATACAGGGACGGTTAATGCTGGTTGGGGGTGACCTTGGAGTTGTCGTCCAATGATGTCCCATACGTTCTCGACTGGTGAAAGATCTGGTGATCTAGCAGGCCACGGCAACATGTCGACACTCTGTAGAGCATGATGGGTTACAACAGCGGTATGCGGGCGAGCGTTATCCTGTTGGAAAACACCCCTGGAATGCTGTTCATGAATGGCAGCACAACAGCTTGAATCACCAGACCGACGTACAACTGAGCCGTCAGGGTGCGTGGGATAACCACGAGAGTGCTTCTGCTGTCATAGGAAATAGCTCCCCAGACTATAACTCCAGGTGTAGGTCCAGTGTGTCTCGGCCGCAGACAGGTTGGTTGCAGGCGCTCACCTGGCCTCCTTCTAACCAACACACGGCTATCGCTGGCACCCAGGCAGAACCGGCTTTCATCAGAAAACACAACAGATCTCCACTCCGTCCTTCAATGAGCTCTAGCCTGACACCACTGACGTCGCAAACGGCAGTGGTTTGGAGTAAGTGGAATGCACGCTACACGGCGTCTGGCTCGGAGCTGTCCTTCAAGTAACCGATTTGTAACAGTTCGTTGTGTCACTGTGGTGGCAACTGCAGCTCGAATTGCTGCCGCAGACGCCGTACGATGCGCCACGGCCATACGTCGTACACGGCGGTCTTCCCTCTCAGTAGTGCCAAGTGGCCTGCCGGAACCCGGTCTTCTTGAGGCAGTACCTTCCCTTGACCACCACTGCCAACAATCATGCACAGTCGCTACATTCCTGCCAAGTCGTTCTGCAATATTGCGGAAAGAAAATCCACCTTCTCGTAGCCCTATTACACGACCTCGTTCAAACTCCGTGATCTGTTGATAATGGCTTCTTCGTCTTCTTAAAGGTGTTCTTGACTAACATCAACACCCTACGTCGAATCTCAACGATAACTAACGCTCACGAACGTCACAGCGCGTATTTACAGCAAACCTGCTTTGCATGTTCCGAGGGGCGATACTAGCGCCACACGTATGCGCCGAGCGCGAAATTTGCATAGACGTCATCTTACAGATGTACTCTCACCGCCTACCAACTGTCGTTTATTTAACACAACCCCTTCTTTGTGTTGGGATTTTTTTTTCCGTCAGTGTATTTGGAGTTAGCAAAAACATCTGCCGATTCCTCAAAGAAAATATGAAAAACTGGAAAACAGTGTTACATGCGTATGGTGAAGAACTCGGAGAAGTTAAGATCAAGAGAGGCATATTTTAAGGGGATTCTTTGTCGCCTTTATTGTTTAGTATCTCTTTAATTCCATTGTCAATGATTTTGAACAAAACAAAAATGGGCTACCACATTTCGGACCAACATGGAAAAATACCTTAAATTGTATACAAAAAGTTCCGCCAAACTTGAAACATTGCTGCATACAGTGCAAATATTTAGTGATGATATACAGATGGAATTTGGTCTGGAAAAATGTGCAGTACTATCCATGCGCCGGGGAAAAGTCCAGAATATAGATGGAATAGAACTAGAAAATGGTAATATAATGAAATCATTGTCAGATAATAAAAATTATAAATACCTTGGAATTCTTGAATCAGATAACATCTTACATACAAAAGTCAAAGGTCTGACTCAGAGTGAGTATATCAAGAGAGTAAGAAAAATATTGAAATCAAAACTAAATGGTGGAAATACAATCAAAGCCATAAATACATGGGCTATTCCAGTAATAGATACCCAGCTGGAATAATTGATTGGACCCAAAGTGAATTAGAAATACTGGATCGGAAAACTCGAAAGTTATTGAACATGCATCATGCACTCCATCCAAAAAGTGATGTTGACAGATTGTATTTACCTCGGAAGATTGGAGGCAGAGGGCTACTACAAGTACAACAGGTAGTAGAGGAAGAAAAAAGAAGCCTGAATGATTACGTCAACAGAAGCAGAGAAAAGCTACTTCAGGCAGTGAATAATGAAAATATCTTTAAAACAACAGAAAACAAGGCTGAATACAATAGAAAACATTTTGAAAGCAGATTAGACGGCTGGAAGAACAAGCCACTGCATGGACAATTTCTAAAGAATATTGATGGGAAAAGTGACAACAACTTGACTTGGGCATGGCTGAAATCGGGTTCCATCAAGAAAGAAACAGAAGGTCTGATTTTTGCTGCACAAGAACAGGCATTGCAAACAAATGTTATGAAGGCTAAAATCCAGAAAGTCAGTGATAATCCAAAGTGTCGACTTTGTCAAGAAAAAGATGAAACCGTGTCTCGTCTAATATGTGGATGTAGAAAAATTGCACAGTCAGATTACAAAGTTAGACATGACAGGGTTCCGCAATTGATTCATTGGTCATTATGCAGAAAGCAGAATCTGCCAGCATCGAAAAACTCATGGGAACACAAGGCTGAGAAAGTCATAGATAATAATGAATTCAAGATCTTGTGGGATTTCAGAATTCTAACCGATCGACACATAGAACATAATACACCAGACATAACAGTCATAGAAAATCGGAAAGTCTGGCTAATTGATATAGCGATCCCTGGAGATGCCAGAGTCAATGAAAAAGAATTGGAAAAAATTACTAAATATAGAGACCTGGCCATAGAAGTTACCCGGTTATGGACTAAACACACAACGGTAGTCCCCATTGTCATCGGGGCACTATTAACAATGTCAAAAAAATTTATGAATCATTTTGAAAAATTGCAGCTTTCTGATATGCCACCTACAGAACTGCAGAAGACAGCTTTACTTGGGACATCATATATTTTACGCAGATTCTTGACTGATACCTAGGTCTCCGGTGGAAACTCGTATCAGTTCAACAATACCAGTCAATGAGAATTTGCTGTTTATTTTGTTTGTCAGAGGCTGTGATTCGTATATTTCGAATAAAGAAAATAATAATAATAATAATAATAGTAAACATCCACATGGACTTCAATTTGAAATTTCTCTCATCCTTTAATAAAACATTAAACATTCCTCACTGAAGGGGCAATTTTTCAAGCATTGACAACTCGGACTACTTTCACAATGAAAACCTTATTCCACAGGGTAGAGGTGTTTTCACTGCAATACATCATCATATTTAGTCTAATTGTTTTCGTTTACAGCTGAATATTTGGAGAAATTAATTTAAACAAACTTACAAAAATGAGAGAAAATATAATAATAATAATAATAATGATAATAATAATAATAATAATAATAATAATAATAATAATAATAATAATAATAATAATAATAATAATAATAATAATAATAATAATAATAATAGTAATAATAGTAAACATCCACATGGACTTCAATTTGAAATTTCTCTCATCCTTCAATAAAACATTAAACATTCCTCCCTGAAGGGGCAATTTTTCAAGCATTGACAACTCGGACTACTTCCACAATAAAAACCTTATTCCACAGAGTAGAGGTGTTTTCACTGCAATACATCATCATATTTAGTCTAATTGTTTTCGTTTACAGCTGAATATTTGGAGAAATTAATTTAAACAAACTTACAAAAATGAGAGAAAATATAATAATAATAATAATGATAATAATAATAATAATAATAATAATAATAATAATAATAGTAATAATAGTAAACATCCACATGGACTTCAATTTGAAATTTCTCTCATCCTTCAATAAAACATTAAACATTCCTCCCTGAAGGGGCAATTTTTCAAGCATTGACAACTCGGACTACTTCCACAATAAAAACCTTATTCCACAGAGTAGAGGTTTTTTCACTGCAATACATCATCATATTTTGGAAGCTGATATTTAGCTTTTTTTTCAGTCTTCTGGATGCCGACTTTCCATGTATACGGTTAAGCCTCAGTGTAGTTAACATGACGTTAGTGCTTCTAATACAACAAAATTTTTGCTACCTAGCAAATTATTAGAAATTGTTCCCATAAAAAGGTGTTTTTGTTTCTGGCGGTGGGTAGACTCTGTGACAAAACAAAAATACATAAAAATAAAAAGTAAAAAAAAATCGAGGCTTTTCAAACTGGCATCCAAATGGTTAGTTAGATTTTGTTTACTACTATGTGCTAATCTAAATAATCTAAAGGGGCTGAAACCAAATGGCAAGGGAATGGTTTACATCATACATTTTCAGGTAACACTGTATTTATTCCTTAATAATCAGGAACACGGTTGTGGTACGGTGAGGACATTTTTATCACTCCTAATGTGTGTGTGTTTTTGTTTTTTTTTTGGGGGGGGGGGGTTTCTCCAGCACAGCTTTACCTTACTAGCATCCTCAATATTTAACACCACCCCATGGTAAAATCCATGATGCATAACTGAATTAAAGCCAAGGTATAACATTTTTTAATTTTTATCACTTGTATGTGTAGATTTCTTGGAATTTGCATTTGCCATGCTTGGAATTTGCATTTGCCATGCGAACTTAAGATTTCTATACTCTATTTAAAATTTATATATATACAGGGTGTCCGAGAATTATTGGACACATTACAAAATTATATAAAACAAAACATAAAACAGATAGAAAGACACTGACTGTTCTAACTTACAATGTAACTACACAAGTTAATAAATTTCGATGTGAGATCCCTTGGTTGCTCGTAGTACGTCCAAGCGATACTCGATTTCATGCCATGTATTGGCAAGCATCTGAGGAATTGTGGAATTAATAGCAGCTGTGATACGCTGCTTCAGATCCTGCAAATCAGTACAAGGCGTCTGATAAACACGATCCTTCACATAACCCCACATGAAATAATCCAATGGAGTTAGATCTGGAGAGCGAGGAGGCCACGGAATGGGACCACCACGCCCAATCCATCTGTTGGGGAAATGCTCATTTAGGCACTTACGTACACACGTTGACCAATGCGGAGGCGCGCCGTCTTGTTGGAAAACGACGTTGTCATATCTTTGGATCTGGGGTATAGCGAAATTTTCTAGCACATCCAAGTAAATGTCACCATTTATGGTTTTTTCGCAGAAGAAGAAAGGGCCAATCCCTTCTCTTTTTGATAGGGCGCACCACGCATTAACTTTTGGAGAATCACGTTCCAGTTCAATGAGGCGGTTCACTGCCCCATATCCTACAGTTGTGACGATTCACAATACCTGATACATGAAATGTGGATTCATCACTAAAAATTACAGTACTGAGAAAGTTTTCGTCGTTTTCCACTCGATTCAGCATATCCACAGCGAAATCGTATCGCAGAGTGTGATCATTTACATGCATCTTTTGCACTATTTGAATTTTATAAGCATGAAACTTTAATTTCTTGTGCAAGATATCGGGAACTGTCGATTTCGGAATGCACAGTTCTCCGCTTGCTTTACGAACGGATTTCCTAGGGCTTCGTCGGAAACTTTCTTTAACTTCGTCAACCGTCTCACCGCTGACGCCAGACCTACCAGCTACTCCACGATGTTCCCCATTGCCAGTTTCTTTAAACTGTTTCATCCACCGCTTAATTAAATTCGTTGACGAAGGATTACCACCATACTCTAAACGGTACCGACTTTTAACTTTAATGACAGACTTTAATTCCGCAAGCCATAACACACACATCGCCTTCTGCTGTACGGATGACATGACTACTGATTGCGCATTCCTCATCAGGCCACACCTAGCGCCATCTATTGGATTCTGGGAGTAACGATTCTGCAAAACAAAAATATAGAAACCGTGTTAGTAATACGTGACATGGAAAAACAGACAATGCTCATAGTTGTTGTTTTTTTTACATAATTTTGTAATGTGTTCAACAATTCTCGGACACCCTGTATATTAATAACAAAACTGTGATCATATATGTATAAACCGTCACAAGTTTCAGCCCCCTCAAAATTTGTAATTGACCCCCGGAAAAAACTCTCTTAATGCAACGCTTAGAGTGTGTGCCTTAATATCTACCTCACAGGTGACGCTAATGTCAAAACGGCAAGTTACGGCGATAAGCCTTTGTCAGTGTAGTTCAAGAGGTAGAATATCCGACTCCGGAGAAAGAAGATGTGGCGTTTGAATCCCATTGTCGAAAATTTTGGGGTTTTTACGCTGTAAGTTGCCTATTGAACTTCAGCTCCAGGTGACAGATCCATATTATAATTCGTTGAGTTCACTTCTGAGGACATTAACAGATGGTCCACCGTTTGTACCGCGCCACAATAATGTTTCTCTGATAGAAAAGAGAAGCCCCACTTAGCCATGATTTTCTCGCTTCTATTAGTTCTCGTGCGCTGAAGGTTGGGCGATTTTCAAATCGGCCGATCGCTGAGGTAGCTTTTCTGACGATTGAGTTCTTATTCTTATCGGACCTGATGAATATAGGATGTACCATCCATTTAGCTCACATTAAGCCTAGGTGGCGCAGTGGTTTATGAGCTGGCTTCTGACCATTCGTGCGAGATGGGCCCGGGTTCGAATCCCAGTGAGGCATGGGTGTTGTGTTTGTCTTACGGCACTGGCTCTCTCCCTTCCCTAGACCCAGATGCCCTAAATTAGGGACGGGTGACTGCCTATGGCCCTCCGAGTTGCTTACGGTGATCGCTAAATCCCCAACCAACAAAAATTTAACTCACTCATTAAATTCAATTGCTACATGGAAATCTTTAAATAAAAGAACACATTATGGAAAAGAAGTCACAAAGAACGGTACATTTTATAATGCAAATCGAACTTAAATTTAGCAGTTTAATAGATATGTTAGTAACTATTACACAATGCTATGCACTGATTCACAAACGAAGTAAGAAAACCTGTTTTAGAACAGAAATGCTAAACTTTAAAAACTGTAATTGCTACTGAAAACTAACACGGTAGAGTCACATTATTTTGACCACTAGCTAATATCCAGAGTAACCGCTGTGTGCAGCGCGGACAGCAGCTAGACTGGCTTTGAGTGACTCAATAAAATGCTGGAAGGTGTTTACAGGTATGTGGAACCATGCTGACTGCAGTGCATCTGACACTGCAGGAGGGTGCATGGTGGAGAATCCATAGAGCTAACAACATGATTGAGGTGGTCCCACAGATGCTCAAACGGGTTTACGTCTGGGAAATTAGGGGGCCATAGAAGAACTTTGAAGTCTTCATCGTACTCTTCCAACCTCTCTCGGACATTTCTAACTGTGTGACACATCGCATTGTCGTGCTGGAAGATCCCATCCGTCCCAGAGAAGACAATCAGCTTGTATGGGTGTACCTGGTCTGCGAAGATCGATTCATAACAAATTCTGTCCATAGTACCTTCCACAGGTATGAGTGGACCCAGAGAATGCCACGAAAGCATTCCCCAGACCATAAAGCTGCCCCCACCAGCGTGCGTTCTGCCAGCAGTGGTTGAAGAGTGTTTGTTCTCCGATGTTTCTCGCCGAAACATCGAAAGGATGGACGCCAACGTCCATCCTTTCGACGAAGCAGAAAAAGGGACTCATCGGAGGAGACAATCCTTTGCCAATCAGCGGAGGTCTAATTCCGATACTGCCAAGCAAATGTCAGCCTTTTCTGCTGATGCACCTTGGTTAACATAGGTGCAGTGACCATCCGTCTTCATCGGAGCCCCATACGCAGCAGGGTTCGCTGAACTGTCGTTCTAGACACACTTCCGGTAGTCCCCTGCTTCATTCGGCCACTGAGTTGCCCTACTGTAGCGCGTCAATCGGCCCTCACGCACCTTCGTAGCCGACGTTCACCTCTCACATCAATGGCACGTGGTACTCCGCAGTTTGCACGTCGCGTATTCGCAATGATGCCATTTCTCCAATCACGATACACTTTAACAACAGCAGCACGCGAACAGTTCACAAACTGCGCTGTTTCAGAAATACTGTCCCCCTTGGCCCGAAAGCCGCTCATCATCCCTTTTTGCAAATCTGATAAATCGCTCCTTTTATCCTTGACAGCAACGAGTGATATGTTTCCAGATTGCCTACAGCACACCTTATATACCCTCCAAACCAGCTCACGACACGTGCCTTCTTTCATCGGCTACGCGCTGTTGACATCAAAAGTAGGAGGTGGTCGCAATAATGTGACTCGACTGTGTATTTTGTTAGTTTTCTGTCTTAAATATCATTGGCGCAGACTTCTAAAAATTTCGAGGGGTGTCCGATTTCAAAATGAAGGTACTGCTTCCAATATTTGAAAATATAAAAATTTAAGAATCGGTACTTATTGCCATTCGCATCAAAACATACCGTACGAAGTATCTCGTAAGCATATCTTGTAATAGATTAATTGAAAGATATAATGAGAAACTATTAATGCTATTTATTAAAAAAATTTGACGGAGAATCTTGTTTCCTGGGTGAATTAGTTTTCATTCGATGCCTCAGCGTGCTTCCTCGCCGTATATCGACAGTGTATGAACGCTAATCGAGCATAATACATTATTCACGAAGCGATGTTCCGAGACTGATTCTCAATTCGCGTCAAATCCCCGATGTCATTGAACAAGTTACTGTACAATTACAATTAGATTTGCCCTCTGCCATCACTACTCTGCGTAGAAGTGCGCCCATAAGAGACGAATTGATGGGGAATTGTACTACGGAGGCTTCTTTTCCCCTGAGGGTCGTGAGCCTACCGGTTAACCCGAAGGGCGGGAGAGAAGAGGTTCCTCCCTTCTGGTCTCAACCACCCACCTTTTGCAGTCGTTCTGAATAAGGTTTACAATCCCTTTTCTGAAAAATTTTTCTCCGAAGTTTCAAGTTTTTGGTGAAACGAAACCATCACTTTGCTTCGTACGGTTCAAGTTTCGTTCTTTCCATTTGGTTGAAAATTAATATTTTCCCTTTTCATTTTATTTGGACGGTAAGGGGAAGGGGGTCTAGATACAAAACAGAAACCACTTCTTATTCTTATTTAGGACTGTGTTTAACTTTCGCAAAACAACAGCCTCCTTAGTAGCACAAGCTTTTTCAATTCAACCTCACCCGGGCCACAGTTGGAAACGAGTCAAAAATTTCGGACCCGGACCTAATCCGGACCCGTAAATGACCCGGACGAATCTGCTTTGAGCTATAAATTCGAAACTCAATTTATATATACACATATATACAAATAAACGTAATATACACTGCTGGCCACCCAAAATTCAACACCAAGAAGGACACGAGATAGCAAAGCCAAATTTACTGGACACATAACAGCACATACAAAGGTGAAAAGATTGAGCTTACAGGCCCGTGAACCTTGCGGAATACGCAGACATCAATAGTTCGTGTGGCCCCCATGGCTGGCAATAACGGCCGCTACACGCCGCGGCATCGAACGACAGAGGCTATGGATGTGGGCTTGGGGTATGACGGTCCAGGATGCTTCCACACGCTGCCACAGTTCATCAGGCGTAGCCGCGGGTAGTGCTTGCCGGGCCACTCGGTTGCCGATCAGCGACCAAACGTGTTCGATGGGCGACATATCGGGAAAACAGGCGGGCCACGGCAGCAGTGACACCTGGTGGGCAGTGAAAATTGCTGCACGACGCGTGCCACCTGCGGCCGCGCATTGTCCTGTTGAAACGTGGCCGCTGGCAGGTCCTGCAGGTAAAGGAAGACTACAGGCTCCAAAACGTCGGAGATGGGGCGGTGGCTGTTGAGTGTAATGGCGATGCGTACCAGAGGAGTGCGGGTGTCATATCCAATTGCGCCCCAAACCATAACGCCAGGTGACGGACCGCTACAGCAATGCATAATGCAGGCGTCATACAGTCTCTCGCCACGGTGCCGCCACACGCGGATCCCACCATCCTGGTGTTTCAGGAAGAAGCGGGATTCGTCGGAGAAGACAATGTCGTGCCATTCCGTAGTCCAGGTGCGGCGTTCAACGGCCCACTGCCGCCGCACTCTCCGGTGGTGTAACGTCAGTGGTAATCGGAGCAATGGGCACCGTGCAACAAGTCTCCGCTCCTGCAGACGACGTCGAACGGTACGTGCTGACACAGGTTGTTGCGCAACACACCCTAATTACTGCGCTAACGTTCGTGATGTGGCGGTGCGAGCTGTCAATGACCGCCGCACAACATGCCGGTTCTCTCGTTCGGTGATGTGCGGCGGATGCGGCAATCACTCGCGTCGGTCCGTCCTTCCCTCGTGCATCCACCGAATCCATACTCGCCTCACTGTGGCTGGATGTCGTCCCACACGGGCGCCGATGTGTCGGTACGATAGACCGCTGTCGCGATAAGCCACTCTTCGTCCTCTGTTGAACTCCGAAACGTGCTGGAATGACTGCCGTATTCTGCGACGAGGCATCAGGAAGCTTCCCACGCACAGGTCCGGCAGCACAACACACTTCCATTACTTACACCCGCCTTCTGTGCACTCTTCTTATAGTGCTTCTCGGTGGCGTGCCGGGCGCACATGATTTGCATATTCCCTGCAATACAAATCGTTTGCATGTCCTCTCGCGGGCGACGCATGCTGAGAATTTCAGGCCAATCGGATTTTTCCTTCTTGGTGTTGCATTTTGGGTGGCCAGCAGTGTATATATTCATCCCAATAACTGTTTGCCATTTAGTAACTGAAATACTTTTTTAATAATAAAATTTGGTTACTTGCTAAATTTAGTGTCATTTTTAGTGCCACTATTTTGCGTTATCCGGAAGTAGTGGGTGACTATGACAGTGCCCATGAAGTACATTACAAATGGGAATCATTATCTACGATTACACAAATGTATTTTTTTAAATGTATTTATTTTGTTGACTCTTTCCATGCTTTGATGGAGGTGCGCATACTTTCATATGGTCCGTTAGATTTTTGGTTCCATGATCTTTTATTACACCGTCCGACATCTTTCTTTGTAATTATACACTTTCCACATTTTGAACAACAAGCAAGACCAAACAACACAGGATTATTCACTGGTTCCTTAATGAGACGAAACAATTTCCAGCATTCACTCTTCCCCTTGTGGTTTTCAACAAACACGTATTTGTTGGCCTCGACGCCTTTCTCAACCTCCTAAATATTAAATCCATCCATATTAACAAATAAGGAGTTAATTTGGACATGACATGTCATGGGAACGGGATGTTAGCACATCAATCGAAAACCTCTGAATGCTCAATGTAAAAGATGCGATGCGAAAAGTTACCCTTAGTCATTCAGTGAACTTCCCACGGAGAGAGTGAATCAGCTGAGAAGCAGGCGAATGGCGTTTGCTTGTACCATGCCCTGGACAATCGCACTGTAGAAGGACACAAAGGAAGGATCTTTTTACGATATGGTGTCGGTATGTCTGACGTCGGTCGGTGGAAATCTTCGTTGCTTTAAGAAAGAGACGACAATATTTTTGCATGGCAAATCATTATTCACTCCGTGGGCAACAGTATCGATTACAGAATTTCACAACGCGCATTTTTCTTTGGAATATATTTTTTCTTTTTTCAAAATTAAAACGGGAATAAAACCGGGTCAAAATTGGGTCAGGAACACCTTGTCCCGACTCGTTAGACCCACAAGAAGTTGTCGACCTGTTGACCCGTGACCCGTTTCCATCTTTGACCAGGGCTGCCGGGTGATTGCAGGGATTTATACACACAAACACCCTTCCAAAACCCCTTCATTTGAGACTCCACCCGATAAAAAATCCAACACCCCTTCTTCCTCAGACACCCCCCCCCCCTCCCAATAAAAAACCAACACCCACTTCCTGGAAATGAACTTAAATTAACTGATGACGGCAAATATGATATGGAAGAAAAAAATTAAGAAACTGTAAAGAGCCAAAATTCGATACTAAAATTGCTAGTATTTAATTGAAATGGGCAATGGAGATATATAGTAATATCATACACCTTAATAAAAAATCTGTGAGCTTGTAGAAAAAACTCTTTACACGTTGCTCTTGAGTAGCTAAGGACACAGACGTCATTGAAGTATATTAAGTCTAATGGATAACAACTAATATACAGGGTGTTTCATAAAGAAGTATACAGTTTCAAATGGCACTATAAAACAAGGGCAATATAAGATATTTTATGTTACCTGTAACAGAATTGTAGGGGAATGTTTCAAGTTTTTTTAGTCACAGATGTTCTATGTGAGCACCTTTAGTCACACGACACACGACACACATCGAGCCGGTAATCCATTTCCGCCCAAACGCGAATTAAGATATCAGAATCAAGTGCAGTGATAGTGGCTGTGATACGCTGTTTCAGCTCCGCTAGATCAACAGGAAAGGGAGGAGCGAGTACCTTGTCCTTCACGTAACCCCACAGGAAAAAGTCACAAGATATTAAGTCGGGACTTCTGGGTGGCATGTGGCATGTTGTAGTCCGCAGCTCCTCCAATCCATCGGTGAGAAAGAAGTTCATCGACTGACTAGTCACGTGACACGCGCGCTGTCGCCTACGTCACTTCCCTCAGTAGCGGGACACAAACTTTATGAGTACATCTAGCCTAACGGTTCGCAGTTGTGGTCCGTGTCTTCAACTGTTACTGTTTTACAGCATCTGGAAACTGTATACTTCATTATGAATCACCCTGTATATTTTACTGACTTATTTTTATAAAAAAATATATAATTAGAAATGCATGAGCTACGGTATAAAAAATTTATATAATTAAAAATGCATGAGCTACGGTAGTTCATGCTTTTTTAATTATATAAATTTTAATAAAATAAATGTCAATAAAATGTATATTAGTTGGCATCCATTAGACGTAATATACTTCAGTGACGTCTGTGTCCTTAGCTACTCAAGAGCAACGTGTAAAGGGTTTTTTCTGCAAGCATGCACACTTTTTATTAAGGTGTATAATATTTCTATATATGTAAAACGCCTATAGATTAGCACGATGTGACTACAAAAAATTATGTTCTGTGTTTTAAATGGATGTATTTTTGTGATTTTTGCGATTATTTAGATTATTTCCCTCTTAGTGGCGCCGGACAGACATTTCACAACTACTGGGGGCAAGAGGGAGCATTTGTCATCCGCTGGAAATTGGACCATACCCTTCCTGTTCTTGGAAGGTACTGCAGAGATTTTCCCGATAACACTAATTCTGATTGCTAATTCTCCTGTAGAACTTCTGGATGAATGTGTATGTCGCGAAAATAGGAAAAACGTTGGAAATTTCCACTAGAAAAAGGGAAGATTTTCAATAAAAAGTAATAATGAAATTTGTCTTTGCTTGTTAGAGAACAGCATACATACGCACAGTATGGAGAAGTGGGAAAGGCGAGGAAATGAAAAATATATCATCATCTGCACCAGCTATTCACTGAGATCTGAAATTTTGCCGATAAATTTGTTTCGAGTGTACATTTTTATTCTTGATGACCAATTGAGTGATCTGAGGGGTTTCACGGCGCATGTGACACAAGCAACCAAAAGGACAACTCATTCTTGATGACCAATTGAGTGATCTGAGGGGTTTCGCGGCGCATGTGACTCCAGCAACCAAAAGGACCTTTCATTCTTCATGACCAATTGAGTGATCTGAGGGGTATCGCGGCGAATGTAACTCCAGCAACCAAAAGGACCTTTCATTCTTCATGACCAACTGAGTGATCTGAGGGGTTTCGTGGCGCATGTGACTCCAGCAACCAAAAGGACAATTCATTCTTGATGACCAGTTGAGTGATCTGAGGGGTTTCGCGGCGCATGTGACTCCAGCAACCAAAAGGACCTTTCATTCTTCATGACCAATTGAGTGATCTGAGGGGTTTCACGGCGCATGTGACTCCAGCAACCAAAAGGACCTTTCATTCTTCATGACCAATTGAGTGATCTGAGGGGTTTCACGGCGCATGTGACTCCAGCAACCAAAAGGACCTTTCATTCTTCATGACCAATTGAGTGATCTGAGGGGTTTCGCAGCGCATGTGACTCCAGCAACCAAAAGGACTTTTCATTCTTCATGACCAATTGAGTGATCTGAGGGGTTTCACGGCGCATGTGACACAAGCAACCAAAAGGACAATTCATTCTTGATGACCAATTGAGTGATCTGAGGGGTTTCGCGGCGCATGTGACTCCAGCAACCAAAAGGACCATTCATTCTTCATGACCAATTGAGTGATCTGAGGGGTTTCACGGCGCATGTGACACAAGAAACCAAAAGGACAATTCATTCTTGATGACCAATTGAGTGATCTGAGGGGTTTCGCGGCGCATGTGACTGCAGCAACCAAAAGGACCTTTCATTCTTCATGACCAATTGAGTGATCTGAGGGGTTTCGCGGCGCATGTGACTCCAGCAACCAAACGGACCATTCATTCTTCATGACCAATTGAATGATCTGAGGGGTTTCACGGCGCATGTGACTCCAGCAACCAAAAGGACCTTTCATTCTTCATGACCAATTGAGTGATCTGAGGGGTTTCGCGGCGCATGTGACTCCAGCAACCAGAAGGACCATTCATTCTTCATGACCAATTGAATGATCTGAGGGGTTTCACGGCGCATGTGACACAAGAAACCAAAAGGACAATTCATTCTTGATGACCAATTGAGTGATCTGAGGGGTTTCGCGGCGCATGTGACTCCAGCAACCAAAAGGACCTTTCATTCTTCATGACCAATTGAGTGATCTGAGGGGTTTCGCGGCGCATGTGACTCCAGCAACCAAAAGGACCTTTCATTCTTCATGACCAATTGAGTGATCTGAGAGGTTTCGCGGCGCATGTGACTCCAGCAACCAAAAGGACCATTCATTCTTCATGACCAATTGAATGATCTGAGGGGTTTCACGGCGCATGTGACACAAGAAACCAAAAGGACAATTCATTCTTGATGACCAATTGAGTGATCTGAGGGGTTTCGCGGCGCATGTGACTCCAGCAACCAAAAGGACTTTTCATTCTTCATGACTAATTGAGTGATCTGAGGGGTTTCGCGTCGCATGTGACTCCAGCTACCAAAAGGACCATTCATTCTTCATGACCAATTGAGTGATCTGAGGAGTTTGGCGGCGCATGCGACACAAGCAACCAAAAGGACCTTTCATTCTTGATGACCAATTGAATGATCTGAGGAGTTTCGCGGCGCATGTGACACAAGCAACCAAAAGGACCAAACAAATAATAAAGAAATTTCCTTATTGACTTAACATGTTGTGTAATTTCATTTATCCATCTATTTTACGTAGATTTTGGAATTAAATTTATGTACTGAGAGTGTGGTAAAAACTGTTAGATAACAAGAAGGCACAGTTGAAATTTGCATATGATGTTTGTAGATGTTATTCGCTGTTACAACTTTTTTTGCCCCCTATTGTACCAATGTGTAAGACCTTTTTTTTTTTTTTTTGATTGGAAGTTTAACGACCACCGTGAGCAACTTAATGGGCTATTTAGGGTCACTGGTTCCAAGGAAGGGAGTGAGCCAGTTCCGTAAGACAAAAACAACATCCATGCCTCACCGGGATTCGAACCCTGAGACTGCTGGATCGTATATCTGGATTCATCAGTCCATGTGACCCATTTCCATTGATCTACGGTTCACGATAAATGTTCTTTACACCATGCTAAACGACGAGTAGCATTCCGAGTGGAGATGAAAGGCTTATGAGGAGCCGCACGACCACGGCAACCCATGGAATGAAGTGTTCTCTGCGAATGGTACGTGTACATCCCGAGCTTCCAGCATTTTTACTCACCTGTACACTGAGGTCTTGTGCAGTACTCCGTCGATTAGCTGTAACGGCTCTCCTGAGGCTTCGACGTCCTCTATCACTGATTTTCTTTGGTCTGCCGATACGTTTTGCTGCTTCAGGTATGCTATGTGTCTTCCACTTATTCAGTACATCCAGAACAGTTGACTTGGGTACGTTTAAACGCCTCTCGGTTTCTTTTATGGACAACCCACTAATATAACACCCAACAATCTTTACTTTCTCAAAGTCGGTTCTCTCCCGCCGCGACATTTTCACTCAACCTCACAGTGCGCTATGATCGCGATCAACTGCAGGTTTGTTTTCATACCGATTGCAGCTGTCCCGCGCATTTTAACAACGCAGCGGATCCGTTCATTTGGTTTTGGAGGGGTGTCTGGTGACTTTTTTCAATATAGTGTATATATGTATACCAATATATCTCGTTGAAAAGGAAAATGACACAAAATGACAAAAGTGTAAGACATTGTGATCAAATTAAATTCCCTGAAACTGCAATGGGCTGGACATATTGGCAGAAAAATGGGCCGCCGATGGACAACCGAAATTCTAGACTGGATTAGAAGATGCAAGGAAAAATCCTCGTGGAGATAGGTGGTTGAAATTCGAAAGCAGGAGGGAGTGACATGGAGGAAACTGGCTCAAGACAGACTGTTGTGGAAGAAACTTGGGGAGCCAGCTTCATCCAGCAGTGAATTGATAATGCTTGACAATGATGATGATGATGACGATACAGGTATATATATTCGATTTCAAAGGTTTCTTGGCGCGCCCCTTCACTCCTCATACCTGCTGGAGTAGAAAACTTGCGGCTTACAATTTAACTGACCGTAATGCCTTTCTCCCGCCAACTAGCACGGGTGCATTAGTTAGTACAATGAACTTGATTACAATTTGCTGTGATTGGCTGACGCTGACGCGTTGTTTTCAGAAAAGACTCAATATCTACCTCTTTCTCGGCGTGGGAAAATCACTAATCCGCATTCTGGCGTTCACTATCTGCTCGCACGGGCTACTTTATAAGAAGCCTTTGAGAATGAAGAGGACAATGAGACGAACTTAGAAGGAGGCGAACGGCATTTAAAAAAAGTGTTCTTTTGACTTTTGAGAGCCCGAATTTTTTTTATTTATTATTATTTTTGCAGGTAATTGATTTTCGATTTATGAAAATTAATGAAGGATTTGGGAATTTTAATCTAAAATGTTTACTGTGCGGAAGATATCATATTTGAGCTGCACGGAGGAAAGGGGGAACATTGGAAGTGGGCAGCGTTGTGAGTTTATAATATGTTTGTGCCCCCTACCAAGTATATTTTTCTCTTTTTCTTAGACCGGAACAACCGTCCCCGCTAAGGTAAACTTCGAGATCCGCCCCGACCTCAGTTCATCTTTTCCAATTGCAGTTGAATAATTAAAACAACCAACCGAGAGATGGAAAGAGATGAAAGGGGTGCCAGAGAACAAGATGGAGAGATGGCCTTCAGAAATTTAGAGGTGCTAAATGAGACTGAGGCTAAGGATCGAGGAAATTGGAAATAACTGGGGTAGGCCTATACCACAGAACCCTAGATACTGACTCAGGCCTGGGCGATCGTTTTGTGACATCACGAACGGCGGCGGAACCAGCTTTCTCCAGACGAAAACGTTTCACAGCTTGAGCCAAGAGCTCGTGGTTATTTAAGCGATGCAATTCTATTAGCATTTGTTTTAAACTGCAAATATATTTCTCAGGCATCGGATATTTTAAAGATGAAAATTATCGATCGCTGACGGCGTTTTAAAATAGTAGCAGTTTTATATCAAAATGCACTTAATTTTTTAATGGTTACGTATACCAGGACTCGATATCGCAAAAATAAATAAATTCCGTTAAGCGATTATAAAAACGCAAAAAATGAGTTAATTAATGTAATTGATCTTTAAAATAAATACCTAAATATTCCGTTGACATTCGGGATAAAGTGCTTTGCTAGGTTTTCAGGTTTGAAAAAAGTTTTGCATTGTTTCTTTTACTAACTTAATATAAACAGCAAACATATGCCAATCGAATAAAATAAAATACAAAATAAATTAGTAAGTATATATAAACAAACTAGGTATGCCCATAATTCACATCACTGATGTCGCAATTAAACTTAACACAATCATCTGTACCATGAATAATAAATTGGCCACAACCGATATTATGTTGTTGGGATTTGTTTTTCTAAAATAATGTTTGCCAATATCCAGTATATTATGCTCATGCACTAATTTCATATCAATGTGGTGATAGATGGCATTAGAATAACTGCAAATAGTAAAACAGGCTTATAACACATTTACTTACCACCATATGCTGCAATAATAACATCAGTTAGTCTTATAAGGGGAGTCATTTAGTTTTTTTTTTCTTTTTTTTTATTGTTGATGGCTGTTGTTTAGCCATCAACAACAACAAAAAAACTAAATGACTCCTTATAAGACTAAAAGATATTGTTATTGCAGAAAAGCATACAGATGGTGGTAAGTAAAATTTGTATCTAAAATCCTGATAACTAATAATATAAATTACTAGCGCATTCCATAACCTGCCAGATGCACAATCAAGTTTAGGTGGTTTTCGTGTACCATCTGTAGTGTGAAATTTATTATGTTTACACGTGTGCCAATTGTGTTTGCTGGTATGTGTACCTGCGAAAAAAGCCCAAGCCCAAATTAAATTGATTGCAATTAATATCATCATGAGCGAGGAGTCCATGGCAGCTATGGAAGCGCTACTACCCTTAGATTATATGTGGTCTTATTTGCAACTATTACCCTTGTATAAAAATGAAAAAACAAATTACAGAAAATTTAATTGAAGTTGTGAACAGTAATTTTGGGTTTAACTAATGAGAAATTGAGCAAACGTAAGCTGAAATCAATGATAACGGAACAGATATAAATTAGCGATGCATTGCCATTTTTAATTCACATAGGTTAACATTTATTGCATAAAGAGATGTTTATATTTCAGTAGGATGTTCCAACTCAAGCGATTCTTGAGATAACACATTAGGAAATTTATGACCGATTTCTTTTAAATTAAACCCAGTGACTTATTTATTTCAAAATCTGTATGTCAAGTTCTCTTTAATAATTCCTAAATACCGAAAATATATATATGTTATTGGACAATGTCATCGCTCTGCCCACGTTATTTTACAACCAACGCATAGCAACTGAAAAATTGTGGTTCGGCACCCCTGGGATCGAACCCCAGAACTCTCGATAGCCAGTCGAGTGCGTTCGAATTTACGCCAGTGCGCCGAACAATTCTTAGCGCCATATGTGGTTATATCAGTCAGCATCTGACTACACAAACCCTATTGATGGTCTCAGCAACTGAGATGTCTCCATCTGGTGGCATATAACACAGCCTTTTTAATTGTAGAGCTGATAAATACAACGGGCGATAGAAATGATGAATATATATCAAGTACGTGGAGATAATGTAATTGGACGATGTCATCACTCTGTCCACGTTATTTTACAACTAACGCATAGCAACTGAAAAATTGTGGTTCGGCACCTGTGGGATCAAACCCCATTCGAGTGGTTATCGAGAGTTCTGGGGTTTCACCATATATATATGTTCTGTTTAATTCGAACACGCTTAAACAATTTCCTTCAAATTCGGTTAGATGATTACATTTCTGTAGGTCTTAAATACAAAATTTTGATTTCCTAGCTCCAGGTGTTCGATAATTACTAAAGTTGTGTTGAACCAAATTGAACTGAATGGTTACATTTCGGTAGGCGATACCAATGTCGAAAATTTTCATCTCGTAATTTTCCTAGGTTGTAACAGAAAAAATTATTGACCGATTTCTTTTTAAATCATACCCCCTTAGACCCATTTCATTCAAAATTTGTAAAACAATTTCCTTTGCCCAAAATCCCAAATGGCAATTTTGGAGTTTGTGACTCAAACCACTGCACAAGTAGCCTTAAAAATTTTCTCAGCCGTTTCCTTCTTTAAATCAAACACTATTTGACTGATTTCATTTAAATTCAACAAAATTAATACCTTGTGCTGTGGTAATATGTCCAAAACTAAATTTGAAATTTGTAGCTGACGCCAGGCATTGAAATTTGCTTTAAGATGGCTTTTGGCCAGTGTTAATCTAAATCGAAATTTTGTTTATGATTTACTACGGTTGTAGAGGAGATCATAAATCTCGAGTTTTAAATTCTTAGCTCAATCTGTTCATGAATTATCGTGCATACGTACAGACAAATAAACGGATGCCAAAGGAAAAAACTGCACTCGCCTAACTTTCTCATATAAATATTGTAAATTTATATCGACAGGAAAAAATGCATAACGTTGCATAGAACATGTATTTGTGGATGATTGTTTTTTAATAATAGAATGCACGTGGTTCTCCTCGGTCCAGAGAACCAGGTGCATTCAAGAAAACTGATTCATCCGTCATGAACACCAAATAGTATGGCATAACGAAAAGTCCAGATTTTAAAAATGTGAATAAGATTTTTAAAAAAGTTAGTGCAACATATGGTAAATGAATTTTTTTTTTTCTAAAATAATGTGCATTATCTAGCAAAAAAAAAAAAAAAAAAACTAAAATTTTTAGTTCCGAGTCATTCGAAGTGCGTCAGTGCTGCATTTTGGAAAAAGTATTGTTTATGTTCCGATACTTTAAAATCTAAAAAATTATGTCCATACATTTAACGACAAAAGTGCTTGCTTTGTTTCACACTTCGAAAAAAAATGCTTTCATTGGAATTTTCCGGGGAAAAAAATCGATAAAAAGGCTTTTCTGGGTCATTCTGAAGTTCTACTGTGCAGAATATTTTGAAATACAGTGAAACCTCAAAAATCCAGAAAACCGGCAACTTCAGAAATTTGGCATTTTTTTAATTTCGTTTTCGTGAGAACATCCGATGTTTCACCAATAACCATGTAAATGTCCCGATGCACCGTCTCAACAACACATGACGAGATCATCCGATCTCAGCGTGCGGATTGCCGATAGTTGCCTACGTGTAATATCAGGTTTCTCAAATTCGTCATCTCATTGGGCCGCACTGAAGTGACGCGGTCCAATGAGGCAATGAATCGGTATGTACGTTTGAATTTGAAATGCACGACGAACGTGTGATGATGATCTATGCTTGGTGGCAGTATCTGGATTCGATCGTGTAATGACATCTACATCGGCCTTCATGATGCATCACGGAAATCGCCTTCATAATGTATCGAAGTTACAAAATTTTACATCGATGTTACGAAAACCCGTAACATCCAAGGTACTTAGAAGAGAGAGGTAGGTCAAAGATTTTGTGCGGTCTTCCCCTCGCTGCTTCTAGGAATCATGACGTCAGCTGGTTCCGAGCCCCCGTTTGAGGAAAGACGCTGTAATACAAGGTCAACCCCTTCGCCTAGTGCTTTCTTTGCATTGTAACTTGATCTGTTTGTTGACTGATCAGGTTTCTCGAATTGTCTGATTTTTTTTTTTTTCACGTATATATGTACTGTATATATATATGATTTCTATCTATATTTTAATAGTTTATGGAAAGCGATGGGAATTACTGTCACTCAAACATTTATTCAAAATCCGTGGGATAATGAAAGAAAGATTTGGGCATTTGCTGATATCCCACATATGATAAAAAATTCTGAGGAACTATTTTATAGACCAAGGCTATCAGATTGGTGGAAAACTTATTACAGCTAATTTAATTTACAAAATGTTAAAATATGATAGTGATGAAATGCGACTATGCCTGAAACTTACGACAAAACTCTTGGAAGTAAGGGGAAACGAAAGGCAAAGGGTTAATTTTGCTGCACAATTATTTTCCACTCATACTGCTACGTTACTAAAAAAAATTCTCCCGGATGAAGTTATTGCCTCTGATTTTTCACAGACCGTAAATTATTTCTCTGATGTTTTCAATTCAAGAATGCCGGTTGCGAAAAAAAGTAAATATATCTCAGCCTACGGAAACAATATTACTGAGCAAAACCAACTTTTACACAAAATGGAACAAATTATTTCTAATTTAAGGGTCATTGGTAGAAAAACCATGCTTCTCTTTCAAAAAGGAATTTTTGTTTCTATTAGGAGCTTATACGGACTGTATGATGATGTAGCAGCATTCAATGTGAAATATGTTATGACGAGCAGATTAAATTAAGATGTGTTAGAAAATATCTTCTCTCAAGTTAGGGGTTTAGGACAGTTTTACATGCATCCACTTCCAACAGACATCAAAGCACGACTGAAAATGCTGCTCTTGGTTCGAACCTTCCTTTGCCTGTGAACTGTAATGTCCAAAATGACAGCGACAAAATACTTAGTGCGACATTATTTTTTGACTTTTGTGATAAAGAATTCCCAACAACTAGTACGGATGACGAAACAGGTAATGAAATAAAGCACATCCCATATGAACTATCTGTAGAAAGAGGTGAAGAGAGACCGGAAGCGATACGATATTTTGCTGGCAGCTTGGCGTATAAACACAAAGATCAAAATCTAGGTACGTATGAATTTCAGGCGCAGAATACAAACCAGAAAGGATGGATCGAATTTTTGTCAAGGGCTGCCCTTATGATATCGAACGAAGATTGGGTAAAAACTTTAAATCATTTTGAAACCGTTTTCTCCGAAATTCATGGTAATGGCCTCTCTAAAGTGAAAGAAATAGTTAGAAAACTGCAAGAAAAACTACTAGTCAAGTTTCCGGATATTGATCCAAGAGTAATTAAAACATATTCGCGAGCCCGAACGTTTTCCCGCATCAAACATCTAAATTCTTTTCAGTCTATGAAACGAAAAGATCCTGACAGAAGAAAGTCTTCTTTATCAAGAGAGGAAAAGAAAATGAAAGAATGGAAGCAAAGTTCCCACCACTAGCAACAATCTGAATAACGTATGATTTTTTTTTTTTTTTTCATTGTCAACAGTTTAACATACATACAATTTGAAATGTAAATTTCATGGCATAAATCTTCTGGCATAAGTCATTTTACATGTGCAACACTAAATCGAAATATTCCACATAGTAAAAATTGATTTGCTTCGCACAGCATGCGCAAGGAATTTAAAATTAGCTGTTTAAAACGAAAGCAATGTTGCATCTGTGTATTTTCATAAAACAAAAGAAATTATATTATCTCGATTTTAAGTTTGTTCAAAACATTTTCGTATTTAAAACAGACAAACACACAACTGTAAAATGAATCTTTGCTAGTTCCCTTTTCACATTCGTTGTAAAGCACGTGGAGCCACAGAAGGAACCAGCTGACGTCACATCGTCCACGGAGGGGAGGACCTCCCGCTGTTTGTTCACAATCTTTGCCCTACCTCTCTCTTCTAAGTACCTTGCGTAACATCCATGAAAAATTCACATCGTGTTTTCGCGAAGTATCGATACATCGCCCAGCCCTAGCAGTTGCTCTGGCTGTTTTTTTTCTAGTTTTTGCCTAACCATTCGCCAAATTCAATTTTTTCTAGTTTTTATAAAAAATAGTACAAAAAGGTAATCGCCAATATTTTCGCCAAAATGTTTTTTTCACAAATTGTAAATAATACGATTGGCAGCACGACCCATGCTTATTTATAAGGCGTGGACGCGCAAATTTTCATTAAAGTGACCTGTTACATGTAAGTACATGCTTTACATAACGCCCATTAGACAATTTTTGGACAGCTTCATAAATCCGGCACTTGTCCGGTCCTGTCGATGCCGGATTTTCTAGGTTTTACTGGATTTAATTTGACTACCAAAATATGCCTTACAGTCCAAGTGGACACACTACATTTGATTATTTGGCAGGGACCATACAATTTAAAACTTACCTTATTTTGACTTCGCTCCCCGGGAAGAGCAATCCAACCCGGAAGTTTCAAATTCTTTAAATGTTGGCCATATAAGGAGCAAGTTGATGAAAGTAAACTCTGGTAAGAAAATTATTTTATTGTTAATTTATCATGGACAATCACAAAAATGAAAAGCAATGGTTTCATTAGCAAAAGCAGGCTAAACACTATTTTGTATAGGTCCAGGCCTCATTATTATTATTTTTTACTTGTGCAATTATTTTGCAACTTTGTTTCTTTTTAATTTGCATAAACTTTTTGTTGCATGAAGTTTATCATTTCGCACTTTGCTGCAATTATTTAGTAAAATGTTGCATATTACTTTAAGGCACATTTGTAGAACATCTAAAGATGATTTTCCACAAGTGCAGTAATTCTCACACTCCTCCAGCTGCTGCAGAGTTAACTGAAAAAGAATTTCTTTCTGATGGGAGCAACCCAAAAAACTTGGACTCATTTTCTTAACTAAGTAATCATAAAAACACACAGTAACATGAAACCGTTGCTGTCACCACCGAATCTTCAGTATAACTGAGACCCCCACGATCTACCCCAGTTAGGTATACAAAATCATAAGATGATGCAATATCAAGATCTATTAACTTATCCTTAATTATAGAAGTATGACAGTTCTTGCATGACAATTTAAGCTTTGTTTTATAGGCAGAATAACCAGCAAGATGCACAAGTACAGGCTTGATTTCTTCAGGTGCATCTAGTACGCAATACGAAATGTTTGTGAAACGATTTGCCTCAATTTCATCGAGAGCTTCCATGCTAGTACTTACATTATTTTGAGAATCAACAAACTCTGTTAAAAAATCAATGACAGGAACTTGGCCATACCTAGAGGAGCGCAGATGCAGTAGTACATCAAGCCGCATTTTTTTTCTCAGATTCAAGCACATCTTTAACAGAAATATTATAATTAGCTCCACTCAGCTGCCTGTAAAAACTAAAGTGTGCTTCCAACTTATCTGTTTGAAATTTTCCTGTGAGAACATAAGACAATTTCATTTCTGACAGTAAATATATTATAAGCTTAATAAATGTCCCAGTGGTATGAGTAATAGAAAAAAGTTTCGGCAGAAAGACAGCCTTGGCGTGCCTTCAGATTCATATTCTTCCAGGCTTTAAAATAGCTTACATATTTTTCCAGTAAAGATATACGCTGGTCATCAACACTGCGGAATGGATCACACCAAAGATCACGTTTGTGTTTTCCCTTGAGCGTAGTCTTCACATTCACAATTTTCCACCAAGTAATAATGATATTTAGGAAATCTGCAGTATCTTCATTTAGAGAAGTCGAACTCTTCAGTTTTAATGCACTAACATTTGTATCATCAAATATTTGCAGTGCAAGCGATACCTTTTGTCTTTCGAAATTTGAAGGAAATAAAGCTTTGTAAGTTAGCTTTGGAGCATATTTAACAACATCATCCTTTTCTTCCTCATATAATAGTTTTAAACTGTCTAATGATGCATGCTTCACCTTTTCGTGGTCATCAAAATCTGGATAAATCAAGGTCCTTCCATTGTTCTCTTGATTCAGCCAATTGTTCCTCACACTTTTGAGAATGTGCACAGTATCAAAAAGCAGAAAGACTGGCTGTGCACAGTGTTCTGTTAAACTATACATCAGTTTTCCACCACATAGTTTTTCCATCATATTTCTGTTTATCCTGTTGTTATCACTTATTATACTTAAAACAACAAATCCAGCTTCTTTCAGAAGCAACAATATCCTTTTAGTCATATTCTCTAAGTCATTAATGTCATGTTTTTTACAGGAGCTAAAGCAACTATTTCTGAAGTCTTAGATAAGAGGGAGGATATCATGAATGCTTGAATACTGTTGGGCTTCCTCCAGTTGTTTGTTTTGAGACAACCCTGTAATCTTACCACCTTTATAGGTTATTAGGGGCTTGACAGCAATTTCATCCAATAACAAATTTACAGTCCGTTCAGAACACTCCATTTTTGAAGCTTTTGTCTTAAAATACTTAAGATGTTCATCTGATATTCCTTTCATTCACATTCAGAACTGAACTATACTTCCTTAGATTTCTAGCATGAGGTAACGTTAAATAACTATTGCGGTATCATCATCATCATTGTCAACCATTATCAATCCACTGCTGGACGAAGTTCTCCCCAAGTTTCCTCCACAACGGTCTGTCTTGTGCCAGTCTCCTCCATGTCACTCCCGCATATTTACGAATTTCATCCACCCATCTCCCATGTGGTCTTTTTCTGGGTCTTTTCCTGTCCCTTGGAATCCAATCTAAAATTTCGGCTGTCCATCTATGGTCTGTCCTTCTGGCAGTATGTCCAGCCCATTGCCATTTCAGGGATTTAACTCTGATCATGATGTCTTCCACTCTCGTCATTTTTCGGATCCACGAGTTCCTCTTCTTATCTCTCCTGGTTATACCAAGCATGCACCTCTCCATGCTGCTTTGAGTTGTCTGCAGCCTTTGTATGTCTCTTTTAGTTAAGGTCCACGTCTCTGCACCATACGTAAGCACTGGAAGGATGCATTGATCAAACACTTTTCTTTTAAGACATAATGGCATATTGCTCTTCAAAATTATGCTGTTTCTTCCAAAAAGCTCTCCAGGCAAGTTTTGTACGCCGATTAATTTCTTCATCAATGTGACCCTCACTTGATATCTGCTGTCCAAGATAAACATACGTATCTGTTATTTCCAGTTTTTCTCCATCAATCGATAAATCTTCATTTCTTGTAAAAGCATTGAACATCACTTTTGTCTTCTGAAAGTTCATTTTTAATCCCACTTCTTTACTCTTGTCAGCAAGTTCCTGGATCATACTCTGCAGCTCTGATGGGGTAGCTGCAAAAATGACTATGTCATCAGCAAAACGAAGGTGGGTTAGATAATCTCCATTAATCTTTATCCCTTTGTTTTCCCAGTTCAGTGATTGAAAGACATTTTCCAATGGGGCATTAAAGAGCTTCGGAGATATGGTGTCACCTTGTCTCACTCCCTTTCCAATTTTTATGTGTGTTGTATATTCAAACAGCCGAATCTTTGCACTTGCATTTTCATAGATGTTATTAATAATATTAATGTATGCATCTTCAATACCGCAGGATTTCAGAGCCGTGGTAACTGCTGATGGTTTCACCGAATCAAAGGCTTTTTCATAATCGATAAAAGCCATGCACAATGGAAGTTCATATTCCCTCGCTCTTTCAATTAGTTCTCTCAGTACGTGGATATGATCTATTGTGCTGTAGCCACTCCTGAATCCAGCTTGTTCTCTCGGTTGAGCCATGTCCAGTGTTACCTTCAAGCGGTGTGAAAGAACTTTAGTGAAGATTTTATAAACCACTGATAGGAGGCTGATAGGTCTGTAGTTCCTGAGATCCTCAATGTCACCTTTTTATGTAGCAGGATCATTGTAGCATTGTTCCAATCCTCAGGAATCTTCCCTTCATTAAGGCATCGAGTGAAAATTTGGGCGAGTACTGTTTCAATTTCTCCACTTGCTTCTTGTATGATGTCTATAGTAATTCCATCTTCTCCTGGAGCTTTCCCCCGCTTCATGTTCTTGATTGCATGAGCAACTTCTGCTGGGAGGACTGGAAGAACTCTGGTACCTTTCATGATGTCTGGAGTACATGTATCATCCCTTTCATATAATTTGGAGTAGAAATCTTTCACTCTTGTCAAAATTTCGCCTCTATTTCTTGTTATAGAACCATCTTCTTTTCTCAGAGCCATAATCTGTTTTCTTCCCTTACTGAGATGTCCCTTTGCTATCTTTAGGCTTTGGTTGTTTTCAATTGCTTTCCTCACTAGCTCACAGTTGAATTTCCTTACGTCTTCAGTGATACTTTTTCATGCTGTCTTGCATAGCTCTATATATTCCACTTTGGAAGTCACATCTTCTTTAGTTGTCCTCATCTCTCTTCTTTTTTGCATCAACATTTTGGTTTTTCCTGATAATTTGTTTACATGCAACTTGTTCTTAGACCCAGCTAATTTTGTTGCTGTTTCCATAAGAGCTTTGGTTACTTTTCTGTTAACTTCCGAAATATCCACTTCTTCCGATGTTAGGCCTTCTAAAGCAGAGAATCTGTTCTTCAGTTCCAACTTGAAAGTATTATGGTGTTTTTTAAGGTTGGTTATGTCAATACATTTTGTTTGTCTTATGAGCTTGCCACGTTCCAGTTTAGTGTTGAGGTGCATCTTACATCTCACCAATCTATGGTCACTACCTGTGTTGAACTTGTTCAGCACACTGCAGTCTTCGATGACGAATTTTTTGTTACACATAATAAAATCAATTTCACTTGTCGTCCCAATTGGATGTCTCCATGTCCATTTCCTGTGTGGCTTTTTCTTGAAAAAGGAATTCAAGATGAAAAATCCTTCTGCCTCTGCAAACTCAACGAGAGTATTTCCACGCTGGTTTCTGTTGCCGTGACCGAATTTACCTACTGAAGTTTCTTTCTGTTGCTGGTGCCCTATTTTTGCATTGAAATCTCCCATAATTATCTTCAAGTGCTGCTTACCTTTATTATTTAGATGACGAATTTCCTCATAAAATTCTTCAATTTCTTCTTCAGGATGACTTGTAGGTGCATAAGTTTGAATAATCTGAGCCTGGTATCTTCTCGATAGTTGGATAACGAGTCGTGCAGCTCTGTCAGAGGAACTTTCAACTTCTACCACTTTATCCTTCAGTTTCTTGTTTATTATAAATCCAACACCACTAGTTCTGCCAGTATCTGTCCCACGATAATAGAAGAGATGTCCACTTTTCAGTTCAATGAGATCTTCTCCTTTTCTCCTTACCTCACTTAGCCCGACGATGTCCCACTTGATCCTTTGTAGTTCCTCTTCCAATTCAAGAAGCCTTGAATCAGAAGATAGGGAGCGTCCGTTGTAGGTAGCCAAAGTGAGCATCAAATGGCAGCCTAGTCCGGTCCTCCGGGGATTCTTAGCACCCTCTGCCTTCATGTCGCACTGGCCGCTGCCTTGGCCAGGTACATTCCAGCTGCCGGAGACTGAGGGCCAAGATTTAAGTTGTAGAGTCATTTTGGAGGTGTTTGGCCATAACTCACCACGCTGGCCAAGCGGGTTGGTGAGTATGGGATAGCATTTCCTCTGATCCCGATGGTATAGTTATACCGCTATTTGCGGTCGTCAGAGCCCCTTTAGTGGGAACAGGATGCACCACGAGAAGGCGGGGTTGACATTTGTCAAGGAGAGGCTGTGATGTTACGCATCACCTGACCTTACATCCCATTGCGGTATAGCTCATTGTATATCAGTGAAGACCGAATAAAAATTGAGAAAGACCATGCTGATGTTAGCGGAGAGTACCTATGCTTTTTTAATATCAGCAATTCTAATTGATTTATAAAAAAGGAAATCTTTTCCCGTAGTTCTTCCTGGTTGTAACTAGTAGTATCGGGACTCAAACAGTTATGAAGCCATTCGACAGCTCTATCCAAACAATACAAAGTTGTTGGTATCTGTGGCACAGTGTTTCCCCCAAAATGACTCAATAAATTTTCTAGCTGGGACCATCTTTTTAAAATGCAATCAGATCCTACAATCCACTTTAATTTATTTTTTGAAACTTTATCTGACTGTAGAAATACTGATACCACAAGACTTGGTTTTACCTTGATGCTGACTGTAATAAATGGACAGTTTGTCACATCAATTTTGTAGAAAACAAAAGATGACTCATGCAATGTTTTCCACAGTTCTATATGGGACGGTAGCTTAATACTGATATCTGCTACAAACTCCGCATAGCTATCATATCATGCTACATCGTACTCGGCATAGCTATCATATCATCCTTCAAAAATTTAGCAAAAGTTGCTTCATGCCTAGTTTCACATTCTGCTCTTCTCTCTTCCGGTGTTTTTCGCTTTTTTGGTGGATTACTGTCTGACAAGTAATTTGGACAGTTTGGGAAAATGCATGGTACAGCATCAGGAGCTAATTTTGGTGCTTTTCGTGGAACACTTAATAATGAACCATCTGGCCTTCTAACAGTGTCGACTTTAATATTATCTTCCGCTCTAAAATGTGCTTCACAAACAACTGTTTGATTGGTTACAACAAGATTTTCCCGAGGAATCTTTCTTTCCCACAATTTTTGCTGAGAAATGTCTTTTGGAAACCGAAATACAGACCTAGATTCGGTTACATCGTAGTTAGCTTTACATTTGGGTACGCAACACTTCCTTGGCATGATTTACGACTGTCCAAACAAATTCATAAAACACCTCACCTGACACAGTAAGAAGATGTTAGCACATAACTTGAATTACTAATATACACACTCCACAGTCACCAAACCGACCAGCATAGCAAGTAGTAATCAAAGAACCTTGAACTACCGATTCATTGCGGTTTTAAATTTTGACCGCCGCCGCTCGTGACGTCATACAACACCTGCGCTGCCATCAGCAGGGCCTGTTGAAACATTTAGGGGGTTGTGCCTATACCCTGCAGTGGGCGCCAACAGGCTAAGAAGAAGAAGAAACCGAGCAAGCTAATGAAACATGCTATGAGTTGTCTAGGATAGAAACGCGAAATTCATTGTGTGGTTCAGTGGCTTACCCAGCAATTAATTTTGGGTGGTGCATATTGTCGCCGCAATGTCAAAACCACGAATGCGAAATATTGTAGTTTGAATTATCGGTATTTAAAAATTAAATTTGATCAAAAGAATCAGTTTTGCAATTTCATCAGACTGTTCAAGCACTATACATAACATTTACATCAAGTTGCATCTGTATTACGCATCAGTGAATAAAATTTTATATGATGTAAAGTCAATAATCGAAAAATTCTCACATTCTTGGTTTTATCAGGGCAGCTACGATATCGTTCCTTCCTAAAGCGATGAAAAAAATGTGCATGAAAACAGGCATTTTTATTTTTCTCAAATACCATTAATTACACAGTAATGTTCATTCGACGTTTTAGTTTTCCTGCTATGGTATGTACTCAAGATAAAAGGCTTACCCCCTCCCTCCCTCAGGCCCCAGCCCCCACCATTCATTAGACTGACGGCCTGACCACTACAACATACACCAGTTCTTCTTTCTTTGGTGGAATACAAGTAAGAAATGCGCACGGATGGGGGGGGGGGGCATAGGAATTGACAATAGGCGTATGTGACCTCGTCTGACCATTCCAAATAAAGAAGTAAATAACGGCAATTTAAGGAAGACCAGAATGACGACACTTGCAAAATAACGTCACCGACAATTTTTTATCAATTTTTAATACTAGGCAAAATTATTTGGGGGGTGCATATGCCCCCCCTCCCGCCATTTTTGTGGTTTAATGCATTGAGGTTTACCTACGTATTTGGGTTGCTGCTTTTTACATGTACATGCTTTTCCTTTTTTGTACGACATCTGCATCTGATTTACTACATTTTGGACTTTACAGTTACACGAATTCATAAACTGCAGTTCTGGGAAGTCTGTTTTAGCTGCACCAAAAAAAAACGTTTTCCAGTTGAAGACAATTACACTGCTGGCCACCCAAAATACAACACCAAGAAGGACACGAGATAGCCAAGCCAGATTTACTGGACACATAACAACAGATACAAAGATGAAACGATTGAGCATACAGGCCCATGCGACTTGCGGAACATGCAGACATCAGTAGTTCGTGTGGCCCCCCATGGCTGGCAATAACGGCCGCTACACGCTGCGGCATCGAGCGAAAGAGGCTTTTGGTGTTGGCTTGGGGTATGTCGGTCCAGGCTGCTTCCACACGTTGCCACAGTTCATCAGGAGTAGTCGCGGGTGGTTCTTGCCAGGTTACTCGTTGCCGATCAGCGACCAGACGTCTTCGATGGGCGACATACCGGGAGAACAGGCGGGCCACGGCAGCAGTGACACCTGGTGGGCCGTGAAGAATCGTTGCACGATGCGTACCACGTGCGGGCGCGCATTGTCCTGTTGGTCCTGCAGGTAAGGGAAAACTACAGGCTCCAAAACGTCGGAGATAGTGCGGTGGCTGTTGAGTGTACCGGCGATGCGTACCAGAGGGGTGCGGGTGTCATATCCAATTGCGTCCCAAACCATAACGCCAGGCGACGGACCGGTATGGTGATGCATAATGCCGGCGTCATACAGTCTCTCGCCGCGGTGCCGCAACACGCGGATCCGACCATCGTGGTGTTGCAGGCAGAAGCGGGATTCGTCGGAGAAGAAAATGTCGTGCCATTCCGTAGTCCAGGCGCGGCGTTCAAGGGCCCACTGCTGCCACACTCGTCGGTGGTGTAACGTCAATGGTAATCGGAGCAATGGGCGCCGTGCGACAAGTCCCTGCTCCTGCAGACGACGTCGAACGGTACGTGCTGATACAGGTAGTTGCGCAACACACCCTAATTCCTGCGCTAACGTTCGTGATGTGGCGGTGCGAGCCGTCAATGCCCGCCGCACAACATGCCGGTCCTCTCGTTCGGTGCTGTGCCGCGGCTGCGTCAATCACCCACGTCGGTCCGTCCGTCCCTCCTGCACCCACCGAATCCATACTCGTCTCACTGTGGCTGGATGTCGTCCCACACGGACGCCGATGTGTCGGTACGATAAACCGCTCTCGCGATAAACCACTATTCGTCCTCTGTCGAACTCCGAAACGTGCTGGAATGACTGCCGTATTCTACGACAAGGCATCAGGAAGCTTCCCACGCACAGGTCCAACACACTTCCACTACTTACACCCCGCCTTCTGCGCACCCTTCTTATAGTGCTTCTCGGTGGCGTGCCGGGCGCACATGATTCGCATATGCCCTGCAATGCTAATCGTTTGCATGTCCTCTCGCGGGCGACCCATGCTACGAATTTCAGGCCAATCGGATGCTTCCTTCTTAATGTTGCATTTTGGGTGGCCAGCAGTGTAAATAGAAATTAATTTTCGCATTCTTTAATTTCTCTCATTTTATAAATTTTCACTGAAATTCTGGACATGTTTCAATTTTCTCAAAGGACATTTTTGTAATTATTTTATTAATGATAGGTAAAGTCTTGAAAAACAAGTAAATGAATTTGGCACATTTGGATTTTCCGTTCTCAATAAAGCTGAAGAAACTGTTGCAAATTCTGAATTTAGTCATCGCAATAAAACTTATACGATTGTGTAATAGTCATCTGCCGTCTCTCATAGAGAACGTCTGTTGCTTCTCAGCAACGGAAGTAATTTTTTTTATACTGGATTTTACTAGAGATCTGTGGTGTTCAGGAAATTGGGCAAAATGTTAAATGGTAATGCCTCAATACAAGAAAATATTCAGTGATTCATCAGTGGCGGATCCAGAATCGCCCCCCCCCCTCCCCAACCCTAACGAAGTTTTTACGTTTAAAGTAGCAAAGATCGCAAATGATTAACACTTTGCATATTTTGTTTTCAGTTTTTCTAAAAAGAAATTAACAATTCAACTTAGTACGGAGGATTTAAAATACTTATTACATTGATTTATGTTCAGTAAAAAAAGAAAGAGAGGGCATAAGATAAAGGGAGAACAGGGACAGCGGGGTTAAAAGACATGAGGATATTCTATGTTAGTTCTTTGCTATTGTCATATTGTCTAGCATCTGTAACGTCTCGAAACAGGGTAAGGCAGAGATTGGTACTGAAATCAGAGTAGGTGGGAGAAACTGTAAATAACAATCTGATCTACGTAGGTATTTTAATTGGGTCATAGAGAAAATTCGTAAAGATGTACCCACCGCTTCCTCCCAGATGGTCTTTTTAGGACTTTCTTCTTATTTCTCCTGCTCCTCCACGCCTCAAAGCGCTTCCCGTTGTTCCACCCACTCCGAAGTCAATCCCCGCTTGGGTGGGGTGGGATGGGGGCAGTGGCGCCCATATGAGTACTTTTAGGGGGGGGCTAAGAAAAATCCTTACCTCCTTCAAGGCTGTCAAACATTTTAGTAAATGTACAAGATACTAAAATACAACAAAAATTATTGATACAATCAATCATTAATATCTTATTAAAATGCTTTAAGAAAAGGTTTCGTCTATTTTAGTGTTTTAAATTTACCAAAATTTGGCTATACCAACGGTGGCTGAGGGGGCTCGACCCCCCGCCCGGCCCTTAGCTGGGAGGGAAGCAGCGGGGCTAATACGGGGTAATTTTCAGCATCTCCTGCTTCTAACATTATTTATATATATTTATATATACTTATATATGCTATCGTTATATAAAAAAAAACATTTCATAATGTCTTCTCCCCCCCCCCTTTTTGTACACCCCTTTTGTACCCCCCCCCGTAAA
Organism: Macrothele yani; assembly: GCA_039090855.1. Lineage (NCBI taxonomy): Eukaryota > Metazoa > Arthropoda > Arachnida > Araneae > Macrothelidae > Macrothele > Macrothele yani. The sequence continues at coordinate 37,974,479 of CM077016.1, forward strand.
CTTCTGGATCCGCCCCTGTGATTCATAGACTTGTGTTGCAAAGGTGTTTAAACAGTAAACGATGATACTGGCATAGAGTTTCTTTTTTACTTTCTTTTTTTTGGGGGGGCTTAATAATTTCGCTTATAAGCGGGCCGCTCAAAATCAATCATCTTCCAGGGCCGTTTATCTTTCTTGTTCTTACTGAAATAATAAATTCTTACAAGTCCTCCACTAGGTAAAGTCATGAACTTTATGTTGTCCCAAATCCGTGCACTTTTTTCATCTCTTTAAGAGATAAGCGATTTTCTCTTTCTATGAATTAGAATGACACCACTCTGCCTTGCGGGCTAACAATATGGTAACACGTTTGAAGTTATCTTTTCCTATTGCGTTGTGGTGCCATCTGACGGCGAAATGAAGCCAGAAAATAATATATCAGTAATTTATTTACTTGCACGAGATGGCAGCACATGTCTAGCAGAAATTCTTTATAAAGCATTTTGTATTGCATAACTTATGATCACTCTCATGTTAAAAGTAAAAATATTAGAAAATTGTGTTTATTTTCATTCCATTTATCTGCCTGTTCATTCATATTTTCATGTTTTTGTACGACATGCAGAATTTTTTTCTGCATGTTTTTTTCATATGTATGGGTTATGTGAATGCACGGAAGAGAAATGGAGGAATAAACACATTAATTTACAGGAAACAATTTGACATTGAGACGTTGATTTAAATGAATAGGTGGTTTGCTTTTCATTAAAAGTTTTTAATAAGGGGTTTGCAATAACTACCATGCAACGATTTGCATGGATAACTTACATAAAAAGGAGTTTTACACACCCGCACATTAAACTTAAATTTCAATTGAAATATAATCTTGAAAGCAACAAATATATTGGATGTGTGTCATTTCATAAATTCATAGGGAACTTTCTTCAAACTAGGAAATTTTTAAAGAAATGTGTGCCATTTGGCGTATTCTTTTCTCTTTTATAATTCTACCGGAGAAATGTCCCTTAATGTGACTCGATCGTGTATTCCATTGCCTTTTCGTGTATATGGTTGTCAGTGATGTATTCAGGCATCTTCTCTGGGGTGCTTAGGCCCCCTCCCCAATCTATGAATACCCCCAGTAGGTTTTTGGGCGATCTCTCCTTACATTTAGTCTAATTGTGTTCGTTTATAACTGAATATTTACAGAAATGAATTTAAAAAATTAAGAAAATGAGGGAAAATATTATAATATTAATAAAAGAAAAACATCCACATGGACTTCAGTCTGAAATTTCTATCATCCTTGAACAAAACATTAAACAGTCCTCGCTGAAGGGGCAATTTTTCAAGCACTGACAAACTGGGACTACTTCCGCAATAAAAACCTAATTGCACAGAGTAGAGATGTTTGCACTGCAATACATCATCATATTTTGGAAGCTGGCATTCAGCTTTATTTCAGTCTTCTGGATGTCAACTTTCCGTGTATACGGTTAAGCCTCAGTGTAGCTAACGTGACGTTAGGGCTTCCAATACAACAAAATATTCGCTATCTAATGTTTAACAGTAGAAAATTATTAGACATTGTTCCTATAATAAGGTTTTTCTTTTTTTCTGGCGGTGGTAGTTTACACTGTGTGACAAAAAATCGAGGCACCTCAAACGGCATCGAAACAGTTAGTTAGGTTTTTTTTTTTGGTTTTTTTACTACTATTTGCTAATCTAAATAATATAAAGGGGCTGAAACCAAAGGGCTGGGAAATGGCTTACACCATACGTTTTCAGGTAACGCTATCATCATCATCATTGTCAACCATTATCAATCCACTGCTGGACGAAGGTCTCCCCAAGTTTCCTCCACAACGGTCTGTCTTGTGCCAGTCTCCTCCATGTCACTCCTGCATATTTACGAATTTCATCCACCCATCTCCCATGTGGTCTTTTTCTGAGTCTTTTCCTGTCCCTTGGAATCCAATCTAAAATTTCGGCTGTCCATCTATGGTCTGTCCTTCTGGCAGTATGTCCAGCCCATTGCCATTTCAGGGATTTAACTCTGATCATGATGTCTTCCGCTCTCGTCATTTTTCGGATCCACGAGTTCCTCTTCTTATCTCTCCTGGTTATACCAAGTATGCACCTCTCCATGCTGCTTTGAGTTGTCTGCAGCCTTTGTATGTCTCTTTTAGTTAAGGTCCACGTCTCTGCACCATACGTAAGCACTGGAAGGGTGCATTGATCAAACACTTTTCTTTTAAGACATAATGGCATATTGCTCTTGAAAATTATGCTGTTTCTTCCAAAAGCTCTCCAGGCAAGTTTTGTACGCCGATTAATTTCTTCATCAATGTGACCCTCACTTGATATCTGCTGTCCAAGATAAACATACGTATCTGTTATCTCCAGTTTTTCTCCATCAATCGATAAATCTTCATTTCTTGTAAAAGCATTGAACATCACTTTTGTCTTCTGAAAGTTCATTTTTAATCCCACTTCTTTACTCTTGTCAGCAAGTTCCTGGATCATACTCTGCAGCTCTGATGGGGTAGTTGCAAAAATGACTACGTCATCAGCAAAACGAAGGTGGGTTAGATAATCTCCATTAATCTTTATCCCTTTGTTTTCCCGGTTCAGTGATTGAAAGACATTTTCCAATGTGGCATTAAAGAGCTTCGGAGATATGGTGTCACCTTGTCTCACTCCCTTTCCAATTTTTATGTGTGTTGTATTTTCAAACAGCCGAAACTTTGCACTTGCATTTTCATAGATGTTATTAATAATATTAATGTATGCATCTTCAATACCGCAGGATTTCAGAGCCGTGGTAACTGCTGATGGTTTCACCGAATCAAAGGCTTTTTCATAATCGATAAAAGCCATGCACAATGGAAGTTCATATTCCCTCGCTCTTTCAATTAGTTCTCTCAGTACGTGGATATGATCTATTGTGCTGTAGCCACTCCTGAATCCAGCTTGTTCTCTCGGTTGAGCCATGTCCAGTGTTACCTTCAAGCGGTGTGAAAGAACTTTAGTGAAGATTTTATAAACCACTGATAGGAGGCTGATAGGTCTGTAGTTCCTGAGATCCTCAATGTCACCTTTTTTATGTAGCAGGATCATTGTAGCATTGTTCCAATCCTCAGGAATCTTCCTTCATTAAGGCATCGAGTGAAAATTTGGGCGAGTACTGTTTCAATTTCTCCACTTGCTTCTTGTATGATGTCTATAGTAATTCCATCTTCTCCTGGAGCTTTCCCCCGCTTCATGTTCTTGATTGCATGAGCAACTTCTGCTGGGAGGACTGGAAGAACTCTGGTACCTTTCATGATGTCTGGAGTACATGTATCATCCCTTTCATATAATTTGGAGTAGAAATCTTTCACTCTTGTCAAAATTCCGCCTCTATTTCTTGTTATAGAACCATCTTCTTTTCTCAGAGCCATAATCTGTTTTCTTCCCTTACTGAGATGTCCCTTTGCTATCTTAAGGCTTTGGTTGTTTTCAATTGCTTTCCTCACTAGCTCACAGTTGAATTTCCTTACGTCTTCAGTGATACTTTTTCGTGCTGTCTTGCATAGCTCTATATATTCCACTTTGGAAGTCACATCTTCTTTAGTTGTCCTCATCTCTCTTCTTTTTGCATCAACATTTTGGTTTTTCCTGATAATTTGTTCACATGCAACTTGTTCTTAGACCCAGCTAATTTTGTTGCTGTTTCCATAAGAGCTTTGGTTACTTTTCTGTTAACTTCCGAAATATCCATTTCTTCCGATGTTAGGCCTTCTAAAGCAGAGAATCTGTTCTTCAGTTCCAACTTGAAAGTATTATGGTGTTTTTTAAGGTTGGTTATGTCAATACATTTTGTTTGTCTTATGAGCTTGCCACGTTCCAGTTTAGTGTTGAGGTGCATCTTACATCTCACCAATCTATGGTCACTAGCTGTGTTGAACTTGTTCAGAACACTGCAGTCTTCGATGACAAATTTTTTGTTACACATAATAAAATCAATTTCACTTGTCGTCCCAATTGGATGTCCCCATGTCCATTTCCTGTGTGGCTTTTCCTTGAAAAAGGAGTTCAAGATGAAAAATCCTTCTGCCTCTGCAAACTCAACGAGAGTATTTCCACGCTGGTTTCTGTTGCCGTGACCAAATTTACCTACTGAAGTTTCATTCTGTTGCCGGTGCCCTATTTTTGCATTGAAATCTCCCATAATTATCTTCAAGTGCTGCTTACCTTTACTATTTAGATGACGAATTTCCTCATAAAATTCTTCAATTTCTTCTTCAGGATGACTTGTGGTGGGTGCATAAGTTTGAATAATCTGAGCCTGGTATCTTCTCGATAGTTGGATAACGAGTCGTGCAGCTCTGTCAGAGGAACTTTCAACTTCTACCACTTTATCCTTCAGTTTCTTGTTTATTATAAATCCAACACCACTAGTTCTGCCAGTATCTGTCCCACGATAATAGAAGAGATGTCCACTTTTCAGTTCAATGAGATCTTCTCCTTTTTCCTTACCTCACTTAGCCCGACGATGTCCCACTTGATCCTTTGTAGTTCCTCTTCCAATTCAAGAAGCCTTGAATCAGAAGATAGGGAGCGTCCGTTATAGGTAGCCAAGGTCAGCATCAAATGGCAGCCTAGTCCGGTCCTCCGGGGATTCTTAGCACCCTCTGCCTTCATGTCGCACTGGCCGCTGCCTTGGCCAGGTACATTCCAGCTGCCGGAGACTGAGGGCCAAGATTTAAGTTGTGGAGTCATTTTGGAGGTGTTTGGCTATAACTCACCACGCTGGCCAAGCGGGTTGGTGAGTGTGGGATAGCATTTCCTCTGATCCCGATGGTATAGTTATACCGCTATTGGCGGTCGTCAGAGCCCTTTAGTGGGAACAGGATGCACCACGAGAAGGCGGGGTTGACATTTGTCAAGGAGAGGCTGTGATGTTACGCGTGTAATGATTCCTTAATAATCAGAAATACGTTTGTACAATGTATATAGTAAGGCGAGAACATTTTTACCACCCCAAATGTCTTGGTGGATTTTCTCCAGCACAGCCTTACCTTTAGTAGCGTCATCAATATTTTACACCACCCCATGGTAAAATCTGTAGTCTATTACTGAATTAAAGCAAAGGCATATAACATTTTTTATTACGTGTATGTGTAGATTTCTTGGAATCCGCATTTGCGATATAAGAACATAAGAAAATTTTTGTACTCTATTTAAAATTTATATATATATATTAATATACAGAAGAGCAAAGCTGAAAACTAAGGGAAAACTTTTGAATTTAAAACGAAAGTTGCAAAATAACCTGAAGATCAAAACGCGCAACGCAGAAGTTATGAAAATTCAGAATTCACATTCTATTAAGAAGAGACCTAAGCAAAAAAAAATATATATTTTTTTGACTCATACCCAGTACAACATAGAAAAGGTTATGTATCTACCGGTGTGAGTAAAAAGAGAAAAGATAAAAAATAAAATAAAACAACTGAATGTAGAAAGTGTCTTCTTAATAGAATATATTAATATACATATATATATAAATAACAAAACTGTGATTATATGTGTATAATCTGTTAACAAGTTTAGCCCCCTCGAAATTTGTTATTGCCTACCCTCCCCCCTGGAAAAAACTCTGATTGCAACACTGATGATTGTTGTACATTTGAAGATATATTTCGCATACAATTTGTGTAACTGTTGAAAGAACATTGCGTTCAGTATTCAATAAAAAAAAAATTCTAGTAACAATTTATCTTGGAAAGAACGATGTTTAATATCAGTTGAAGCAGATTGAAATATTAAAATTTAAATTTAAAAGCATATTTTCCATTGTCTATGAAGATAGCTTTTTGCGGGTGCACCTGCTTTCGCATTCGCAGTGAACTATTGGTTTTTCGTAAAGCATTTACATGAGTGTGTTTTTAATTACCTTTCCCCTTTATCGATATGTGGCAAAATTTCTGGATATGCGTTTTTAGAGATGTAAATGTTATTACTTGCATAAAAAAAACTTCAAAAAGTTGCACGAATGAAAATTGAAAGGAAGAGGGTCAATGTGACACAATTCCTCTTCAATGCCATTTTGCAGAGTGTCATTCAATCACTGAACTGGGAAGATAAGAGAATAAAGATTAATGGAGATTATTTAACATACATTCTTTTTTTCTTTTTTTTTTTTTTTTTTTTGATTGGAGGTTTAACGACCACCGTGAGCAACTCAATGGGCTATAAGCAGTCGCCCGTCCCTAATTTAGGGTCACTGGTTCCAGGGAAGGGAGAGAGCCAGTGCCGTAAGACAAACACAACATCCATGCCTCACCGGGATTCGAACCCGGACCCCTTACGGGCGAATGATCAGAGGCCATCGCTTAGACCACTGCGCCACCGGGGTGGCCTAACCCATATTCGTTTTGCTGATGACAACGTCATTTTTGCAGAGACCCCCTCAGAGCTGCAGAGTATGATTCAGGAACTTGCTCGTAAAGAAATGGGGTGAAAAATGAACTTTCAATAAAGCAAACTGAAGTATGATGCTTTTACAAGAATGAAGATTTAGCAGTTGATGGGGAAAACGTAGACATAATCGATGCCTACCTACATTTTCCTTGGGTAACACTTACCAAGCGTGGGTTACATCGAAGAAGAAATTAATGGACGGACGAAACTTGGCTCGAGAGGGCTCAGAAGAAAGAGCACAATTTACAAAAACAATTTACCGATGTCTTAAAAGGAAAGTATTTAATCATTGTGCTCTTCCATTTGTTATTGGACTGGTGCGAATGAAATGTTCGGGACGAACGAGCAGTGGAGACAGGCCCCCACCACAGCGGAATGGATCCATCCACAAGTGTTAAGGATACTGTGTCATAGAGTTACTATAAATAGCTAGCACGTGTGTGAAGAACAAGGTTCAGGCGTGGTTTGTTTGGACGTAACGTGGCTTGCAAAGGAAACATGCAAACGCCAGATTTGAAAGTCATCTTCCTGTATGAATTTAAACTGGGCCATTCTGCAGGAATTGCCGCTCGAAACGTTAGCAAAGCGTTTGGGGAGAATACAGCCAACGAACGAACCATTCGGCGATGGTTTGGGAAATTTCAAAGAGGAGATACGGACCTGCAAAACGAAGCACGTGCTCACCGACCTGTTGGTGTTTCTGACGATGTTCTATTACGCGTGGTTGAAGCCGACCCCCGAAAAACGTGACGTGAGATAGCGGCAGAGGTAGGTGTCCATCACACGACAGTTGTTCGGCGTCTGGCTGCTCTGGGTTAAAGTCAAAAAGCTGGACATGTGGCTGCCGCGTGAGTTGACAACTGCCAACAAGACTAGGCGTTTGCAAGTCTGCACGTAGCTGCTTGCCAGGAAAAGACAGGAACCTCTACTGCATCGAATCGTCATATGCGACGTGAAGTGGGTCCTTTATGATAATCTGAAATGATCTGCATAATCGGAAACGATCTGCACAGCACAGCTTGCTGGACGGCATCCTTAGCCACCCCTACACAAAACCATCACTGCAGAACGTTATTGTGCTGAATTACACCAGATGCACCGGAAATTGAAGCAGAAACAACCGGCTTTGGTCAATAGACATGGTGTTCCTCTGCTCCAGGACAACGACCGCCCTCATGTCGCACAACGAAAGATGCTGACACTAAGTGCCTTGGGCTATGAAATACTGTCTCATCCTGCCTAATCCCCAGACTTGTCTCTGACAAGCTGTCATCTGTTTCGTCGCCTGGATCACTTCCTGTCCGGGAAACAGTTCACGACAGACAAACGAGGTTCAACGTGAAGTTGATGACTTCTTCAGGTCCCATCCACAAGACTTTTTTCGTTCCGTGATCATGGCCTTTCCGGACAGATGGCAACTATGTGTCGATGCCGTGGGGGATTATTTTGCCTAGGTAAGTTGTCCTACTTTTCCGTTCTCACCGTCCACGTGTGCTGGTCCTTTGCCGGACATTTCATTCACACCAACCCAATACATTTAGATTAGAGACCTGGAGCCCCGCAACCTCTGCACTTGGGGGGGGGGGTGTCATCGCCAAGAGGGCCATTACCCATTTAGCCATTTTTTTAACAAAACTTTTTAACAAAAAGATTTGTTAAAAATAATATTTTTGTTAAAATTTTTATTTTAAATCTTTTTTAACAAAAAGATTTTGCTAAAATCTTTTTGCCTCAGCGAAAAGATTTTAACAAAATCTTTTGCGGAAACTTCATGTGAAACTGGTTAAAGAAATAGTCAGGAGTTTTTGATGGCAGCTTTGAATAAAGTATTAAAAAAGAAAGCAAATTTCGTTTTGTGTGTGTTTTTCGGTTGTTTTTTTTTTTTTTTTTTTTTCAGAAAAACGGGATAACGGAAAAGCAGCTATTCCAGAGACACGAGGCTCCTTTTTACAGCCACGGCAATAGTTCGTATGCATGTTTTTGGAACTTGGACTTATACTTCGCTTCACCCTAAGATGGCACTGAAAGGGAAGCTAAGTGAAACCTATCACCGCGACTAAAAGTATTTCCCAACATTTCCCGTGATAACCAACGCATTTATTGCCCAGAATCACACTTTATATTGTCCTAGCTGTTTACTTATAAGTCATCATCATCATCATCATTGTCAACCATTATCAATCCACTGCTGGACGAAGGTCTCCCCAAGTTTCCACCACAACGGTCTGTTTTGTGCCAGTCTCCTCCATGTCACCCCTGCATACTTTCGAATTTCATCCACCCATCTCCCATGTGGTCTTCTTCTGGGTCTTTTCCTGTCCCTTGGAATCCAATCTAAAATTTCGGCTGTCCATCGATGATCTGTCCTTCTGGCAGTATGTCCAGCCCATTGCCATTTCAGGGATTTAACTCTGATCATGATGTCTTCCACTCTTGTCATTTTTCGGATCCACGAGTTCCTCTTCTTATCTCTCCTGGTTACACCAAGCATGCACCTCTCCATGCTGCTTTGAGTTGTCTGCAGCCTTTGTATGTCTCTTTTAGTTAAGGTCCACGTCTCTGCACCATACGTAAGCACTGGAAGGATGCATTGATCAAACACTTTTCTTTTAAGACATAATGGCATATTGCTCTTGAAAATTATGCTGTTTCTTCCAAAAGCTCTCCAGGCAAGTTTTGTACGCCGATTAATTTCTTCATCAATGTGACCCTCACTTGATATCTGCTGTCCAAGATAAACGTACGTGTCTGTTATCTCCAGCTTTTCTCCATCAATCGATAAATCTTCATTTCTTGTAAAAGCATTGAACATCACTTTTGTCTTCTGAAAGTTCATTTTTAATCCCACTTCTTTACTCTTGTCAGCAAGTTCCTGGATCATACTCTGCAGCTCTGATGGGGTAGTTGCAAAAATGACTACTTATAAGTACATATAGTTATTTTAGACAAATGTAATCTCATCCTCGTCGTCTAAGTTTTAAAATTAGACCAACACATGCATGCGTAGTATGCAGTGTTTGGGAGACAAGGATGCCAGTGAGTTGATGGAGGAAGTGATTGACAGCTGCTAACAGCAGGAGTTCAAACATTACTTTATTAATCAAGAAACAATACATTGTGACGTGCCTGCCCCGCAGGACGCACACGACATAAAGGCAGATAGCAGCAAGAACGAACGTCTGCGTAGCTCAGTTAGTAGAGCGACTTGTTCCGGAATAAGTGGACTCGGGTTCGATCCCCGGCGTGGACAAAAATGACGAAGAAATTTACTTCGTTGTAACGGCGCCCGAACTTCCTGGATGACCCGGTCGTTCAAGATCTCGCAATGGTGTGATGTTCTTTCCACACCGCGAAAGAGGAAAACTAAGAGCAGCGCTTCGAAAAATAAATGTGCGTGACGTTGCATTCCACACACCAGATTGAGTGGGAGTTCTCAAGTGCACGTTCTACAGCGGATGACTGCCTGCAACGATTCATGGTCACGGCTGACCCGTGGGCCATGCCCTCGGCCCTTTTTCGGGGGGGGAGAAGATGTGACGTGCCTGCCCCGCAGGACGCACACGACATAAAGCAGCAAGAACGAACGTCTGCGTAGCTCAGTTAGTAGAGCGACTTGTTCCGGAATAAGTGGACTCTCCCGGCGTGGACAAAAATGGCGGAGAAATTTACTTCGTTATAACATGCACAAAACAAAGGAAGAAATAATATAACACAATACAACAACAATAAACAAAATACAACTAACGCCTATTGGTGTGCAGAAATCGAAAAGTTCCAAATTTGAAAATTATACGAGAGTTCATACAGTTTTTAAATGAAACATGAGTTCATGAAGTTCTAAAAATTCGGGAGTTCATCGAATAAAAAGATACAGCAGTAAAGCAAAAGACGATTTTTACAAACAATGTTATATTGAGAAAAAAGTCAGCAAACAATCCTGTTTATAATGACCTGAAACCAATGTTCATAAGGTGTCCATTTCTTGTAGAAATCAGAGGTTTTGCCTGATGTAAGTGCTTGATTGAGTTCTGTTTGAAGCACTGAACATATAGATATTTTACAGAGTTTGCGTCTTGCATTAATGTAGGATGCTGGAGAGTTAGCAGTGATATTATTTAAGTGAAATAGATATATTGAAAAGTTTGCTTGAATGAAGAAAAAGCACACACTTTATAGTGGCTGGCTGTAGTTGGAGACTGGCTGTGGAGAAGGAAGTAGTCGTGCATAGTGTGAGACGAATGGCAGACTTTGCTGGAGAGACTGAACATGAGAAAGGAGAGAATCTGTAATATCAGGCAAGTTGAGTAGATGTGACGGATGTCGGCTGGCATTGATCAGTAGAAGCAGTCTGGGCTTGCAAGGTTCCCAAAACAATGTAATGTGATGAGCGTCGGAAGGCGGCCATGCAAGTGTACCCAGTGAACATCTATTGCTTTAAGGGAGGCGATAGAATTGTGAGCTTTCATACAGGTGACGGCAAGATCTGAGGTTGGGATCTGGGAAATTGGTAACAGAGAATTATAATTCGTGACGAGGTGACGTTAGAGTAATTTCGAGGTTACGGCATGCGGCAGGATTTGACGATCATTTAAGGAGATAACAAATGGAAGAAGCTCAACGTGTAACTACTGGTATAGTATGTAAGAAAATGCCGTCTGTAAAACGAAATTTGCGGCAATACGCCTAGGCATACCTGACGTAATTATACCGTAATTCCACGGAACAGAGGGGGCCCGCTGCGTGATTCTGCATTACTGCCCCAATATTACTGCCCCAATATTACTAGCTACAACACTGCATCATTCTATACTATTAAATGCTTAAGAAGTGGGGTGGGGTTGTTAAACTCTGAAAGATAAAACAAGTTAGTAAAATCATGCAATGCATTGATTATGATACGCTTTCCAACATAGTAGAAATCATAAAATGGCTGTGGAAGAAATCTCACTCCTACGCCTTGACCTTTGATCCCATTTCGATGATATTCAACAGAACTCGTTCAGCATACCTCCGAAATAACTTGATAAAGTTTTGTCGCAATCGAAGCAACTTAAGTAAGTTATGATGCATAAGGGCTATGGAATAGACCCCGCTTCTGCGTCCTAACCTTTGGCCCATTTCGCCCATTTTCAATAGGATTCGTCCCCAGGCGCAGGCCCCCTACAACATACTAACATTTCATCCAAAATCGAAACATTTTTACGTAAGTTATGATGCATAATGGCGATGGAAGCGATTCCGCTCCTATGTCCTGACCTTTGACCCTCATTTCGCCAGTTTTCAATAGGGTTTGTCCCCAGGTGATCCCCTACCACATACTAATATTTAATCGAAATCGAACCTTTTTTACGTTAATTATGACGCATAAGAACAGTGGAATTGATCCCGGTCCTATGTCCTCACCTTTGACCCCATTTCGTTCACTTTCAATAGGGTCCCTTCTCAGGTGATTCCCTTCCACATACTAAAATTTCATCAAAATCGAACGATTTTTACGCGAGTTATCGTGCAGACGAACATACGCACACAGCGCGTGACGTAATGAGGCAGATGGGAATCGCGGCCATCTGCTAGCAAAAGTGTGACATCATAAAACTTTAATAGGATCCACACATTTGTTTGACTGCTGACGTCATGAAAATACAGGTTGCGCCATCTTTTTTCTTCCCAATAATGCGTTCCCAAGCGATGAAAATTTGAACATCGATTAAAATAGCTTCATTTTATAACTTGGAATACCTAATATTTTCTAAAACATAACCATAAATATGCAATCCAACATTTGTTTGTCTACTGACGTCATCAAAGTACAGATCGTGCCATTCTTTTTCTGGTTTCAACACCACCAAAGGAAAAGTTTTTGATTTTTAATATACGTATGGTTATGTTTTAGAAAATATTAAGTATTCCAAGTTATAATATAAAGTAATTTTAATCGATGTTCAAATTTTCATCCTTGGGAACACATTAATTGTGAAGGAAATGTGTACAAAAGTTTTTCCATTGGAAGTATAGGAAGCAAAATTACTTGACGTCCACCTTAATAATATGGAATAAGGGCGATGGAATGGATCGCAATCCTATGTCCTGACCTTTGACCCCATTTCATTTATTTTCAATAGGGTTCGTCTCCAGGTGGTCTCCTACCACATTGTAAAATTTCATTGAAATCGAACCATATTTACGCAAGTTATGACATATAAGTGCAATGGAATGGATCCCGCTCCTACGTCCAGACCTTTGACCCCATTTGTCCCATTTTCAATAGGATTCGTCCCCAGGTGGTCCCCTACCACATACTAAAATTTCATCGAAATCGAACCATTTTTACGCCAGTTATCGTGCGGGCGGAAGGACGGACAAAGCTGGAGCATATACGCTTCTTTAACCTACGGTTGGAAAGCGTAAAAAAAGGGGTGACAGTCCCAAGGGCGCCAATAGGGGGGGGGGCTCGACACACACACACACACACGTTGGTTTAGGCAAATTTTTGATAAATTTAAGACACTAAAATAGACGAAACCTTTTTTTAAAGCATATTTAAAAATAATAAGATATTAATGATTGATTGTATCAATTATTTTGTTGTATTTTTGTATCTTGTACATTTACTAAAATGTTTGACAGCCTTGAAGGAATTAAGGATTTTTCTTAGCCCCCCCCCCCACCCACCCCATCGCTTACCAAAGTACTCATATGGGCGTTACTGGACAGTCCACAAAATCCTTAAAGGCCACAATATCGAATAAGTAAGTATGTAATATATTTGGATAGCTTCAAGCTTGTACTAACGGATGGCTTCGGTAGATGGCGCCACATATCTTTCTCTCAGTAGGAGGAGCAGGTGAAACTCCAAATTATGATTACGCTGCTTAAATTTTTTGCAGGTTTTTCACGAATCACTATCATAGTCTGACTACGGGCGTACTGATAGTCCCTGCGAATCCCCCAGTGAGGGGCAGGCTCAAGTCTGAGAGGGATTCTAGCCTCCGTAGACATTTTTTTTTTTTTTTTTTTGCGGAGACTTCATTTGAAACTGGTTAAAGAAATAGGCAGGAATTTTTGACGGTAGCTTTGAATGAAGCATTAAAGATTAAAAAGAATAACTTTTTTCAGTAAATGAGTAAAATTTTCACTTTAGTTTATAAAATCTGGGTGACGGAAAAGCAGCTATTCCAGAAAACCTGAGACGCCTTTTCACAGCCATAACAATAGTTCCTATACATGTACGTTAACAAGAGAATGTGAATGAAATATCGGTTGAATAAATGAAATTTTTTATATCAATGAGGGTAAGGATAGGATATGAGGATAAGGATAACTGCGCATCCTACAGAACATAATGAGCTAAAAGTGTTCTTCGCGGGAACGAAAAAACACATTTTTTTTTTCATAACAGTAAAAAAAAAAAAAAAAAGAAACGATATTTACTATGTACAAAACATTGTGTTAAGTGTGTTTTTATATTCAAAAGTAAGTAATTTTACTACGATATTTTTGTCCCACATTTATTAATTGCTACTTTTTTATTTCCTTATGTTCTGAATTTTCGTATAAATCGGAAAAGGCCATTAGACACTGTCACACGGCAATTATGTGTTTTCTGTGTGTGAACGCGAGGCATTTCAAAGAGACTGGCTCTTCGTTCTCTAAAAGAATAAAATTTGCATGATATGAACTTTGGCGTAAGCGTTTTCTAATACATGCTTTGTACTGATATAAAACTAGGGCAACCATTTTAATTACAACGTGTGCATTTGTATTGCACACAATAAAGTGTAAAAATTTAGATTTTACGAAAAAATAATTTCAAAGAATTTGAATTATTAAAACGCTGATAAAGCCTCTTTAATAATATGGAATTTAAAAATTTCAGTAATTCGAAGCAAATACAGAGGTGGCCAAACTTGTGGACACATTTTGAGATTTTCATATTTTGCAACTTTGCAGGCTTTTTATAGGAAATATTATATTTCACTAAATGTGAATGTTTATATACGAGGTCCGATCAAAAAGTTCCGAGACTAGGCCGATATGCAACAAAGTACTTATGTTACTTGAAAAAGTATTGTACATCACTTTTGTCTTCTGAAAGTTCATTTTTAATCCCACTTCTTTACTCTTGTCAGCAAGTTCTTGGATCATACTCTGCAGCTTAGAAGGTGTAGATGCAAAGATAACTACGTCAGCAGCAAAACGAAGGTGAGTTAAGTAATCTCCATTAATCTTTATCCCTTTGTTTTCCCAGGAGAAAAGCTTGAAACAACCGATTCCTACATTTATCTTGGGCAGCAGATATCAAGTGACGGTCACATTGATGAAGAAATTAATCCGCGCATAAAACTTTGATGGAAAGCTTTTGGAAGAAACAGTACAATTTTTAAGAGCAGTATGCCATTATGTCTTAAAAGAAAAGTGTTTAATCAGTGCATCCTGCCAGTGCTTACGTATGGAGCAGAGACATGGACCTTACTTAACTAAAAAAGACATACAAAGACTGCAGCCAACTCAAAGAAGCATGGAGAGATGCATACTTGGTGTAACCAGGAAAGACAAGAGGAACTTGTGGATAAGGAAAATGACAGGAGTGGACGACATCATGACCAGAGTGAAATCACTGACATGGAAATGGGCTGGACATGTTGCCAGAAGAGCAGACCACCGATGGACAACCGAAATGTTAGACTGGATTCCGAGGGACAGGAAAAGACCCAGAAGAAGACCCCATTGCAGATGGATGGATGAAATTCGAAAGTATGCTGGAGTGACATGGTGGAGACAGGCCCAAGACAGACAATTGTGGAAGGAATTTGGGGAGAACTTCATCCAGCAGTGGATTGATAATGGTTGATGATGATGATGATGATGCTGACTTATGTTACTTAAGTCTGGCTATGATCTCCTCAAAGTAGCCTCCTTGGGCAGCGATACACCGCTACCAGCGTTTTTGGCTCTGTTGGAACGCTCCCTCGAAGTCATGTTCGCGAATCATGTCAAGCATCGTCTGCGATTCGCGCTGAATCTCGTCCACGGTTTTCAAACGGCGACCCTTGAGCTTCAGCTTCATCTTCGGGAACAGAAAGAAGTCACAGGGGACCAAATCCGGCGAGTAAGGCGGGTGAGGGAGGGTCGTCATGCTGTTGCGGCTGCAAAACTGGCGTGTTGCTAACGCTCTGTGAGCTGCTGCATTGTCGTGATGGAGTAGGAAATCGCCCCTGAGCCACATTTCAGGTCGTTCGCGGCGACTAAGACGCCGCAGAACATCGCAGAAAAAAAGAGCGGTGACGGTCTGGCCCTGGGGGACGAATTCACGGTGCACAACCCGACGAATGTCGAAGAACACGATGAGCATGCTTTTGGTTGCGGTCCAGACCTGTCGGGCCTTCTTCGGTCGCGGAGATGCCTGACTCTTCCACTGCGACGACTGTTGTTTGGTCTCCGGGTCGTAACCGTAGACCCAAGCCTCGTCCCCAGTGAAGACCCGCGACAGGAACGTTGGTTCATTCACCACCTGCTGATGAAGATCTTGACAGAGTTCGACACGGAGCGTCTTCTGTTCGGGGTTCAGAATCTTTGGCACAAATTTTGCAGCAATGCGGTGCATGTTCAAAACCAACGTCAGAATGTTTTGCACTGTTCCGTATGACACATTGAAGATGGTAGCAATGTCTTGAATGGTTCTCCGACGATCCTCATGCACCAGTTCCCTAATTTTGTCCACATTTTCGGGGTTTTTGCTCGTGGACGGTCGCTCTGACCTCTCGTCGTCTTCCAGTCCCATTCTTGAAGCGCGAGTGCCACTCAAAACACCTCGCACGACTTCATTGCCATAAGCCTGCCGCAACATTTCATGGGTCTCCATTCCCGATTTGCCGAGTTTGACGCAGAATTTGTTGTTCGCTCGCTGCTCAAGTTTGCAGTCCATACCGAAATCGCAGCTGTGTTCTGCACGTAGTCACCAAATATCGTGTAGCACAGCTCCCGATGTTCACAGAACGACGCCGCTCGGCACAATGACTCATGAAGGTCACTGCCCTCGACCGCTGCTCGCGCATCCGCGTACTGCCATCACGTACCTAGTCTCGGAACTTTTTTATCGCACTAAGTATTAGTTGAAAGAGAATTGAATGCTGAATTCAATACAAAAAACAGAATTCAAATATCTGCGGTACATAAAAAGTTTTGCTGCGAATACTGCAATCATGATAAGTCTACACTACAATCCGATAAAATGATATCAGATACGATTGTAATGTGCTATCAGTATTTCGTAGGGCAGACTTTATTGTTCAAAACAGCAGCACAGCGACGTCTCATTGAGCTAACGTGTGTTTGAAGCTCTTCCTTTGCCATTACGTGGGGCCAGGGAGCAATTATAGTCTATTAATTGCCTTTTATTTAATAGACGCCTCATTCGTACAAGGCTTTTCAAACAGTGCCACAAATTTTGTATAGGGTTCAGGTCAGGGCTGTTTCCTGGCCAGGTCAACAATGGATTGCTCTTTGCTGTGAACCACTATTTGCATATTTCTGCTATCTGGCAGGGAGCTGAATCCTGCTGAAAAAGAAACAGTGCATTGTTCGGAAAAAAGGTGCCTGGTGGAAAGTAGCAGTTTTAGTTCCCGCATGGTGTCAATGTACACTATATCGACAAAAGTAACCGGACACTTAACAGGACACCGTTCGAGACATGCTTTCGACAAGGTTTTGAAACACAGCGATAAGTATGTGCAGTATATAATACTGCCATACTTATCGCTGTTCAGTATATAATGCTGCCACTAACTGTGGCTTAGTAGTAGGCGTTGGTTCCAAAGTTCTTGTGCGGCGCTCTAATTCATCCCATGGGTGATCTATGGGATTAAGATCAGGGCTATGTGCTGGCCAGTCCACACACCACACAGAATTATCGTCAAACCACACCGTCACAGTCCTTGCTTTATGGCTCGGTGAATTATCCTGCTGGTACCAACAAGGCTCGGTTCCATAGTATTGCCACAGAGTTGGTAGGGCATAATTGTCTAGAATATCGAGGTAGACGTGCTGGTTAACAAGTTTGTTCGCGATAACCAATGGACCGGGACCATACCACGCAGAACACCCCCACACCAGTACACTGTCAGCTCCAAACTTGACCGTAGGAACAATACACTGTGGTAAATAGCGTTCCCCCGGCTACTGCCATACCCAAACACGGCCATCAGACTGACGGATCATGTATCTGGATTCATCAGTCCATATGACCCATTTCCAGTGATCTACGGTCCACGATAAAGGTTCTTTGCACCTTGCTAAACGATGCGTAGAATTCCGAGTGGAGATGAAAGGCTTATGAGCAGCCGCACGACCACGGTAACCCATATAATGAAATTCTCTGCGAATGGTACTTGTACATACCAAGGTTCCAGCATTTTTATTTACCTGTACACTGAGGTCTTGTGCAGTACTCTGTTGATTAGCTGTAACGATTCTCCTGAGGCTCCTCTGTCACTGATTTTCTTTAGTCTGCCGGTACGTTTTGATGCTTCAGGCACGCCATGTGTCTTCCACATATTCAGTACACCCAAAACAGTTGACTTGGGTAAGTTTAAACGCCTCTCGGTTTCTCTTATGAACAACCCACTAATATAACACTCAACAATCTTTCCTTTCTCAAAGTCAGTTCAGCGGCGTTTTCACTCAACCTCACAGTGCAATATGATTGCGGTCAGCTGCAGGCTTGTTTTTATAGCGTTTGCAGCTGTACCGCGCATCTGAACAACGCAGCGGATCCGTTCATTTGCTTTTCGAAAGGGTGTCCGGTGACTTTTGTTAATATAGTGTATTTTTCTACGGTCAGCGTGCGGTTGATTACATGAAGGAGGCCAACACCATGTGCTGCCATACATGCCCAAATTATAATGCTTATTGTGTACTTTACATTTGCCTCCATGCAATCAGATAGCTCTTCTCGCACTCGACGTCACAAATACTTTTGCCCATCACTACCAAATAAAAATATCTTACTTTTGTCATTCCAAATAACTTGCTTCTTGATATTGAATAACTGAAATCCTTTGTTAATAATAAAATTTGGTCACTTGTTAAATTTTAGTGCCATTCTTAGTGCCACTATTTTGCGTAATCCAGAAGTAATGGCTGACTATGACCGTGACCAGGGAGTATATTACAAATGGGAATCATTATTTACGATTACAGAAATGTATTTTTTTAAATGTATTTAGATTGTTCACTCTTTCCACGCTTTGATGGAGGTGCGCATACTTTCATATGGTCCGTTAGATTTTTGGTTCCATAATCTTTTATTACACCGTCGACATCTTTCTCTGCAATTATACACTTTCCACATTTTGAACAACAAGCAAGACCAAACAACACAGAATTATTCACCGGTTCTTTAATGAGACGAAACAATTCCCAGCATTCACTCTTCCCCTTGTGGTTTTCAACTAGCACGTATTTGTTGGCCTCGACGCCTTTCTCAACCTCCTTAATATTAAATCCATCCATATTAACAAATAAGGAGTTAATTTCGACATGACATGTCATAGGAACTGGAAGTTAGCAGATCAACCGAAAACCATTCAAATTGTTCTTTTGCCCACTGTAGTCGTTCCTTGCGCTGCTGAAGATTCAGATGCGGCTTTTTTCTCGGAATCCTAGCTCTTAGTACCATATCTGATAGTCTTCTCCTTATCCTTCTTGAACTAACAAAAACACCAGTTCATTTCTGATGGCCTCAGATGAAACTCTTCTGTTCTTGAGACACAGCCTTTTTATTCTTCTGTCATCAACAGATTTTGTGCATTTTTTCAGCCTTTTCCTGCTTTGATTTCAGTGACTTTTTCTCCTGATCACGTAGGCACAACTTTCGTACTCCAGATGTCGCCACTGTCCCACCTACTTGCTTTGCAATTTCAACATAGGAAAGATCCGATTCGCGTAATACAACAATCCTACTTCTTTTCGTGGGCATCCAATCAACTCCTTTTTTTTTGGTGCCATTGCTTTATTTATTATGTACACTTTAAATTTCAAGAAATACTAAAAGTATGCACACCATCTCCAATTGCGCTTCACTTACACCGGTAATTGTCTTTCTTCTGTAAAACAAACAGAAAAACTTACTTTCCCCAACTTGATACATGACGTATCGCAGCTACTGCTATTTGATTGGTCCCTAGAAAAAGGACGGTGACTGGCCAGTAGGGTTTAAACTCACATTCCGTTTTTTTAACTGAATCACACCTGTGTTTGGTTTTTAGACTAAAGTAAGCATAACTGTTTTTGCACTTCATATATTTGAATTCTGCTTTTTGTACTAAATTCTCTTTCAGTTGATATGTAAACATTTGCATTTAGTGAAATATAACATTTCCTATGAGCCTACAAATTTGCAAAATATGAAATTTTCAAAAAGTGCCCACAATTTTGGCCACCACTGTTGATTTGTGCAAAAGGGTCTCGGAGATATTTACTGGGGAACCCCGGGTCTTTCAGGTATACCACTGGGACTGGCTAAGACACCCGGGGTCCAGAGCCAGGAAAATGGCGACGTCTCCATCGAAACAAATCCTTTCACCAATGTATAGCGCTGGAGATGTCATGTAATAGGCTACACACGACACGTGATAGTCATATCTTAATATGTTATCTGCAGGAGACCTCCTCCTCCATCGTGCCACTCTTTAAGTCGTCATAGCAACAACCCAGAAACAAATGTAAGTGACGTAACGCTAAGCTTTTCGTGTTTTCGTGTAGGTGACGTCATCACTTACACACGCACAGTCCACGCGTATACCAAAGATGGAAACGGGTCAACGGGTCAACAATTTCTTGCGGGTGCAACGGTTTGGGTCAAGGTGTTCCAGACCCGATTTTGATCCGGTTTCATTCCCGTTTTATTTTTGAAAAGAGAAAAATATATTCCACAGAAAAATGCTCGTTGTGGAATTCTGTAGTCGATACTAGTGCCCACGGAGTGAATAATGATTTGCCATGCAAAAATATTGTCGTCTCTTCCTTAAAGCAACGAACATTTCCACCAACCGACGTCAGACACACAGATACCATATCGTAAAAAGATACTTCCTTTGCGTTCTTTTACAGTGCGATTGTCCAGGGCAAGGTACAGGCAAACGCCATTCGCCCGCTTCTCAGCTGATTAACTATCTCCGTGCGAAGTTCACTGTATGACTAAGAGTTACTTTTCACATCGCATCTTGTACATTGAGCATTCAGAGGTTTTCGATTGATGTGCCAACATCCCGTTCCCATGACATGTCATATCGAAATAAACTCCTTATTTGTTAATATGGATGGATTTAATATTAAGGAGGTTGAGAAAGGCGTCGAGGCCAACAAATACGTGCTAGTTGAAAACCACAAGGGGAAGAGTGAATGCTGGAAATTGTTTCGTCTCGTTAAGGATTCGGTGAATAATTCTGTGTCGTTTGGTCTTGCCTGTTGTTCAAAATGTGGAAAGTGTGTAATTACAAAGAAAGATGTCGACGGTGTAATAAAATATTATGGAACCAAAAATCTAACGGACCATATGAAAGTATGTGCACCTCCATCAAAGCGTGGAAAGAATGAACAATCTGAATACATTAAAAAAAAATACATTTGTGTAATCGTAAATAAATGATTCCCATTTGTAATATACTCCATGGTCACGGTCATAGTCAGCCATTACTTCTGGATTACGCAAACAGTGGCACTAAAAATGGCACTAAAGTTTAGCAAGTAACCAAATTTTATTATTAGAAAAGGATTTCAGTTATAAAATATCAAGCAGTTATTGGGATGAAAATATATACTACATTTATATGTATATATACACTGCTGGCCACACAAAATGTAACACCAACAAGGAAGCATCCGATTGGCCTGAAATTCGCAGCATGCGTCGCCCGCGAGAGGACATGCAAACGATTACCATTGCAGGGCATATGCAAATCCTGTGCTCCCGGCACGCCACCGAGAATTACTATAAGAAGGGTGCACAGAAGGCGGGGTGCAAGTAGTGGAAGTGTGTTGTGCTGCCGGACCTGTGCGTGGGAATCTTCCCGATGCCTCGTCGCAGAATACGGCAGTCATTCCAGCACGTTTCGGAGTTCGACAGAGGACGAATAGTGGCTTATCGCGAGAGCGGTTTATCGTACTGAGACATCGGCGACCGTGTGGGACGACATCCAGCCACGGTGAGGCGAGTATGGATTCGGTGGGTGCAAGAGGGACGGACGGACCCACGTGAGCGATTGCCGTAGCCGCGGCACACCACCGAACGAGAGGTCAGGCATGTCGTGCGGCGGGCATTGACGGCTCGCACCGCCACATCACGAACGTTATCACAGGAATTAGGGTGTGTTGCGCAACAACCTGTGTCAGCACGTACCGTTCGACGTCGTCTGCAGGAGCTGGGACTTGTCGCACGGCGCCCATTGCTCCGATTAGCATTGACGTTACACCACCGGCGAGTGCGGCGGCAGTGGGCCGTTGAACGCCGCATCTGGACTACGGAATGGCACCACATTGTCTTCTCCGATGAATCCCGCTTCTGCCTGCAACACCACGATGGTCGGATCCACGTGTGGCGGCACCGCGGCGAGAGATTGTATGACGCCTGCATTATGCATTGCCATACCGGTCCGTCGCCTGGCGTTGTGGTTTGGGGCGCAATTGTATATGACACCCGCACCCCTCTGGTACGCATCGCCGGTAAACTGAACAGCCACCGCTACATCTCCGACGTTTTGGAACCTGTAGTCCTCCCTTACTTGCAGGACCTTCCAGCGCCCACGTTTCTACAGGACAATGCGCGCCTGCACGTGGCACGCATCGTGCAACAATTCTTCACGGCCCACCAGGTGTCACTGCTGCCATGGCCCGCCTGTTCTCCCGATATGTAGTCCATCGAACTCGTCTGGTCGCTGAACGGCAACTGGGTGGACCAGCAAGCACCACCCGTGGCTACGCCTGATGAACTGTGACAACGTCTGAAAGCAGCCTGGACCGACATACCCCAAGCCCACATCCAAAGCCTCTTTCGTTCGATGCCGCAGCGTGTAACGGCCGTTATTGGCAGCCATGGGGGCCACACGAACTATTGATATTTGCGTGTTCCGCAAGGTTCACGGGCCTGTAAGCTCAATCGTTTCATCTTTGTATCTGTTGTTATGTGTCCAGTAAATGTGGCGCTGCTGTCTCGTGTCCTTCTTGGTGTCGCATTTTCGGTGGCCAGCAGTGTATATAGATATATATATATCATCATTGTCAACCATTATCAATCCACTGCTTGACGAAGGTCTCTCCAGGCTTCTTCCACAACGGTCTGTCTTGTGCCAGTCTCCTCCATGTTACTCCCGCATACTTTCGAATTTCATCCACCCATCTCCCAAGTGGTCTTCTTCTCGGTCTTTTACTGTCCCTTGGAATCCAATCTAAAATTTCGACTGTCCATGGATGGTCTGTCCTTCTGGCATTATGTCCAGCCAATGCCATTTCAGGGATTTTACTCTGATCATGATGTCTTCCACTCTTGTCATTTTTCGGATCCACGAGTGCCTCTTCTTATCGCTCTAGGTTTTTTTTTTTTTTTTTTTTTTTTTTGGATTGGAGGTTTAACGACCACCGTGAGCAACTCAATGGGCTATAAGCAGTCGCCCGTCCCTAATTTAGGGTCACTGGTTCCAGGGAAGACAGAGAGCCAGTGCCGTAAGACAAACACAACATCCATGCCTCACCGGGATTCGAACCCGGGCCCCGTTCGGACGAATGATCAGAGGCCATCGCTTAGACCACTGCGCCACCGAGACGGCTCTCTCTCTCTCTCTAGGTTTTTTTTTTTTTTTTGATTGGAGGTTTAACGACCACCGTGAGCAACTCAATGGGCTATAAGCAGTCGCCCGTCCCTAATTTAGGGTCACTGGTTCCAGGGAAGGGAGAGAGCCAGTGCCGTAAGACAAACACAACATCCATGCCTGACCGGGATTCGAACCCGGACCCCTTACGGACGAATGATCAGAGGCCAACGCCTTAGACCACTGCGCCACCGGGGTGGCCTCTCTAGGTTACACCAAGCATGCACGCTCCATGCCTCTTTGAGTTGTCTGCAGCCTTTGTATGTCTCTTTTAGTTAAGGTCCACGTCTCTGCTGAGTTTAGAATTTATAGTTCAAGGCAGATTTGTCCGGGTCAGGTACGGGTCAGGTACGGGTCCGGACCGGGTCAGGTCTAGGTCGGGTCCGTTCGAGTTATGGGACGTTCGGGTCCGGGTCTGATGTGGGTCGGAAATTTTTGACCCATTTCGAACTGTGGCGTATACCACTTTGTTTTATTACCATAGCAACACAGAACACAGCTGCTGCTGTGAAGTCATCAAATCCAAATCATTCTCACATGACGTCAGAGATGCGCTTCGTCACACGGTCAACACTACAGATACGAAAACTGTTTTTTTTTTTTTTTTTTTTTTGGTTGGAGGTTTAACGACCACCGTGAGCAACTCAGTGGGCTATAAGCAGTCGCCCGTACCTAATTTAGGGTCACTGGTTCCAGGGAAGGAGAAAGCCAGTGCCGTAAGACAAACACAACATCCTTGCCTCAACGGTATTCGAACCCGGACTCCTTTCGGAAGAATGATCAGAGGCCATCGCTTAGACCACTGCGCCACCGGGGCGACTACGAAAAACTTTACATCAGGAATTTTGGTTCACTACCTGAACGGGGTTTAACCATCTGTATGTGGCAACGTGAAGAGTACGACGATCTGACGACGTCATGATAAAAATAGTTCACGGAAAAGTACAGGGGGAATTGATACAGGTTTCACAGTCAGTGTATACGACAAATGTTGTGTACAAGGAAGTGTTGACGAAATAGGGAATAAAGGCTTTACAAAACACGTAACGCCGCCCCGGTGGCGCAGTGGTCTAAGCGATGGCCTCTGATCATTCGTCCGAACGGGGTCCGGGTTCGACTCCCGGTGAGGCATGGATGTTGTGTTTGTCTTACGGCACTGGCTCTCTCCCTTCCCTGGAACCAGTGACCCTAAATTAGGGACGGGTGACTGCTTATAGCCCATTTGAGTTGCTCACGGTAGTCGTTAAACCTCCAATCACAAAAAAAAAAAAAAAAAAAAACACGTAACAAACAGACGGCCCGTCGTATCAAATTCCATGACCGACTGCTCGGGAAATTTTCAGAAAGCTGTGAGCCAATGTCGCCATCTATTGACGTGGAACTCAAAAACTCAATAAATAAATGTCAATAATTTCTATATCATAAATTGTATTTTTCCTCGTCATTATTGACGGGCTTTCATCTAGTTTATCATATTTTTCTTCTTACTTAACCTTTACATCAAATGAGGGAACTTTTAATAACTGAAAAGTTGTGGAATTTGATTAATTGTATGTTGAATTTGTAGTAATAATTTTAATTATCTTAGAATTTTCAATAAACTCGAAAGTAAAATTGATTGCGATCTTGAACTGAGGTAACAATTTCAGAGAAGAGAAACAAAGGATTTTGTGAAAACTGAAACTGCTCCTTTAAATGAAAGCATTGGAGAATGACCAATAAGAGGGTGCAACAAAATCCCAACATAAAGCATTACTTTCACAATAATAATAATAATAATAATAATAATGACAAGAAGTACACAGCCTCACACCTCTCTACTCAGAACATTGAGATTGGAACGAGGGAGCCAAAAGAAGAATCTTGGGGCAAGAAAGTTCTACACGGAAGGCACTGCAATCCGACCATGTGGATAAGACTGCCTCCAATGCATGGCTAACAAAGGGATAACTTTTCCCCGAGACCGAAGGGTTCCTGATGGCTATACATGATCATGTTGTAAACACCAGAAACTACCGAAAGGATAATCTCCTGAAGGACACGTCAGTGGAAAGCGACACATGTTAGCAATGCCATCGAGCGCCAGAGACCATCCAACATATCACAGCAGGGTGAAGAGTCCTCACACAAACAGAATACACGAACAGTCACAATCAAGTCGCCAAGATCCTCCATCAGAAATTGGCAAGAAAGCACCATCTCATTACAACTGAGCCTGTCCCCTACTACAAGTATGAGCCAACAACGCTTCTAGAGAAAAACACCCACAAGATGTACTGGGACAGATCGACCACAACAGATAAGACCATCCCCCACAATCGGCCCGACATCGTCCTGGTAGACAAGGGGAAGAAGTCTACATACCTTATTGACATAGTCGTGACGAACACTTGCAACATCTAGAAGACGCACGGATATAACCTGTCAAAGTATAACGAACTATGACACGAAATCAAGGAAATGTGGCATATGGAAAACGTCACCACCGTCCCCATAGTGATGTCATCCACAGGAATTGTACCTAAGGCCATTCATAGCTCTATACAGACACTAGACCTTCAACCTAACACCTACATTGAACTACAGAAGGCAGCTGTCCTGAACACTTGTAGGATAGTAAAGAAGTTCCTGGACAATTGAGAGAAAGAAATACCATTTTCCAGACTTGGTACTTCATACCCGTCCCGGAAAGGAGAGAAAATCCTCAGGAAGTGGTGGAATCATCTACTTATAATAATAATAATAATAATAATAATAATAATAATAATGGAAAGAAGTCCAATAATGATTATGTCACTTATAAATCACAAACAGTGATTGTCAAGTTTGATGTCAGAAAGCAATGGAAGTAGTATTTTCTCATGAGTACTGATTATGGGAAGAAATCAGAAGCAGATTACGAAGAATTACTAGAAGATAATAAGGAACACTATAAAGCAGTGAAGTATATATATACATGTACACTGAAGAGCAATTTAATTAGAGATGCCTGTCTAGTAACGTGTAGCACCACCTTTCGTCCTGATGACGGCGGCGATTCGTCTCGGCATGGACTCGACAAGACACCGGAAGCGTTGGGAAGCCATACGGATCCACGACCCCTGAACAAGTTCCCACAGTTCACGAAGATTTGATGGAGAGGGTCAGAGCCTCGAACATCTCTCTCGATGGCATCCCAGATCTGCTCGATGGGATTGAGGTCAGGTGACCTAGCTGGCCAAGGAAGCGAGGTCACGTCGGTGGAGTGTTCATCCAACCACTCGGATACAATTCGGGAGCGATGGCACGGTTCATTGACTTGTTGCAGGATGAGGTCCCCAGTGTGATGTTGAAGACGCACAAACGGGAGCAAATGGTCGTCCAGGATATCCCGGTAACGTTGACCTGTGAGGGACGATGTCACACGTACCAGGGGTCCCATTTCAGTCCACGTAAACAGTCCCCAGACGAGAATGCCACTCCCACCAGCTTGAAGAGTACCCTGCTGGCAAGAAGGATCCATCGCTTCATGTGGTTTGCGCCATACTCTTATCCTGCCATCCGCATGTACCAACGTGAATCTCGACTCATCAGTCCAGGCAACATTTTTCCACATGTCTAGGGTCCATTGGCGATGTTCCCGCGCCCATGCTAATCTTTGCACCCTGTGATGTGCGGTCAGCAGCGGTACCCTCGTGGGACGATGGCTTCTGTACCCCATGGCGAGGAGATGTTTCTGGATGGTGTGGCTGCTTACACGTTTCTGTGCACCAGCGTTAAATTGCCGAGTGATTTCTTGCACTGTGGCCCGCCTATCCGCTGTTACAATGTGAGCTAGCCTACGATGACCCTGCTCATCCACAGACTGTTGTCCACAGCAGTTGGCCCTAGCAGTGATGGTTTTACCGGATTCGATGTACTCACGGTGCACCCGTGACACAGTGGCTCTGGAAAATCTCAGTGCCTGCACGACTTCCGAGATGGAGTGACCTATTCGTGGGGCCCCGACAATTTGCCCACGATCAAATGCGCTTAGATCCTTCGTCTTACCCATACTGCGTCCGACTCTTACTGATTCCCGTCGCATCACTCCTTACAGTGTCGGATCGCTGCATACGTCATGTCGTTTCCGTTTACAGGGCCGCCCACAGCACCACATTTGCATAACGCCAGCTGTCTCTGATTCAATTGCTCTTCAGTGTATATACATGTATATTGCAACAGTAATCAAATCCAGACATTGTAACATCAGTACGTTTTCAGAAAAATGAATACAAAATCCAAGAAAAAACTATTGAAGAGCTCTACAAAGAGTCCTGCTTTATTATGCCAATGTTTTAAATTAACAGTGCCTGTGGACTCAGATTCCGTTGGTGATAGTGCTGATAGATGATCAACAACGGCTTTTGTACTCAAGCTTAATAAAAGCGCCAATGTTTGGGCGAGCAAAAAATTAAGCGTGGCTGAATTTGACGAAAGCACCTATGCATATCAAGTGATCATTCAAGTTAGAGAAATTTGAAAAGTTCCGGGTTTCCACAAACAGGCCAACAGTTGTGTATGAAGATCAAGCCTACATCACCATCATTAAAAGTGAAAAGATGTCAACACGAATGAGGGTTCTGGACATCAAGCTACATTTTTGAAAGAACTGCTGAACATGCAATTCAGTACAGTCATTTACAAAAGTTTAAGACCACCTATTGGTATTAAGAGATTTTTGCCTATTGCGTCAGCTACTGTCTGTATTACTCAACTTTCTGTCTACAGCGGCAGCTGTTGATTGAGTTGGAGGAAGCGTGCGAGCGTCAGTTTGCTTCTGGTTTTCATACTGAGAGGTTTTGTATATACACTGGCGGAAAGTGAAAAAAGAACACCAAGAAGGAATTGGCGGACGATCATGAAATTTACATATGTTAATGGGGTCGACTTTACGTAGGTGTGATGTTAATTTCGGGACCAACCGGTGAGCGCTTACGCCACAGCACGGCATAATATGCAAACTATCGTCGGTGGTATTTAAGGAGCACGGCGAAGTGAATGTAATCAGTCGTCGGCGTACGGACACGTGCGAAGACCCTGAAGAAGCTGCAATGCCTGGACATGGAAGACGTGTACGATTTCAGCAGTTATCGGACTTTGAGCGAGGTCGTCTGGTCGGACTCCGCGAGGCCGGGTGGTCGTATCGTCGTATTGCGGAGCGAATTGGACGGGAAGTATCGGTGGTGGTACGATGGTGGCGTAGATGGTCCGAGGAACATTCCCACACGAGAAGACGTGGAACCGGGAGTCACAGACGGACTAATGAGCGGACTGATCGACGCATAAGAAGAGCGGCGTTGACAAGAAGAACATCCACTGCGACGCAAATCCCAGCTGCCGTTGCACCTGAGGTAACTGTGCGAACAATCCGCAACCGTCTACTGGATGCAGGACTACGTGCACGTGTACCTCTGGTATATGTACCTCTGACTGCAGGCCACCGCCAGTAACGGCTGCAGTGGTGTCGCCAACGTCTGCACTGGAGAACGCAATGGCGATCTGTCGTGTTCAGCGAGGAAATCAGATTCTGCTTGGGAGCCTCCGATAGCCGTATGCGTCTTCGCAGACGCACAGGGGAGCGTCTCCACCCTTCTTGCATCCACCAGCGACACACAGAGCCTACACCTGGTCTCCTGGTGTGGAGAGCGATCAGCTATCACTCCCGTACACAACTAGTGTTTGTACTGGGTACGTTAAACAGCACCTCCTGCATCAACAACATCATTCAGCCCGTTGTTGTGCCATTTGAAAGGTCGGTCCATCGTGTTTTTTTCCTGCAAGATAATGCACGCCCACACACGGCACGTGCAACGTAACATGCACTTCAGGGTGTGAGACAACTTCCATGGCCTGCACGTTCACCGGATTTGTCCCCCATTGAGCACGTGTGGGATTTTATGGGACAACGACTTATCCGGTCTCCACGGCCAGCCACGACCATCCCCGATTTACGCGTCCAGGTTGAGGATGCTTGGAACTCAATACCCCAAACTTACATCCAATATCTGTACGACAGACTCCATGCCAGAATTGCAGTGTGACGCAGTTCATGGCGGTTCAACCTCGTACTAACCATGTTACATGGAATTGTTATTTTTCAGTTTACCAGCAAATACAGCTGTATTTTGCCATAATGTTTTGATCACGTTATCCTCTGTATTCCGTTATTATGCTGTATAAATTTCGTTGGTATCAGACGTCTCCTTCTTGGTGTTGTTTTCTCACTTTCCGCCAGTGTAATTTCTATATAGCAAAAAATGGCAAAAAAGCGTCATTAACTATTACTCAGAGGGCACAAATAGAGATTTTATATCATGAAGGATATTCCGAACGTGACATAAGCACAAAGGTGAATGTCAACAAGACTGCTATTCATAATGCGATCATGAAATATCGAGGTATAGGTGAATTTAGCGACCGAAAGGGAAGTGAACGTCCAAGGAAAACTACCGCACTTGATGACAATACCATAAGGCGAATAGTTATGCGTTCTGCGAGGACTTCGTGCAAGAAAATCAAGGCCTGTCTGCTTTTAAAAGGGTCTGGTATTAGTATCAGCACTGTTTCCCTTCTGTGACGTACCTGCCAGCAGGACGCACACGACATAAAGGCAGATAGGAATCAGAATAAATGTCTGCGTAGCTCAGTTGGTAGAGCGACTTGTTCCGGAATAAGCGGCCTCGGGTTCGAATCCCGGCGTAGACCAAAAATGACGGAGAAATTTACTTCGTTATAATGGCGCCCGAACTATCCGAATGACCCGGCCGTTCAAAATCTCGCATTGGTGTGATGTTATTTCAACACCGCGAGACAGGAAAAATCAGAGAATTCCTTCTCCAGCGCTTCGAAAAATAAAAATGTGTGATGTTGCATTCCACACAGCAGACTGACTGGGAGTTCTCAAATGCACGTTCTACAGTGGATGGCTACCTGCAACGATTCATGGTCACGGCTGACCCGTGGGCCATGCCCCCGGCCCTCTTTCGGGGGGGAGATGTGACGTACCTGCCAGCAGGACGCACACGACATAAAGGCAGATAGGAATCAGAATAAATGTCTGCGTAGCTCAGTTGGTAGAGCGACTTGTTCCGGAATAAGCGGCCTCGGGTTCGAATCCCGGCGTAGGCCAAAAATGACGGAGAAATTTACTTCGTCTAAGCACATATTTTGGATTAAAGTCTTATAAACCTGCACATAAACCTAGACTAACCTCTGTCATGAAAAAGAAGTTACTCCAGTTTGTGAAGCGTCATCAACCGTGGATTGCTGAAAATTGGAGCTAGGTTCTTTTTTCCGATGAATCTACTGGGCATCAGTTTGAATCACTTGAAGAACATGTTCGACGACCAAAAGGTAAAACGTTTGATGAAAAATACACCGTTAGCACCGTGAGACATCCGCCTAGTCAGATGATATGGGGTGCTATGTCAGAATCTGGTACTGCTTCATTATCCTTTTTTGCCGACAGGCACTACCATGACTGGTCTTTTTATTTGGAAATGTTACGTGAGAAGCTGTTTACTGATATGCAAGTGCACAGATGAACAATCTTTATGCATGGTGGTGCTCCATGCCACAGATCAAAGACAGTAAATGACTACCTGCAGAGGAAAAACATACCTGTGCTTGACTGAACCCGTAATAGTTCCGACATTAAACCCATCAAAAATTTGTGGACCATTTTAAAAGACAATGCAGCAGAAAAACAGCCATCAAATTTTCAAGCTTTGATTGACGCCATAAAGTACGTGTGGTGTAAAAACATTTCAAGTGACTACTGTAAATCTCTCATTGAGAGTATGCCACATCGTATTCTGTCCGTTATAAAAAAACAAAGGTGGCCACACAAAGTACTGATATCGGTCTTTTGTGTTCTAAAGAATGTAAGTATTCATCTGTGGTGTCATTTCTTCAAACACCTCTGACGAGTAATTAGTTGTTTCTTTAATAAAACTTTATTTTCAATAGATTGGCAGGTGGTCTTAAACTTTTGCTGTATATAACCGCTAAAGAAATTATTGTAGGTATTCTGACAAAGCCTGTCGGAATTAAATTATGCGAACCCCTCCGAGTTGGTTTCTAATTTCTGATTACTCAACAACTCTATTGGTCTGGTAAGTGTAAGGACATTAAAACGACTGTTTATATTTGATTTGTGTCGCCAAAAGTACGATTGTTTCGTTCGTTTTTCTCTACCTCCATCGAGCGCCCATTAACAGACGTGTGTATGCAAGTTAGAGGACGCCTCCAACTCCAAAAACATGTGTATTTAGCATGATCTTACTCTCCTAGCTTGGACATGTCAGCGGCGGGAAGGCGAGCGCAATGTGATCACGTGGCGATGAAAAACATACGACTAGTTTGACCAGTGACCTCAGAGGATCATTTCAATGGTGTTAAAAGCCATCTGTGTTGTTTTGATCTGAAGTGTCTGAATGCCTAGTGTCGTAGGGGTTACACATAATTCAACAATTGCACTGCTAAGCAAATAAATGCTGAAGTGGGAAAAAAGGGAAGTATTTTTGTGAAATAAAGCTTTTCACACAATTTATGTGAATTATTCTCTTCTCATCTAATGTCATATACACTGGCGGAAAGTGAAACAAGAACACCAAGAAGGAGACGTCTGATACCAACGAAATTTATACAGCATAATAACCGAATAGAGAGGATAACGTGATCAAAACATTACGGCAAAATACAGCTGTATTTGCTGGTAAACTGAAAAATAACATTTCCATGTAACATGGTTAGTACGAGGTTGAACCGCCATGAACTGCGTCACACTGTGCAATTCTGGCATGGAGTCTGTCGTACAGATGTTGGATGTAAGTTTGGGGTATTGAGTTCCAAGCATCCTCAACCTGGACGCGTAAATCGGGGATGGTCGTGGCTGGCCGTGGAGACCGGATAAGTCGTTGTCCCATGAAATCCCACACGTGCTCAATGGGGGACAAATCCGGTGAACGTGCATGCCATGGAAGTTGTCTCACACCCTGAAGTGCATGTTGCGTTGCATGTGCCGTGTGTGGGCGTGCGTTATCTTGCTGGAAAACACCACGATGGGCCGACCTTACAAATGTCACAACAAAGGACTGAATGATGTTGTTGATGTAGGAGGTGCTGTTTAATGTACCCGGTACAAACACTAGTTGTGTACGGGAGTGATAGCTGATCTTTCCCCACACCAGGAGACCAGGTGTAGGCCCTGTGTGTCGCTGGCGGATGCAAGAAGGGTGGAGACGCTCCCCTGTGCGTCTGCGAAGACGCATACGGCTATCGGAGGCTCCCAAGCAGAATCTGCTTTCATCGCTGAACACGACAGATCGCCATTGCGTTCTCCAGTGCAGACGTTGGCGACACCACTGCAGCAGTTCCTGACGGTGGGCTGGAGTCAGAGGTACACATGCCAGAGGCTCACGTGCGCGTAGTCCTGCATCCAGCAGACGGTTGCAGATTGTTCGCACAGTCACCTCAGGTGCAACGGCAGCTCGGATTTGCGTCGCAGTGGATGTTCTGCTTGACAACGCCGCTCTTGTTATGCGTCGATCGGTCCGCTCATCAGTCCGTCTATGACTCCCGGTTCCACGTCTTCTCGTGTGGGAATGTTCCTCGGACCATTTACGCCACCATCGTACCACTACCGATACTTCCCGTCCAATTCGCTCCGCAATACGACGATACGATCACCCGGCCTCGCGGAGTCCGACTAGACGACCTCGCTCAAAGTCCGATAACTGCTGGAATCGTACATGCCTTCCATGTCCAGGCATTGCAGCTTCTTCAGGGTCTTCGCACGTGTCCGTACACCGACGACTGATTACATTCACTTTGCCGTGCTCCTAAAATACCACCGACGATAATTTGCATATTATGCGGTGCTGTGGCGTAAACGCTCAGCACCGCATAATATGCAAATTAGCACACCTACGTCAACTTGACCCCATTAACATATGTAAATTTCATGATCGTCCGCCAATTCCTTCTTGGTGTTCTTTTTTCACTTCCCGCCAGTGAATGTCTGTATTTTAATATTCTCTTCTAATCTACACTGTGAAAAATAAGTGGTGTGAATTTACGGGAAATTCCTGACACTAACGTGCAGCAAAGTTACCGGCAGGTGTCCGTGTTTTGACGAAATTTCCGTTTTTAAACGTTTCCGTTTCATTTAGCTTCTGTATTTTGACAGATTTTCCTTAGTAAGTAATTTCGTCTAGTTCAGAGAAGTCCGTTTCTTTTTTTTTTTTTTTTTTTTTTTTTTTGGTTTTTTTTTTGGATTTATACGGAAATTTCGCAAAATCGAAGTGCAGATTAGAACAGAATACTAAAATACAGACATACACTATATTGACAAAAATCCCTGGACACCCCTTCAAAAGCCAATGAACGGATCCGCTGCGTTGTTAAGATGCGCGGTACAGCTGCAAACGGTATAAAAACAAGCCTGCAGCTGACCGCGATCATATTGCACTGTGAGGTTGAGTGAAAATGTCGCGGCGGGAAAGAACTGACTTTGAGAAAGGAAAGATTCTTTTATGTTATATTAGTCGGTTGTCCATAACAGAAACCGAGAGGCGTTTAAACATGCCCAAGTCAAATGTTTTGGATGTACTGAATAACTGGAAGACACATGGCGTTCCTGAACCAGCAAAACGTACCGGCAGACCACAGAAAATCAGCGATAGAGGACGTTGAAGCCGCAGGAGAGTCGTTACAGCTGATCGAAGGAGTACTGCACAAGACCTCAGTGTACAGGTGAGTAAAAATGGTGGAACCTCGGTATGCACACGTATAATTCGCAGATAACTTCATTCCATGGGTTACCGTGGTCGTGCGGCTGCTCAAAGCCTTTCATCTCCACTCGGAATGCTACTCGTCTTTTAGCATGGTATAAAGAACATTTATCGTGGACCGTAGATCAATGGAAACGGGTCCTATGGACTGATGAATCCAGATACACGATCCATCCATCTGATGGCCGTGTGTGGTATGGCAGTAGCTGGGGGAGCGGTATGTATCACAGTGTATTGTTCCTACGGTTAAGTTTGGAGCTGGCAGTGTACTCGTGTGGGGGTGTTTTTCGTGCTATGATACCGACCCATTGGTTATCGCGGACAAACCTGGTAACCAATATGTTTACCTCGATATTCTGGACAATTATGCCGTACCAACTCTGTGGCAATACTATGGAACCGAGCCTTCTTGGTACCAGCAGGATATTGCACCGAGCCATAAAGCAAGGACTGTTACGGCATGGTTTGACGATAATTCTGTATCGTGTGTGGACTGGCCAGCACAGAACCCTGATCTTAATCCCATAGAGCACCTATGGGATGTATTAGAACGCCGCATAAGAAGTTTGGAACCAAGGTCTTCTGCTAAGCAACAGTTAGCGGCAGCATTGTTATATGGAAATATTCAAACTTAATTTAAATTGTAACCGGTTATTTTGTGTGCCAACGATAGTGACAAATTTCCTCTCCAACCAAAGAGGCGCTCAGCATTGATTCATTTCGGAAAAAGGTCATTCATTATCTTGTTGAAGGTGAGACCCCTCCCACGAATAAAAGGACACCCCCTTTTCCCCAACCGTCGGCGAATCCGTCATGTACAACAGGAGCAAGCAATTAAGAATTTCTTCTTACGTCAAGGACACAGAACGTGTAAGGGAATGAGACAGAGAAGAGTCTTCAAGGAGATCTCGGGGAGAAATGTAGGGAGAATTTCGCTCAGAGACAAAGTATGAAGAACGCTTTAGCACGGGATGAGGCAGAAAGAGATTTTCACGCTGGCTTGTACCCACATAAGATAAGATTTGGCGGGAAAAACATAGAGAAGACCGTCCATAACGTTCAACTCCCGCTGGAAGTATTTACTAATCAATCACACCAATTATTATTCCAATATTTCAGCCTTTCCCCGATCTGACGAATAAAGATATGTGCAAAAGGAAGCATCTGTCATAACGTTTAATTTTCCTGCTCCAACGATAGGAACCTGCAAACGATTCTTCTGATGAGTTGGTGTTTACCACGATACAAGAAATAAACCAAACCAACAGCATTGTGTACTGAATGGAAGCGCATACCTATCGCTGTGCTCCAAAACCTTGTCGAAAGCATGTCTCGAAGGGTCAGTGCATGCATTAAGGCCAAAGGTGGTTTCAGAATTGCTTTAATGTAACAAAATAGAGGAGACGAGCAACATGGCATCGTCTCAAAGAAAAAAAAAAGAACAGGGATGATACAAACTGATAAAAACGATGATATGTGCATTGAATGAGTAATGACAAATTTACAACGTGATGCAAACAGAGCAATGCTTGAGGAAGAACAAAATGATCACAGGCGGGGCACCGCAGTGCGAAAGAACATCAAAACGTTAATGCAGAGTCTTAACTCACCGTGAGATGTAACAGACTTGGTGTAACAGCGAACCACGGGGTCACTGGCGACCACGTAGCATAGAAGGAGCTTTCACGGCATGCGGAGATGGCAGACTGATACTCCTGCTGTACCACCGTGCACAGAGTAACGGAAAGCATGGTTAAAGGTGAATTCCCAAGTGCGCCATCTATGAAAAAGTGTCGAGGAGAGGCAGTTCGTCTCTTGTAGAAGGAGTAAGTCGGCCCCAAGAGGCGAGAGTTCTTCTAGAACGAGAGCGTTAGCGAGGGGATTGGCACACCCTCTACAATTCAGAGTGGCGACCTTGAATGGGTAAGTCCGACGTCGGATGAAGGGCAGCTATGGCAGCTTTCTGGAATGTGTCGAGGCGATTGATGATACCACGACACCACAAGACGTAGTCGGGTTGCTCGGCATTATGCCGGAGGAATTTGAGGATGGAGGTGGCTTGGTCGAAGACCTCGGGAAGAAGATGAGTGAGAAACTCGTGAAGATCTTCAAAGGAGACAGGTTCTGAAGGAAGAGAGGCATTGGTAAGCAGAGTCGAGAAATCTTCAAACGTCGGCAGAGGACCCTTGGACTTTGAAGAGGAAGAGCTAGAACGTGACAGGGGAGACTTGGAGCCTGCTAGACGGGTGGAACGATGTGGGCGGCCAGTCGGAGAAGGTGATTTCTTCTTCTTCCTCCGGGCCTCGGTACTGGTAGTAGAGCGACGTTTGCCGCGGATCGATGACACACGAGATGTGGAATCAGAGGAAAGGTCCACCTCATCGCCGGAAGCAAAAGTGCCGAAGGTGAATGAAGCTTGAAGATCAGCCGTGATGTCCTCTGATGGAGAGAGAACACGGGAAGGCAAGGAGGAGTCAAGCGGAGAAAAATCCGACAGAGTGGAGAAAGCAACATCGGAAGACGCGTGTTGATCGAAGGCTTTAATCAGATTTTCGGCAGAACTGGGTCCAGGAGGTGCAGGCGCAGGAGGAGGCATGGCAGCAGAAACGGAGGAAGAGGTAGAATGCTGCCTTGGAGCTGCAGGAGTCAGTGGCTCTGCAGGAGGCATTGAGCCTGCTGATGGCCGTAAGCCTTGCAGCGTGAGCAATGAGCAGAGGTGATGAGTTGAATCCGGCAGCGCTCGTTACCGCAACGAACATCGAGAAACCGTGGAAACTTTATGAGATGCTTTTCCGACGGGAAGATGATGTGAGCAGTTCTACGAAAGCCACAGATATGTTTATCATCGGGGTCAGAGGGGGAAGAGGAGAGAGCCTTCACTGGGCCGACTACTCTGCCGCATCGACTAAATGAAGCACACAGCATATCATCAGAGATCTCCGGGGGGGGACCGGATGTAGAGAGACCAGAAGATGACGCTGGGCGATGGATTCGGCTAAGAGGTGACGATCGCAAATTGATAGGCCCCGAGACCAGACAACCTCGGAATATTCTTTCTTCGAAAAATAAACAATCACAGTTCGTGGCTTCCGGGTGAGGTGGGGCTGTACTGTTTCAAAGGAGTGTTGGGCAGCGCATCAAAACGAACCCCCAACTCGAGGGTCGAATGAAGACGTTGACCAGCAGGAGTGTTCTCGGGAATGTCTAATAAGATGGTGTCACCGTTTACAGTAACGTAAGAATCCATTGGGGGTCGACGAGACGAGGAGAAAGCCGGTGGAATACCAGATGCAGCCGCAGAATACGTGCGTGCAGAAACGCCTCCTCTGGAAGGCATTGACGCAGTATGAGACAACGTACTGGAAGCAGAGGCAGTAGGAACTGTAGAGGGCAGATTAGCGACTCCAACATAGACGTCAATGAATTCAACATAGTCAGCAGAGGCCAGAAACGTCACATCCACGTTCTCAATGACAGAATCGGAGACCTGAGCAGGAGAAGAAGTGCAGATGACAGGAGGAAAATTAAGAGGCTCTCCCCTAGCAAGCGAAGATGATTTATCAGCTGCGTCTGTCGTTGAAAAGGCGCCGCGAGGAGCTGCAGCGATGCGGGCGGGAACAGCGCCCTCATCGGCAGATGTCATAATCAATGGCAAGGGTTAACGAAGAAAAGGACCAGCTCGGTGTGGAAATTAAAACACTGATAAAGAAAAAAAAATAAGCACTCACCAAGTGGTGAGGGATCTTAAACGAAAGCACAGACCTTTAACTTCGGCACACACACAGAAGAACAATGATAGGACACACAAAACACGTACGTGAAGCACTCAAACACGGAGCTCGTGAAGACACGTGTAGGCCAAAGGTGGACCGACACCGTACTAATATGTATGTCAACAAATGCTATGTTGTGTTTCTCTTCTAGGTGTCCGGTGACTTTTGTCAATATAGTGTATATGATATTAAATGAGACGCTGCATTTTTCAGCTCTTGCACCAAAGTTTCCTTTTCATGGTTATTCGTTCCGAGGTCGTTCCGGTTTGCTCAACAGAAGTCGCGCAAATTACCGCTGTGCCAGAAAGACACCGAAATAGGAGTCAGTTCAAGGTAGACCCCTAATTGCGCGATAATGAATTGTGTCTTGCCATCAATGAGGGTGAGTTATTTATTTTATTTTATTTTGGAGATTATTATTCTCTGGTTTGTAATTTTTTTTTTTTTATAGGAGGGCTTTTCACAAATTAAGTACATTTTTCATTGTGATTTTTCGAAGCAACAGAATGTTTTGGAACTTGAACTCTTTATAAACTGGCAATGACTTTCAATTATCTTTAAGGAAAAGCGAAATGTATTGCTTTATAGTGTTATTTCACAAAACTCACAAATATAAAATTTACTCTCGATAGCTATATACAGAGGATGAGTTGAAAGTTTTGAAATAGTTGGATCACTTTATGTCTTCATACGTACCTTTACAGCGAAAGCTGACTAGCATTCAAAGTATAGGCCATCGTGTTGCACCATCTTTAGCCATCTGTCTACCAGTTCTTCGATTACGCGGTGGTACCAGTTCTTGTCCTTCCTGGCGAAGAGCTCTTTCACCCCAGCTGCCACCTCCTCCTAGTTGTTGAAGTGTCACCCGCGAAGGAAGTGGGCCATGTACAGGAACAGGTAACAATCCGACTGTGCAAGATCCGGGCTATATGCTGGGTGTGCAATTAGTTCGATGCCCTCGAGTTGCTGGAGTTTTGCCCAGGTCGTTCGCGCGGTATGGGTCCGAGCGCTGTCCTGCTGTAGCAGAACACGCCTTTTGTTCACCAGAACCGGGCACTTCTCCTGCAAAACGACATACATCCGCTCCAGCTCTTCAGAGTAGAGGTTGGCGTTGATGGTCTGACCGTCTAGAACAAATTCGTAATGGATTATCACCTCGAAATTCTACCAGACGCGAAGCACCGCCTTGTGCTCAAAGCGCCCACGTTTGGCAACAGGTTCAGGAAGCTGGCCCGAGCTCAACCACTACCGTTGTATGTTAGGATTACTGAAACAGACCCACTTTTCATCGCACGTAACAATTATCTTGATGAAACGTTCATCGCAAACGTTTTCTTGGAGTTTCGTGCACACTTGCACTCGGCGGATTGCTTCAGCTGGCGCCAGTTCGTGAGGGACAATGCGACAGCTCCTGTAGACTTTGCCGAAGTCCTGAAGGTGGTCTGTGTTATGCCCTGTTCGCCTGATAATCTCCGAGTGCTGGTTGTCGGATTTTCCTCTAAGGCCTGGCTCACGTCCTCCGAATTCACGGTTTGCGGTCTACCTGGCCTTGACTGATCGTCGAGTTTTCTATCACCTGAGCTAAATTTCTTGAACTTCTGGTTGCGGTGCTGTGATCCACGGAACCTTCCCCTTTCGCATGACAAATGTTTCGTATTGCTTGAGCACGGTTATAGCCGAGTTTAAACTCGTAAAGCAAAAGTTCCCTAATTAGCCGGTTGTAGCTGTTCATCGTTTAGGCGTCTCAACCACAGACAGAACGACGACATGCAATGCTCTTCACAGCAATGGCTACCACTTTATATCTCTTTCGACTGACTTCAGTGCGCGACTTGAACTAGTTGATATACCCACCACGGCACATGCGTTCATGCAAATTTTGCAAAATTTGGACTCAGGCACTGTATCTTTTTTCTCAAGAGGATCCACAGACATTACACGATCACTTGTACAATAATTTAAGTGCCAGGTTCTTTACGGTAACAAAATATACAATAGCATGGTGCTCAAAATGGGGGGAATAGGGAAAGGAATATCCGGCATCACAATTACTAAAATTTCATGCGAACTTCAACTTGAGGTCCCCAGACAGACAACTGAAATTTAACAGTTAATCAAACTTCAAGTATTCCCACGAATCGCTCCTATTACCGGAATACACTACATTGACAAAAGTCACCGGATACATAGAAGAGAAACACAACATAGCATTTATGAACCTACATTAATACGGTGTCGGTACACCTTTGGTCTTAATGCATGCACTGACCCTTCGAGACAGGCTTTCGACAAGGTTTTGGAACACAGCGATAGATATGCGCTTCCATTCAGTACATAATGCTGCCGCTAACTGTTGCTTAGTAGTAGGCCTTGGTTCCAAACTTCTTATGCGGCGCTCTCATTCATCCATAGGTGATCTATGGTAATCTATAGGAATCTATGAATCAGGGCTGTGTGCTGGCCAGTCCACACACGATACGGAATTATCGTCAAACCACGCCGTAACAGTCCTTGCTTTACGGCTCGGTGCATTATCCTGCTGATACCAACAAGGCTCGGTGCATTATGCTGCTGATACCAACAAGGCTCGGTGCATTATCCTGCTAATACCAACAAGGCTCGGTTCCGTAGTATTGCCACACGGTTGGTAGGGCATAATTGTCCAGAACATCCAGATAAACGTGCTGGTTAACAGTTTTGTCCACGATAACCAATGGGCCGGGACTATACCACGAAATACACCCCCACACGAGTACACTGCCAGCTCCAAACTTGACCGTAGGAACAGTACACTGTGGTCAATAGCGTTCCCCCGGCTGTCGCCATACCCACACACGACCATCAGACGGATAGATTGTGTATCTGGATTCATCAGTCCATAGGACCCGTTTCCATTGATCTACGGTCCACGATAAATGTTTTTTACACCATGCTAAAAGACGAGTAGCATTCCGAGTGGAGATGAAAGGCTTATGAGCAGCCACACGACCACGGTAACCCATGGAATGAAGTTTTCTGGGAATAATACGTTTAACATACCGAGGTTCCACCATTTTTACTCACCTGTACACTGAGGTCTTGTGCAGTACTCCGTCGATTAGCTGTAACGACTCTCCTGCGGCTTCAACGTCCTCTATCGCTGATTTTCTTTGGTCTGCCGGTACGTTTTGCTGGTTCAGGCACGCCATGTGTCTTCCACTTATTCAGTACACCCAAAACAGTTGACTTGGGTATGTTTAAACGCCTCTCGGTTTCTCTTATGGACTACCGACTAATATAACATCCAACAATCTTTCCTTTCTCAAAGTCAGTTCTCTCCCGCCGTGATATTTTCACTGAACCTTACAGTGCGATATGATCGCGGTCAGCTGCAGGCTTGTTTTTATACCGTTTGCAGCTGTACCGCGCATTTTAACAAAGCAGCGGATCCGTTCATTTGCTTTTGATGGGGTGTCCGGTGACTTTTGTCAATATAGTGTAAATTAGAGGTGAATGTTTTTCATATCAGACAACATTTGATCTCATTTTGTCATGCAGAAGTATTTATTCTACTTTTATCGCTTTTGTAAGGCCTGTCTCACCTTCAAGACCTTTACTTTCTTTCATCTTGGAAATCGTTTCAGAGTTTTCACTACGTCACGCGTTTTTCTTTAAATGCACACCCGTTTTTATTTATTCTTCTACGAAGGAATATTTTTCGCACGGTTATAGATTTTGGTTGTTATTTTACTGTAATTATAGCGTAAAAACTATTTTTCCAGTGGCCCAAATTTAACCCGCATCAGTGGCGTACTGGAAAAACTCGGGAACCCCACAAAACCATTTTCGAGGCCCTTCTGCGAAAATCCATTAGCTTTCAAGTTAATGAACATTTTTACTTCCATATTATTAACTAAGCTTTACGGGTATTTTAATGAATTAAATTCTTTGGAACCTGCGAGTATTATTCGTAAAATCAAAATGTTTCCACTTTATTGCGTAAAACACAAATGTGTACGTTGTAATTAAAATGCTTGCCCTAGTTTTATACTAATACAAATTGCTACAAAATACTCATGTCAAAGTTAATCATGTCATGCAAATTTCATTCTTTTACATAACTAAGGCCAGCCTCTTTGAAATGCTTCACGATCAAACATACAAGACAAGTAATTGCAGTGTGGCAGTGTCTAATGATTTTTTTCTGATTTCAACGAAATGTCACAATATAAGTAAGCAAATAACCAGGTAACGGTTAAGATCTGTAGCCCAAAAACCTAAAACTACTTAAATTATTTACTCCGGAAAATAAAAAAAAAAAACACTTAACATTTACACATTGTAAAAAAGAAAAAAAAACGTTTTGCACATAGTAAACAAAATTCTTCTGACTCTGTAGTAAAAAATTATTTTGACACTGTTACAAAAAAGTAATATAAAAAAGATTCTAGTAAAAATTTAACAGTAAAAAAATTATTTTGTACATAGTAAAAAAAAATTATTTTCACTCTGTTATAAAAACAAGTTAGTAAAATCATGCAATGCATTGATTATGATACGCTTTCCAACATACCAGAAATCGCGCGCAGACAAACCCTCCTGCCTACCCTGACTATTGATTCGTTCAGTATACCTCCGGAATAACGTTGTGCAAAAGAAGCGTTTTTTACTCAAGTTTATATTTCTCGCTCTGTTTAATAAATCTCTTTCCTGTGCCCTGACCTTTAAATCCATTTCGATTACATTAAACAGAATTGGTTCAGTATACCTCCGGAACAACATACTACAGTTTTGTCGCAACAGAAGCATTTTTAGTCAAGCTATGAGGATAATGGCTGTGGAATAAATCTCACTCCTGTGCCCTGACCCTTGACCGCATTTCGATGATGTTCAACAGAACTGGTTCAGTGTATCTACGGAACAATATGATAAAGTTTTGTCGCAATCGAAGCATTCTTACATACGTTATGGCGCATAAGAGCGATGGAATGGATTCCGCTCTTATGTCTTGACCTTTGACCCCGTTTCGCCCATTTTCAATAGGGTTCGTGCCCAGGTGGTCCCCTACCACATACTAAAATTTCATCGTAATCGAACCATTTTTACGCGAGTTATCGTGCGGATAGGCAGACAAAGCTGGAGCATATACGCTTCTTCAACTTACGGTTGGAAAGCGTAAAAAAATGGCACAAGTTTCTGATTTTTCTCTCCCGCGAAGAACATCTTTTAGTTCATTATATTCTGAAGGTTGCGTAACGTGCAAACAACTGTAATACATAATACCTCACCTTCTCTGGTGTAAAATTATCTGCTGAGGTGTATTTCTGAAATACAGTTTTCATTACCTAGAATATGCACATTCCTTCATGC
This sequence comes from Macrothele yani, assembly GCA_039090855.1. Classification (NCBI taxonomy): domain Eukaryota; kingdom Metazoa; phylum Arthropoda; class Arachnida; order Araneae; family Macrothelidae; genus Macrothele; species Macrothele yani. Next base: position 38,017,724 of record CM077016.1, read on the forward strand.
GAGTAGTATAGCCTTCCCTATCATGCATATGCTAAAAGTCTATAGCAATCTTAATACTGCAGTACAAAAATATTGAAAACGAGAAGCTCCAGGGACCATGTAGTTCAAAAGATTATTAGTCTTACTATTGAGAACGCTTCACTAATATACATTTATTACCATTAAGTACACTATTTCTCAAATGCTCGCTGAATAACACTAACTTTACCTATTAAACAGTTGAAGGAAACACTAAATAAACACCAAGGACAAAGTACTATGCTATAGACATCGAAAAGTCAACACTATACACGAAGCTCTCACCTCTGCACGATCTCTGTAACACCCAATGCATTTCAATATCACTTCGATATCATTATCAAGCTCTCGTGTGGAGTCTTCCAAGATAACTTAGGTGTATATACATGGGCACTACCAATCAATTGTCGTCATGTCACTGTCCACGTCAATGTCATCTCTCGTTCTCTGCGTCTTGCCGTCTTTATGTAGAAGATTGTTGCCCAACTGCTGTAAGGAGATTTGAGCGTTTGTATACTTGGTTGTGAATTCCAGTATTTATTTATAATATGTCTTATTATTTTTAGAGTATCAATGTTTTCTTTTTTGCTTGGATTCTTGTTCTTCATTTGCAATCAGTCTCCAAGGAGAGGGAATATCTATAGGGTTAAGTTTGTTGCAGTTAAAGAGAAAACATAGATACTCCAAAAATAATAAGACGATATGATAAACAAATACTGGAATTCACAACCCAGGCCAAACGCTCAAATCACCCTACAGCAGTTGCGCAACAATCTTCTACATAAAGACGGCAAGACGCAGGGAATGAGAGATGAGCGGCGGATGGCTTAGTAGTTAGCGATTCAGACTATCGATGCAAGGTCCTCAGGTTCGAACCTGGGCTGATCTTTCAGAGATGGTGTGATTTACTAACTATCGCTGAATATCCGCCGTGCATCGGACGAGCACGTTAAGTGACCGCCCCCAGGCTGGACCCACTGCTTAATGGGTATCCTTTCCTATGCCCCCCCTTAAATGCTCTCACCCCTCTGTGTGCAACATCGTACTTGTACGGTGGCGCCATCTAATCTCAATACAAACTGTTCTGTCAAAGTCGTTAGACTTGCTCTCATTCCTTCCGTTTCTGTGTCCTGCCCAAAAGGCGATCTCGCTGTAGGTGGCTGGGGCCTAAACTCTACTCACTGTAGACGGAAGTCCTACAGGAAAATGACAAATGGTGTGGGGGAACGAGAGATGACGTTGACAGTGACGTGTACAGTGACATGACGACCATTGATTGGTAGTGCCCATGTATATATACCTAAGTTATCTTGGGAGACTCCACATGAGAGCTTGATAATGATATCAAAGTGATTTTGAAATGCATTGCGTGTTACAGAGATCGTACAGAGGTGACAGTTTCGTGTGTAGTGTTGAGTTTTCGATGTGTATAGCATAGTACTTTGTCCTTGGTGTTTAGTGTTTCCTTCAACTGTTTAATAGGTAAAGTTAATGTTATTCAGCGAGCATTTGAGAAATAATGTACTTAATGGTAATAAATGTACGTATATTAGTGAAGTGTTCTCAATAGTAAGACTAATAGTAGTAGTATAAAATGGCGGGCTCTGCCGCAAGGTCCTTCTAGGAGAAGGATGGGGGGCGTGGCTTGCGGCAGTAGGATGGGGGCGTGGCGTGTGACCGAAGGATGGGAGGGGCGTGACAGGTGGCGCTAGTGTGTAGCGTCGATGCTGCCCCCTAGCGGTGCTTTTTGGAACTTTCGATGGATCTTTGACAGATGGCAACGACCGAGTGGGGGAAAAGGGATGTGTACGTTGCCCCTCTAGCGGTGCTTTTTCGAACTTTTCTCGGGAGATTTATTGGACGTTGACAAATTTTTGGGAAGTCTTTCCAATATTTTTTTTTTTTTTATTTTCTCGGGAGATTTACTGGACTTTGTCAAATTTTTGAAGGAAGTTTTTTTGTCGTTTCCAATATGTTTTTTTTTCATTAAATTTATATTTTCAGGAATTCCCTGAGGTGTTAGGAATTTTTATAGACGTTGCATTATTTTTTTAATTTTCTCGGGAGATTTATTAGACTTTGTCAAATTTTTGAAGGAAGTTTTTTGTCGTTTCCAATTTTTTTTACTCGTATTTTTTTTGTCCTATTTTGCTCTCTAATTTATTTTATTAAACTTATATTTTTAGAACTTCCGTGAGGTGTTATAATTTTTATAGACGTTGCATTATTTTTTTAATTCTTATATTTTTCTTCCCTATAATTTTAATTTAGACGAGGAAAGGCTTTGTTTGAAAAGATTTCGTTCCTGTTGATTCATGTTCCGCTATCTTTTGTCCGCCATGTGTTTTGGGATGACTCACAATTTTCTCTTTGCCTCAGACCATACCATTTTGTATGACACGTGTTTTGGGACGAGTGACTATGATGGGTGACGCATGTCGTGATAGCAGACAAAACCATGACATCAGCCAACGCCATTTCCTCCGCGGGGTCGGCGGTTGACGTCATTTGAGATTCTGTAGACACATTAAGTTCCAAGACTGATTTTTTTCAATAACTTGATCATTTTGCAACGAATTTATTCCTTATTTCCTCCCCTAATTTCCCATTTTATATTCATAATTTTTCAACGTAACGATTTTTTTATTTTCTTTGAGGAGACTTCACGCATTTTCAACGGACGTTCCAACATAAAGACGTTTTCCAAAGTTTTGTGCTGCAGACATAATCTTAAAACACGATTGTTTATCAACGTATTTACGTGTTCATGACATTTTCTGTTACAATTTTTAACGTTGTACCTTTTTCCAACGTACAAAGCCACAATTTTTTATGCATAGTTAAAATGTTTATTTTTTTTATTTTTACGTATTTTTTTATTTCTTCATGATTATTCAGTGAAATGTACCTTTTAATGCATTATCTTAATCTTTTTGTTCTAAATGCTTGCGTACTCCTTAAACTTCTCGATGTACCAACATTATTTTATTTTCTAACTTTTCAAACTAACAACTACTTTTATCGAGGCTTTATTTTTTCTGATTCAAACAAGCAAACGCTTCTTCATTATTATTTCCGTTACCTATACAAACAAATTTTCTTACTTGCTTTTAATGTATGACTTAATCTGGTTTTCTATATAGCTGTTTCATGTTTGTACAAGAAATGTACAGATCTATAGCAACTAGCTATACATAACATTCGTTCGTAACAGTATCTTTTTTTTTTTTTTTTTTTCCAGATTTAAACCAACACACGCTTCTTAACGACTTGATATCGGTTTTCTGGGGAACTTTTCTTTTTCCTTTTTCCTTCATTCAATTTTATTCCAGATCATGAGACGAGGAAATGCTTCTTTAGAAACGATTTCGTTCCTGTTCGCAGTAATTATTGGATTTTGACAATTTTTTTGTAAAATGACTTCATGCTAATTCTGAGTCTTTCGCCTTCACAATATTATTTTCTCGTAATTTTTTCGTGTGTTCAAGAACTCTACAGGTCTTTCACAGTTAAAATTCTGGTGAAACAATATTTTCTTACTTTATTTAGCATATCATTATAGCTTCCCAATTTTCGCTATTTTACTTCATCTTTTTTGAAATTTAGTAAAACTTTTCAGTATGTCAGTAATTTATTTCTTACTTGGCCAAACTTATGACTCCTTTTATTTAGACTATTTTTTTTTTCATTTCATTTCAGCAAAATGATTATTTTAGATGTAGCAAATCATCAGGTTTTTTTGTTTCCTTATATATCATATTTTCCAACTTGCTTTTAAAGTATTTCTCAAAGCTTGCATGTGTGTCAAATACGCATTTTTTTAATCCTTCCCTAGTTTGCTATACTTTTTCGTGGACTGCCCCAACAGGAAAGCATTCATTGTCAAAGCATGAAATCTAAAACCTTTTTTCTTACGATAAAATTTGTATTCTTGGGGACATATTTTCTGTATATTGTTCTGTGTCGTCCGAAAAAAACATTCATTCTGGAGGCAAAGCGAGTAATTCCGTTCTTCCACTAAACATCATTTTTTTACGTTTTACTAACTCACCACCCCCATAGCGAAAATAAAGAAATACTTACTTCTGTTCCCTACATATCGACTCAATCTATTTCTTTTCGAAATGCTGATCATGACATTTCAACTAAAATTTCATACTTTCACCAAAAATCATATTCTTAAACGAGCTATTTTTTACACAATTATTTCATGTATAACTAAATTTTTGTTGTTTACTCCCCTCATCAAAGTCAATAAGAACTCCCTAATCTCATTCCTTTCCCTCATTTAGTTCGCTTAAATTGAGATGTTTCAAAACTTCGCGTATATTTCATTCCCTTAATGTCCAGTTCTCACGTGTCTGCCCCTTCATTTTTAACTTCTGTGCATGCTGCATTTTATCTTTAGACGTTTAGTTTCATTTACCTTTTCTTTCCTTTTAATTAGGTTTTCATTATCGTATTTTTTTATTCATTTTCTCAGCAGAAAAATCTTTCATTCTGGAGACATAGCGACTAAGTCCGTACTTCCTCTAAACATTTTTTTTTTTTCACATTTTACTAATTGTTCAGAAAAGCAGTTGTTTCCAAACTCTCATAGTGAAAATATCGTATTCCCCTTATAGTACTTATTATATTTTTCCTTCTGTTCAGTGTTGTATGATTCTTCAAACTTTGGTTTATTTTTATGAAACTTCTTTTTTCTTCTTAGTTTTTTTCTGATTCAAACTTTCAATCTTTTCCTATCGATTTAATTACTCTTATTTTCCCATTCGACTTTACTTTTGAACAGAAATGTATCTAAAATCTTCAGATGTATTTTAGTCTACAAGGCTGATTCTTCCCTGTTTCAAATAAAGTCATTGTAGGATTTTAGTGTAAATGCCCCTAAATCTTTAGAACTTACTTTTCATAGTTAGATACAAATTCCTCGAGGTTTACATTAAAACATGAAAGAAGAGTGTTTTTACGCTCTCTCCAGTGTGTGAGCTTTCCCCAAGAAATTAACTTTGAATTCCCCCCTGTTTCTGTCGGAAACTGACAATCTCCTGCGACTGTTTTCACGCGTCTCTTGCTTACAGGAAAACCTCATATGGCATGAAATCACTTTGCTTGGGAGATTAAACTAAATTCTGGTTTTGAACTTTGAATGCAAACTCAAGCTCGCAAAAGCATAGTTTTCTGAGCAAACTTAAACTGTCTAAGATGACAAAAATCTAAAATTGCTGACTCAATGGGACAGAGCGTTTGAACTTTGCCGTTCATTCACCATTTAAGAGATCCGTCGTGAGCCACTAGAAGGGAAGTAAGCAGACCCTGATTTAGTCCACTGTTTCCAAGGAAGGTAGAAAGCTAGTGTCGTAATTCAAAAGCTCTTAACTCAAACCTCCCCAGGATTCAATTTTGGACGAACGAATACTCAGATGTCCATGCTTAGACATTGAAAAATGGCTTCAGACAAATATTTTCTTACTTAAAGTGCTTCAATTCAGAATTTGTACTATTTAAGATTCCCCTTAGTCAATATTTTTTCTATCTTAAAAACTTCTAAAGAATTGATTTTGAAAAAAACGAGTTCTCACAGAAATGTAAAATTTCCTCAGATTGTATGAGGAACCAAAAAAAAAATTGATGAAGCTTGGACGTTAACCATTTCAACCATTTCTTTCTCTTCGTGTTTCATTCCATAAACTTTCTTCAAATTCCTATATATCCAAGAATTTTGTTAAATGTCCAAGTTCGATTCCCCCAGAAATTTTCTGAAAATGATATTCTGGAATTTTTTTTAAAAGAGAAACTAAGAATCCCTTCACTGAAACAAGAAATTCATATTCAAAGCATTACATCCCTCTTTCTACTTCAAATACTCTATTTGTAAATCTAAGGAAGTTTTTTTTTTAATATTCATATATTTTTACCTCTAACTTTAGAAGATATTGTCCCAAAATGTATGTACATATTACGATAGTAAAATATCTTACTACTGCTTGATGTTCAATTCACTTCACACTGTCTTAAGGAAATTCGTTCATTTTCTCATAACACATAAACATGTTATTTTTCTTTCCATTCACTTCAAAGACTCAATCGAGATCAACCTAATAGAGTCCTTTGAGAAAAACTTTCATAGGAAAGCATAAATTTGCCTAAAAAGTACATTAAAAATAAACAAATGTTGAAAGTTCCTGTACAAGAAGGAAATTCTGTTGTGACTTCTAAACGAAAAAAGACAAATTCTAAGAAAATATGTAAAAATGTTCGTTGGATTCCATATTAAAAAAATTTAGTTGAAGAAAAGTGTCATTCTTTTTTTCGGAACAGTTCATTCTTTCCTAGGGTTAAAAATGGAACACTTCATTTTTCTTAGTAGACAATTTTGAGAAAACACATTTCATTAAAAGCAGGGAAATTCTCATAGAATAACATGGGAAAACTAGTATGCATAAAAAGACTGATTTCGAAACAAGTAAAAATCTGTTGAAGTTCGTTTTCGAAAAAGTTGGAAATGGAATGAAGTAAAAACAGTCACAACAAGTTCCTGAAAGTTGAAAATTGGATGTACTAAAAATGTCTAAGGAAAGAAATTTTTATAAAACACAGACTGTTTAGTTTTTCCAGGCTAGGGGGTCTTCAGTGAGAGCGCTTCTTTTTTCAACTCAAAGAATAAAGCGAGTCAGTTTGAAACATTTCAAACTCCCCGAAATGAAGCCGTGTACTCTGGTTTCGACTCAATACTGTAAAGCATTGCTCTCAGACCAGTCGGAATTCCGCCCCGATTGGTTGCCTAATGGAAAACATCAGACCCCTTTCCAATAACAATCCCCAAATATCCTTAAGAAAAGTCTAGCAAAAAAGCACTAGTTCACCATTAAAACAATTGGATTCATTCTGTTACTGTTTTAAACATTTCAAAAAAGAAGTTTACATTCTCACTTTTACTTTAAAAATCTTGAAAGCTTAAATTTTGACCCATTTAAAAAAAAGTCACTTAAAATTTAATTTAAAAAAATAATAATTACTCTTTAAATTTATGTCTTAAAACTAAAAAATATTTACGCTTAATATTTCAATAAATAATAAATATTCACAAACTCACCTTCTACCTTGCCCATTTAAAAAAAAATTCTGAATTAATATAATCGAAATCATTACTTCTCCAAGTAGTTCTTTTCCCCTGATTGTAGAGAGGAACTCTTCTGAAATCTTCACTTTTCCACATGTGTTCATAAAAGCTTGAGCTACTTCCTTAGGATTCAACAAGGCCACAGCGTTCTCGAAACTTGAAATCGCTTTCCTGTTCCACTCAGTGGTTAGGCATGGAGGATGCATCTGAATAGGTGGAAGTACTTCAGAAATGCATTCGCGACATCTTCAGGATGCTCTCCCCGGTTAAATTTTTTAAACAGTCAATTAAATTGTGTCTAAGTTCACACTCCTCAATCGATGTATTTTGAAACTTTCGGGATTCTCCAAGTACGATTTTCTGGAATTCTGAACCCATTAACAATTCCTGGATGCTGTCCCACACGCCATCCAAAATAATTTGGTGTTTCTTAAACTGCTTTCTGGTTAGTGCAACTCCTGTTGTTAAGTGAAAAATCCGGAAACTGAATTTGAAAGATTTGAAGACCTCTTATTTTATTCAAACTTAGAACAGAACTAAAATTCGCTCAGCGTTTCCTTTGCATACTGTAACCAACACATGACCCTTATCACCACGTGGTGATTTATGTGTCACCATGCGTCAGCACACTAACTGCACGATGACTGTTTCCTTATCTGGTCATCTCGCAACGAACATGCTATTGACTCTAATCAGACAAAGCTAACTTCAGCTTGAGAGATAAACGAAAGGATAACTAACTTTCATATCTTGAGAGAATAAACTAAAAAAATCTTCATAGAGTACATAATAAGCGTAAAGAAATTCTTCAAGGCCGAATTTCCACTAAATGATGGTGGTATACGGAAAGCGTGAGAATTTAATCAGACACCTTCAAAGAATTAATCTTGGAATTAACGCTGTTTTTGAAAAACGAGTGAACTATGAAATTCTTTGTTCTCCACACAGAAAAATTTCAGATTTCGAAATCTCGCAGTCCTGACCCACTTTTTTCTGAGTGAAATTTAACACATGGTGGAAATCTCCACTTACGCATTCCTTTGAGTGGGGAATAGCTCTCATGAAAGGGGTCAAAACGACATTGATTAAAATTGGAGAGAGGGAAAATATATGAATTAAAAAAATAATGCATAAGCAGGATTCCCCAAAACATAAAAAAATAAGTTTTATATAAAAAAGAAATTCAAGGAAAAATATTGGAGGGGCGAAAGATTTCCCATTCTTCCATTCCCACAAAAAATTTAACGAAGTCCAATAAATCTCTCGAAAAAAAAATTAAACAAATACTTGGACTGACAAAAGAGAGAACGACACGTGACGTCCACCTATCCCGCGGCTAGTAGTAGGAGATACACAGTTCCCCACCTATGACATCATTTTTTTTCTATGCGAACAGAAATTAACTTGAACAACCGTCTTAGAAAATGCCTCTTCCACGTTTATTCTTCCCAGCCATGCATGAGCAATCAGATTGCCTTTTCCCACCAAAAGTTCTAGCAAGAAGGAGCAGGAGACGCCGGAACGTAGCCCGAAGGAGCCGAATAACAAGGGGGCGTGACAGGGAGGGAGCTCCTTTGGGCTACGTTCCGGCGTCTCCTGCTCCTTCTTGCTAGAACTTTTGCCTTTTTCTTCTCGGCACTGAGACTTGAAAAGGTAGAACATATATAGCTGAAGCAGTCTCCAGTGTGATCAAGAGCTTTGACGAATTGCTTCATTAACCCAAGTTTTATGTGCAGTGGGGGAAAGACAATTTTATTCCTATCAACCAGAGGCTCATTCATGATGTTCTTGTCACCAGGCGTCAAACTGATTCTTGGTGGCCAGTTCTTTTTAGCCCAGTGTTCTAATGTAGCCCTACTGTCCCAGTAGCACAGGAAACTGGGGTATTTGGTGTGACCTCCTTGCTGACCCAGCAGAAAATTAACCATTTTCAAATCAACACAAATTACCCATCCATGAACATGGTATTCCAATCTATCCAGAACAATCTTGATGTTGGCATACTCTTCTTTCATTTTTACAGAGTGTCCTATTGGGATTGAACCATAATATTTCTGTTGTGAAGTAACACACATTTCAAACTCCTTTTACTACTGTCAATAAAAAGTCTCCATTCACTTGAATCAAATGTGGGCAGTCCCATATTGAGAAGAAGCCCTTCAACATCATTACAATAAACAAGTTGACCATCTGAATAGAAGTACTTTCGCAGTGCTGCTTCTCTGTTACGATAAAAGGAGACACTAGTGCCAGGTCTGAGTAGTCCTTTCTCTTGCAGCCTGGAAGCCAACAATTCAGCAGACTGCTTCGGCAAATACAAATCTCTTACAAGATCATTCAATTCAGGCTGACTAAACAGAGAAATTTTATCACAATCTGCATCAGATAGCGTATATTCGATCTGAGCATCATCATCATCATCATCTGTAGAAGCAGGTAAACTGAGGGATTTAACATCAATCTCTGGTAGCTCAGTAAATACAGGCACAGGTATTTCCTCACAGTGCTCAACTGGTCGTGTGGCAGATGGGATATCTGGGTATTGTAAGTGTTATTTGTTTTTCTTATTGAAACCTTTTACATTGACAAGGCAGAAGTAGCAGTTATCCAAATGGTTTGTAGGTCCTCTCCAAATAATTGGCACACCAAACTTCAGCTTAGCATTCTTTCCTTTAGACCATGATCGCAAAGTTTCAACACAGGTTTTACACACTTTGTGAGGAGCCTAATTTTTGTCTTGGTCTCCAAGTCGTACTAGGCAAGATAAATCTTCTTCACAAAGGTATTGATGTTGCGCCTCTGATCCTGCAAAGTGAAGCTGCCACAGATGTAGCAGAAGATGTTGTAGCCATTGTTAGATCACGACCTGCAGAAGCAAAATATAAAATAAATGTGGATATATACATAAAAGGATATTATAAACACACTATCCTAAAAATACAATACCATATTTTAACACTAAAGCAGTCACTGATTCGCAACAACTTGCAATAATAAGTGACAAAGAGTTAATTTCGGGTAAAATCAATGAAAATGGGGTATGCCGATAGTATAACAAGTTAGTAAAATCATGCAATGCATTGAATATGATACGCTTTCCAATATACTAGAAATCATTACTCAAGCTATTACTCAAGTTATGAGGAAAATGGCTGTGGAATAAATCTCACTCCTGTGCCCTGACCTTTGATCCATTTGGATGATATTCAACAGAACTTGTTCAGCATATCTCCGAAATAACATGATAAAGTTTTGTCCCAATCGAAGCAATTTTACGTAAGTTATGATGCATAAGCGCTATGGAATAGATCCCGCTCCTGTGTCCTAACTTTTGACCCCATTTCGCCCATTTTCAATAGGATTCGTCCCCAGGAAGGTCCCTACAACATACCAACATTTCATCCAAATCGAAACATTTTTACGTAAGTTATGACTCCTAATGGCGATGGAAGTGATTCCGCTCCTATGTCCTGACCTTTGACTCCCATTTCGCCAATTTTCAATAGGGTTTGTCCCCAGGTGGTCTCCTACCACATGCTAAAATTTAATCGAAATCGAACTTTTTAGTTTTTTACGTTAGTTATGACGCATAAGAGCAGTGGAATGGATCCCGCTCTTATGTCCTGACCTTTGACCCCATTTCGTTCACTTTCAATAGGGTTCCTTCCCAGGTGTTCCCCTACCACATACTACAATTTCATCGAAATCGAACGATTTTTACGCAAGTTATCGTCGGACGAACATACGCACACAACGCGTGACGTAATGAGGCAGATGGGAATCGCGACCATCTGCTAGCAAGGTCTGACGTCATAAAACTTTAATAGGATCCACAAACAACGCGTGACGTAATGAGATAGATGGCATGACCGCGCGCCAACATCTAAAGGGGCGACGCCATTACACCACACTACAAACTTGGTAATTCGGGGTGGTTATTTAACCCATTAAACAAATTTTTTTAAAGTCGAGATCAAGCTAAATCGATTTCTAGTACCAGAAAACTGTAGGTTAACGACTTTCATCAAAATCCTCAGAGCCGTTTTCAAAATAAAATTTACATACATACAAGAATTGCTCCTTTAAGGTGAACGTCAAGTAATTTTGCTTCCTGTACTTCGAATGGAAAAATTTCTGTACACATTTTCTTCCCAATTAATGCGTTCCCAAAGATGAAAATTTGAACATCGATTAACATATCTTCATTTTATAACTTGGAATACTTAATATTTTCTAAAACATAACCATAATTATGCAATCCAACATTAATTGTCTGCTGACGTCATGAAAATACAGGTCGCGCCATCTTTTTTCTGGACAATTAATGCGTTCACAAGGATGAAAATTTGAACATCGATTGAAATAGCTTCATTTTATAACTTGCAATACTTAATATTTTCTAAAACATAACCATAATTATGCAATCCAACATTTGTTTGTCTACTGATATCATGAAAATACAGGTCGCGCCATCTTTTTCCTGGACAATTTATGCATTCACAAGGATGAAAATTTGAAGATCGATTAAAATAGCTTCATTTTATAACTTGGAATACTTAATATTTTCTAAAACATAACCATAATTATGCAATCCAACATTTGTTTGTCTACTGACGTCATCAAAGTACAGGTCACGCCATACTTTTTCTGGTTTCAACACCACCGAAGGAAAAGTTATTGATTTGTAATGTAATTATGGTTATGTTTTAGAAAACATTAAGTTTTCCAAGTTGTAATAAAGTTATTTTAATCGATGTTCAAATTTTCATCCTTGGAAACACATTAATTGTGAAGGAAATGTGTACAAAAGTTTTTCCATTGGAAGTATAGTAAGCAAAATTACTTGATGTCCACCTTAATAATATGGGATAAGAGCGATGGAATGGATCGCATTTCTCTGTCCTGACCTTTGACCCCATTTCGTCCACATTCAATAGGGTTCGTCCCCAGGTGGTCCCCTACCACATACTGAAATTTCATCGAAATCGAACCATTTTTACGCACGTTATGACGCATAAGGGCAATGGAATGCATCCCGCTCTTATGTCCTAACCTTTGACCCCACTTCACCTATTTTGAATAAGATTCGTCCCCAGGCGGTCCCCTACCACATACTAAAATTTAATTGAAATCGAATCATATTTACGCAAGTTATGACGCATAAGAGCAACGGAATTATCCAGCTCCTACGTCGTGACCTTTGACCCCATCTGTCCCATTTTCAATAGGGTTCATCCCCAGGTGGTCCCCTACCAGATAGTAAACGTTCATTGAAATCGAACCATATTTACGCAAGTTATGACGCATAAGAGCAATGGAAGGATCCCGCTCCTACGTCGTGACCTTTGACCCCATTTATCCCATTTTCAATAGGGTTCGTCCCAGGGTGGTCCTTTACCACATACTAAAATTTCATCGAAATTGAACCATTTTTACGCCAGTTATCGTGCAGACGGACGGACGGACGGACAAAGCTGGAGCATATACGCTTCTTCAACTTACGGTTGGAAAGCTTAAATTACACAAGAACTTTCAGTCTATGTATCTTAAAGGTCTTTGGCTGCAAACAATGCTTAAAGAAACTCGCTGTAGAAGAAGGAATTCTCACTAATTCCAGATGATCCATAGAAGGAACATCACACTTTTTTCGGGGAATCCAACGCCCACTAAATCCATTTTTACGTTCGAGCGCCAATGTGAAAACACAAACCCTCTCTCTGCCGGTGGCAAGACTGGAATCCGAATTCTTCTGCTCTGAAGCCGAATGCTTTCCCAATTGAGCTACACCGACGAAGTTTGTCACTGCAACTCTGCCGTCTTCACATGTCACCTCTGAGGTAGGTACTTGATAGTATGTTATACCGTTTAAAAAAAATATTCCCATTGCTAGGCAGCTTCCTTGTTCTCTAAGGGTATATCTACCTATATGAATGCATATCTAGCACAGATATTTCTTTTGAAAATATTTCAAAGATCTATAAAGTACACAAGTTTGTCCGCACCGGGATTCGAAACCGGGTCCCTTCACTCCGGAGTAAGTTGCTCTCCCAACTAAACTACACGTTCTCACTGCTACCTGCCTTTATTTCATATGCGTCCTGCGGTATAGGCACGTCGCAGATCATGTTCAAAGTCTCCCTTGTCCAAAGAAGACCAAACAAGAGACAGTAACTATTTCATCTTTACCATTTTGTTTTCGTTAGACATCTTTATAATGTCACTTGCCGGAAGTATTCCGATTTGATCCTGCGAAGTCGCCTGCTTTAAATAAGTGTGGTTACTATCATCGGAAAAAGAGAACAAAATGGGAATAAAACGCATAGATTTGAGGTCCATCGGAAACAAGAACGGGTGAAAAAAAAAAAATGAAATCCGATCCTTGAAGAGGAAGTTGCTGAAGCTTTCTTTCATATGCAGTGTTTATATTTGCTGTTCTATAAAACAAAATGAACGTTTAGCGTTCATTTGCTGCCATTAAAAAATAAAAACAAGAAAAAAAAATGGGAGAGAGAGGAAAAAATTTCAATGCGACTGATGTATATCTCAGCTTCGCAGAAACGTCAGGATTGAAAGTTTTGTAAACAGCTTAACAAGAGATTAAAAAAAAATCCTATTTAAGTTAGTTTTTATGGGCATGGCAAAGAGTCCGTCACCGTCACAAAGTTAAAGCACAGAATGTTTCCGCTGTGTCTAGAGGGTTGATAATGGGTTCATTAACCTCGTTTCATATTTCACATCGCATTCCGTATCATGCATTGACGTATAAATGCAGGCATCTGTGGTCCCAGAGTAGGATTGCAGTTGAGCTTTCATAAATTAAAATTATCCGGTACCTTTTTCACAGTCTTCTCTCTCTCACACACACACACACATATTAGAGATGAGTGTTTATATATACACACACTATATATAGTGGTAAACATATAACATATACACTGTACATATGTACATATATATATTACCTTTGAATTAGAGCATTTCCATACTCATGGTTTTGACAAAGTGAAAATAGAGGTGCTACATATTATCCCTGACCTCTATGCTCGGCTAGAAACTGAATCCCTTGAAATTTTGCAGCATCAGTCTCTTTATCCCTATGGCCTTAATTCCACTCTATCTGACAATAAGCATAATCAGCATAAATTTTCAATTCGTGAACTCTTCTTTCTTGTTAATAATAAGAGCTGCTCTAGAGGTAATAGAGGACAGAGGTTATTTCGCACATCAAGCAAAGTTGATTTTGCTAACTTGCTAAAAACTCTGGAAAGCTTTAAAACTGGCACTAATTTTGTTAAAAATACTTACAAAATTCTCAAGTCCTTCAAGCACTCTGTCCTTAAAAGTTTTTTCAAATTCTGGAATGAAACTGCTGACCATGTTGATAAGCATGTTTTTGCTTTGGTTCTGGACATTCTTAAACATATTCTTAAAGATAAAATTTCTCTTAAAGAATTTTCCAGTAATTTTGTTACCATCAGGTTTCTAAATAAAGCCTACGATAATCTCAATGTAAGGAAGCTGTTCTACAATAATGCAATTTTTTTTCCCATCCACAGGCACCAGTCTATTGTAAGTTTTAAATATGTTAAGACCTTAGGGTCAATAGTTAAAAACTACAAACTTAACTCTTCGAGCTACATTCCTGTAATTACTACATGTTCTTGTGATGAACATAAAGAAACAGTTCACTATGATAAGAATTACAACCATATTATCACCGGAAACTTGAGTTTTGTTGAAAATGAAAAGCTTAGGAATTTATTAGAGTATGGCTCTAAATTCAGACCTTCCTTCACAATTTCCAACGAAAGGATTCTTGAGAGCTTCACTCAAGATGTTAATAGGTACATAGTAAAAACCAGTTTAACGTACAATCAGCCTATTGAGGCCTTCGCAGAATGGAAATATAATATAATCAATAGCTTCACCGGTGAGTTGGCAGGTCTGGACTTTTGTTTCGACAGAAATCTCCTTTTCTCTGGAGAAGCTAAAAGGTCACTCTCCAAACTACAAGACCAATTTATTTTTACCACTACGGATAAAGCTAGCAATAATTTTGCAATTATCTGTAAGAAGTTCTATTTTGAATTGTTAACTATGGAACTCAATAATAGAGTAACATACGAGCCCGTAAGTTATTCTACCAAGCAGTTAGAAAATCGGTTTAAGGCATTCTTCAAGAAACTTAAAATTCCACAAACTAGAAGATATGAGCCTGAATTTCCATTTCTTTTTGCAACGGTTAAGTTTCATAAGGATCCTGTGAAGTTCAGGTTCATAGCTAGTGGAGTAAGGAGTCATAAAAAGAAAATAGATCTTGCTTTTGAAGATGTCTTAAAGAAGGTTTTGAAACACATTAGAAACTGTTCTAACTTGATGTACAGAGATTTTTGGATAATTAATAATAATGCAGAAGTAATTTCTACTATACTCAAAGTTTGTCCCCTAGATATTAATAGTTATGATTTTGAAAACCTATATACTAATCTGCCTCTATCAGATATAATCACTACCTTTAAAGAGCTGTATGCAGAATTTAAACTTAACCAATTTGTTAATGTAGGAACTTGGAACTCTTATCTCAATTGCTGCATAGAAAATAACCATATCTTATATAATAATACTCTCTATAAGCAAGTGAACGGTATTCCCATGGGAACATCAACGTCCACGAATATCGCTAATCTATTCCTGTTCTTTAAGGAATATAAATTCATTAAAAATCACCCCACCTGCTCAGATAACTACCTTTACACTTTTAGATATATTGATGATCTGCTGTGTATCAATAATTCAGAAGTTATAGAGAGTGATTTTGATAATATCTATCCTAGCTCTCTTAACTTATGTAAAACCAACCACAGTAATCAGGAACTTGAGTTCCTAGACTTAAGCATTAAGCTCAACAGAGGTAACCCATCTATTAGCCTCTTTGATAAAAGAGTTAATTTTCCTTTCAAAGTAATTAAATATCTACACTGGAATAATAACATTTCAACCAAAGTAATTGAGAATGTACTAATTTCTCAGGTCCTAAGAATTTCAAGAATTTGCAGCAACAATTTGGACTTCAATTACCACATTAATATACTATTAGAAAGTTTTCTAGAGAACGAAATTCCTTCTTCTTTCATCAAAAGAACTTTAAGAAAAATTATTCTGAATAATAGAGTAAGGTTGGCAGATCTGCTTTAATTTTCTACACAGTTAATAATATGATTCTGACCAATCAAAGCCGTAAGGAAGTTGGCTAGAGGATGCCTATTAACTACCTAAAGGAACCTTAGTGCTATGGATATGACGGTCCTATTAAAACAAAAAATTAAATAATATAAACAAAATCACAAAAAAAGCTTAAAAATCTGTTTATAAAAGAAAATAAAAACAAATAAAAAAGAAAACTAGTTATTCATCACTAGGATAGCTATACTAAAAATAGTAAAACCAACATTAAAATTAATAAGATTCTGATTAATCTATAGAAGCTCACTAAGGTGATTTAATACATGCAAAGATTATTAAATACACTGCTCGTGTATTTTATAATATTTCTCATGTATTCTGGAGAGTTAATTCTGCTCTTTCTGATCATACAGATCCACAGTCTTAAGTTTATATATATTTTTTCTCTGGTTAAAATATCCGCGCGTTGGTTTCTTGCTGTATGAGGAGGCCATCAGCCCCACCCTCACTGCCCCCCAGCAACTAGGGAGTGGCGGAAGAGGTTAGCCATGTTCTTCTCTTGTGAGGAGAAAAGTTTTTGTCACACAAGAGGTAAGCTCTCTTCCTTGTTTTTGGGTTCTAGGTTTTATAAGTTCAATGTTTGTACTTCATGTACTTTTTCTCTGTTGTTTTTTAGCTTTTCAGCTTTTAGGCATTGGTTTGTCTGTTAACATTTTTGCGGGTTTTAACTCTTTCTTTTCTTTGTAACTTTGAGTGTCTTTTGGGGTACCTAGGAACAGAAGATGGCTAAGCTTGTTCCTTTTCTATGCGCTGTTTTTTCAAAGTAGTTAAGTTCTTAATAACTAATTAATTATGCACTTAAAGCACTGCTGAAATACTTTGTACATATTGCAACTAACTGTTTAAGGTATATAACTTTCACAAAGTTTTCTTTAGTTAATTATTATCTTTAACTTATTCTCGTTTTCGTGCTGTCATAAGTTGTAGAGTAGGGGGTTTTAGACTCAAGTTTTCTTTCAAAAATCTGTTCGTTAAAAATTAATATTTCCTTTTTTAATTGCAATGTAAAAATTTGGATTTCTTTTGCATTGATTTTCAGGTTTAAATTCTCTCTCAAACGAACTTGGCATTTCGTTATGGCTGAAAATCATTTCTAATTATTATGTCACTCTCACAGCTTGAGTTCTCTTTAATCTTCTTCTCTCTGTTTAATAGTAACAGATGAAGAGCATGGGTCGGGCCAGGAAGGTTAATGGATGCAAGCGAAATTGTTAACTAGTGCTAGGTCATGCAACTCTACGGAGGACATGACATATATATATATTTTAAACTATTTTAGGTGGGAATGTTACTTGCATCTATGGCCTTGCAGAAACCCATTTCCAACTAGGTCTTTGTGGAAGTGAGAAAATGCAGGGTTTTTGCTGGTCCTTGATAAAGCCAAGGCTCAGTATTCTCGTCACCTTCTACATTCAGTAGTTTTATTTTATTTTTTTATCTTTTCTCCTTTTACTCACACAGGTAGATACATAACCTTTTCTATGTTGTACTAGGTGTGAGTCAAAATTATATATGTATTTTTTTTGCTTAGGTATCTTCTTTATAGAATGTGAATTCTGAATTTTCAAAACTGCTGCGTTGCGCGTTTTGATCTTCAGGTTATTTTGCAACCTTCGTTTTAAATTCTAAAGTTTTTCCTTAGTCTTCAGTTTTGCTCTTAAGTATATATATGTATATATATATATATATATATATATCATCATCATCATCATGTCAACCATTATCAATCCACTGCTGGACGAAGGTCTCCCCAAGTTTCCTCCACAACGGTCTGTCTTGTGCCAGTCTCCTCCATGTCACCCCTGCATACTTTCGAATTTCATCCACCCATCTCCCATGTGGTCTTCTTCTGGGTCTTTTCCTGTCCCTTGGAATCCAATCTAAAATTTCGGCTGTCCATCGATGGTCTGTCCTTCTGGCAGTATGTCCAGCCCATTGCCATTTCAGGGATTTAACTCTGATCATGATGTCTTCCACTCTTGTCATTTTTCGGATCCACGAGTTCCTCTTCTTATCTCTCCTGGTTACACCAAGCATGCACCTCTCCATGCTTCTTTGAGTTGTCTGCAGTCTTTGTATATCTCTTTTAGTTAAGGTCCACGTCTCTGCACCATACGTAAGCACTGGAAGGATGCATTGATCAAACACTTTTCTTTTAAGACATAATGGCATATTGCTCTTGAAAATTATGCTGTTTCTTCCAAAAGCTCTCCAGGCAAGTTTTGTACGCCGATTAATTTCTTCATCAATGTGACCCTCACTTGATATCTGCTGTCCAAGATAAACGTACGTGTCTGTTATCTCCAGCTTTTCTCCATCAATCAATAAATCTTCATTTCTTGTAAAAGCATTGAACATCACTTTTGTCTTCTGAAAGTTCATTTTTAATCCCACTTCTTTACTCTTGTCAGCAAGTTCCTGGATCATACTCTGCAGCTCTGATGGGGTAGTTGCAAAAATGACTACGTCATCAGCAAAACGAAGGTGGGTTAGATAATCTCCATTAATCTTTATCCCTTTGTTTTCCCAGCTCAGCGACTGAAAAACACCCTCCAATGTGGCATTAAAAAGCTTCGGAGATATGGTGTCACCTTGTCTCACTCCCTTTCCAATTTTTATGTGTGTTGTATTTTCAAACAGCCGAATCTTTGCACTTGCATTTTCATAGATGTTATTAATAATATTAATGTATGCATCTTCAATACCGCAGGTTTTTAGAGCCATTGTAACTGCTGATGGTTTCACCGAATCAAAGGCTTTTTCATAATCGATAAAAGCCATGCACAATGGAAGTTCATATTCCCTTGCTCTTTCAATTAGTTCTCTCAGTACGTGGATATGATCTATTGTGTTGTAGCCACTCCTGAATCCAGCTTGTTCTCTCGGTTGAGGCATGTCCAGTGTTACCTTCAAGCGGTGTGAAAGAACTTTAGTGAAGATTTTATAAACTACTGATAGGAGGCTGATAGGTCTGTAGTTTCCGAGATCCTCAATGTCACCTTTCTTATGTAGCAGGATCATTGTAGCGGTGTTCCAATCCTCAGGAATCTTTCCTTCATTTAGGCATCGAGTGAAAATTTGGGCGAGTACTGTTTCAATTTCTCCACTTGCTTCTTGTATGATGTCTACAGTAATTCCATCTTCTCCTGGAGCTTTTCCCCGCTTCATGTTCTTGATTGCATGTGCAACTTCTGCTGGAAGGACTGGAGGAACTCTGGTACTGGTATCTTTCATGATGTCTGGAGTGCATGTATCATCCCTTTCATATAATTTGGAGTAGAAATCTTTCACTCTTGTCAAAATTTCGCCTCTATTTCTTGTTACAGAACCATCTTCTTTTCTCAGTGCCATAATCTGTTTTCTTCCCTTACTGAGATGTCCCTTTGCTATCTTTAGGCTTTGGTTGTTTTCAATTGCTTTCCTCACTAGTTCACAGTTGAATTTTCTTACATCTTCAGTGATACTTTTTCTTACTGTCTTGCATAGCTCTATATATTCCACTTTGGAAGTCACATCTTCTTTAGTTGTCCTCATCTCTCTTCTTTTTTTGCATCAATATATATATATATATATATATATATATATATATATGTATAACATACGTACTGAGAGAACTAATTGAAAGAGCTATTGAATATGAACTTCCATTGTGCATGGCTTTTATCGATTATGAAAAAGCCTTTGATTCGGTGAAACCATCAGCAGTTACAATGGCTCTGAAATCCAGCGGTATTGAAGATGCATACATTCATATTATTAATAACATCTATGAAAATGCAAGTGCAAAGATTCGGCTGTTTGAAAATAAAACACACATAAAAATTGGAAAAGGAGTGAGACAAGGTGACACCATATCTCCGAAGCTCCTTAATGCCACATTGGAAAATGTCTTTCAATCACTGAACTGGGAAAACAAAGGGATAAAGATTAATGGAGATTATCTAACCCACCTTCGTTTTGCTGATGACGTAGTCATTTTTGCAACTACCCCATCAGAGCTGCAGAGTATGATCCAAGAACTTGCTGACAAGAGTAAAGAAGTGGTATTAAAATGAACTTTCAGAAGACAAAAGTGATGTTCAATGCTTTTACAAGAAATGAAGATTTATCGATTGATGGAGAAAAGCTGGAGACAACAGACACGTACGTTTATCTTGGACAGCAGATATCAAGTGAGGGTCACATTGGTGAAGAAATTAATCGGCGTACAAAACTTGCCTGGAGAGCTTTTGGAAGAAACAGCATAATTTTCAAGAGCAATATGCCATTATGTCTTAAAAGAAAAGTGTTTGATCAATGCATCCTTCCAGTGCTTACGTATGGTGCAGAGACGTGGACCTTAGCTAAAAGAGACATACAAAGGCTGCAAACAACTCAAAGCAGCATGGAGAGGTGCATGCTTGGTGTAACCAGTAGAGATAAGAAGAGGAACACGTGGATCCGAAAAATGACAAGAGTGGAAGACATCATGATCAGAGTTAAATCCCTGAAATGGCAATGGGCTGGACATACTGCCAGAAGGACAGACCATCGATGGACAGCCGAAATTTTAGATTGGATTCCAAGGGACAGGAAAAGACCCAGAAGAAGACCACATGGGAGATGGGTGGATGAAATTCGAAAGTATGCAGGGGTGACATGGAGGAGACTGGCACAAGACAGACCGTTGTGGAGGAAACTTGGGGAGACCTTCGTCCAGCAGTGGATTGATAATGGTTGACAATGATGATGATGATATAACATACGCATATACAGTATATATATACACCGATGAACCATTATATTATGACCACCTACCTAATAAGCAGTAGGAACCCCTTTAGCCTGCAAAACAGTGGCCACTCGGAGAGGCATCGATTCGATGAGGTGGCGATAGGTATACTGGGGTACTTGGTACCATAATGTCAGCAGCAGGTCCTCCAGTTCCCGTACATTTCGGGGAGATGGTGATTCAGCTCGAAACCGCTTTTCCAAGTCGAACGACAAACGCTGGATTGGGTGAATTTGGAGGTCAGAGCATTAACAGGAAGTCGCCAGCATGTTCCTCGAACCACTCCTGGCAGTGCGGCATGGCGTATTGTCTGTTTGTGACGGCCATCACCAGCAGAGAACACTGTTGCCATGAATGTGTGAACTTGATCCGAAACGATGTTCAGACGCCTGACAGTTGTCAAGGATTGTGCTATTGGGATAATGGGGCCTAAATGTGTCCCAAGAAAACATCCCACACAGCATGGCACCGCCGCCTCCGGCCTGTTTCCGCCCAACAGTGAATCCAGACGCCACAGCCTCCGTTGTTAATCGGCATACGCGCGCTCGGACGTCTACGTGGTGCACAAGGAATTTTGACTCTTCAGACCAGGCCACTTTCTTCCAATCATCCACGATCCAATCTCGATGATCTTGAGCCCATTTCATGCGTTGTTGGCGAAGACGGGCAGTGGGACCCGGCTGGGTCTTCGGCTACGCAGGCCCATGCGCAGAAGGCTGCGATGAACTGTGTGTTGTGACACATTGTCCTGATCACCACTGTTGTAGCTGCGGGAGATTTGTCTCACTGTGGCACTGCGGTCGCTGTGAACAATGCGCGACATTCTCCGCTACCCTCTGGCACCAATGAGCTGCGGACGACACACGGCTGGACGACGGTGCCATTTGTGCACCACTTTTTATACGTACTCACTGCAGCAGCACGTGAACAACCCACAAGCTGCGCAGTTTCCGAGATCGTAGTTCCGAGGAGCCGTGCCATCCACAATTTGTCCTTTATCAAACTCCGATAAATCGGAAGCTTTTCCCATTCTGACTCCGAACACTCCATTAACCGAAAGCCGGTCCTCGGGTTGAACATATACTGCTCTGTGCGGAGTATATACAGTATACAACCCGAGGACCGGCTTTCCGTTAGTAGAGTGTTCTAGAGCCTGATCTTAATCCCATAGCTGCCGCCCCGGTGGCGCAGTGGTCTAAGGCACTGGCCTCTGATCATTCGCCCGTAAGGGGTCCGGGTTCGAATCCCGGTCAGGCATGGATGTTGTGTTTGTCTTACGGCACTGGCTCTCTCCCTTCCCTGGAACCAGTGACCCTAAATTAGGGACGGGCGACTGCTTATAGCCCATTGAGTTGGTCGTTAAACCTCCAAAAAAAAAATCCCATAGGTGCTCTATGGGATTCAGATCAGATCTCTGTGCTGGCCAGTCCACACACGATACGGAATACAAGCCGTAACAGTCCTTGCTTTATGGCTCGGTGCATTATCTTGCTGATATCAACAAGGCTCGGTTCCATAGTATTGCCACAGAGTTGGTAGGGCATAATTGTCCAGAATATCAAGGTAGATGTGCTGGTTAACACGTTTGTCCACGATAACCAATGAGCCGGGACCATACCACGAAAAACACCCCCACGCGAGTACACTGCCAGCTCCAAACTTGACCGTAGGATCAGTACACTGTGGTAAATAGCGTTCCTCCGGCAGCCGCCATACCCACACACTGACATCAGACTGATGGATCGTGTGTCTGGATTCTTTTGGAAATGTGCAAGTGTTCCAGGATCCCGATTTGCCAGATCTTGTGGGCAATCACCTGCAGAGACTACCTTACAAATTTTCCACAAATAAAGTTGATCCGAGCTAAGATCTCCATAGTTAATGTCGGACTAAAACGAAAATCCAATTTTCTGGAAATTAACGATAGGAAGGTTTGCGCCCGTCTTCAGGCGCTTTCCAATCAATCCACTAAGTCCTCTTCTCTTGGACCTGATGTTTTCCCGTCGAGTGCTTCAGTGAGGCGGCGTAAAAGCAGTTCATTAAAATGAAGTTGACATATAATCCAGTGCACGGGAGAATTGAGCTTCTCTTTAAGGCGCCTAATTATACCTGCATTTGTGCCGGTATTAGTCACTTCCCCGTCACTTCCAATAAAGACTAACTCCGACACCTCAAAGGCCTTCTGGTCCAGTAAGCTGAAGATACCGTCGGAAATGTCCTTTGCACTCTTGTTCTTCGGTGCAAAATGTCTCAAATACACTGAACCCGGTTCTTCAACAAGTGTAATACGCGCCTCCCATTCTTTTCACTTGTGCCACTTGCCATCATCTGTTTGTGTGTTCGTAAGAGTTTCATCCCTTCTTCCGTCCAAAAATAGAGCTACAATCTTGCGACCAGTCAAGTTTACCTCATCTTGAATTGTTAGACGTGTCTTTCCCTTTATCCTTGTACTTTAAGAAGGTCAATAACAGATATACACTGCTGGCCACCCAAAATACAAAACCACAAGGACGCGAGATAGCAAAGCTAGATTTACTGGACACATAGCAGATACAAAGATAAAACGATTGAGCTTACAGGCCCGTGCGACTTGCGGAACACGCAGACATCAATAGTTCGTATGGCCCCCATGGCTGGCAATAACGGCCGCTACACGCCGCGGCATCGAACGAAAGAGGCTTTGGATGTGGGCTTGGGGTATTTCGGTCCAGGCTGCTTCCACGCGTTGCCACAGTTCATCAGGTGTAGCCGCGGGTGGTGCTTGCCGGGCCACTCAGTTGCCGATCAGCGACCAGACGTGTTCGATGGGCGACATATCGGGAGAGCAGGCGGGCCACGGCAGCATTGATACCTGGTGGGCCGTGAAGAATTGTTGCACGATGCGTGCCACGTGCGGGCGCGCATTGTCCTGTTGAAACGCGGACGCTGGCAGGTCCTGCAGGTAAGGGAGAACTACAGGCTCCAAAATGTCGGAGATGTAGCGGTGGCTGTTGAGTGTACCGGCGATGCGTACCAAAGGGGTGCGGGTGTCATATCCAATTGCGTCCCAAACCATAACGCCAGGCGACAGACCGGTATGGCGATGCATAATGTAGGCGTCATACAGTCTCTCGCCGCGGTGCCGCCACACGCGGATCCGACCATTGTGGTGTTGCAGGCAGAAGCGGGATTCGTCGGAGAAGGCAATGTCGTGCCATTACGTAGCCCAGGTGCGGCGGTCAACGGCCCACTGCCGTCCTACTCGCCGGTGTTGTAACGTCAATGGTAATCGGAGCAATGGGCGCCGTGCGACAATTCCCCGCTCCTGCAGACGACGTCGAACGGTACGTGCTGAAACATATTGTTGCGCAACACACCCTAATTCCTGCGCTAACGTTCGTGATGTGGCGGTGCGAGCCGTCAATGCCCGCCGCACAACATGCCGGTCCTCTCGTACGGTGGTGTGCCGCGGCTGCTGCAATCGCTCATGCCGGTCCGTCCGTCCCTCCTGCGCCCACCGAATCCGTACTCGCCTCACTGTGGCTGGATGTCGTTCCACACGGGCGCCGATGTCTCGGTACGATGAACAGCTGTCGCGATAAGCCACTATTCGTCCGCTGTCGAACTCCGAAATGTGCTGGAATGACTGCCGTATTCTGCGACGAGACATCAGGAAACTTCCCACGCACAGGTCCGGCAGCACAACACACTTCCACTACTTACACCCCCGCATTCTGTGTACCCTTCTTATATTGCTTCTTGGTGGCGTGCCGGACGCACATGATTTGTATATGCCATATGCCCTGCAATGCTAATCGTGTGAATGTCCTCTCGCGGGCGACGCATGCTGCGAATTTCAGACCAATCGGGTGCTTCCTTCTTGGTGTTGCATTTCGGGTGGCCAGCAGTGTATTACATTCTTTCGACTGAACCGGTTCACTTACATCATGAAGCAATGCCGACGCAAGATCAGCTGCCGCTGGATCGCTGATGCCTCGCCTATCGCACTTTCTAGAAAATGCAGAGCGTGTCATTTGACGCTTGGTTTTGAAGAGCGACGTGGAGTGAAATCGTAATCTTTCTCAGAGGCCAACAAATGACTAGGAACCGGCTCGTCTGATTTTCCTGCAGAATTAGTATTTGTATCCTCTTCTGAAGGATCATCCTCTACTCGCAGGGCCGATTTCAGTGATGCAGTTTTCTGTAATTTCCTACGAGCATGCTCTTCCCTATCTCTCTTTCGATCTGATCTTTTCTTCAGTACACTGGTGGTTTTTGCATCAAGCCCACATACTATCATTCTTCTGTTTGTTCTCTGGGCCATTAGAAAGTCTCGTTCTTTCACGGGTAACTTTTCTGCAGAGCTGCATTTGCAGGTTCTAAAACATTTGCAGTTGCATGAGCATATGTCAAAGATACGTTGCAAATCGGCACAAAATTGTTCAACCTTCTTTTGGTAGGTTTCATCCATTCTTGCAGCGTGTTTTTTCAGCTTTTGGAATTCAGTGTTGTATGCGGTAATACGCTTTACAACTGATTTGTGGAGCGATGTCGGAAGAGATGCTTGCTTCCATATAATTAGCTTTTTATCCGCAACAATACTTGCTATTTCTGCTGCAGCAGGCTCATAATTTGCACCTTTCTGCCTAAGAGTATTCCTCACAAGGTAGTAATGGCGCATTACATCTTCGTACGTAGGCAACACATTTTCATGCATCACCTTTTTAACTCCCGAGGATAGGGCAATCAGCTTTATTTCTTGTTTCAGCCATCTTAAGTAGTTGAACGACAAAACGAAAATGCCGGTACGCTCTAATCAACATCACTAGGAATGAAAGAAACTGTTGCATCATTATGACGCAAATCCGCCTACACTCCCACCCAAAAGGATCTGTGTGACTGTGATGAGATGACTCAGCGAGTTCGCAAAGAGAGCTCCGCTGTGAGGGAGGGTAGGGTAAGGTGAAGAAAGTAACAAAAACAAAGGAGAGCGCAAAGCAGCAAGCTATTTTTCCGCGACTCACTTATAAACGTGGAAAGAGCGATGACCTCTGTTTGATGTTCCTGGTCCACGTCAAATGTCTGTATTTATTATTCATTCGGCTTCTAATTATTTGTTCAGTTGCTGCTTACCATCTTTGGTGAATCCCCAGCATTGTGCGGGGCTCCAAGAATCCACCTGCTAAATTGGCTTGGCAGTTAGTGTGTGTGATTCTGGAGGAATGCGAGGCCGCTGTGATGCAGTGGATGCATATCCGGCCCGTAAATGGAAGACCCTGGGTTCGATTCCGGGGCCGCAGATGAAAAATTTTCCGTGACTCACTTATAAACGTGGAAAGAGCGATGACCTCTGTTTGATGTTCCTGGTCCACGTCAAATGTCTGTATTAATTATTTTAAGGGATCTTGGGAAGCCTAAGAAATTAACTCATGTCTGCTGAATTTTTACCCGTGTTTATACACTCAAAGGTGATATTAAATAAAATGGTGACACAGTGTTTTTTCATATTTACAAAATGGAGAAAGCGGGTGTTTTTAAACGATTTTTCCCTGTAACTTTCAAACTTCGAGCTTCTTGGGGAAGCCTAAGATATAGAATAATGGCATAGATATTTCGGGGATCATTTCAGTAAAAAAAATCGAAATTATTGCACATGGTGACGTTTCAAATGTAAAAAAAGTGTCACATGGCTCCACATACCTGTGGAACACCTTCCATCCCCTTATTGAGTCTTTCCAGCCCGTCTAGCTACTGCCCGCGCTGCACACGGTGGCAACTCTGGATATTAGCTGGTGGTCACAATAATGTGACTCCACCATGTATATTATAGTTCAAAGCAGATTTGTCCGTGTCGGGTCCGGGTCAGTTACAGATTTAGGTCGGACTGGGGTCGGGTCCGGGTCAGTTACAGATTTGGGTCTGGCTGGGGTCGGGTCCAATTATGTGACGTTCTGGTCTAGGTAGGGTCCGGGTCCAGATTTTTTGACCCGTTCCCACCTCTGCTTCCGGTAGCTACGGCCCTGTGTGGGAGTACTATGAGATGATGGATACATCACTGTAAAGATGAAGAACTAGAGAAAGCAAATTTATGTGGCAAACCGCATGTAGGGCAGACCTGTGATTACAACGAACCAGTTTTATCAAAAGCGTGTAGAAGAAATCAACCGACGAAACCGTCGCATAAAAAACAAAACAAATTGTCTCTGAACTAGACATTTCGAAAGAAAGGATAAAACACATTATCAGTGTTCTTGGATTTGAAAAGTGTGTTCCAGGTATGTATTGCGCAAATATCTGATAAATTGAAACTGCTGTCATAGTTGCCGCCATCGAGTGCCTGACGTTTATTGGCTATCTCAATTCTGTTATAGCCCAGATCTCGCTTCCAGCGATTTCCACTTGTTTCCTAAACTGAAGAAATACATCAAGGTTAGAATAAATCATCAACGCTTATTCACAATTAAATGTTTTATTAACATCGAGTATAGTTTCGCAGAGCGTTTGGCTCGGCATCATCAGGACGAGTGGAGCAAAAACATTCAAATCATTGTGACATCATGAGCGTTCTGACGGTCACGGATTTTGGTGAGTTGTTTCCACGCCCTTAAAAGAAATGGAGTCGACGTCATGTCGTTGACAAGCCGTGAAGAATTCCGGTATATGTGGAAAGCTTCTAATATATTAAACTTGATGGTCGAATCAGGTTTATCAATAAGCGTAGCGTTTCGAAACAAAAATGTATCGTTATTTTCGTAACAATATTGTGCCGTGTGAAGGAACACAAGACTTACTTACGGAACTATGAACTGAAGAAGTCATCAATAGCCTAACATTGTCACGAAAATAACCATAAATTTTCGTTTGGAAACGCTACGCTTATTGATAAACCTAATTCGACTATCAAGCTTAATATATTAGAAGCTGTCCACATAGACCGGAACTTTTCACGGCTTGTCAACGACATGACGTCCACTCCAATTATTTCAAGCGCGTGGAAACAACTCATCAAAATACACTGCCTGACATAGAAAATGCTACACCATGAAGGAATGCTCAAAAACAGACCAAACTGCACGCACAGATAGCCAAATTACAACAATTAAATCATTGTGACATAATGAGCGTTTTGACGGTCACGTACACTGTCTGACAGAGAAAATGCCACTCAACGAAGACGTGAACGCAGCGCCAAGCAAATTGAAGGGCGGGTGCACATGCAAGTGACTGCATTTGCAGGCCAATCGCACGAACGGTGCGCGGGATATAAGCGGACAACCAGCCCGTGAGGCCATCAGTAGAGACATCGTCACGGCCGTTAGAGGTGCGTCGTTCTGCTGTAATCGTGTCTGGAGAAAGAAGAAGGGGTGCCAATGCCGTTAAGACGGCGTCGTACGCGATTTCGTCAAACGTATGAGTTTACGAGAGGTGTCATCGTAGGCCTACGTACCGCCGGATGGTCCTTGCGTCGTATTGCGGAAGAAACTTAACTTGATGCCACAACCGTCGGTCGCATTTGGAGAAAGTGGTCTCATGAAGAATCTGTGCAACGTCGTAGGGGAACCTGGCATGGAGACGGACGTTCGAGTGCACCGGTCGTCGCATCCGTTGTCATGCCGTAGCGGACCCACGGCCACAACGGGCGACATTTTGCGGATTGTACGGGGAGGCTTGGATGCTCCGATATCGACACGGACAGTGTCGCGCCGATTGGTTGCGTCTGGTTTGCTGGCCAGCCCTCCGTTGTGAATGCTACCCTTTAATTGTCATTTAGTTGTCACGTACAGACTAGGCTACAGTGGCCGTACGCAGGATGATTAATAAGGAGTGTGGCCCCCATTTTGGGTGATACAGCGTTGAATTCGACGTGGCATCAAGGCAATGAGAGTCCGAATAGAGTCCTGGGGTACCGTGGACCATGTGGTGTTGATCCGACTCCACAGTTCATCTTCATTTTGCGGGGATGGGATTGTATCCGACCTACGTCCAATCGTGTCCCACAGATGTTCGATGGGCGAGAGGTCGGGGGTCGTGCTGCCACGGAAGTATCCACACACCGTGTAAAGCATTCAGGCTTATCCGAGAGGTATGCGGCTGGGCGTTATCCTGTTGCAAAACGGCGTTTGGGATGACCTGCAGACACGGTTGTGCCACGGGCCGCAGCACCTCGTGCCGTCAATATGCCCGTATTGTGTAACAGCATTGAGCGGCTATTGGCGTTGATAGCACTACACACCATTATTCCACGTTGCCGGGCCGTGTGATGCTCCGCAATGGCGGAGGAATCCGCCCGTTGGCCACGTCGCCTCAAGACTCTCACACGGGAATCATCCGTTCTGAGACAGAACCGCTATTCATCGCTGAACACCACACTGTTGCATTCGGAACCCCACGCAGCTCTGGGGCGACTCCACGCCAAGCGGTGACGACGGTGACTCACTCTTAAGGGTAGCCTTCACAACGGACGGCTGGACAGCAAACCAGACGCAGCCAATCGGTGCGACACTGTCCGCGTCGATATCGGAGCATCCCAAGTACACTCCGCAAAATGTCGCCCGTTGTGGCCGTGGGTCCGCTACGCCATGACAACGGATGCGACGACCGGTGCACTCGAACGTCCGTCTCCGTGCTCCGGTTCCCCTACGACGTTGCACAGATTATTCATGAGACCACTGTCTCCAAATGCGACCGACGGTTGTGGCATCAAGTTGCGTTTCTTCCACAATACGACGCAAGGACCATCCGGTGGTACGTAGGCCTACGATGACACCTCTCGTAAACTCATCCGTTTGACGAAATCGCGTACGACGCCGTCTTAACGGCATTGGCACCCCTTCTTCTTTCTCCAGACACGGTTACAGCAGAACCACGCACCTCTAACGGCCGTGACGATGTCTCTACTGATGGCCTCACGGGCTGGTTGTCCGCTTATATCCCGCGCGCCGTTCGTGCGATTGACCTGCAAATGCAATCATTTGCATGTGCAGCCGCCCTCCAATTTGCTTAGGCGCTGAGTTCACGTCTTCGTTGTGTGGCATTTTCTCTGTCAGGCAGTGTACGTGACCGTCAGAACGCTCATGATGTCACAATGATTTGAATGTTTACGTTCCACTCGTCCTGATGATGCCGAGCCCAACGCACTGCGAAATTAGACTCGATGTTAATAAAACAATTAATTGTGAATAAACGTTGATAATTTATTTGATCTCAACATCACAAGTGCGTAGTCTTAAATTATATATACACTGTCGAGTCACATTATTGTGACCACCAACTAATATCTAGAGTAACCGCCATTTACAACGCGGACAGCAGCTAGACGGGTCACAAATGACTCAATAAGGGGCTCGAAGGTTTTCACAGGTATTTGGACCCATGTTGACTGCAGTGCATCTGACAACTGCTGGAAGTGTGCGTGGTGGGGGGTCGATAGAGCGAACAACATGATCGAGGTGGTCTCACAGATGATCAATTGGAGTTAAGTCTGGGGAATTAGAGGGCCATGGAAGTACTTCGATGCCTTCATCGTGCTCTTCCAACCACTCTAGGAAATTTCTAGCTGTGTGACACGTCGCATTGTTGTTCTGGAAGATCCCATCCGCTCCAAGGAAAACAATCAGCATGTATGGGTGTACGTGGTCTGCAAAGATGGATTCATAACGAATTTGGTCTATAGTGCCTTCCACAGGTATGAGTGGAACCATAGAATGCCACGAAAACATTCCCCAGACCATTACGCTGCCCCACCAGCTTGTGTTCTGTCAGGAACGGTTGAAGAGTGTTTGTTCTCCGATGTTTCTCGCCTTATGCGACAACGCCCATCCGTTCGATGAAGCAGAAAACATGACACATCGGAGAAGGCAATACTTTTCCAATCAGCGGAGGCCCGATTCCGATACTGCCGTGCAAATATAAGCCTTTTCTGCCGATGCACCTTCGTTAGCATAGTGCAGGGACCATCTATCTGCATCGGAGCCCCATATGCAGCAGGGATCGCCGAACTGTCGTGTGACATCGTCCCACACAGGTCAACGTTACCGGGATATCCTGGACGACCATTTGCTCCCGTTTATGAGTCTTCAGCATCCCACTGGGGACCTCATCCTGCAACAGGACAATGCACCGTGTTATCGCTCCCGAATTGTATCCGAACGGTTGGATGAACACTCCGCCGACGTGACCTCGTTTACTTGGCCAGCTAGATCACCTGACCTCAATCCCATCTAGCACATCTGGGATGCCATCGAGAGAGATGTTCGAGGCTCTGACCCCCTCCATCAAATCTTCGTGAACTGTGGGAATGGCTTCCCAACGCTTCCAGTGTTTTGTCGAGTCGATGCCGAGACGAATCGCCGCCGTCATCAGGCAAAAGGTGGTGCTACACGTTACTAGACAGGTATCTCTAATTCAATTGCTCTTCAGTGTACTACCATCTCCCCCCCCCACACACACACACTCCACCCGAAAGAGGGCCGGGGCATCACCCTCAGGTCAGCCGGGACCATGTAGGCAGTCCTCCCATGAAGAACGTGCATTTGAGAAATCCCAGACAATTTGGTGTGTGGAACGTTACATCACACACATTTATTTTTCGAAGCGCTTAAGAAGGGATTCTCATTTTTCCTGTCTCGTCGTGTGGAAAGAATATCACACCATTGCGAGAAACCTAACAGCTAGACCAACCTGGAAGTTCGGGCGTCAATATGACGAAGTAAATTTCCCCATCATCTGGATTCCAATGGCAGGATTCGAATCTGCAACTCTCGGCTTCGGAGCTCCGAGTGCTATCCACTATATTACACTGGCATCTGCCTTTATCTCATGTGCGTTCTGCGGTGCAGGCACGTCACATATGAAATTCATAGTTCAACGCAATTTGGTTCGGATGGGGTCGGAAAGAAGAAACATATGAATTCGTGTCACAAATTTTAGATTTGATTCCAGTGTAATTATAAAGCACAGCTCCCATCACCTAAAGAAGTGATTCGCTGGTGAACGTGCTGACCGAGTGATTGCTTTATAAGGCATGCCGTCATTTTAAGGACGAAAGAAGGCACCAGGAAGTTATACACAGGCCACCGTTACCCCTCTAACATCCCCTCCCTCTCCAATTTCCACAGGTACACCCACAAAAAATCTCCACATTCCTCCGTTTAAAAGTGTATAACACACACACACACACACACACACACACACACACACACACACACTCAGTAGGCAAAACATTACAGATGAGGCGATGGACAGATGGCATAGGCATCCCCCCGCGCAAAGTGGAAGAGACCCAATCCGAACGCAAGCGATAAATAGGCGGGCAACAGGGCTTCCCAATATTGTACCGCAATCAACGAACACTGGTAAACGTGCTGATCTAGCGACTTTGATCGTGGGCTCATTTTTGGCGCGAGACAGATGGGGAATTCTGTTTCAGCTGGTACGGTGTATGTCCACTGGTTGTTATTCATGGTAACGTGAACTCTGTGCTGTATAGAGATATCCTGGATAACTCCATACTCCCAACGTTGTGGCAGTTCTACTGTCTCGACGATTGCTTCCTTCCAGGACAACAAAGCCACTTGTCATGTTTCCAGGGCTACAATGGAGTGGTATGAGGAAAATCAGATCTTGCGGATGAAATGGCTTGCTCAGGGCCCTGACCATAATACCACTGAACATCCATGAACTTGAACGAAGAATAATGTCTATACCAACACGGCCTTCTTCACTGACAGAGGTGGTCGATGTACTCAAGATGGAATGGAGGAACATTCCGCTCTCCATACTCCATGGCCTTGTGGACACTTTACCTCGACGGATGACTGCGGTAATATCTGCAAATAGAGGATCTACCCTCTACAGATGTGAATACAATACTGTTTTCCTATTTACTTACAGTGTCAAATCACTTTTGTCTAGATTAGTGTATTTCAAAGTATGTATTATCGTATGCAAGAGTTTGTCCCCAACTTTTTGCAAGTTATTCAATCCTGCCAAGGTCCCATGACTACACTTAGAGGAGAATTCCTCATACCAGCTTTGAACGTCATCACAATAAGCGAAGTGCCTACCATGAAGATTAAATGCACCATCGCCAAAAACTGGTGATAACTAGAAGGTGCTAAGTCGGGGCTGTACATTGGGTGTGGTAGGAGCTCGATTCCGTCAATTTCGCGAAGCTTTATCTAAGTCTGAATGGCGGTATAAGGCTTGGTGTTGTCCTGTTGAAAGGGTTCACACATTCGGTTAACTAAAGCAGCGTATTGCTGCTTCAGTTTGTCTTACATCTAATTCAGCTGCTGGGAAAAAACGGAACGAGTTCAAAGTGGATCATACCCTCGTAGCAAGGCTGCCGTCGTAGTTCCATCAGAAACGCATTATCCCCTTTTTTACGCTTTTACAAGCGTAGGTTGAAGAAGCGTATATGCTCCAGTTCTGTCTGTCTGCTCGTCCACACAATAACTCGGGTAAAAATGGTTCGATTTCGATAAAATTTTAGTATGTGGTAGGAGACCACCTGGGGACGAACCCTATTGAAAATGGACGAAATTGGGGTCAAAGGTCAGGACATACGAGCGGGATCTATTCTATTTCCCTTAAGCGTCATAACTTGCGTAAAAATGTTTCGATTGCGACAAAATTCAGTATGTTGTTCCGGAACTAAACTGAACCGGTTCTGTTAAATATAATCGAAATGGGGTCAAAGGTAACACAGGAGCGAGATTTATTCCACAGCTATTATTCTCATAACTTGAGTAATGATTTCTGGTATGTTGGAAAGCGTATCATAAACAATGCATTCCATGATTTTACTAACATGTTTACGCCTTCCAACCGTAAGTTGAAGAAGCGTATATGTTCCAGCTTTGTCCGTCTGTCTGGCTGTCCGCACGATAACTCGAGTAAAAATGGTTCGATTTCGATGAAATGTTAGTATGGGGTAGGGGACAACCTTGGGACGATCCCTATTGAAAATCGACGAAATGGGGTCAAAGGTCAGGACATAGGAGCGGGATCCATTCCATCATCCTATCATAATTTACGTAAAAATGCTTCGATTGCGACAAAATTTTATCATGTTGTTCCGGAAGTATATTGAACCAATTCTGCTTAATATCATGGAAATGGGATCAATGGTCAGGGCACAGGAGCTATATTTATTCCACAGTCATTATCCTCATAATTTGTGTAATAAGTTGAGTAATGATTCCTGGTATGTTGGAAAGCGTATCATAATCAATGCATTGCATGATTTTACTAACTTGTTCACGCTTTCCAACCGTAAGTTGAAGAAGCGTATATGCTCCAGCTTTGTCCGTCTGTCTGCCTGCCCGCACGATAACTCGAGTAAGAATGGTTCGATTTCGATGAAATTTTAGTATGTGGTAATGGACAACCTGGGGACGAGCCCTATTGAAAATGGACGAAATGGGGTCAAAGGTCAGGACATACAAACGGGATCCATTCCATCACCCTATATGCGTCATAATTTACGTAAAAATGCTTCGATTGCGACAAAACTTTATGATGTTGTTCCGGAAGTATACTGAACTGGTTCGGTTTAATATCATCGAAACGGGTCAAAGGTCAGGACACAGGAGCGAGATTTATTCCACAGTCATTATCCTCATAACTTGACTAAAAATGCTTCGATTGCGACAAAACTTTAGTATGTTGTTCCAGAAGTGTACTGAACCAATTATGTTTAATATCACTGAAATGGGGTCAAAGGTCAGGGCACAAGGGTGAAATTTATTCCACAGCCATTATCCTCATAACTTGAGTAAAAATGCTTCTATTGCGACAAAACTTTAGTACGTTGTTCCTGGGATATACTGAACAAATCAGCATTCAGGTTACGGGTGAGGGTTTGTCTGCGCGCGATTTCTGGTATGCTGGAAAGCGTATCAAAATCAATGCATTGCATGATTTTATTAACTTGTTTCAAGAAACGGCCACGTTTGAAGTAAGGTAATGCTGGTTCATCTGTGTCCCACCCCTGTTTGGAAGTGTCTGAATCACCAAGGTAGATCTGTTTCTCATTCTTAGTAACTATCGCTTGATAAACCGAGTGTCTCCCGGATTCTTTAGCAGTCTAGCAGACCTCGACACGGTGCAGCCTGGGCTGTGGTCATATCATGTGTCACCTTAAATACTTCTGAGCTTTAGCAGATGGCAAGCCATGGTGGATTTGGAAACTCCTAGTTGGGACAGTTTTCAAGTGCTGGTTGTTGAATTTTAATGAACAACCAACACATCATTTTTCAATCAACCACAGATGAACCTTCCGAATCTTTCTTCCCCTCTTAGTGTACAGTACGTAGCCAGCCGAATACTCATGGACCCATATTTGCGCTCATCAAATGACCGCAATACTTTCGTCTTCGTTTCTTTTTCAGACTATACTTCACTTCAGCCACTTTAAACCCATGCTTCCTTTAGCGGGGCAAAACAACCAAGATTTCAAACTTCGTGATCATTTTGTACAATGCGATGAACGTTCTGTGTACATTACGAAACACGTGTATCATACTCGAAGCAGTTCTTCACGCAAAGAGCTCTTCTACGGTTTGCAACATCGACTGTGTTTCTCGCTTAGACTACGCAAATGCAAAAACGCTACGATTTTTTTCGAGAAAATGATGTTATAAAGATAAAGAGAAGTTCAAATAGGAGATCCAGCCCTGCGATAGCGTCTCGAAACTTGTCTTCTGGTAGGAAATGAATGATGTACAGAGCTTTTTATTTTATTCTACCAATGTTAAGTGTACAACGGCCGTCCCATAAAAACTGAAAGTAAAATCACACAAAATGAAGAAATATAGGTACAGCAAAATATATGTTATTCTTCCTCAAAGTATCTTCCCTCGGATGATATGCAACAGCCCCATTGTTCAGTCCATTTTTCAAAGCATGTAGCGAAGGCATTTTGTGGAAGCTGTTTTAGCGACCCCTGTACAGCTTGAATAACGTCAGCATCTGTGTTGAATGTTGCGCCACGGAACTTCTCCTTCATTGTTGGAAACAACCAGAAATCGCACGGGGCTAAATCAGGACTGTAGGTAGGCTGTGGCATGATTTCAATGCTGCATTTCGTAAGAAACTGTTGAACACAAGCAGCCACATGTGGGTGTGCGTTATCATGGTGTAGGGTCCACTTGCCCACCAGTTTCGGTTGCTTAATCGATATGTGTCGTCGCAGATGCTTCAAGACTGAAATGCAATACTCAGTATTGACAGTAATCTGTGGAGGAACGGCAGGCTGGTACGCTACACCTTTATGATCAAAGAAAATTATCATCATCACCTTCCCAGATCTTCTTGCAGGATTTTCCAAACAGTATTAGCAATACGCTCCGTAACAGCACTTTCAGGTCAATCAGGCCTAGGAGCGAGTTCTGCCGACAAACGCCCTTTTTTGAAATCATGGTGCCATCTAAAACTCGTTGACTCACTCAAACATTTATCTTTGTAAGCTTTTTTCATTAAATCTTCTGGAGCCATTTTGCCCAAAGGATAGCAAAATTTTATCGCACAACGCATTTCACTTCTTGACTCTTAATCACTCACCTTCATAGCTGTATGGCGAAATGCAGACGTGCCTTAAACAACTGCGCAATAACAAAACCAGAATCGTCTGCCACGGCTAATAACTGTTGCCATAGATACTTCCTTAATTCAGTTAGTCGTCTGCGTGGTTATTTTTCCCCTTCGCACTGTTGCCAACTCTAAAAAAATTACTCTCAGTTTTTATGGAACGGCTTTTGCAGCAAGATTTGAAAAAAGTCTCTGCACATCGCTTTTCAGCTATCAACTAAAAACCAGATAAAATCTTCTCTGGTGCAAATTACTTAATGGCCTCTTTCTAGTTTTCAACTCAAAGTCAGATCGTACCTTTTGATTCAGGTCGTTACATGAACCTAAGGTGTCATACGAAATGTTGTGAAGCTAAGTCGTCTTGCAGTGAACTCGCGTATGCTTCTCTTTTGCAGCGAAGTTTTCATTCGATTTACAGTTTCAATGATCGTCGCCTTAACAGAGTCGTTTCCCAAAATTTCGAATGTCACGTGAGCAATTCAGTTGATGATGAAAATGTTTTAACTTCGGAAAGATACTGCGAGCAGCAGAAAGAATAAAAACGAAGGGAAAAGCGCTGGTGAATGAAAATTACCTGTCAACTCAGAATACATCTGTTAAAATAAGACAATTCTAGGGAAAGGTCGGGGAAACGAGATTTGTCGTAAAAGAACATTACGACACTGAGAGAATGGTATTAAAGAGAATATGAAAAAAAAAAAGCTGTTTAAACAAGATAAACGGAACAAAAAATATATATCTCCGCTTAGAATCTTCACTCGAATTCTAAAGTGCGAGAAAAAAAGCCGGATTGCGTGATTCTTTTTTCTCATCTCCCACCTTTATATATATATTTAGTGATTGGTGTTTGCATGTGGGTCCTCGCTCAATGCTTTCGTGAAGACAGATGTGAAATGGCGGTCTGAAACACTCGATTCTAGACTGCCACGTTTTTCGCGCTTTCCCTTATCATTCCCGAACTGTTACAAAATGCATCCAGTAAAACGTTTTAAAATATTGCTTTTCCCGCGAGTAGGAATCGAACATTACAAAAGATTAAAGCTTCACTGCGATCTGTAAGATTGCCGGCTGCACTTGAAGACGAATGGGTATCCATTCAGAATTTTAGTACGAGCTTCCATAGGACATGTTTTTCTTCTTTCTAGGAAGTTAATGTTCTATCCATTAAAAAAAGGGGAGTCACACTCACGATTTCGAATGAATGTTGGCTAGAGCAAATGAAAGGGAAAAAATTGGAGTAGGAGGGGTAAACATTTGCCATTAGCTGAAGCTCAGTCAGGATATAATTGCGTGAAAACACTGAAGCTTAGGCAAAGCGAAATATTTTTGGACTTTGTAGCGTTTTAGCTTTAGATAGCTGTGAGTTTACGAGATAATTTTGTAGCTTGCTAATGTTGGTAGTGTAGTTGAACATATTAGGTCTTTCGGGAAGTGAGTGGACTCTTTCAAAACTTACAGTTTCTGTTATAGCCAAGCAATGATCGCAATACTTGAGAGTAATTATTAGTAGCTATCAATAATACTCTCCCACACTGTGTGCAGTTCAGGAACACCATTAAAAGTGCCAGGAAAAATGTCTGTGATCCGGAGATTCAAATTCTGTTTGTCGCTGCATCGAGTTTGCCATTTGTTGCCATTAGAAAAGTGAGTGCCATACATCTCCCTTTTCGAATGGCCAAAACAGTTGAAATCGCATGAATCTATATATCCGGTGAACACGGTGAGCGGCCGTCTCAGTAGCCCAGTGATTTAAACGCTGGCTGCTGACCATTCCTCCGAGGTGGGCCCGGGTTCGTATCCCGGTGAGGCATGCATGTTGTGTTTGTTCTATGGCACTGACTCTCTTCCTTCCCTGGAAGCAGTGACCGTAAATTAGGGACGGGCGATTGCTTATAGCTCTTCGTGATCGCGGTGGTTGTCAATACCCCCCCCCCCCCCCAATACAGTGGATGCGGCAACTTCACCAAAACGTTCTGTTCAATGAACAGCCGAACAATCCGGGTCTTCTTAGGCCGTGTGTTGTCGTGTATGAGAGTAGGTCGTTGCACACGATGTCGCAGTGCTCATGGCAGGATATGCTCCTCTAGAAATCATTTATACTACTTTGATGTCATGGCTATGTACAAACCATACATCTTCCTAAAAGCCATGCCACCAGTATGATTTTACGCTCATTCAACTTTGTGGCATGGTAAAGACGCCGTAGATTTTTTGGGTTGAACCCAAGACCGTGACAATGTTGCCTGGGTGCGTAAAATTCCACCCAACTTTCATCTAAGCAGAGGAATCTTGTGAGCACACTACAATTGGCGATGATACCACGCAAGGTTACTCTGTGCAATTTCATAACGGAATTCCTTCTATGTCATTGCTATTGTGTGCGGTACCCACGTCACTAAGTTGCTCATTAGGCCTAAATCTTCCGTCAGCACCAAAGTTGGAAACGGGTCAATAATTTTGGACCCGGAACCGACACTGATCCAGAAATCACATAATCGGACCTGACCCGGATTTGACCCGGACAAATCTGCTTTGAACTACAAATTCGAGACTCAATTTATAATTATACATCATCATATATATACTGTATATAAATAAAGCCTACGATAATCTCAATGTAAGGAAGCTGTTCTACAATAATGCAATTTTTTTCCCATCCACAGGCACCAGTCTATTGTAAGTTTTAAATATGTTAAGACCTTAGGGTCAATAGTTAAAAACTACAAACTTAACTCTTCGAGCTACATTCCTGTAATTACTACTTGTTCTTGTGATGAACATAAAGAAACAGTTCACTATGATAAGAATTACAACCATATTATCACCGGAAACTTGAGTTATGTTGAAAATGAAAAGCTTAGGAATTTATTAGAGTATGGCTCTAAATTCAGACCTTCCTTCACAATTTCCAAAGAAAGGATTCTTGAGAGCTTCACTCAAGATGTAAATAAGTACATCGTAAAAACCAGTTTAACGTACAATCAGCCTATTGAGGCCTTCGCAGAATGGAAATATAATATAATCAATAGCTTCACCGGTGAGTTGGCAGGTCTGGACTTTTGTTTCGACAGAAATCTCTTTTTCTCTGGAGAAGCTAAAAGGTCACTCTCCAAACTACAAGACCAATTTATTTTACCACTACGGATAAAGCTAGCAATAATTTTGCAATTATCTGTAAGAAGTTCTATTTTGAATTGTTAACTATGGAACTCAATAATAGAGTAACATACGAAGCCCGTAAGTTATTCTACCAAGCAGTTAGAAAATCCGTTTAAGGCATTCTTCAAGAAACTTAAAATTCCACAAACTAGAAGATATGGGCCTGAATTTCCATTTCTTTTTGAATCGGTTAAGTTTCATAAGGATCCTGTAAAGTTCAGGTTCATAGCTAGTGGAGTAAGGAGTCATAAAAGAAAATAGATCTTGCTTTTGAAGATGTCTTAAAGAAGGTTTTGAAACACATTAGAAACTGTTCTAACTTGATGTACAGAGATTTTTGGATAATTAATAATAATGCAGAAGTAATTTCTACTATACTCAAAGTTTGTCCCCTAGATATTAATAGTTATGATTTTGAAAACCTATATACTAATCTGCCTCTATCAGATATAATCACTACCTTTAAAGAGCTGTATGCAGAATTTAAACTTAACCAATTTGTTGATGTAGGAACTTGGAACTCTTATCTCAATTGCTGCATAAAAAATAACCATATCTTATATAATAATACTCTCTATAAGCAAGTGAACGGTATTCCAATGGGAACATCAACGTCCACAAATATCGCTAATCTATTCCTGTTCTTTAAGGAATATAAATTCATTAAAAATCACCCCACCTGCTCAGATAACTACCTTTACACTTTTAGATATATTGATGATCTGCTGTGTATCAATAATTCAGAAGTTATAGAGAGTGATTTTGATAATATCTATCCTAGCTCTCTTAACTTATGTAAAACCAACCACAGTAATCAGGAACTTGAGTTCCTAGACTTAAGCATTAAGCTCAACAGAGGTAACCCATCTATTAGCCTCTTTGATAAAAGAGTTAATTTTCCTTTCAAAGTAATTAAATATCTACACTGGAATAATAACATTTCAACCAAAGTAATTGAGAATGTACTAATTTCTCAGGTCCTAAGAATTTCAAGAATTTGCAGCAACAATTTGGATTTCAATTACCACATTAATATACTATTAGAAAGTTTACTAGAGAACGAAATTCCTTCTTCTTTCATCAAAAGAACTTTAAGAAAAATTATTCTGAATAATAGAGTAAGGTTGGCAGATCTGCTTTAATTTTCTACACAGTTAATAATATGATTCTGACCAATCAAAGCCGTAAGGAAGTTGGCTAGAGAGGATGCTATTAACTACCTAAAGGAACCTTAGTGCTATGGATATGACGGTCCTATTAAAACAAAAATTAAATAATATAAACAAAATCACAAAAAAAGCTTAAAAATCTGTTTATAAAAGAAAATAAAAACAAATAAAAAATAAAAAAAGAAAACTAGTTATTCATCACTAGGATAGCTATACTAAAAATAGTAAAACCAACATTAAAATTAATAAGATTCTGATTAATCTATAGAAGCTCACTAAGGTGATTTAATACATGCAAAGATTATTAAATAAACTGCTCGTGTATTTTATAATATTTCTCATGTATTCTGGAGAGTTAATTCTGCTCATTCTGATCATACAGATCCACAGTCTTAAGTTTATATATTTTTTTCTCTGGTTAAAATCTCCGCGCGTTGGTTTCTTGCTGTATGAGGAGGCCATCAGCCCCACCCTCACTGCCCCCCAGCGTCTAGGGAATGGCGGAAGGGGTCAGCCATGTTCTCCTCTTGTGAGGAGAAAAGTTTTTGTCACACAAGAGGTAAGCTCTCTTCCTTGTTTTTGGGTTCTAGGTTTTATAAGTTCAATGTTTGTACTTTATGTACCTTTTCTCTGTCGTTTTTTAGCTTTTCAGCTTTTAAGCATTGGTTTGTCTGTTAACATTTATGCGGGTTTTAACTCTTACTTTTCTTTGTAACTTTGAGCGTCTTTTGGGGTACCTAGGAACAGAAGAAGGCTAAGCTTGTTCCTTTTCTATGCGCTGTCTATGCGCTGTTTTTCAAAGTAGTTAAGTTCTTAATAACTAATTAATTATGCACTTAAAGCACTGCTGAAATACTTTGTACATATTGCAACTAACTGTTTAAGGTTTATAACTTTCACAAAGTTTTCTTTAGTTAATTATTATCTTTAACTTATTCTCGTTTTCGTGCTGTCATAAGTTGTAGAGTAGGGGGGTTTTAGACTCAAGTTTTCTTTCAAAAATCTGTTCGTTATAAATTAACATTTCCTTTTTTAATTGCAATGTAAAATTTGGATTTCTTTTGCATTGTTTTTCAGGTTTAAATTCTCTCTCAAACGAACTTGGAATTTCGTTATAGCTGAAAATCATTTCTATTTATTATGTCACTCTCACAGCTTGAGTTCTCTTTAATCTTCTTCTCTCTGTTTAATAGTAACAGATGAAGAGCATGGGTCGGGCCATGAAGGTTAATGGATGCAAGCGAAATTGTTAACTAGTGCTAGGTCATGCTACTCTACGGAGGACATGACTTATATATATATTTTTTAAACTATTTTAGGTGGGAATGTTACTTGCATCTATGGCCTTGCAGAAACCCATTTCCAACTAGGTCTTTAATGGAAGTGAGAAAATGCAGAGTTTTTGCTGGTCCTTGATAAAGCCAAGGCTCAGTATTCTCGACACCTTCTACATTCAGTTGTTTTATTTTATTTTTTTTATCTTTTCTCCTTTTACTCACACAGGTAGATACATAACCTTTTCTATGTTGTATTAGGTGTGAGTCAAAATTATATATGTATTTTTTTGCTTAGGTATCTTCTTTATAGAATGTGAATTCTGAATTTTCAAAACTGCTGCGTTGCGCGTTTTGATTTTCAGGTTATTTTGCACCCTTCGTTTTAAATTCTAAAATTTTTTCCTTAGTCTTCAGTTTTGCTCTTAAGTAACTAATTTCAATTTATTATTTAGCAGCTCATGCGCAAATTCTAGTTGAAATGTTTTATTATTATTATTATTATTATTTATTTTTTTTTTATTACTATTTTTTTCACTTGAGGTTTTTTTTTCATTTTCTAATTTTTCTTTTTAGTATGTTTTGGATGCAGCTTTTTGGAGTGTAGTTTATACTCGAGTTTGGTCTTTTCTTGGACTGCTTATTTCTAAAAGTTTTTCCTAGTTGGTTTGCTCAGAATTTGTATGTTTTGGCCCAAGTGGAGTTCTAAGGACGATGAAAGGATTGGAGGTCAGCTCAGATATTTTAAGTCCTCCCGCTCGGTTAGGCTAGCACCCTTTCCCATAGTGTATGAACTCGCTGGCAAAGGTAACCTAAAGTTATGAAATGACAAACGTTGTTTGACATGTAAATCTGCAGATCCTAACCTGTATTCTTCTGTTGAGGATAATTGCTCCAACAAGTTTTGCAAAGCCTACAATACCATCTATAAGCTCACCTGCACTGTCTGCAACCTTAGCTATATTGGCCAAAGTAAAAATCCTCTTCATCTTAGGATTAATGGTCACAGGTCTCTAGTAAACAAGTTCTCTAATTCAGGAGTGAACCCCTCCACAAACGCCAACCAGTACTCTACCTTTGAATTAGAGCATTTCCATACTCATGGTTTTGACAAAGTGAAAATAGAGGTACTACATATTATTCCTGACCTCTATGCTCGGCTAGAAACTGAATCCCTTGAAATTTTGCAGCATCAGTCTCTTTATCCCTATGGCCTTAATTCCACTCTATCTGACAATAAGCATAATCAGCATAAATTTTCAATTCGTGAACTCTTCTTTCTTGTTAATAATAAGAGCTGCTCTAGAGGTAATAGAGGACGGAGGTTATTTCGCACATCAAGCAAAGTTGATTTTGCTAACTTGCTAAAAACTCTGGAAAGCTTTAAAACTGGCACTAATTTTGTTAAAAATACTTACAAAATTCTCAAGTCCTTCAAGCACTCTGTCCTTAAATGTTTTTCAAATTCTGGAATGAAACTGCTGACCATGTTGATAAGCATGTTTTTGCTTTGGTTCTGGACATTCTTAAACATATTCTTAAAGATAAAATTTCTCTTAAAGATTTTTCCAGTAATTTTGTTACCATCAGGTTCCTAAATAAAGCCTACGATAATCTCAATGTAAGGAAGCTGTTCTACAATAATGCAATTTTTTTTTCCCATCCACAGGCACCAGTCTATTGTAAGTTTTAAATATGTTAAGACCTTAGGGTCAATAGTTAAAAACTACAAACTTAACTCTTCGAGCTACATTCCTGTAATTACTACTTG
Source organism: Macrothele yani (assembly GCA_039090855.1). NCBI lineage: Eukaryota > Metazoa > Arthropoda > Arachnida > Araneae > Macrothelidae > Macrothele > Macrothele yani. The sequence continues at coordinate 38,061,822 of CM077016.1, forward strand.
TTCTTGTGATGAACATAAAGAAACAGTTCACTATGATAAGAATTACAACCATATTATCACCGGAAACTTGAGTTTTGTTGAAAATGAAAAGCTTAGGAATTTATTAGAGTATGGCTCTAAATTCAGACCTTCCTTCACAATTTCCAAAGAAAGGATTCTTGAGAGCTTCACTCAAGATGTAAATAAGTACATCGTAAAAACCAGTTTAACGTACAATCAGCCTATTGAGGCCTTCGCAGAATGGAAATATAATATAATCAATAGCTTCACCGGTGAGTTGGCAGGTCTGGACTTTTGTTTCGACAGAAATCTCTTTTTTCTCTGGAGAAGCTAAAAGGTCACTCTCCAAACTACAAGACCAATTTATTTTTACCACTACGGATAAAGCTAGCAATAATTTTGCAATTATCTGTAAGAAGTTCTATTTTGAATTGTTAACTATGGAACTCAATAATAGAGTAACATACGAGCCCGTAAGTTATTCTACCAAGCAGTTAGAAAATCGGTTTAAGGCATTCTTCAAGAAACTTAAAATTCCACAAACTAGAAGATATGGGCCTGAATTTCCATTTCTTTTTGCAACGGTTAAGTTTCATAAGGATCCTGTAAAGTTCAGGTTCATAGCTAGTGGAGTAAGGAGTCATAAAAAGAAAATAGATCTTGCTTTTGAAGATGTCTTAAAGAAGGTTTTGAAACACATTAGAAACTGTTCTAACTTGATGTACAGAGATTTTTGGATAATTAATAATAATGCAGAAGTAATTTCTACTATACTCAAAGTTTGTCCCCTAGATATTAATAGTTATGATTTTGAAAACCTATATACTAATCTGCCTCTATCAGATATAATCACTACCTTTAAAGAGCTGTATGCAGAATTTAAACTTAACCAATTTGTTGATGTAGGAACTTGGAACTCTTATCTCAATTGCTGCATAAAAAATAACCATATCTTATATAATAATACTCTCTATAAGCAAGTGAACGGTATTCCAATGGGAACATCAACGTCCACAAATATCGCTAATCTATTCCTGTTCTTTAAGGAATATAAATTCATTAAAAATCACCCCACCTGCTCAGATAACTACCTTTACACTTTTAGATATATTGATGATCTGCTGTGTATCAATAATTCAGAAGTTATAGAGAGTGATTTTGATAATATCTATCCTAGCTCTCTTAACTTATGTAAAACCAACCACAGTAATCAGGAACTTGAGTTCCTAGACTTAAGCATTAAACTCAACAGAGGTAACCCATCTATTAGCCTCTTTGATAAAAGAGTTAATTTTCCTTTCAAAGTAATTAAATATCTACACTGGAATAATAACATTTCAACCAAAGTAATTGAGAATGTACTAATTTCTCAGGTCCTAAGAATTTCAAGAATTTGCAGCAACAATTTGGATTTCAATTACCACATTAATATACTATTAGAAAGTTTACTAGAGAACGAAATTCCTTCTTCTTTCATCAAAAGAACTTTAAGAAAAATTATTCTGAATAATAGAGTAAGGTTGGCAGATCTGCTTTAATTTTCTACACAGTTAATAATATGATTCTGACCAATCAAAGCCGTAAGGAAGTTGGCTAGAGGATGCCTATTAACTACCTAAAGGAACCTTAGTGCTATGGATATGACGGTCCTATTAAAACAAAAAAATTAAATAATATAAACAAAATCACAAAAAAGCTTAAAAATCTGTTTATAAAAGAAAATAAAAACAAATAAAAAATAAAAAAGAAAACTAGTTATTCATCACTAGGATAGCTATACTAAAAATAGTAAAACCAACATTAAAATTAATAAGATTCTGATTAATCTATAGAAGCTCACTAAGGTGATTTAATACATGCAAAGATTATTAAATAAACTGCTCGTGTATTTTATAATATTTCTCATGTATTCTGGAGAGTTAATTCTGCTCATTCTGATCATACAGATCCACAGTCTTAAGTTTATATATTTTTTTCTCTGGTTAAAATCTCCGCGCGTTGGTTTCTTGCTGTATGAGGAGGCCATCAGCCCCACCCTCACTGCCCCCCAGCGTCTAGGGAATGGCGGAAGGGGTCAGCCATGTTCTCCTCTTGTGAGGAGAAAAGTTTTTGTCACACAAGAGGTAAGCTCTCTTCCTTGTTTTTGGGTTCTAGGTTTTATAAGTTCAATGTTTGTACTTTATGTACCTTTTCTCTGTCGTTTTTTAGCTTTTCAGCTTTTAAGCATTGGTTTGTCTGTTAACATTTATGCGGGTTTTAACTCTTACTTTTCTTTGTAACTTTGAGCGTCTTTTGGGGTACCTAGGAACAGAAGAAGGCTAAGCTTGTTCCTTTTCTATGCGCTGTCTATGCGCTGTTTTTCAAAGTAGTTAAGTTCTTAATAACTAATTAATTATGCACTTAAAGCACTGCTGAAATACTTTGTACATATTGCAACTAACTGTTTAAGGTTTATAACTTTCACAAAGTTTTCTTTAGTTAATTATTATCTTTAACTTATTCTCGTTTTCGTGCTGTCATAAGTTGTAGAGTAGGGGGTTTTAGACTCAAGTTTTCTTTCAAAAATCTGTTCGTTATAAATTAACATTTCCTTTTTTAATTGCAATGTAAAATTTGGATTTCTTTTGCATTGTTTTTCAGGTTTAAATTCTCTCTCAAACGAACTTGGAATTTCGTTATAGCTGAAAATCATTTCTATTTATTATGTCACTCTCACAGCTTGAGTTCTCTTTAATCTTCTTCTCTCTGTTTAATAGTAACAGATGAAGAGCATGGGTCGGGCCATGAAGGTTAATGGATGCAAGCGAAATTGTTAACTAGTGCTAGGTCATGCTACTCTACGGAGGACATGACTTATATATATATTTTAAACTATTTTAGGTGGGAATGTTACTTGCATCTATGGCCTTGCAGAAACCCATTTCCAACTAGGTCTTTGTGGAAGTGAGAAAATGCAGAGTTTTTGCTGGTCCTTGATAAAGCCAAGGCTCAGTATTCTCGACACCTTCTACATTCAGTTGTTTTATTTTATTTTTTTATCTTTTCTCCTTTTACTCACACAGGTAGATACATAACCTTTTCTATGTTGTATTAGGTGTGAGTCAAAAATTATATATGTATTTTTTTGCTTAGGTATCTTCTTTATAGAATGTGAATTCTGAATTTTCAAAACTGCTGCGTTGCGCGTTTTGATTTTCAGGTTATTTTGCACCCTTCGTTTTAAATTCTAAAATTTTTTCCTTAGTCTTCAGTTTTGCTCTTAAGTAAATATATGTGATTATGTATAATTACATTATTAATAACATCTATGAAAATGCAAGTGCAAAGATTCCGCTGTTTGAAAATACAACACACATAAGAATTGGAAAGGGAGTGAGACAAGGTGACACCATATCTCCGAAGCTCCTTAATGCCACATTGGAAAATGTCTTTCAATCACTGAACTGGGAAAACAAAGGGATAAAGATTAATGGAGATTATCTAACCCACCTTCGTTTTGCTGATGACGTAGTCATTTTTGCAACTACCCCATCAGAGCTGCAGAGTATGATCCAGGAACTTGCTGACAAGAGTAAAGAAGTGGGATTAAAAATGAACTTTCAGAAGGCAAAAGTGATGTTCAATGCTTTTACAAGAAATGAAGATTTATCGATTGATGGAGAAAAGCTGGAGATAACAAACACGTACGTTTACCTTGGACAGCAGATATCAAGTGAGCGTCACATTGATGAAGAAATTAATCGGTGTACAAAACTTGCCTGGAGAGCTTTTGTAAGAAACAGCATAATTTTCAAGAGCAATATGCCATTATGTCTTAAAAGAAAAGTGTTTGATCAATGCATCCTTCCAGTGCTTACGTATGGTGCAGGGACGTGGACCTTATCTAAAAGAGACATACAAAGGCTGCAGACAACTCAAAGAGCATGGAGAGGTGCATGCCTGGTGTAAACAGGAGAGATAAGAAGAGGAACTCGTGGATCAGAAAAATGGCAAGAGTGGAAGACATCATGATCAGAGTTAAATCCCTGAAATGGCAATGGGCTGGACATACTGCCAGAAGGGCAGACCATCGATGGACAGCCGAAATTTTAGATTGGATTCCAAGGGACAGGAAAATACCCAGAAGAAGACCACATGGGAGATGGGTGGATGAAATTCGAAAGTATGCGGGAGTAACATGGAGGAGACTGGCACAAGACAGACCGTTGTGAAGAAAACTTGGGGAGACCTTCGTCCAGCAGTGGATTGATAATGGATGATGCTGATGATGTTGATGATGATAAATATTGTGTGCAATGTACAATTCTATTGGGTTGGTGTGAATGAATTGTCCGGTAAAGGACCAGCACACGTGAACGGCGAGAACGCAAAAGTAAGGCAACTTACCTAGGCAAAATAATCCCCCTCGGCATCGGCACATAGTTGGCATCTGTCCGGCAAGGCCATGATGCCGGAAAGAAAAAAGTCTTGTGGCTGAGACCCGAAGAAGGCATCAACTGCACATTGAACCTCGTTGTCTGTCGTGAACTGTTGTTTCCCGGACAGGAAGTGATCCAGGCGACGACACAGATGATAGATAGCCTGTCGGAGACAAGTCCGGATAATAGGCAGGATGAGACAGTGCTTCATAGCCCAAGGCACTTAATGTCAGCATCGTTCGTTGTGCGACATGAGTGCGGTCGTTGTCCTGGAGCAGAAGAACACCATGTCTGTTGACCAAAGCCGGTTGTTTCTGCAGAAATTTCCGGTGCATCTGGTGAAATTCAGCACAATAACGTTCTGCAGTGATGATCTTGCCAAGAAACTCCGATGAATTACCTCGGCTGTGGACCACCAGACAAGGAGCATCATCTTCTTGGTGTGTAGAGGTGGCTTAGTATGCCGTCCAGCAAGCTGTGCCTTGCTTAACCAATTTGCAGATCGTTTCCGATTATCATAAAAGACCCACTTCTCGTCGCAGGTGATGATTCGATGCAGTAGAGGTTCCTATTTATTCCTGGCAAGCTGCGGCGTGCAGACTTCCAAACGCCTAGTCTTGTTGGCAGTTGTCAGCTCATGCGGCAGCCACATGTCCAGCTTTTTGACCTTACCCAGCGCAGCCAGACGCGGAACATAACTGTCGTGTGGTGGACACCTACCTCTGCCGCTATCTCACGACACGTGTTTCGAGGGTCCGCTTCAACCACACGTAACAGAACATCGTCAGAAACAGCAACATATCGGTGACCTCGTGCTTGGTTTTGCAGGTCCTTATCCCCGCTTCGAAACTTCACAAACCATCGCCGAATGGTTCGTTCGTTGGCTGTATTCTCTCCAAACGCTTTGCTAAAGTTTCGAGCGGTAATTCCTGCAGAATGTCCCAGTTTAAATTCATACAGGAAGATGACTCTCAAATCCGGCGTCTGCATGTTTCCTTTGCAAGCCACGTTACGTCCAAACAAACCACGCCTGAACCTTGTTCTTCACATACGTACTAGCTGTTTGTTGTAGCTTTGTGACGTAATACCCGTAACACCTGTGGGTGGTTCCATTCCGCTGTGAGGGGGGGGGGCTTGTCTCCTCTGCTCGTTCCCGCCGGACACACGGGGCGTTCAAAAAGTCTCTTGCAGTGGGTATCGTAGGTTATATAGAAATCATATAAATGTATTACGGGGACGTATAATTTACACGCTTACTTACAGAAAGTGTTGGAACTGTCGTTCTTCACATAACCAAACTGTTTAGCATATGCTTTCAAACACATCTGCGAGAGTCAAAAAGTCCCTCCGCAGTGATATTGAGGCTCTTTCACTTCATTTTGATGGTGCTGAAGTCAAAATTTTGGATTAAGTAACTTGCATGTTTAATTTCAGTTTTTGCTGTTTTCTAGATAACATATCAAGCTTCAGAATATGTTTCACAGCAACATCAATTTTCACCAGCTTCTAATGTGCTGAAAGCTTCCAAAATGTGGATATTAATTTCACCATTTCCCCTCAGAAGGAGGGAACGCTCATGAAATCAACATTCACATTTTGGAAACTTTCAACTCATCACAAGCTTGAGAAAATTGGTGTTGCTGTGAAACATATTCTGGTTTCTTAAGGCTCTACGAGACCCGCCATCTTGTATTGCTGCCTTCTCTTATTAACCAGCGGGCAAGCGTATTTCACAAATTGCTCGGGCAATTTTGCACATTTTGGACCACCGTTTGGGGCCAACGCAAGATATATGATAAAAATAAAGAGTTCCCTGGTTTCAGATTTTCATTTTGGACCCTTTAAATATTTTTTATTAATTAATAAAACTACGGAAGACGCCTTGGTACGACTTTCGCTGCAGATAAAAAATGAAGGGGAAGGTCAATAAAAATTCTGAAACCGGGAACTCTTTATTTATCATATATCTTGCGTTAGCCACAAACGGTGTTCCAAAATGTGCAAAATTGCCCGAGCAATTTGTGAAATACGCTTGCCCGTTGGTTAATAAGAGAAGGCACCAATACAAGATGGCGGGTCTCGTAGAGCCTTAATGAGACGAAACAACTTCCACCATTCACTCTTCCCCTTTTCGTTTTCAACAAGCACGTATTTGTTGACCTCGACGCCTTTTTCAATCTCCTTATTATTAAATCCATCCATATTAACAAATAAGGCATTATATCTGACACGACATGCAACGGAACGGGATGTTAGCACGTCAAACATAAACCTCTGAATTCTCAATGCAAAAGATGCGATGTGAAAAGTAACTCTCAGTCTTACAATGTGACACGCGGGGTGTGAGAGAGTGAATCACCAGAGAAATCTGTATCTTGCTTCGGGCAATCGCACTGCAATCAAATGCAAAGGAAGTATTGTTTTACGATATAATATTAGTGAGTCTAACGTCTGCGCTGTATCGTCAGTCGGTGGTAATCTTCGCTTTAAGAAAGAGATGACAATATTTTTGTATGACAAATCATTTTTCACTCTGCTGGCACCAGTACCGAGAACAAAATTCCACAGAACGCATTTTTCTTTAAAACATATTTTTTTTTCAAAAATAAAACGGTAGTAAAACCGGGTCAAAACTGGGTTAGGAACACCTTGACACGACCCGTTTGACCCACAAGAAATTGTTGACCCGTTGACTCGCTGACCCGGGATCCGGTTCCATGTCTGGTCAGCACGGTATAAACGAATGTGTGAGGAATACCCAGTTGTGTGGAAAGGTAAATGACACTCACCCTAAGCGACTGCTACAAGACCTCTTGAATACGTCGCTGCAGCCACGGTGGCGCAGTGGTCTAAGCAATGGCCTCTGATCATTCGTCCAAAAGGGGTCCGGGTTCGAATCTCGGTGAGGCATGGATGTTGTGTTTGTCTTACGGTACTGGCTCTCTCCCTTCCCTGGAACCAGTGACCCTAAATTAGGGACGGGCGACTGCTTATAGCCCATTGAGTTGCTCACGGTGGTCGTTAAACCTCCAATCCAAAAAAAAAAAAAAAAAAAAAAAAAAAAACGTTGCTTGGCTTCTTCGCTGGAGCTCCAAATTGGTTGACTGCATCTTGGAGCATCTTTTGGGTGATGGTCTGCGTTCTTTCATCCAATTGTGCAACGACGTTTTTTTAGGGCATCTTCATCTACTGCTGTCCGCGCAGGAGACTGTCTGTCACATCCTCTGAATGCTTCAATAAGGCACAAAACTTCAAAAACACGGGGATGTTCTTCCGTTATTGATCTTCTCAGCTGCTACGTCGTATTAGGTGTACAAATTAATTCTCGGCCCTTAAATACAATCTACCGTAGCACTTAGGTAAATCGAACATGTGGCGCCGGGATGTGAAGTTTGTGCAAGATCAACCGACGGCACCATAAAATCCAGTGCTGCAGCTAACAGAACCTCACAAAGCAGGTGAAAAGTGGAGTAAGCTCAATGACGTCCGATAAGCAGCATGTGAGGCATTGCATGTTTTTCGCGTTCCACCTTAAAAACAGAAAAAAATGCTAGCTAGGCTAAGGAAATTATTTGTTGAGCTTTTGGGGAAGCTGCTGTGTTCTACAGCACGTGTAAAAAGTGGTTCCAAAGGTCTCGGGAAAGAAATTTCAATCTCGCAGATGATGCACAGCCCGAAAAGGTGGACGGCGACGATTTAGAACGGCTGTTAGCCGAAAATTTGTGTCAGACACAGTCAGAGCTTGCTCAAGCACTTGGGGTAACCCAACAAGCAATCTCTATTCGCTTACAAAAGCTGGGGCAAATTCACAAGGCTGGCCATTGGATTCCTCAAGCGCTCTCTCCTGACAACAAAAAGAGCGACGATACGACACAGATTTTTCCCTGCTGTCCAATCTCAACTGGAAGGATTTTTTGCACGGAATAGTGCCAGGCAAAGAAAAGTGGGTGTTGAACGACAATCCAAAATGGAGAAAATCGTGGGTCAATCCTGAAGTATCGACATCGAATGCGAAACCTAATATTTATGGCACAAAACTCTTACTGTGCATTTGATGGGACATGAAGGGTGTATTGTCTTATGAGGTACTTAAACCAGGTGAAACCGTCAATGCTGAGCGTTATCAACGGCAACTTCATCGTTTGAGGAACTCAATGGAGCAGGAACGGCCGTTTACCGGCCATGGGACTCGGCAAGTGATATTGCTGCAGGACAACGCAAGGCCTTACACGGCGAAATTCAAAGATACCATAACTGCGTTCAGTTGAGAAGTTTTTCCTGCACCCGGCGTATTCTCCAGACTTAGTCCCATCGGATTACCATTTGTTCCGGTCCCTCCAACACCACTTAGTGGATTCGCACTTCAAAACACCCGAGGATGTCGCTCAAAGCATTGCCGATTTCATCGACTCCAAATCGCTGTCCTTTTACCGAGATGGGATTCTCCAGCTGCCCAGTCGTTGGCAGAAGTGTATAGATGCCGATGGAGATTATTTTGCATGTTAAAATGTAAGTTAATCATTACAAAATGAACACTGACTTTGTAGAAAAAAGGCCGCGAATTAATTTGTACACCTAATAATGCTGTACAACTAATTAGTACACCTGGTCATAATGTTTTGGCTCTTGGGTTTTTTTGTTTTTTTCAATACTTAACCTCGTCGCTAGGGGGTAGCAAATGTACATGCTATTAAATTCAAACAGTATACTGTATTACTCTGAACAGGTACTTAAAAAATCCAAAATGACCTTTTCTTTCCGATACCTTTTACGACGAAGGCCAGTTTACGTAGTTTCTATTTGATATAATGTTTGGTGTTAAGGTTAGGGTGGCGTAAATGCATATTGTTCTTTCCCCGAAATCTCGGCTTCTAGAAATCGCATTTTAAAAATTATTTTTGTGTTAGATAGAACTCACGCCGATGAATATATATATATATATATTGATTGGGGGTTTAATGACCACCGTTAGCAACTCAGTGGGCTATAATCAATCGCCTGTCCCTAATTTAGGGCCACTAGCTACCGGGAAAGGAGAGAGCAAGTGCCGTAAAACAAACACCACATCCATGCCTCACCAGGATTCGAACCCGGATCCATCTCGGACGAATGAGCAGAAGCCATCGCTTAGGCCACTCCGCAACCGGGGCGGCAATATTTTTTCATATGTTTTAGAATATTTGGTGACAAAATGCTTTGCTGCTCGGGGGAAGTAAGTACATATTTCTGTTTTTAACAAGTTTGCCAAAATTCTGACAGTTTCCTAATGAACCTGTAAGTTATTAAATATATTGTGAGAGTAGACCAAAATCCTAATTTAAAAATGTCAACGATCTTATTCAAAAAGCTTTATTCAGACCATCATTTTCAACATAAGCTTCACCTTTGTTATTCAATTTAGGCTTATGTTATTCTGTTAAGGTGGACGTCAACTAATTTTGCTTCTTGTACTTCCAATGACATAACCAACCTTAAAAAACACCATAATACCTTCAAGTTGGAACTGAAGAACAGATTCTCTGCTTTGGAAGTCCTAACATCGGAAGAAGTGGATATTTCTGAAGTTAACAGAAATGTAACCAAAGCTCTTATGGAAACAGCAACAAAATTAGCTGGGTCTAAGAACAAGTTGCATGTGAACAAATTATCAGGAAAAACCAAAATGTTGATGCAAAAAAGAAGAGAGATGAGGACAACTAAAGAAGATGTGACTTCCAAAGTGGAATATATAGAGCTATGCAAGACAGTACGAAAAAGTATCACTGAAGACGTAAGGAAATTCAACTGCGAACTAGTGAGGAAAGCAATTGAAAACAACCAAAGCCTAAAGATGGCAAAGGGACATCTCAGTAAGGGAAGAAAACAGATTATGGCACTGAGAAAAGAAGATGGTTCTGTAACAAGAAATAGAGGCGAAATTTTGACAAGAGTGAAAGATTTCTACTCCAAATTATATGAAAGGGATGATACATGTACTCCAGACATCATGAAAGGTACCAGTACCAGAGTTCTTCCAGTCCTCCCAGCAGAAGTTGCACATGCAATCAAGAACATGAAGCGAGGAAAAGCTCCAGGAGAAGATGGAATTACTGTAGACATCATACAAGAAGCAAGTGGAGAAATCGAAACACTACTCGCCCAAGTTTTCACTCGATGCCTTAATGAAAGGAAGATTCCTGAGGATTGAAGCAACGCTGCAATGATCCTGCTACATAAGAAAGGTGACATTGAGGATCTCAGGTACTACAGACCTATCAGCCTCCTATCAGTGGTTTATAAAATCTTCACTAAAGTTCTTTCACACCGCTTGAAGATAACACTGGACATGGCTCAACCGAGAGAACAAGCTGGATTCAGGAGTGGCTACAGCACAATAGATCATATCCACGTACTGAGAGAACTAATTGAAAGAGCGAGGGAATATGAACTTCCAATGTGAATGGCTTTTATTGATTATGAAAAAGCCTTTGATTCGGTGAAACCATCAGCAATTACAATGGCTCTGAAATCCTGCGGTATTGAAGATGCATACATTAATATTATTAATAACATTTATGAAAATGCGAGTGCAAAGATGCGGCTGTTTGAAAATACAACACACATAAAATTTGGAAAGGGTGTGAGACAAGGTGACACCATATCTCCGAAGTTTTTTAATGCCACATTGGAAAATGTCTTTCAATCACTGAACTGGGAAAACAAAGGAATAAAGATTAATGGAGATTATCTAACCCACCTTCGTTTTGCTGATGACGTAGTCATTTTTGCAACTACCCCATCAGAGCTGCAGAGTATGATCCAGGAACTTGCTGACAAGAGTAAAGAAGTGGGATTAAAAATGAACTTTCAGAAGACAAAAGTAATGTTCAATGCTTTTACAAGAAATGAAGATTTATCGATTGATGGAGAAAAGCTGTAGATAACAGACACGTACGTTTATCTTGGACAGCAGATATCAAGAGAGGGTCACATTGATGAAGAAATTAATCGGTGTACAAAACTTGCCTGGAGAGCTTTTGGAAGAAACAGCATAATTTTCAAGAGCAATATGCCATTATGTCTTAAAAGAAAAGTGTTTCATCAATGCATCCTTCCAGTGCTTACGTATGGTGCAGAGACGTGGACCTTAACTAAAAGAGACATACAAAGGCTCCAGACAACTCAAAGAGCATGGAGAAGTGCATGCTTGGTGTAACCAGGAGAGATAAGAAGAGGAACTCGTGGATCCGAAAAATGACAAGAGTGGGAGACATCATGATCAGAGTTAAATCCCTGAAATGGCAATGGGCTGGACATACTGCCAGAAGGACAGACCATCGATGGACAGCTGAAATTTTAGATTGGATTCCAAGGGACAGGAAAAGACCCAGAAGAAGACCACATGGGAGATGGGTGGATGAAATTCGAAAGTATGCGGGAGTGACATGGAGGAGACTGGCACAAGACAGACCGTTGTGGAGGAAACTTGGGGAGACCTTCGTCCAGCAGTGGATTGATAATGGTTGACAATGATGATGATGATGACTTCCAATGGAAAAACTTTTGCACACGTTTCTTTCACAATTAAGTGTGTTCCGAAGCATGAAAATTTGAACATCGATTAAAATAACTTCATATTATAACTTGGAATACTAAATATTTTCTAAAACATAACCATAATTATATTAAAAATCAATAACTTTTCCTTTGGTGGTGTTGAAACCAGAAAAAAGATGGCGCGACCTGTACTTTGATGACGTCAGTAAACAAACAAATGTTGGATTGCATAATTATGGTTATGTTTTAGAAAATATTAAGTATTCCAAATTATAAAATGAAGCTATTTTAATCGATGTTCAAATTTTCGTCCTTGGGAACGCATTAATTGTGAAGAAAATGTGTACAGAAGTTTTTCCATTGAAAGTATAGGAAACAAAATTACTTGACGTCCACCTTAAAGCCTTTAATATATTTTCATTCTTTTTGCATTTTTATTATTTCTTTTTATTGTTTTAAAGACGTTATGGAGGGAGGGCTTTGCATTTATCATAGGAATAGTGTCCCTGAATTAGGAGCTACGACCTTGTCAGCCATATACGCTAGCATACGCAACCTAATTTACATGTTTATTCATCTTGACACGAGCAATAAGGGTTCGGAATGTTGTTGTGTGAAAACATTTAAAAAAAATTTCACCAGCCAGTTATAGAAGTATGGAAAAATCTTTTGAATGACAGTTTGCTAATTGTGTTGCGAAATATGTGGTCTTTATTGAACTTCCCAATCTTTTTTTTTTTTTTTTCCCCAAGTTTTTCAGGAGCTAATTATAAAACAAATCACTTATGCGACTGATTACAGGAGATAGATGAGTCAAAACGTTGCCAATAGATGGCAGCAGAAGTATTTCGTTGGAAAAATATTCGCATTAGACATTCTGTAAAAACCGTATCGAGCTCATAAACACTCACAATTAAGTGGCTTAGTTTCCTTAATTCTGGGATTTATACACACACCCAGAACTGCTAACACCCCTCCCCCCCCCACCCCCGAGGGAAAATATCAGCACCTTCCATCGAGAGGTATGTAACACACACACACACACACACACAGATATTTACGTACTTTTAAATTTTTAAAAAGTATTAGTACTTTTTTTTTTTATCATACCAACTGCAGTTGCATGTACATGAATTCCTCAGCTTTGCTTTGAAGTACCTTTTACCAAAATTTAATAATTTTTCATTTTTCTTTTTCTTTTTTTAATTTGAAGTTTATGTATGTAGCAGTTCAATGTGTCTTTTTAATTTTTCTTCTTTAAATCATATCTTTAGTATTGTTTTTTAGTGTGGTTGAGTTTAGAGATGAATATGATAAGCTTTTGGAGTTTAGGATATCTTCATGATGATTCTGGCTAGACGGAAAGATTATTTAAGAATTTTTTTTGTTCAGAGAGTGGCTTCAGGAACGTTTTAATCGTTGCAAACACAAAACACATGTGTACACGTATGTGCGTATCTCTTCATTTTACTCTGTTACAGACAGATATACTTCTGAATCAGAGCCCATTTAAAGGGGGGCTAGGAAGGCTACAGCCGCGGTTCTGCATTTTCAAGTGACCCCAGAATTTTACTGGATGCTTGAAGAATTAACAGGGTTCTACAGTTGTTGTTGTTGTTGTTGTTGTTTTCAGATAGTACAGCGAAAACTGTAAGAAACTGCCTTGTGAATTTTTTTTTTTTTTTTCTATTTCTTGCTCTTTTTTTAGAAGGTGTCTGCAAAAAGTATAGTCGCCCCCAGTCCATCCACAAATCTTTCGAAAGCATTACAGATGTATTGTACACATCTGTAATTAGGGGAAATTTTCATATATTAAGAATTCGTTTGGATAATATTATTTTGTCCACTACTTTAATATAATTTTTACAAGCTGAACCCTGAGGTGCGGGGGGGGGGGGCGTTGTATGTGAAAGGCAGCGCAACTGAACTGGTGTCCATTTTTCAACCATGCATTCTTACGTTTACTTGCGAACACTGATTCGTCCATGAACCATGGAATACATGCAGGGGCGGATTGGCCCACCGGGATATTTTCCGGTGGATCACTCGAGAAATGGTCCATTTTATTGTAATCTTTTAACCTGAAGTTCTTTTTAACGAACGAATAATTATTTTACATCAAATAAAGATCTTCGCTCTTTCCACGTTTATAAGTGAGTCACGGAAAAATTCTCATTGGCCGCCTCCCGGTGGCGGCCAATGAGAATGGTCCACGTCAAATGTCTGTATTAATTATTTTACAACTTTTGAATAAAAAACGGTAACTTAATTTCTGCTTTATATCTGCCTGAAAAGTTATCCGCATGAAAAAAAGCGTTTCTATCTCTAATTTGGGTGTTTCCTCTGCAAAGGCATAGCAAAATTCTTTGCACTTATGTGAGAAAAGTGCAGCCGGACCAAGTACACTGTTATAAATTAATTAAGAAAATCTAATTATACAGTTAGACGTAGGTCGTTGGACCTGTAGCTCAGCGTAATCGGTAGGCCCTCAGGGACGTGCCAACGGGATGGGGACAGTGGGGGCGACTCCCCCAGAAATCTAAAAGGAGAGGCAGACTGTATGTTTTGCCCCTCCAGTTTTAGCACCCAAAATATAAGTTCGTTTAATTTAACAGTAAAAAAAGCTTTCAAATTGCTTAAAAAACAAACGAAATGCTGGTGATTTTTATAGCGTTTTAGCAGTTTTTAATTAGCATTTTTACCTTTATGGTAAGGGAAAGAAAAAGAAAACAAAATAGTACTGGAAAACGAACCTCCCCTGTGGCCTGTGCTCCTGATTTTTCTGCACTGTTCTACGACTGGTTAATGGGTGGTGGTGGGAAGAGTGAGGGAGAATGATCCTACACAAATACAACATATAGTTGTGTGAATGTGTGTAGAGGGGGCAGGGAGTCAGGGACAGTCCACTCCATTTTTCCTTTTGCATTCAAACGATTTTGAAATCCGTTCTATGCGTATATTCCCAATGGGGTAGGGGGGTTCGTGTTTATCTAGTTCTTGAACAATTAGTGTTGTATTATCGCCTATCAAACATCCCGCTTTTCTTAGCGCAATTCATCAGTCGGCAAGACCAGACGGCAAGTGCGTTTCTGCCGAAAGCAATAGTCTGAAGTGTGGCATCACTGGAGACACTTTCTGGGACTCTGGGTGGGGCCTTGAGCGGTTTTTCCCAGTGTAAAGACCTTTCATCACTGCCGCGCCCGCTTCCTTCCCCGTCTAGGTTTCCTATCCTTTGGGCTGGGAATCATGAAGGAAACAATCTTCATTGTAGTTTGTGGGTAGCCGGGGGAGGGGAAATGCTTTACCCCAATCTTCACTTCCATGTCCATCGTCGTATTCGTACTGTGACTGTGTAGCCGGTGTTCAGATACTTCACCAGTTTTACTTCCGTGCTTTATGCGTGCTTACAAAAGCGCAATATTTTTGGAGTGTTTTCGAGATCGTTTTCGTGATCAGAGAAGAAGTTTGATCTTTGAAGGCTGAATGGAGAAACTTACAAACAAAAGGACACGTGAGACGGGTGCAGAATTAATAAACATAAGTTCATTTTAAAAATCCTTTTTAACAGATATTTCACATTTTTGGGGATATGCGCCATTGGCTTGTTTCACACAAGAGTATTTTGAATTCAGTTGTAAGATCATGGTGAATTGGTGGTATTGATTGTGGGTTGTGTGAGGAATTCGCACTGGTATGGTGAAAATTCCAACAGGCGCTTGGCTGCGTAAGTGGTCAGAATAATGTGACTCGACCCTGTATATATATATAGGGTCACATTGATGAAGAAATTAATCGGCGTATAAAACTTGCCTGGAGAGCTTTTGGAAGAAACAGCATAATTTTCAAGAGCAATATGCCATTATGTCATAAAAGAAAAGTGTTTCATCAATGCATCCTTCCAGTGCTTACGTATGGTGCAGAGACGTGGACCTTAACTAAAAGAGACATACAAAGGCTGCAGACAACTCAAAGAGCATGGAGAGGTGCATGCTTGGTGTAACCAGTAGAGATAAGAAGAGGAACTCGTGGATCCGAAAAATGACAAGAGTGGAAGACATCATGATCAGAGTTAAATCCCTGAAATGGCAATGGGCTGGACATACTGCCAGAAGGACAGACCATCGATGGACAGCCGAAATTTTAGATTGGATTCCAAGGGACAGGAAAAGACCCAGAAGAAGACTACATGGGAGATGGGTGGATGAAATTCGAAAGTATGCTGGAGTAACATGGAGGAGACTGGCACAAGACAGACCGTTGTGGAAAAAACTTGGGGTGACCTTCGTCCAGCAGTGGATTGATAATGGTTGACAATGATGGTGATGATGATATATAGATATATATGCGCGAGCGCGACGTTCTGATATAGTTTTAGAGCTTTATTTGGAAAATAGGAAAATACTTTGCCCCCCCCCCCATTTCTGAAATGTTGGCACACGTCACTGTAGGTCCTAGCATTATTTTAAAATTTTGACGGCGACATTCGGGCCCATTGTGAAGGTACGTCATCTCCACTCCCTTATTTACATAGAGACAAAGCGATTCTTGGGCAGAGACATTCCGAAATCGTGTTCGTCCCGCATTTGTCTTAAAATCTATACAACGATTTACCACAGAACTGGTTCACATTGATAAAAATATGGGTCTACTGAAGTTCGAGATACCGATGCTATAAATAGATTTACCAATACATATTTATTTGGTGTCTGATCACGCAGTAGATGATCAGTGACCAAATAAATCTAAAATTTAACTGCGTAGGAAAACTGTTATGTGGCATGCGCACACATCTCAACTCTCAGAATAACTTTCATGACGATTAAGTTGGAACTGGTGTTCTTGACAGACTCGTGATTTTGTCAAAACCAAATTTTTCAAAGAAAAAAGTTGTCCGGTACAACACCCCATTTTGAGCGTGGTTTGATCATGAGCGGATTTAGAAAATTCTTTTACCGTTAAATTGTTAAAATTCGTTCACCAGTGAATTCGTTTTAAAATGCATTTTTTCAACAGTTTTCTTTCATCCAGGGTCTAATAAATTTTTTTTACGTGAGGGAATTAATGGGGTATTCCTTTATAGGTATGTGTGTTTTTGTAATGTTTTGGTCGTTTATAACGTAAATGTCTTTTCGTACTGATTCTTTGTCGTTCTTCTTACGTTATTTTAAAACATCACCATACGATAAAAGAGTTCCTAAATTAAACCTTAACGGCTAGACGAAACATTTAAATAAAAGTCAAACTTACGGAAATTGGCTTTATTCCAGATGTTTTCACTAATACATCATAGCACTTCACAGTTTACATAACAAATCAGTATCAACCACATTCAACGCTCCACACTCTACATTAACAACTGTTGTATCGTACACTGCTGGACAATTGCTAAGGACGGATCATAAACGGCTATATAGCGCATTAAAAAGTAAGTGTGGTTGGATGCCAAGTGAAATAAAATAATGTCAGAATGCCAGGACATTACAATAAAGACAATTTATTGTGCTCTGAAATCCAGAAGGCTTTGGAACATGTTCAAGGGACAAACAGGCCATTTTGTGCAGAATGCGTAAACGTGAAAAAAATGCAATTACCGTCCGCAGGCTTTCCGGCGTAAGATGTCACTACGGGATAGGGCCACCATGGAGGGCGATGCAAGATTCCACACGTCGTGTCATGCTTTGCACAACATTATCAAGCAGCTGTTGGGGTAATTTATCCCATTCCTCTGTCAGTGCACGGATGAGGGTGTCCTTGTTTATTGGAGGGCATTGGCGACCAGCAAAACTCCTCCCCAAAGCATCCCACACATTTTCAATGGGATTCAGATCTGGAGAACGTGCTGGCCATACGAGGCGTTGAATATCCTCGCTCTCAAGACACTCCTGGACAGCGACTGTTCGATGACATGTTGCGTTGTCGTCCATGAAAATGAATCTATCACCGACAGCACCACGGAACATGCAAACATGAGGTAGCATAACATCATTAATGTATCGTTGGCCAATCATAGTCCCAGTTGGAAGCACATAAAGGGACGTACGGCCATTGATCATGATGCCAGCCCATACCATGACCCTACATGTCGGATATCGGTCCCTTTCCTGTATGTTTGCTGGACAATATGCAGTACCACTATCACGCCAGATCAGTTGTCGTCGACAATCTGACGATAGACTGTATCTACTCTCATCTGAGAAGAGGACAGCAGACCAGTCGTTATCAGTCCAATTGCGATGTTGATGGCACCATTGCAAACGGGCGGTACGGTGACGTCTGGACAATGCGATGCACACAACAGGACGGCGGGCGTATAGTCCTCCTTCATGCAAACGTCTGGCGACAGTTTTTCGGGAGATCCGCTTGCCAGTAGCAGCCATAAACTGATTTGCTACCTCACTAGCTGTGCTGCGCCGGTGTCTTTTTGTTGATAGCACTATGTACCGATCTTCTGCAGGTGTCGTACTGCGAACACGACCTGCCCCGTGATGTTTGCTACACTCTCCATTTGTTTGAAATGATTTCCAAAGCCTTGAAACAACACTGTGGCTGACGTCGAACTCCCTGGCAACATCTGTTATTTTTCGCCTTTCTTCAATCTTGCCAATAATACGGCCACGCTTAAAATCATCTAGGTGAAGTCGGGAAGACATACTGAAAATTGCAAGTTCGTCAATTGATTCTTTCCCTTTCAACTTTGCGTTTGAACAACAACGGTCAATACGCGTCAAATCCTTTATATCTCTTATCAGCGCTATGACGTCACGAACAAGTTCGGCAATCCAAAATTTTCATACGCACAACACGTCTTACTGTATCCCGCACTTATGCTAATTTCCACATTTTCCTGCCTTCCATTTTATGGTTGCTATCGTTGCTATTGTCATCCGTCCTTAGCAGTTGTCCGGCAGTGTAGTTTATATCTCTGGTTCTTGTCTCATAACAGGCATACGTCACGTTCATTCAACCTCAATTGTGTTGCCAACAGTATTCGTTTGAGAGAAAAGATATCACGTTAAGTGTGAAGTATAACTGAGAACAAACTCAAGACTTACATAGGGAAAGAAACTAAAAAGGAAAGTTAATTTAGAATATACGTCACACGTTCCAGTCCGCCCCTGGATACACGCTTCAATATGGCGGAGATATTTTTATGGCTTCCTGATCACATTTTGGAAATGTTTTCCCCTGGGTATTTTTATTTGGCCACCTATAGTGAAATCCTAGATGTGCCACTAACAATGGGCCCTCAAAATACTGCCCAGCCCTCGGGCCCCATATCTCCTCAAATTTCCTCTGTTCTGAATCATTTCAGCATGCACAAGATTTATTAAAATATCAACATCTACTGTTTCAGCAATCCATGTTAACACTTCTTTTCTCTAACCTTGTTTAGGGAAGCATTTGCACAAGAGAGATAAAAAATTAAACAGCACAAAAACAAAACAACAGGTTTGGGTTTTGGAAAAAATATTTCTTAACTGTAAAATATTGGACAGTTCTCCAGTTTTCAAGATTTCCTCATTTTTAATCCTGAGTTTAAAGCTTAAAAGTTTCCCTATAAAGTTTTTCCGCCTTCGAAAAATTTTATTTCATCTACCCCCCCTCCCTTCTCCAATATGAAATTCCAGGAATAACAGATTTTAATATTTTTTTTTTAAATTTTGGAAAAAAATATTTCTGGAATAACCTTTCTTCCTTTCTGTTTATGTTTTTTTTTTTTCCTTTCATGTTTTTAGCTCACAATACATTCTTACTTTAACGTTAATGGGGAGATTCGGATGTTGACTTTGTCATGGCAAGCATTAACAGTGGTGCACTCAGTGAGTGGCCCAGGGACCCGGCCCACCCCGTGAGGCGTGAGATATCATCTTTGTCATTTTTTATTGGCTGCTTATTTTTCAAATATATTTATATATGTTTTTAAATATATGTTTTAGGAATCATTGGAAACACTCTTTAATATGGTGGAGATATTTTCATCGCTTCCGTATCGTGGGGGATGTTTTTACAGGTGCATTTTTATTTGCATATTCAATATTTTAGGCCACTCCCATAAAGAAATCCTTGGTGCGCCAATGAGCATGAATTCCCGGTGTCACCAAATTGAACCTCTCCTACTATTATATTATAAAACTGAGTTCTAAGGAATTTTTACCCTTCATGCAATGATTATTTCCCACTAGCTGTAACCAGCATAACATCTACCGATGTGGTAGTGGTGGAAAATTCTCTCCTAAAGATTGATACACTGATTTTTAGAACTGGAATTTATTAAACAGACTTCTGCGAATGCGCTGTTATTTATTTTCGGTTTTTCTGCAGACAACTTCTTAATGAACCAAATAATCTGAATGTTACTGATTGTCACATCCGTCTTAGTTTGAGAATCAGTTTGTAACATCATTGTGGAGACACAATGCAAAAAAATTATTGTAGCTTGTATTTTACAACAGTATGTACGTACTTTCCACGGGGTGACTCTATTTGAGCTCTCACAGTGGTGTAAATAGTAGATCAGAATCGTATTCACATACCGACATGTACTCGATAATTTCAGTGCTTGTGCTGCAATTTCAGCTAGTGCTTCTGCTGAAGATTTCACCCGTCAAAACTTCTATCGTGATAACATTCTATGTATTGCTTTACAAAATGTGCACTCACTTATTGGAACACCTACGTAATTAAAGGTCATTCACTTTCATGAATATACAGGGGCCTAGTGGTGAACGTTTGTGACTGCCACTGAGAAGACCTCAGGTTCGATTACAAGCAGGTACGAACGCTCGAACTACTAACTATCCGCCGTGCGTCGGATGGACACGTTAAGCCGTCGGGCCCCGGGTACTGGCTCCCCGCTAATAAATAAGGGTGTCTTCCTCCCCCTTTCTACCTCGCTTCCGTATCACTTTCCTATCGGACACTCCAGCCCAAATCTCCTAGCTTCCTATTTCTAAGGGTTGTTTAAGACCTGGGGTCAGACACTCCCTTCCTAAAATGCTGTACATATGAACTGATCTGATCTGAATATACAGTCGCACCCGTTTATAACGAAGTCCAAGGTACCTGATGAAAATTTCGTTATACCCGTAACTTAATTATTAAGAAAAAGTATTGATTAAATGCAGCAATAGTATATTGTATGTACAATCACTAGACAAAACATTAGAGACAGGGGGCCACCCCGGTGGCGCAGCCATCTAAGCGAAGGCTCCTGATCTTTCGTCCGAGATGGGTCTGAGTTCGAATCCCGGTGAGGCATGATGTTGCGTTTGTTTTACGGTCCTGGCGCACTCCCTTCCCTGGAACCAGTGACCCTAAATTAAGGACGGGTGACTGCGTATAGGCCATCTAGTTGCAAAATAACTAAATACATAAAAAAAAATAGAGAGGTAGGGGTGATGGGCAGATGGCATGGGCATCCCAAGGGCCGCGGATGGCCTAGTGGTCAGCGTTCGTGACTGCCACTGAAAAAACTTCAGGTTCCATCCCAGGCAGGTACGAGCGCTGGAACCACTAAATATCTGCCGTGTGTCGGATGGTTTTTTTTTTTTTTTTGGATTGGAGGTAAACGACCACCGTGACAACTCAATGAGCTATAAGCAGTCGCCCGCCCCTAAATCAGGGCCACTGACTCCAGGGAAGGGAGAGAGCCAGTGCCGTAAGACAAACACAACATCCATACCTCACCGGGATTCGTACCCGGACCCCTTTCAGACGAATTATCAGAAGCCATCGCTTAGACCACTGAGCCAGTGGGGCGGCGCGTCGAATAGGCACGTTAAGCCGTCGGTCCCCGGGTACTGGCCCCCCGGTAGTAAATAAGGGCGTCTTCTACCTCGCTTCCGTGTGACTTTCCTATCGTGCACTCTAGCCCAAATCTCCTAGCTTCCTATTTCTAAGGGTTGTTTAAGACCTGGGGTCAGACACTCCCTTCCTAAAATCCTCTACATATGATCTGATCTGATGGGCACATTAAGCCGTCGGACCCCGGGTACTGGCCCCTCTGGTAGTAAATAAGGGCGTCTTCTAACTCGCTTCCGTGTGACTTTCCTATCGGGCACTCTAGCCCAAATCTCCTAGCTTCCTATTTCTAATAGTTGTTTAAGACCTGGGGTCAGACACTCCCTTCCTAAAATCCTCTACATATGATCTGATCTGATCTGCTCTGATGGGCACATTAAGCCGTCGGACCCCGGGTACTGGCCCCTCTGGTAGTAAATAAGGGCGTCTTCTACCTCGCTTCCGTGTGACTTTCCTATCGTGCACTCTAGCCCAAATCTCCTAGCTTCCTATTTCTAAGGGTTGTTTAAGACCTGGGGTCAGACACTCCCTTCCTAAAATCCTCTACATATGATCTGATATGATGGGCACATTAAGACGTCGGACCCCGGGTACTGGCCCACCGGTAGTAAATAAGGGCGTCTTCTACCTCGCTTCCGTGTGACTTTCCTATCGGTCACTCTAGCATAAATCTCTTAACTTCCTATTTCTAAGGGTTGTTTAAGACCTAGGGTCAGACACTCCCTTCCTAAAATCCTCTACATATGATCTGATATGATGGGCACATTAAGCCGTCGGACCCCGGGTACTGGCCCCTCTGGTAGTAAATAAGGGCGTCTTCTAACTCGCTTTCCTGGGGTCAGACACTCCCTTCCTAAAATCCTCTACATATGATCTGATCTGATGGACACATTAAGCCGTCGGACCCCGGGTACTGGCCCACCGGTAGTAAATAAGGGCGTCTTCTACCTCGCTTCCGTGTGACTTTCCTATCGGTCACTCTAGCATAAATCTCCTAGCTTCCTATTTCTAAGGGTTGTTTAAGACCTGGGGTCAGACACTCCCTTCCTAAAATCCTCTACATATGATCTGATATGATGGGCACATTAAGCCGTCGGACCCCGGGTACTGGCCCACCGGTAGTAAATAAGGGCGTCTTCTACCTCGCTTCCGTGTGACTTTCCTATCGGGCACTCTAGCCCAAATCTCCTAGTTTCCTATTTCTAAGGGTTGTTTAAGACCTGGGGTCAGACACTCCCTTCCTAAAATCCTCTACATATGATCTGATATGATGGGCACATTAAGCCGTCGGACCCCGGGTACTGGCCCCCGGAAGTAAATAAGGGCGTCTTCTACCTCGCTTCCGTGTCACTTTCCTATCGGGCACTCTAGCCCAAATCTCCTAGCTTCCTATTTCTAAGGGTTGTTTAAGACCTGGGGTCAGACACTCCCTTCCTAAAATCCTCTACATATGATCTGATATGATGGGCACATTAAGCCGTCGGACCCCGGGTACTGGCCCCCGGAAGTAAATAAGGGCGTCTTCTACCTCGCTTCCGTGTCACTTTCCTATCGGGCACTCTAGCCCAAATCTCCTAGTTTCCTATTTCTAAGGGTTGTTTAAGACCTGGGGTCAGACACTCCCTTCCTAAAATCCTCTACATATGATCTGATATGATGGGCACATTAAGCCGTCGGACCCCGGGTACTGGCCCCCGGAAGTAAATAAGGGCGTCTTCTACCTCGCTTCCGTGTCACTTTCCTATCGGGCACTCTAGCCCAAATCTCCTAGCTTCCTATTTCTAAGGGTTGTTTAAGACCTGGGGTCAGACACTCCCTTCCTAAAATCCTCTACATATGATCTGATATGATGGGCACATTAAGCCGTCAGACCCCGGGTACTGGCCCCCGGAAGTAAATAAGGGCGTCTTCTACCTCGCTTCCGTGTCACTTTCCTATCGGGCACTCTAGCCCAAATCTCCTCGTTTCCTATTTCTAAGGGTTGTTTAAGACCTGGGGTCAGACACTCCCTTCCTAACATCCTCTACATATGATCTAATCTGACATGGGCATCCCCCGAGCAGAGTGGAACAGACCCAACCAAGCGCAGGCGATAAATAGGCTGACAGCAGGGTTTCCCAACAGTCTGTCGCAATCGACGAACATTGGTAAACGTGGTGATCTGAGCGAATTTGATAGTGGACGTATTATTATCGGCGTAATACAGATGGGTCATTCTATCGCCCAAGTGGTAAGAACCTAAGGGTTCCCAAGGGCAACTGTATCATGAGTGTACCTCAAGTATACTATCGACGGACGAACCAACGCTCAGAGAGCAAACAATGGCCGATTACTCACCATTGATGAACAGTATCGACGTAGACTCTCCAGGCTCGTACAGACCGACCGCTTGGTAACAGCGCCGCAAATCACATCCAGGTTAAATGTCGGAGGCCCAAGGAGCGTCAGCGAGTGAACGGTATGACGCACGATGCCTACTCTGGGCTACGGGGGCAGATGTCCTACTTGTGTGCCACTATTGACACCTTCTCATCGGAAATTACGCTTTGCCAGGTACCGTGAACATCAAAACTGGAACTCTGCAGGGTGGCGCCCTGTCATGTACCCAGATGATTCCAACTGTACCCATAGGTGACGGGAAGATACTAGTGTGGCGTCAATAACATGACGCCATGGCACCGTCGTGCCAGGTCGGCTCTGTTCAATGAGGTGGTGACTCTGTGATCGTTTGGGGATCCTTCTCATGAGACACATTAGGTCCCTTAGTATGTCTGCAGAGGTCCAAAACGACGGCGCGTAACCAGCAAGCAGGTGCTGGCTGATCACCTACACTTTTCATGGCCTTCCCGCATCCTGCGGCCGATAGTCTGTTTCCAGCAGAACAGTGCGCTACCCCACCGGGCCGCAACCACCCAGGCACGGCTCAAGGAATACTCATCTGAATTTGAAACCATCCAGTGGCCCCCAATGTGTCCGGATTTTAACCCTGTGGAAGCTCTCTGTTGTGCCGTGAAGTGGAACATCAGATCCATGGATCCTGGACTGACGTTTAGGGCGGAGTTGTGGACAATGTTGCAACAGGCATGACTGGCATTATCTCCAGAAACCCTCCGGCAACTGGTGGAGTTCATGCCTCCGTACAGGCTGTTATTCGCGCTAGAGGAGGACCAACACGCTATTAGGTAGGTATATTTAATATTTTGTCCATTGAATGTATATAACAGCAGTACAAAGTACGTACAAATGTATCGTGCTTTGCACAATCGTATCGTATCAAACGTATCTGGGGCAGCATCAGTAATTAGATTCGTAGAGGCGAGGTTCAAGGGGAATCGTTTCTTTTGTGCGAAAAGTCGTTTTAGAAAACTTCAAGTGCCTAATCGTTTTATTGGTATTGTAATCGGCTAAACAGACGTGATCGTCTCATTGCATCAGAGACGCCATAGCTCTCCAAGCAGGGGACAGGCGCAAGAGGTCAAGCAAAGTAGTCTGGAGGGGTCAGAAAGAGAATGGTGCTTTACGAAAGGTTTTTTTTTTTGGAAATAGTGGGGTGAAGGAGGTAGTCGACTTGGAGGACGGCGAGTGGGAACAAGGTATGAAGATGGCTTCCGTCGGAACTTAAAACGCGAGGGGTAATAAGAAAATGAGTTAAAAGAGAAATTAGGTAGAATGTGTAGATGACTAGTAGAAAGTAAAGCAATCATAATTAATTCAGTAATCAATAATATAACTTCAGGACATACCTAATAAGCGAATTAAATATTAATAAAGAAGTAATTCAATAACACAAATGATCTTGATACTTTCGTGAAGTGATATTCTTTTGTAGTATCAGCAAAGAGTTGCTATAAGGCACAAACATCGAACCCTGTAACAATCATGAATATGTTTAAAATACGTGGAGATAATGCAAATAGACGATGTCATCGCTCTGTCCGCGTTATTTTTTTCTTATTTGTGAATGCACTCGGTTAGTTATCGAGAGATCTGGGTTTCGATCCCAGCGGTGTCGGAAGAACAATTTTTCAGTTGCTATGCGTTGTTTATAAAATAACGTGGAGAGAGTGATGGCATCGTCTATTTGCATTATCTCCACGTATTTTAAATATATTCCCCATTTCTATCGTCCTTTGGATTTATCAGCTGTAATTAAATAGCTTGCTCTGTTGAATGCCACCAGATGGCGACACATCAGTTGCTAAGCCCATCAATAAGGATTTGTGTAGAAAGATGCTGACTGATTAACCACACATAGCGCTGTGAATTGTTGGCACCGTAGCGTAAAGTGAACGCACTCGGCTAGTTAGCGAGAGATCTAGGGTTCGATCCCAGTGGTGACGGAAGAACATTATTGCAGTTGCTATGCGCTGTTTATAAAATAACGTGGACAGAGCGTCTATTTTTGCCCTGTAACAATTGCATACCAGTTAACAATATGCAAATTATTCCGCACTGTTGGTGTTATGTAAAGCAAGGAAAGATTTTCGAATCCAACTTTAAGAGGCATATATATCACGAAAAATATCCGTTTTCGTATGCAATCCTTAACTGGATGACGTCAAGTAGACCGCTGAAAACCCGAAGTTCCATGGTAACTAAGAGAAAAAAAACCAGGACGGATAGAATAAACGCAACCTTTCCCAAAAAATAAACACATTTCATTCAATACTTTAAATTTAGAGGTGGGAACATAATATTTGTACAGAAATATTTTCCTCCCAGCTACAGAACAAGCTTTAATTAATAGATATTATGGCGGCCAAGACCCATAGTACGATGCATCCGATTATAGCTGGTAAGAAACACACCTTCAATCTGCGTTCCATTTTTAGCACGTCTTTTGTAAAAAAGATCGTGCTTATGTTATCGGTTTGTCCGTCCGCCTGTACCCACGATATCTCTGCAACTATTGGTCCGATTTGAAACATTCTTTTTGCATTGAGAAGCTTGAAATATGCAAATGATGATCCTTCATTTCGTTTTTTTTTTTCACGAAGTACAATTTCGCCTCTAGAGGGCGTAAATGCAGATGATGTCGAATTCAAAAATACGTTTTATTCCGCATATTTGCTTATAAACATCCGATTGAAAAAAATGTTTTATCTTTCGATTCCATTTATTACGAAGAGTATTTTAGATATAGTTACTTTTTCAAATTACGCTTAGATTTTCCGCTAGGGCGCGTAAAAGTAAATTACATTTTCTCCGATAACTCTTCTTCTAAAACTCCGATTTGAAAAATGTTTTCTTCAGCGGATACACCTCCTGATGGAAAATCTTTTGCATATAATTTCAAATTTTTGGTAAAGAATATTTTGGCCACCAGGGGGCGTAAGTGTTAATTTTTGCTTCTGATGTATTTACCATAAAATCTGAGCTTCTAAAATATCGATTGAAAAATTCTTTCGTAGACTGATGCCACTCACATCGATAAAAAAATTTTTATATTTTTTTCCTAAAATATTCCACAGTTTCTCCGCTAGGGGGCGTAAATGTACATCTGATTTTCGTCAATATCTCTACTTCTAGGAGTCCGATTTGAAAAATTCCTCCTTTGTTGGATAGTGTTTTCCGTGTGACATGTTTTTCATATAATTTCAAAATTTTCAAGTAATTCATAGAGTTTCCGCTAGGGGGCGTAGTGGTAAATTGCGTTTCCCCCTATATCTCTGCTTCTAAATCTCCGATTTGAAAAAATTCTTTCTGCACCGTATACAGCTGCTGATGGGAAATCGTTTGCACATAATTTCTAATTTTTGTAAAAAAAGGTTTGTCCACCAGGGGGCGTAAATATTAATTTCCGCTTCTGATGTATTTGCAGCAAAATATAAGCTTCTAAATTCTCGATTGAAAAAAACTTCGTTTGTTGACCGACACTACTCATGTCGACAAACCTTTTAGAAACATTTTCTTCCTAAAATAGTGCATGGTTTCTACGCCAAGGGGCGTAGATGTATATCTTATTTTTGTCAATATCTCGACTTCTAGGAGTCCGATTTGAAAAATTCCTTCTTTGTTGGATAGTGTTTCCAGTGTGACATGTGTTTAATATAATTTCAAAATTTTCAAGTAATCCATAGACTTTTCGCTAGGGGGCGTAAATGTAAATTGC
This sequence comes from Macrothele yani, assembly GCA_039090855.1. Classification (NCBI taxonomy): domain Eukaryota; kingdom Metazoa; phylum Arthropoda; class Arachnida; order Araneae; family Macrothelidae; genus Macrothele; species Macrothele yani. The sequence continues at coordinate 38,089,689 of CM077016.1, forward strand.
GTTTCCCGCGGTATCTCTGCTTCTAAATCTCCGATTGGAAAAATTCTTTCTGTACCGGATACAGCTCCTGATAAGAAATCGTTTGCACATAATATCTAATTTTTGTAAAAACATGGTTTGGCCACCAGGTGGTGTAAGTCTTAATTTCCGCTTCTGATGTATTTGCAGCAAAATATGAGCTTCTAAAATCTCGATTGAAAAAAGTCATTGTTGACCGATACTGCTCATGTCGACAAACCTCTTAAGAAAATTTTCTTCTTGAAATAATGAAATGGTTTCTACGTTAAGGGGCGTAGATGTATATCTTATTTGTGTCAATATCTCTACTTCTAAGAGTCCGATTTGAAAAATTCCTTCTTTGTTGGATAGTGTTTCCGATGCGAAATGCTTTTCCTATAAATTCAAAATTTACAAGTAAATCATTGAGTTTCCGCTAGGGGACACAAAGGTGAAGTCGTTTTCTGCGTTATTTCTGCTCCTAAAGCTCCGATTTGAAAAATTCTTCCCGTATCGCATACAAGACCTGATGGAAAATATTTTTCACATAATTTCTAATGTTTGGTAAAGAATGGTTTGGCCACCATGGGTCATAAGTGCTATTTTCTGCTTCTGATGTCATCATCATCATCATCATCATCATCATTGTCAACCATTATCAATCCACTGCTGGACGAAGGTCTCCCCAAGTTTCCTCCACAACGGTCTGTCTTGTGACAGTCTCCTCCATGTCACCCCTGCATACTTTCGAATTTCATCCACCCATCTCCCATGTGGTCTTCTTCTGGGTCTTTTCCTGTCCCTTGGAATCCAATCTAAAATTTCGGCTGTCCATCGATGATCTGTCCTTCTGGCAGTATGTCCAGCCCATTGCCATTTCAGGGATTTAACTCTGATCATGATGTCTTCCACTCTTGTCATTTTTCGGATCCACGAGTTCCTCTTCTTATCTCTCCTGGTTACACCAAGTATGCACCTCTCCATGCTGCTTTGAGTTGTCTGCAGCCTTTGTATGTCTCTTTTAGTTAAGGTCCACGTCTCTGCACCATACGTAAGCACTGGAAGGATGCATTGATCAAACACTTTTCTTTTAAGACATAATGGCATATTGCTCTTGAAAATTATGCTGTTTCTTCCAAAAGCTCTCCAGGCAAGTTTTGTACGCCGATTAATTTCTTCATCAATGTGACCCTCACTTGATATCTGCTGTCCAACATAAACGTACGTGTCTGTTATCTCCAGCTTTTCTGCATCAATCGATAAATCTTCATTTCTTGTAAAAGCATTGAACATCACTTTTGTCTTCTGAAAGTTCATTTTTAATCCCACTTCTTTACTCTTGTCAGCAAGTTCCTGGATCATACTCTGCAGCTCTGATGGGGTAGTTGCAGAAATGACTACGTCATCAGCAAAACGAAGGTGGGTTAGATAATCTCCATTAATCTTTATCCCCTTGTTTTCCCAGCTCAGCGACTGAAAAACACCCTCCAATGTGGCATTAAAGAGCTTCGGAGATATGGTGTCACCTTGTCTCACTCCCTTTCCAATTTTTACGTGTGTTGTATTTTCAAACAGCCTAATCTTTGCACTTGCATTTTCATAGATGTTATTAATAATATTAATGTATGCATCTTCAATACCGCAGGTTTTCAGAGCCATTGTAACTGCTGATGGTTTCACCGAATCAAAGGCTTTTTCATAATCGATAAAAGCCATGCACAATTGAAGTTCATATTCCCTCGCTCTTTCAATTAGTTCTCTCAGTACGTGGATATGATCTATTGTGCTGTAGCCACTCCTGAATCCAGCTTGTTCTCTCGGTTGAGCCATGTCCAGTGTTACCTTCAAGCGGTGTGAAAGAACTTTAGTGAAGATTTTATAAACTACTGATAGGAGGCTGATAGGTCTGTAGTTTCCGAGATCCTCAATGTCACCTTTCTTATGTAGCAGGATCATTGTAGCGGTGTTCCAATCCTCAGGAATCTTTCCTTCATTAAAGCATCGAGTGAAAATTTGGGCGAGTACTGTTTCGATTTCTCCACTTGCTTCTTGTATGATGTCTACAGTAATTCCATCTTCTCCTGGAGCTTTTCCCCGCTTCATGTTCTTGATTGCATGTGCAACTTCTGCTGGAAGGACTGGAGGAACTCTGGTACTGGTATCTTTCATGATGTCTGGAGTGCATGTATCATCCCTTTCATATAATTTGGAGTAGAAATCTTTCACTCTTGTCAAAATTTCGCCTCTATTTCTTGTTACAGAGCCATCTTCTTTTCTCAGTGCCATAACCTGTTTTCTTTCCTTACTGAGATGTCCCTTTGCTATCTTTAGGCTTTGGTTGTTTTCAATTGCTTTCCTCACTAGTTCACAGTTGAATTTCCTTACGTCTTTAGTGATACTTTTTCTTACTGTCTTGCATAGCTCTATATATTCCACTTTGGAAGTCGCATCTTCTTTAGTTGTCCTCATCTCTCTTCTTTTTTGCATCAACATTTTCGTTTTTCCTGATAATTTATTTACATGCAACTTGTTCTTAGACCCAGCTAATTTTGTTGCTGTTTCCATAAGAGCTTTGGTTACTTTTCTGTTAACTTCAGATATGTCCACTTCTTCCGATGTTAGGCCTTCTAAAGCAGAGAACCTGTTCTTCAGTTCCAACTTGAAGGTATTATGGTGTTTTTTAAGGTTGGTTATGTCAATAGATCTTGTTTGTCTTATGAGCTTGCCACGTTCAAGTTTAGTGTTGAGGTGCATCTTACATCTCACCAATCTATGGTCACTACCTGTGTTGAACTTGTTTAGCACACTGCAGTCTTCTATGACGAATTTTTTGTTACACATAATAAAATCAATTTCACTTGTCGTCCCATTTGGATGTCTCCATGTCCATTTCCTGTGTGGCTTTTTCTTGAAGAAGGAGTTCAAGATGAAAAACCCTTCTGCCTCTGCAAACTCAACGAGAGTATTTCCACGCTGGTTTCTGTTGCCGTGACCGAATTTACCTACTGAAGTTTCATTCTGTTGCCGTTGCCCTATTTTTGCATTGAAATCTCCCATAATTATCTTCAAGTGCTGCTTACCTTTATTATTTAGATGACAAATTTCCTCATAAAATTCTTCAATTTCTTCTTCAGGATGACTTGTGGTGGGTGCATAAGTTTGAATAATCTGAGACTGGTATCTTTTCGAGAGTTGGATAACAAGTCGTGCAGCTCTGTCAGAGGAACTTTCAACTTCTACAACTTTATCCTTCAGTTTCTTGTTTATTATAAATCCAACACCACTAGTTCTGCCAGTATCTGTCCCACGATAGTAGAAGAGATGTCCACTTTTCAGTTCGATGAGATCTTCTCCTTTTCTCCTTACCTCACTTAGCCCCACGATGTCTCACTTGATCCTTTGTAGTTCCTCTTCCAATTCAAGAAGCCTTGAATCAGAAGATAGGGAGCGTCCATTGTACGTAGCCAAGGTCAGCATCAGATGGCAGCCTAGTCTGGTCCTACGGGGATTCTTAGCACCCTCTGCCTTCATGTCGCACTGGCCGCTGCCTTGGCCAGGTACATTCCAGCTGCCGGAGACTGAGGGTCAAGATTTAGGTTGTGGAATCATTTTGGAGGGGTTTGGCCATAACTCACCACGCTGGCCAAGCGGGTTGGTGAGTGTGGGATAGAATTTCCTCTAATCCCGATGGTATAGTTATACCGCTATTGGCGGTCGTCAGAGCTCCTTTAGTGGGAACAGGATGCACCACGAGAAGGCGGGGTTGACATTTGTCAAGGAGAGGCTGTGATGTTACGCATCACCTGACCTTACATCCCGCTTCTGATGTATTTGCAGCAAAATCTGGGCTCCAGAAAACTCGACTAATTTGTTTTTCGCTTATATGGATAAACCTTTTGAGAATACTTTCTTCCTAAAATAATGCATGGTTTTTCCACCAGGGGACGTAAAGTCACATCTTATTTTTTTCGATATCTCTGTTTCTAAGAGTTCGTAAGCTCACGATTCTGTATACAGCAATATCTGAGGGATTAAAAACCCCATTGAAAATCTTCTTTCTTTCGTCAGATCTATTGTTTTCCATACCGGTTCCATTGACTTTGAATAGCTTTGATAAATTTAATTTGCATCAGAACGGATTCAAAAGACATGCTTATTACACCCGAAAATTCGGTGTCATCTTTCTTGTTTATTATGCCTATGTACACATCAGTCAGCAACTGTGCAGGTTCTCAGAAGCGATTCATATATGCAAGCTAATAAGATGAAGGTTCAAAAAGCATAAGATCTTTCTGGTCCGCTCTGGACCCATCGTCAGATGAACATAAAAACAAGACGGAGAAAATCATTTAAAATTTACAAGTGCAGGGTGTCCGAGAATTATTGGACACATTACAAAATTATGCACAAAAAAAACTATGAGCATTGTCTGTTTTTCTATGTCATGTATTAGTAACACGGCTTCTATATTTTTGTTTTGCAGAATTGTTATTCCCAGAATCCGATAGATGGCGCTAGGTTTGGCCTGATGAGGAATGTATGAGAAATGCGCAATCAGTAGTCATGTCATCCGCACAGCAGAAGACGATGTGTGTGTTATGGCTTGCGGAATTAAAGTCTGTCATTAAATTAAAAGACGGTACCGTTTAGAGTGTAGTTGTAATCCAACGAATTCAATCAAGCGGTGGATGTAACAGTTTAAAGAAACTGGCAATGTGGAACATCGTGGAGGAGACGGTAGGCCTAGCATCAGCGGTGAGACGGTTGACCAAGATAATGAAAGTTTTCGACGAAGCCCCAGGAAATCTGTTCGTAAAGCAAGCATAGAACTGTGCATTCCGAAATCGACAGTTCACGATATCTTGCACAAGAAATTAAAGTTCCATGCTTATAAAACTCAAATAGTGCAAAAGATGCATATAAATGATCACACTCTGTGATACGATTTCGCTGTGGATATGCTGGATCGAGTGGAAAACGATGAAAACTTTCTCAGTACTGTAATTTTTAGTGATGAATCCACATTTCATGTATCAGGTATTGTGAATCGTCACAACTGTAGGATATGGGGCAGTGAACCACCCCATGCTGCTATTGAACTGGAACGTGATTCTCTAAAAGTTAATGTGTGGTGCGCCCTATCAAAAAGAGAAGTGATTGGCCCTTTCTTCTTCTGCGAAAAAAACATAAATGGTGACATTTACTTGGATATGCTAGAAAATTTTGCTATACCCCAGATCAAAAGATATGACAACGTCGTTTTCCAACAAGACGGGCCTCCGCATTGGTCAACGTGTGTACGTAAGTGACTAAATGAGCATTTCCCCAACAGATGGATTGGGCGTGGTGGTCCCATTCCGTGGCCTCCTCGCTCTCCAGATCTAACTCCACTGTATTATTTCATGAGGGGTTATGTGAAGGATCGTGTCTATCAGACGCCTTGTACTGATTTGCAGGAACTGAAGCAGCGTATCATAGCTGCTATTAATTCCATAACTCCTCAGATGCTTGCCAATACATGGCATGAAATCGAGTATCTCTTGGACGTACTACGAGCAACCAGGTATCTCACATCGGAATTTATTAACTTGTGTGGTTACATTGAAAGTTAGTGCAGTCAGTTTCTTTCTATCTGTTTAATGTTTTCTTTTATATAATTTTGTAATGTGTCCAATAATTTTCGGACACCCTGTATTATAGGTTCCAGAATTAACTTATATATTCATACTTATTTGAGTCACGCAATAATTTATGAACGTAAAGATTATATCTTAAATGCTAGGTTAAGGCATTTAAGATATTACCTTCACGTTCATGAATTATTGCGTGACTCAAATAAGCATAAAAATATACGTTAAATCTCGAGCCTATAATACTTGTATATTTTAAACGATTCTCTCCATGTTGTTTTTATATTCATCTGACGATGGGTCCAAAGCGGACCAGAAAGATCTCATGGTTTTTGAACCTTCATCTTATTAGCTTGCATATATGAATCGCTTCTGAGAACCTGCACAGTTGCTGACTGATGTATACATAGGCATAATAAACAATGGAGCACAGATTGAAGGTGTGTTTCTTACCAGCTATAATCGGATGCACCTTGCTATGGGTCTTGGCCGCCCTAATATCTATTAATACAAATCTGCACGAATAAGTAATGATACTAACAGAACAAGCTTTTCTTACCTGGATGAGGGGGGAGAATTTTGTTACAACGCTCCCGGAGTGAGGTTGTTACAATATACAAATCAGAGGCAATTAATCTTTGTATGAGCAGGTAAAATAATAATAAACTTTTTATAGGAACCCTACGTATTGGGGAAAGAGGAACATCAACAGATTAAGGGTGAGGCAAACCTCCACACACTCACTTCGGAGTATTCGCTCAGCGCATCGGAGTCACGGCCGGATAACAAAAGGAGGAGACGCGGACGACGGGGAGAGGAAGCAGGTCCTTTTCCTCCAGAAGGGAACCAACGCAGTACGGGAAGCAGCTAGGGTCAAGAGGGGAGGGGGTGAACGGAGCTTACAGCCCAAGACAGAGAGCCTCACGAGAACGGCGTCCGAAACAGAAGAGCGTTTGAAGACAGTATGGCATAACAGCGCGTAATCAAAGGAACCGCGTCACATTAGTCACAATAAAGGTTGTGGGAGAATACTATAGAGAAAGAAACTACCAAAGCAACAAGCCAACGGCGAAGCTAGCAATAGTTAGATAACGAGACAAGGAATAAAGGAAGGATCACTTTCCAAGTCAAAAGCGCTTTGGGAAAGACATCAAGACCGATGGGAAAAGAGGCTAATTGCAGACAATTTCAGTCACGGGACAAAGCGGAAAAACATAGGGTTGACAGCTAGTCCAGTTTTATTGGGATAAGAGAATTAATGGGAAAAAGCCCGATTGAAGAGATTTTCTTGGAAACAGGAGGCGGAACCGAGAGTTCGATTCTTTAGGGAAGAGCGAATAAGTGCCCGCACGAACCCCCCCTCCCCCTAGAAAGAATCACAAAATTATGAAAGACAGAGTTAAACAGCCCGAGAGGTTAGAGAGTGGGAATAACTATTAGGTAATTTAAGCCGGACACTCGGATTGGGCCAGAACGTCAGAGAATGAAATTTCAGGAGATTGGCCAGAGAGAAAAAACGAAAGTTAGGTCGGAGCTGAGAGAGCATGATTTAAAAGCATTACCCATCGAGTTCCAGAGCGAGTAGGTCGTTTGCTGACCTCTCGCAAATAAGGCATTAATTCGAAGTTTTCATCCGCGGAGGTCGTTCTTGAACTCTCTCGTAAACAAGCATAAAATTTGTAACTTGGTGCGAGTGAGTCGGCAATAACCGCCCAAGTATGCTGAAACAGCGAAGTTAACTGTAAACCGAGGACCCCGGAGAATGGAGGGCGCGGTCTAACAGAAGGACGATGCACCAGAAGCAGAACCCGGAGGAAGGTGATCCCTGGAGAAGAGTGGCGAGCGAGGCGAAGTGACTGACAGGACGAGTTTAGGACATTTGGGCACCGGACATTTGGGCACCCGGACATTTCGGCACCCGGACATTTCGGCACCCGGACATTTCGGCACAAATCTTGAGGGGCCGTACAAAAATTGCCTTTTTTTTCGCTGTGAGGGCAATTGAATGGAGAAAACGTTTCCAGTAAGAAAAACGACAATTAGGTGTCCAAGGGGGAAGAGACCCCCCCGCCGTTAATATAGCCAAATTTTTGATAAATTTAAAACACTAAAATAGACGAAACCTTTTTTTAAATGTTTGACAGCCTTGAAGGAGGTAAGGATTTTTCTTAGCCCCCCCCTCCAGCAAACATAAAATGTCCGTAATTTCGTATTTTCTTATTTACGATATTTTTCTATAAACTATAAGTAAACAAATTCTCTCCTAGTATGAGGAAACCCAGGACTCTTGTCGAGTGTGTGTGTGGAGGGGGGAGCTTAAAACCTAAAATTTAAATTGTAAAAAAATTCTGGTCCGATCGGGAGATTTTCAGCGATATTTTTTCTATAAACTATAACTAAACAAATTCTCTTCGAGTATGAGGAAACCCAGGACTCTTGTCGAGTGTGTGTGTGGAGGGGGGCTTAAAACCTAAAATATGAAATATAAAAAAATTCTGGTCCGATCGGGAGATTTTCAGCCATTACAAGCTACAAGTCATCGAATTGTCTGAGGGCATCTGCTGCCTCAGGAAACTAGGGAAGGGGGGATACCAAAAGCGTAAAATATCAAGATTTCTCATTACTCCTCCGATCGGGAGATCTTCAGTATTTACAAGCTGCAGCTCAACAAATTTTCTGTTCTGAGCGTATGTGCCTACGCAGCAAACCCGTCCGGGGGGCGGGGGGGTAATTTCAAAAATGTAAAATATGAAGAATTTCTCGTCCGATCGGCAGATTTTCGGCATTTACAACTGGACACATTATTTGAGGGCATGTGCCTACTCAGGAAACCTATCGGGCGAGGGGGAGGGGGTTGTAGCTTGTAAATGCTGAAAATCTTCGGATCGGACGAGAAAATCTTCATATTTTACACTTTTGAAATTACCCCCACCCCGACAGGTGTGCTCAGTAGGTTTATGCCCTGAGATAATGTCTCCAGTTGTAGTTTGTAAATGTTAAAAATCTCCCGATCGGAAGAGAAATTCATCATATTTTACACTTTTAGTATTACCCCCCCCCCCCCAAGGAGGTTTGCTCAAGAGGTTCATGCCCTGAGATAATGTCTCCAGTTGTAGTTTGTAAATGCTGAAAATCTCCCGATCGGACAAGAAATTCTTCATATTTCACAATTATCATATCCCCCCCCCCCGACAGGTTTGCTGAGTAGGCTCGTGCCCGTAAATATTTAGTGCCTAAGTAACTTACGGCGAACATTTTCTCGGTCAATCTCTTACTATTGGGCCAAGAAACGGCAATTGTTATACGGCCCCTTAAAAATTTGTGCCCAAATGTCCGGGTGCCCAAATGTCCGGTGCCCAAATGTCCGGTGCCCAAATGTCCGCCCAGTCTTTCAGACAGAAATTCGTAAATATGTCTCAATTTCTTAATGATTATGAGATATAAGTGAAATTTTTTGTGCACACCACTTGCTCAAGTAGGGAGAAATATAGGAACACTATAATTTTCAACGCAGCGCAATTTCATTGCTTTAAAAGGGAATGTGCCCAAATGTCCGGTGCCCAAAAGTCCGGTGCCCAAATGTCCGAACCCCGACAGGACGGACGGACATATTTTCCGACGATCGCCAAGCGCCGAACTAGCCGGGACTTGTAAGCGTATCAACAAAGAAAGAGAGCCAACAAAGTGAACTCCAGTAGATACAGGACATGAATGAACTTTAAGTAAGATCATAGACTTTTAATATCCGAGAGCAAGATAGACGGGTAACTCCGGGAGTGAGCACCAGAACTTCGGTGAAGGAAAGGTAAAAGAATGATTTCATTACACTTTAATTATTTCCTCGGAGTTGCAAATAACATGAATAACTTGGGTATTTAAGAAATGTATATAATATTACCTCGAGAGGCATCGTAAGTATCCATGGGGATAGGAATAATATGGGAGCAGGGAAGTATCGAGGTATATCGGGGTCACAACGAATAGTTATTTTAAGTAGGAGTTAATCACATGTAATTGGAGGAGGACAATTTACTAACGTAATTAAAAGAAAAGAGAGAGGAAGGTTAAAGATACCGTAAGAAAGTATGCCAAGTAACGTCTAAAAATATGAATATTGTTTATGGCGAGACAAAAGAAAATGTGCACAAAGTATAAAAGTTAACTTCTTTTATAGAAGGGTCCTGATCCCTGTAATATCTTTAAGTCTTCGACGTCATCGAATAAACCATTTTATTTCCAAAAGAATAATTTCTCTTGTGCTATTCAATTCTCTATAGTGTTTTGCTTATGAAGTGTATTTTGCAAGTCCAGTGAATTAAGTAGTAAAAAGTGTGAACCATGCAGCAGTAAAGGTGTTTCGTTTTCGAATGACAACGGGCTTTTCTAAAAGGTTCAAGTTTAAAAGTAAACTTAAAAGGAGTAGGAAGGTTTCATTATCTCCTTTCAGCCTCAGCATTATTATTCTTCAAGTTCAGGTTCAACATTATTTGAGAGGGGAAATGTCCTATAATTGACGATCACATAAAAACATTGCGGCACACGTAAGAATTGTGATACCCACAGGACACTGCGTGTGAAACACAACGCCCGTCTCAGAGGCTGAAGTCTCGTCGGCCCGACGCTGGGTAAACGTGATTTCATAATCTGACGACACCCCACATAAACTAAACAGTAGGTTCCTAGATTCCACATAATGGGTTTGGATCAGTTGTACTTAGTGTGGCTTTTATAAATATCCCAGCTAAAGTTAAAGAGGACGCAACAATAATTTAAATTACGCCCTTTCCAGCACAAAATTTCCCCACTGCTACTCAAATAACAAGCACGGGTTGCCGGCACGTGTTCCAGTAAACCCTATACAGCCTAGTTTGTTTTCTTTTTAAAATGCAAATATCATGTAATTCTTGTTCAATAAAACAAATGCAACAGAAAAACTACACATTTACTGGAATTAACGTTCGGTGTTTGTTTGAGTTCTTTTTTTTTTTTTTTTTGATTGGAGGCTTAACGACCACCGTGAGCAACTCAATGGGCTATAAGCAGTCGCCCGTCCCTAATTTAGGGTCACTGGTTCCAGGGAAGGGAGAGAGCCAGTGCCGCAAGACAAACACAACATCCATGCCTCACCGGGATTCGAACCCGGACCCCTCTCGGACGAATGATCAGAGGCCAACGCCTTAGACCACTGCGCCACCGGGGCGGCTTGTTTGAGTTTAGATTTAGTCTCTAAATCCATTCTCACTTGTCTGTCCTTTAAAACTCCTTTTTCTACTGTAACATTGAGGTGGGGATATTGCAGTAGAGAAATTATTGTAATTGGGAATTTAATTAATCAAGTCGTTATTAAGGATTCTAGTTGCGAGTCTCAGTGTATTTAGTGTAGTTACTAGTGCCTCTTAATTACTCTGGAAGCAGAGGAGGTTATTTTTTCCCTCTGGTTATCGTGTTTTTCACCCCAACTCAACCACATGCGGAGGCAGCAGTTTTGTGTCGAACCTTAGCAGTAAAGAAGTGCCGTTTTGATCTCCGTTGACTTCCTGTGCCCTGAGAGCAGGGGAAATCGTTAGCTAAGCTAAGATGGTCCGCCTTTCACACGTGAGATGTTTGCGGTCTTGACCTGGTAAAATGTTATTGGCCAGCGGTCATTTTCAGCTGGTCACTGGGCATCTGTTCTTTGTCAGTGTCATGCAGTGGGTGTAACTTCGACAATAACTTTGCAAAGTGCACTTCGATCTGACAGCAAGAAGTCATGTTAAGTTTCTGGTGTCATGTTTCAGGCGACTTTAGGCCCGCTTCACACAGACGGAAAATATCCGCCGAAGCAATGCACACTATATTGACAAAAGTCACCGGACCCCTAGAAGAGAAACACAACATCGCATTTATTGACATACATTAGTACGGTGTCGGTCCACCTTTTGCCTTAATGCATGCACTGACCCATCGAGACATACTTTCGACAAGGTTTTGGAACACAGCGTTAGGTATGCGCTTCCATTCAGTACATAATGCTGCCTCTAACTGTTGCTTAGTAGTAGGCCTTGGTTCCAAACTTCTTATCCGACGCTCTAATTCATCCCATAGGTGCTCTATGGGATTAAGATCAGGGTTCTGTGCTGGCCAGTTAACACACGATACGGAATTACACGCCGTAACAGTCCTTGCTTTATGGCTCGGTGCATTATTCTGCTGGTACCAACAAGGCTCGGTTCCATAGTATTGCCACAGAGTAGGTAGGGCATAATTGTCCACAATATCGAGGTAGATGTGCTGGTTAACAGGTTTGTCCACGATACCCAATGGGCTGGGACCATACCACGAAAAACACCCCCACACGAGTGCACTGCCAGCTCCAAACTTGACCGTAAGAACAGTACACTGTGGTAAATAACGTTCCCCGGGCTGCTTGCCATGCCCACACACGGCCATCAGACTGATGGATCGTGTTTCTGGATTCCTCAGTTCATAGGACTTGATCTACGGTGCACGATAAATGTTCTTTACACCATGTTAAACGTCGAGTAGCATTTCGAGTGGAGATGAAAGGTTTATGAGCAGTGGCACGACCACGGTAACCCATGGAATGAAGTTATCTGCGAATGGTACGTGTACATACCGAGGTTCCAGTATTTTTACTCATCTGTACACTGAGGTATTGTGCAGTCTCTGTCTATTAGCTGTAACAACTCTCCTGAGGCTTCAACGTCCTCATCACTGATTTTCTTTGGTCTCCCGGTGCGTTTTGCTGCTTCAGGCACGCCATGTGTATTCCACTTATTCAGTACATCTTAAACGCCTCTCGGTTTCTCTTATGGACAACCCACTAATATAGCACCCAACAGTCTTTTCTTTCTCAAAGTCAGTTCTCTCCCGCCGCGACATTTTTACTCAACCTCACAGTGCGATATGATCGAGGTCAGCTGCAGGCTTGTTTTTATACCGTTTGCAGATGTACCGCGCATCTTAACAATGCAGCGGATCCGTTCATTTGCTTTTGAAGGAGCGTCTGGTGACTTTCGTCAATATAGTGTATTTCCCGGCTGTCCTACCGCTGGTTTTCAAGCGTATTATATAGAGTTATACCGAGAGTTTCAAACGCGCGGAGGCGGTAGAAATTCCGACGTGGAAGTCGCTGAACTTCGGCTGAGTAGCTGCAAACCGGACAGCGAAAATACCGTCCAAATTTAAAGAAACGCATGTGTAAGGCTAGATGTTCACACAGGCGGCCAGTGGATCATCCGCTACAGCAATAAAACAATCCCTCCTGTGAGAGAAGGGGGAGTCCTGTGGCACAAAGAGCCACTGATTTGGTTCCAGGACATCCGTCGGGCGTTTCTTTCTCCGCCCTAGCAAAAGAACCGCTTGTGTAAAAGATTCCTTAGGTGTCCGGTACCATGCGGCATCAGATTACAATCGTCTTGTATTGTTTTTCTACTAGCGCATCGACACTTACCTGGTAAACCCAGGCAGCCTGGGGAAAGGGGGTCCGAGGACGAAGTGCATCCGGGACCGACTTGAGAGGGAACCATCCACGCATTCGCATTCCCAAACACGAGGAGTCTGCGGAAAACCCCGGAAAAACCGTGGACTAGATGGCCGGTAGGACCGGGATTAGAACACCTTAGTCGCGAGTGGCCTAGTGGTCAACGTTCGTGACTTCCACGGAGAACATCTCAGGTTTGATCCCGGGGAGGTACGAACGCTCGAACCACCAAATATAAGCCGCGCGTCTGATGGGCACGTTAAGCCGTCGGAGCCCGGGTATTGGTCCTCCCGGTAGTAAATAAGGGCGTCTTCTACCTCGCTTCCGTGTGACTTTCCTATCGGGCACTCTAGCCCAAATCTCCTAGCTTCCTATTTCTAAGGGTTGTTTAAGACCTGGGGTCAGAGACTCCTTTCCTAAAATCCTCTGCGTATGATCTGATCTAATCTGATCGGATTTGTACACCCATCAGAAACGTCAGCCTCAAACACAACGCACAGCGACTTAAATGTTTTATTGCTCCATCGGATATCTTACGCTTCTGTGAAACGGGCCTAAGATGGCAAAATTTCGGGGAACCACTACTAAACAACAAACGTACATATCACTTTTGTTTTCTATGTTTACATCGGAAAACAAAAGTGATAATGTTCTAGATGCTTGGTCGAATATTTGGACTGCTGCGATGTGGAAAAACCTTCGGGAACCTTTACTTAAGTGAATTTAAACTGATTGGATGGAAATCTAACCAAGGAGGGGTTTCTGGACTTTGTGGTAGTAATTGAGCCTTGGTTGTTGTTAGATAGGATCTTCGTTTTCTTTCATACTTGACAGATTTTTTCAAAAAGCTCATCTACATATTAATAGGATTTCATTCGATTTTTAACAGTTCGGGAAAATGAAATATGGTGAAAATCAAGGAAGTACACCATGCGGCAATGAACTGCGAACAAACAATTCTACTTGGCTATTCTACTAATGGAAGCGTGTTTACATCGGAAAACAAAAGTGATAATGGAAGCGTGTTTACATCGGAAAACAAAAGTGATAATGGAAGCGTGTTTACATCGGAAAACAAGTGGAAGCGTGTTTACATCGGAAAACAAGTGGAAGCGTGTTTACATCGGAAAACAAGTGGAAGCGTGTTTACATCGGAAAACACAAGTGATAATTTACCAAATGCTTGGCCAAATATTTGGACTGCTGTTGTAACCGGGGCTTCCATATTTATCAGAAGCGAGATTCTGTTGCCATTTTTAGAGATAGAGAGTTGGAATCATTTTATTTCATTTCCCGCCATTTGGATGGAAGGCCAGCAAAATGCAAAGAAAGTATTTCCTTTCCCACGGGTCACAGCAGAGTGTAAGCAATTAAGAACATAGAGTTTTAAGGTGAAGGCGTGGCTGCGCTTTCTTGGAATTAGTCGGACGAGGGGACAGTTTTTTTGAGGGGTTTTTCTCTCTCCGGGAATGAGAGGGGAGACTCGGTGGCGAAAAGTCGAGGGAGAAGGGAATATTTTTAGGAGGCTCAGAAAAACCTCGGGTGTTGGTCGGAACGGATGAAGGAAGAAGTTTGGATGGCCGGAAAGAGATAAGGGGATTTTCGGCGGTGTAGAATACTGAGGGAGAACTAAAAGAATGAAAGCACGAAAATGACAGACAAAAGCTTGATGACATTCCCCGTAACATCTGAATAAACGTTTTTCTCACTGCAAAATTTAGCCTCAGTCGATTCACTTTTCTATGCTTTGTATTGTTTTTATCTGCTCCAGTTGGGAGAATTACGGATTAAACCATCGATACCGAACTTACTGCAAAGGAAGTATCTAACGAACCCTCCACACAGGGCGCTGTAACAGAACTCAGCACCAAGCCCTGTAACACTGCAATGTGGGAAGAAGAGAAAAAATCATATCCTTGTATTGTATGTGACTCCGGTAACATCGGGTGTGCTTCATGCTCTACGGTAAAAACCTTAGGCCCATTAAAGTCGCAAGGAGCCAGTGTTTCCAAATAATTAAGTTCGACTTCGGTATTTTTTAATGGTCGTTCTCGATCTTCGCAGTTAACATTCTTGAGGGAAAAACCAATTTCGAACATTCAAGATAGCTTTCTCATGCTAAAGCTGAAACCATTCTGAGAAATGCAGATACACAATCGCTTGAAAAAACTGTGGATCATATGAATCGACTTGAAGTGGATTCAACCAGTAAAATTTTTCGAACAGCGTACTATATAACTAAACACGACAAGCCGTGCTCCGATCGTCGTTCTTCTTTCTTTCTTTTTTTGGAGGTTTAACGACCACCGTGAGCAACTCAGTGGGCTATAAGCAGTCGCCCGTCCCTAATTTAGTGCCGCTGACTCCAGGGAAGGGAGAGAGCCAGTGCCGTAAGACAAACACAACATCCATGCCTCACCGGAGTTCGATCCCGGACCCTTCTCGGACGAAAGGTCATAAGCCAGCGCTTAGATTACTGCGCCACAGGGGCGGCCAATCATCATTCTTTCCTGCAGTTGCAAGAATTAAACGTGGCCGAAATTCCGCAAATCCTATTATCACAATTTAGTGCAAGAAATATTATTGACAATGTTGCAGAGGAAGTACGTTTAAAAGTGTGTAAACGCATTTTTGAAATTAATGGTAAAATATCTGTACTAATAGACGAGTCCACAACTATAAGTAGCAAAAGTACTTTGATAGTTAACTTAATGTGCGAAACAGAAAAATCGACACTTTATCATTTTTTTTTAATCTCTGGACTTAATAGAATAATGTGATCAAAATACGCAAAAAATAGTTACTCACTTGCTTAGAATCACCGGGCTTCAAACAGAAATACCTGCAAAATAATCTTGTTGCCTTCACTATAGTGATGGCGCTAGGGTATAGGAAAGAAATCGGGAGTTGCTCAGTGCCTACTGCAAAAGAGCTGAGTTCGGCTCAATTTTCGGAGCCTGAGCCCGTGGTATCAGGGCCGGATTAAGGTGGGGTCCATAGGGGCTATAGCCTTAGGGCCCACCATGACCAAGGGCCTAGGAGACATGCCTGGGCAAATAAGAGGGAGATAGGTAGGGAAAGAGAGAGGTTCATAAAATAGTTTTACTTTTGTCTCATATGATTTCCACTTGGTCAGAAACAGAGGCTGGAAGACAAAGAGATTTCAAGGCACTGACTCACCAAGGGTAAAGGTTTAGAGAGAGATAGAGGTTTATGAAATAGAAAAAAAAAAGAGAGAGAGAGGTTCTTGTGTCTAGTATGATTTCCACTTGGTCAGAAACAGAGGTTGCAAGACGAACAGATTTCAAGGCAGTTATTCACCAAGGGTAAAGGTTTCAGCCGCTGTGGTAGGGCAGTGGTCTAAGCGATGGTTTCTTGGCTTCTGCCATTCGTCCGAAATGGATCCAAGTTCGAATCCCGGTAAGAGGCATGGATGTTGTGCTTGTCTTACGGCACTGGCTCTCTCCCTTTCCTGGAACCAGTGGCCCTAAATTAGGGACGAGTGACTGCTTATAGCCCACTGAATTGCTCAGTTGCTCACGGTGGTCGTTAAGCGTCCAATCATAAAAATAAAAAAATAAAAAATAAAAAGAAAGAAAAAGGTTTCATGCCGCTCTGTACAGCGGGGTCGTTGAGATAGTTTCAATTTTTTCACTGCCATCCACCCAAAGCCCCCAGGCCGCCCCGGTGGCGCAGTGGTCTAAGGCGTTGGCCTCTGATCATTCGTCCGTAAGGGGTCCGGGTTCGAATCCCGGTCAGGCATGGATGCTGTGTTTGTCTTACGGCACTGGCTCTTTCCCTTCCCTGGAACCAGTGACCCTAAATTAGGGACGGGCGACTGCTTATAGCCCATTGAGTTGCTCACGGTGGTCGTTAAACCTCCAATAAAAAAAAAAAAAAAAAAAGCCCCCAGTTTGCACTTGGATTAATGGTGGAAGTCCCCTGTGGTTTCAGATTTCGTAACAAAATAGATGCACTAAGAAAAGTATACAATGCTAAATCACTAGAAAATCGAAGACAAAATCTGGGCACTTTTAACTCCTGTCCTGATGAGAACAATAAAAAATACAGTGGCTTATTGTGGAAACTCTTCATATAATTAATCTATTAGTTTGAAGAATGCATTACGTGTATTTTTAATTATTTTCATAAGGACATGAGTTAAAAACTTGAGATTCCCAGATGTTGTCTTTGATTTTCTAATGATTTAGCATTATGTACTTTTCTTAGTGCATTTTTTTGTAACGCAACATGAAACCACAGGGGACTTCTTTTTTTATATTGTAAGATAGAGCCCCGGCCCGAACGAGCCAGAAAACTTGCTAACCTGTTCAACCATTAATAACAAACATCTTTTCCACACTTCCACTCTCTCCTTCTCCTGCAATTAATCAATGTATTTCTCAAATGGGGAGTGAGGAAGGGACCTCTATTTATTTTTACTGTGTAACTGTACGACTTTCTTTGACCGTTCGTTTCCACCAGAAGTGCATCGGGCACTTCGGCTGGAAACGAACGGTCCAAACTGATCGGGCAGTGCTGCAATTGTTATGTTGCTCAAATAATGCTAATACTGGGTGTCCCACTCACTACCGAACCCGGCATTTCTTTAATAATATTAACACCAATGAAGATATTGCAACGAAATTTGAAGTGGACTTACCTCATTTCGTGTGAAATGTGATGACATCACAACATGTGCTGGAAGTGGCCACCATTTGCGTCCAGACAGCATTGAATCCGGAACACCATATTGTGGAAAGTCCTTTCCAGTACGTCAGCCGGCCCTGACTAAATTTCTTCGGTGATGTTTGCTTTCAATGCATCTATGGTTTGGGGTTTCTTTTGGTAAACTCTCCCGTTTAAATATCCACATAAAAAATAATCAGGATGCGTCAGATAGGGCGAGCGCGGTGGCCATAGACCCTTTGAAATGACGCGGCCGCCGAAAAAGTATTGAATTTCGGCCATAGTGGTGTGTGATGTCGCTCCATCATGCTGGTAATATCCAATGAAGAGTTCTTCGTCGTCCATTTGATTTAATTTACAAAGGTATTGGAGATTTCCATACATGCAGCTGTTATGATGGATGTATCGAAGAAGATGTGACAAATTACGCCGCGCCGGGTCATCCCACACCAACTTTCTGTGAATGAAGGGGGTCTTCGTGTATCGCGTTGGGATTTTCACTGGCCCAAATACGGGAATTTTGAAAATTGACGTATCTGGACAGGTGAAACCACGCCTCGTCCGAGAACCACGTGTAGTCCAGAATGCCCGGATTTTCTTGAAGAAAGGTCTGAAACCATCGACAGTATGTCACTCGTTTCACGTGGTCAGGCTCTTTCAGTTCGTGGACCACGGAGATACGGTACGCATGAAGCTTCGCTTTTTTCACAGCGCCTGGACAAGTGTTTTTGAACAACCCTGTTTCCTATGACATTCGGCGAAGTGACTTCCTGGGAGACCCAAGCAGTCGGCCCTTTACATTATGGATCGTTTCCTCGGACATTTGTGGACGACCTCCTGCATGGTCGTCTGATAAAGTGCCCTTGGTTTCCAATTTCTTCGACAATGCCCAAATAGTGGACTTGCTCGGCTGATGTCTGCCTGCAAATCTCTCTAGGAATTGCTGTTGACAAGACTTTATCGATTCTGTTTTCCAATAAGTGCGAACAAAAAACACTCGCTCCTCCAGTGTATACCGATACATTTTCACACGTACGCGAACAGCCACGAGCACGAGCACTCACTATCAGCAACCGTATCGTGTAGACACGCTCAGAAAAATTGCATAACAAAGCAGCAGAGAGGCGCTTCAGGCTGGCTAGCGGACTGCTCCTCTGTGGCGCTACACGTATCTGCCACTAAGGAGCACTCCGGCTGGCTGGTGGACAGCGGCGGGTTCAATGCTGTCTGCACGCAAACGGTGGGCATTTCCAGCACGTGTTGTGATATCATCATATTTCCCAGGAAATAAGGTAAGTCCACTTGAAATTGTATTGCAATATCTTCATTGATGTTAATATTATTAAAGAAATGCCGGGTTCGGTAACCAGTAGGACACCGTGTATTATCGCGCATAATGTGCTGCTATATGCTGCTAAATAAAATTAGGAGGCAGCTACTGCGTGGAGATAGGGGGTAAATTATCGTCCGCAAGCTATCAACTATCCAATTCCGCCTCGGTGGCGCAGTGGTCTAAGCGATGGCCTCTGGTCATTCGTCCGAACGGGGTCCGGGTTCGAATCCCAGTGAGGCATGGATGTTGTGTTTGTCTTACGGCACTGGCTCTCTCCCTTCCCTGGAGCCAGTGACCCTCAATTAGGGACGGGCGACTGCTTATAGCCCATTGAGTTGCTCATGGTGGTCGTTAAACCTCCAACAAAATAAAAAAATAAATAAAAAACTATCCAATTACTTTAGTTCTTGAGAAAGCTTTTTCTTCACTGCAGAATTACATTAATGCGCGGCCTTTGACATTTTCTACCCAAGCCTGGAATAAATAGCCATCTCGACTGCCCGCTCCCCAACCAGAATCAGTTGCCGAAGAATTCCCTTTATCAACTATAAAGTGTTTAATTTGCTAAATCATATAAAGTCACATTCATATATGAAAAAAATTATCTCGTTCTTCCTCTCTCTAAGAGCCCGAGCCCTCCCGAGCCCGAACAGCAATTAATATTCTACAGCCCGAGCCGGGCCCGGGCTCTGCTTCGGGCTTTCGATCTCGGGCTCAGCCCGTCTCAGCTCTGTGGCAAATGTGTCTTAGTACTGGCATTATTGTGTGGCACTGTGTAAATCATCGTTTAGGTTTATCTTTGGAGATACAGTTTCTGAAGTGCATGGTGTTAATAGTTTCCTCGCATTTATGGACAACTGGCTTTAGTAATGTGCTCTTTGTACAGTCAATCGCCGAAAAATAAAAGTGAACTTGAGACGTGCGCAGTGGAACTCAGCGAAGAAATAAAAAAAAGTCGGTCGAGTATTCGGGGTTAGATGGATGGCGAGTTCATTCAGAACAGTGTAAACTGTTTGGCAGAGTTACGCGACTCTTTGCTGTTATTTCGATTCAGCGAGTATGGATCAAAAGCGATCACAGTCAGAGATGTACGTATGAAGGGCTTTATGAACGCCTAATATTGAAAGCATTTCTGCTACACTTAACTTTAATGCATGATGTTCTATTTGAATTCGCCCTTCTTTCGGAATCTCTGCAAAAAGTGTATATAAGTATCGTCTCCATGTAGATAAACTCAGTCGACGTACAATTCGATGTTTTGAAAGAATGAAGGATCGCAAAGATAAAAGAATATTAGTAGCTGAGGATACTGTGAAGTAGATGAATTTTGGACCAGTACAGCTGATAGACAACCATATCTAAGTAATCGAAGTTCTTACCTTCAAAATTATCTACCTTGGCACTCCAAGCGAAACATCTGTGAAAAATTCCATTGGGTTTTTCAATCGACTCAAACTACACCCTTGCGTAGATCAGCTTATGCTATCCTTTGATGTGATATCTGTGTTCACCAATGTTCCAGTAAAAGGAGCTCTGGAATCCCTAAGCGCAAGTCTTATAGAGCATCATTACAGCCAACCTGAAGTAGAAGAAATAACAAGATTAGTGGATATTTGCGTAAAACAGAACAGTTTTACTTTCCGTGGAACGTTTTATGAACAGACGGAAGGTCTAACCATGGCCAGCCCACTGTCACCTATATTATGTGAAATCTACATGCGTCGATTTGAAGAAAAACTTTTCGAACTCGTGAAATTTGATTTATGGATACGATATGTAGACGATACTTTCGTTCTATGGAAAGGAAAAAATTCTGAAATTAGTCAAACTTATAAATTACATTGACCCTCACATTCAGTTCAGCTACGAAACTGAAAATAACGAATGCCTACCATTCCTTGACGTTCTGGTTACTCGCTCAAATGGATCTCTCGCAGTCACAATTTATCGGAAGCCTTTCGCTGGTTTTCTCACCTCCACATGCCAAATCCGATCACCCTTGGAAACAAAAACTCAGCGCCTTTTACAGTTGCGTATATCGCGCGATATATGTATATAAGTTCAGAAAAAGACAGTTTGGAAAAAGAACTTTATTTCCTTAAACGTGTTGCAGTACAGGGAGGATACAACCTTTCCATTATAGACAACGCTCTAACAAAATTCCGGAAACCGAAGTCTATCTCCACGTTAACTCCTGTGATGCTCCCATTGCGAGAGAATTTTGCCATTATTCCATTTTCCCGTGACATTGCCTTCAAAATTTCAAAAATTCTCAAAACCTTGAATTTTAAAGTGATTTTCAAACCCATAAACAAAATGAACTTTTTAGGATCAAAGAACTACGTTGAAGACAAAAACTCGTAGGGAATTTGTCAAATTCCATGTGAATGTGGCACTTCATATATAGGACAGACCCGTAGAGCCTTGCGTTTTCGATTGAAGGAGCACAAGACCTACATTCGGAACTGTGACCTAAAGAAGTCATCAATGGCTAAACACTGTTACGAAAAGGACTGTAAATTTCTCTTTGAAGAAGCAAAACTAATGGGCAAGCCAGATTCAAACACCAAACTTGACATTTTAGAAGCTTTCCATATATATCAGAAGTCTTCGCAACTTGTTAATGACATGGCATCCACCCGATTTCTATCAAGCGCGTAGAAGCAACTAACCAAAATCCGTGACTATAAACACTATTTATGATAACATACACAATTTGAATATTTACGTGCCATTCGTCCTGATGAAGATAGGTCAATACCCAGCGAAACCATGGTCGACTTGAAAAATAAATATTTGTGACAAACTACGTTGTATTATCTTAATATACTGTATATATACCATAAATTGTTTCCAACCAAGGCTAATTTTTGTCTAATATGGTTAATAATATGCGACGTATATAATAGACGATAACTGCCTTAGCTAAAACTCACCTACAACAGGTATGAGGAAAGAATGCCCACGGAAAAAACGCCCACGGAAAAATCGCCCACGGAAAAAACGCCCACGGAAAAAACGCCCACGGAAAAAACGCCCACTTCTCGAAAGTAGGAAAAAACGCCCTCGGAAAAATCGCCCACAGACAAAATGCTCACGGGAAAAATATGTGATCGACTGATAAGTTTATATGTCTGTTATAAACGGTGACAGGACAACTGGTCACAGACTGCTGGCCAAAAAATCGTTAGGGGTCATATAAAAATTGCGGTTTCTTGGCCACCTCACCTCATAACGAAAATGGGTGTAGGAGAATTGGCCACAAAAGTTCAAGGGTGTGTGCGGGGGGGGGGGGTAAGTATTATCGATTTTTGGCCTACATTGAGAATTGAATTAGGAACTCCAAACAAATTTCGAGAAAACGTTCTATGTAAGCCAAGCGAGAATTACAGCATAATTCATGTATGTTCGGAAAAAGGACCCTAAGGGGTGGGATTTTTTAATAACGCTGCACTTTTACGTAGGTACTAAATATTTACATAACATGTCAAGTTTGCAATATTTTTCTTTTACTTAATTAATTCTTTTTTTTTTTTTTTTTTTTTTGATTGGAGGTTTAACGACCACCGTGAGCAACTCAATGGGCTATAAGCAGTCGCCCGTCCCTAATTTAGGGTCACTGGTTCCAGGGAAGGGAGAGAGCCAGTGCCGTAAGACAAACACAACATCCATGCCTCACCGGAATTCGAACCCTGACCCTTACGGACGAATGATCAGAGGCCAGCGCCACCGGGGCGGCACTTAATTAATTCACAGGCGAAGAAAAAAGTGTTGAATTGGCTTAGGGCCTACGGCCTATTAATTAATGTATGGATTGAATGTATGGTGCATAAGTAGAAGCGCAATATTATTGACAATTAATACAGACATTTGACGTGGAATAGGAATAGCTGTGGTGCCGTGGAAGCATATCCGGCGCGTAACTGGAAGACCCTGAGCTCGATTCCTGGAGGCGGCCACTGAGAATTTTTCAGTGACTCACTTATAAACGTGGAAAGAGCGATGACTTGCCGCCCCGGTGGCGCAGTGGTCTAAGGCGTTGGCCTCTGATCATTCGTCCGTAAGGGGTCCGGGTTCGAATCCCGGTCAGGCATGGATGTTGTGTTTGTCTTACGGCACTGGCTCTCTCCTTCCCTGGAACCAGTGACACTAAATTAGGGACGGGCGACTGCTTATAGCCCATTGAGTTGCTCACGGTGGTCGTTAAACCTCCAATCAAAAAAAAAAAAAAAAAGAGCGATGACTTTTGTTTGATTATTGACAATACTTGTATACTTGTTATGTAAATTTTACGAATATGGGAATGACGGAACGAAAACTTTTAGAAGGGCCTAAACGTTAGTCCTAATATTATTTTGTGCCTGAGTAATACCGCAATATTAATAATTTGATGTGTTACGTAAACGTTATGAATATAACATCGTTAGAATAAAAACTGTTAAATAGGCCAAGGCCTAGGACTTATGACTTAAGGGCCGCGGGTGGCCTAGTGAAGAACCAAATAAGATTGTTAACTTTCAACTTCCTACTGTAGAGTAGCTACTTTCTTAAAAAATTCCAGTTCGGCTGTACTATAATAAATTTGTGACTATTCTTATTTTTTAAAGTAAGGTCTTAATTTTTATAAAACTATGCATGTTTATTATTTAACTATATCAATTAAAAAAAGAAATCATTAAAAGTCAGATTATTTTATTTATAAATACTTTTAAAGTTTAATGCATTTAATTGTAAAAGCGATTTTCG
Source organism: Macrothele yani (assembly GCA_039090855.1). NCBI lineage: Eukaryota > Metazoa > Arthropoda > Arachnida > Araneae > Macrothelidae > Macrothele > Macrothele yani. Next base: position 38,113,567 of record CM077016.1, read on the forward strand.
TAAAAGCCGCAGTGTACTGATATAACTTTGTGTAATGTGCTTTCTTTCCGCTGTTGTCTGTTGAGTACGGCGAGCGGAAGGGGGGGGGACATCTGTCTTTCGTCAAAGTGGTACTTTGCAGCTGCAGCTTGAACGTTTGCTAGCGACCGCACCTCAAATAACAAGCGATATATTTCATTTAAATTTATCGGTTGGCCACCGGTCGGGGTGTGTCTTCCCCGTGAGTAGTATAATCTCAAGTTACAGGCATACTTCTTTTCTTCCCAGTGTAAAGAAAAAAATACGCACTCATAGCTTCCTGGGAGTTTTCCAAAGGACAAGTAAAACAGTTAATTTCTACATGACGGGTGTAGGAGAACTGGCCACAAAAATTTTAAGGGGCCGTATAAAAATAACGTTTTTGACCGCTTCGTGCCCACAAACCCCAGAGGTTGGTAATCAGAGTCATATATAGTTTCCGTAATTTCGTCTTTTCTTAATTGCGATAATTAATGTAATTCTTTATAAGAAATGTTTATGATCTACATCTGAGCAAAAGATTTAAGGGTTTTCAAACTACAAGTCTGCAAATTATCTGAGCGCATGTGCCGACTTAGGAAACCTGTCGGGGGGGGGGGATATATCAAAACTCTAAGATTTGAAAAATGTATCGTCCCATCGGGAGATTTTCAGCATTTACAAGCTACAGGTTGGACAGATTATTTGAGGGTACGTGCCTACTCAGCAAACCTGGGGGTGGGGGGGTGGGGGTTATATGATAATTGTGAATTATATAGAATTTCTTGTCCGATCGGGCGATTTTCAGCATTTACAAACTACAACTGGAGACATTATCTCCGGGCATGAACCTACTGAGCAAACCTGTCGGGAGGGGGGGGTAATACCAAAAAGTGTAGAATATGAAGAATTTCTCTTCCGACCCGGAGATTTTCATCATTCACATGTCTTCAGATAATGTGTCGAGTTGTAGCTGCTAATTGCCGAGAATCTCCCGATCGGACGAGAAATTGTTCATATCTTACACTTTTGGTATTACCCCCACCCCCACCCCTCTTCGCCGACAGGTTTCCAGAGAGTGACATGCGCTAAGAAAATTTGTCGAGTTGCAGTTTCTAAATGCTGAAGATCTCCAGATCGGAAGAGATATTCTTGATATTCACGATTTTGGTATTACCCCCCCCCCCGACTAGTTTCCTGAGGCAGCAGATACCCTCAGATAATTCGACGTGTTGTAGCTTGTAAACGCTGGAAATCTCCCGATCTTACCAGAAATTCTTTATATTTCATATTTTAGATTTTAAGCACCCCCCTCCCCAGACAAATTCCCTGGGTTTGCACATACTCGCAGAGAATTTTTTATTTGTAGTTTCTAGAAAAATATCGTATAGCAGTTGGCTTGAAGACAACGGTGAATCATTAGTGTGTTTTTAAATAAATGTTGCATAAGACTACCACGGCTTTCAAGCCAAGACCATACAACCTCTACAGTCAATCAGTGCAATCCGAACTTTCCTCTCATATTTGTAAGGTTTGCAGAAAATATTTACACATCAAATTATTAATATTGCGGTATTACTTAGGCAGAAAATAATGTTAGTACTAACGTTTAGGCCCTTCTAAAAGTTTTCATTCCGTCATTCCCATATTCGCGTTATGTAGGTGAGGTGGCGAAGAAACCGCAATTTTTATATGACCCCTAACGATTTTTTTGGCCAGCAGTCTGTGACCAGTTGTCCTGTCACCGTTTATAACAGACATAAAAACTTATCAGTCGATCACATATTTTTCCCGTGAGCATTTTGTCTGTGGGCGATTTTTCCGTGGGCGTTTTTTCCTACTTTCGAGAAGTGGGCGTTTTTTCCGTGGGCGATTTTTCCGTGGGCGTTTTTTCCGTGGGCGATTTTTCCGTGGGCGTTTTTTCCGTGGGCATTCTTTCATACAATCCCTACAACAACAAAGTTCAACCGATTCTCCTGTATGCATAGTTTCGGAATTAAGTGTTTTAGAAGTGAATAACTGGCCAGGGGATGTAACATCCAGGATTTGGTGGAAATGAGGTTGAGTCCCAATGCAAGAAGCGCCTCAAACTGCCGTTTTCTAAAACACTTGCTGTGTCTTAAGAGACTACGTCGACAGCGGTGGACAACATACTTCACAAGATTTGACTCCTTTAGTGAGTTGCTCGAAAATTATCCCCTGCAGTTCTTCCGCGTGTGAAAGGGGTTTCACAACATGAATTTAATAATAACGGTCTTAGGATCCAGTTAATAATTTCCCATGCGTCGAACCTAATGTTTTTAAAGCTTCATGGGCCACCGATTGAAAAATGGAAACCAGTGGTCTATGTTAACAAGTGGCTCAGACTACATCATTCAGCAACGGATAACAAAACGCGAAAAGCTGTACCCAAGACACACGCACAGCAGATCCAGTTTAGAAGTTTCTGTAAGGTAAGCAGTTACTTATTGTCTTTAAAATAGTTTTCCTAAGTTACCGTTGAAAAACAAATCATGAAAAGAAAAATTGCTGTAATCTTATCTTTTCAGTTCGTTTTAATGCTTATTAATTACGTCCTTTATTTATTTATTTATTTATTTTTTGTGAAAGGAAATAATGAATACACCAGACTGTGAATATTCAAGAAACGCATACAGCGTATTAAATACGTTTATTTTTGTGGTGTAATAAGCACCAAGATTTGCCAAGCTTTCGCACTTTTATGTCTACCATTGCCTTGAGAAAGCCTCCTAGTGGAGTGCGAAAGCTTGGCGAATCTTTGTGCTTATTACACCACAAAAATTAACGGATTCAATACGCTATATGAGTTTCTTGAGGAAATAATGAATTTTCATGGCGCTCAAAGCAATAACAAAAATCTACGGTGACCCCAACACTGGACTATTTTGTGTATCTCGCGAAACGCGAACGCAGAATCAATCAGTTTGTTGCAAATATATTTTAGCCACCCCGGTGGCGCAGTGGTCTAAGCGATGGCCTCTGATCATTCGTCCGTAAGGGGTCCGGGTTCGAATCTCGGTGAGGCATGGATGTTGTGCTTGTCTTACGGCACTGGCTCTTTCCCTTCCCTGGAACCAGTGACCCTAAATTAGGGACGGGCGACTGCTTACAGCCCATTGAGTTGCTCACGGTGGTCGTTAAACCTCCAATCAAAAAAAATATATATATTTTATATACTAACGCATTGGACTTATTTTAAAGATAGCCAACATCCCCCGATGCATAGTCACGTGACTAAGCCATTCTTTCAACAATTCCGAAAATATCTTCAGAACTACGACCCGGAGCAGTGCAAGATTTGCACTGTTGCTCTCTCTATAAAATTTTGCTTAAAACGACATTTTACTCGATAATTTTACTTCAATTTGTTTTGTGCTGTACCCAAACTGCCCCTATCCAAATCTCTCGAGAACTAAGACTGCCCGTAATAAATGGCTTCACCATTGCACTTTGAATTAATTTCCGCTTCCAGCGACATCTTACTCGATAATATGGGTGATTTTTAATTTTTGCATACCAAAACGGCCCCAGTTTGGGCCCTGACATTTTTGTATTTTCTTACTAAAATGGTGAAATCTGGGTCCTTGAAGGCCAAGACGTGTAAATCCGGAAGTCTAATTTCGACCGATCACTATACCTTCTTATACTTGTGAAAACACAAATTTGTCCGTGACGAGATCGATTCGCGTCCCCTCACACCGGAGTAAGTTGCTCTCCCAACTGAGCTACATGGGCAGAATGTACTGCTGCATATTTGTCGTCTTGACACGTGCTTTACCTTTGTAGAACGTCACATACTAAAAATATAAAAAAGTAAAAAGGGAAGAGGCGGAATAGGGTAAGAAGGAAAAGGTATTGAAGACGTAAAGGCACCGCGCGTTCCGGTACTTTTTCAATTAGCATTACACCACTGATAGTAAGCAGTTTTTACTTTCTTATACCTTCATATCTCCGTTATAGGATAACGAAGGCATGAGAAAGTAACGATATATAGGGCATCGGCATAATATTCGCATCAGAGATGGAAACGGGTCACGGGTCAAAGGATCGGGTCAAGGTGTTCCAGACCCGATTTTGACCCGGTTTTAGTCCCGTTTTATTTTTGAAAAGAGAAAAATATATTCCAAAGAAAAATGCTCGTTGTGGAATTCTGTAGTCGATACTGGTGCCCACGGAGTGAATAATGATTTGCCAAGCAACAATATTGTCGTCTCTTTCTTAAAGCAACGAAGATTTCCACCGAACGACGTCAGACACACCGACACCATATCGTAAAAAGATACTTCCTTTGCGTTCTTCTACAGTGCGATTGTCCAGGGCAAGGTACAGACAAACGACTTTCGCCTGCTTCTCAACTGATTCACTCTCTCCGTGCGAAGTTCACTGTATGACTAAGAGTTACTTTTCACATCGCATCTTGTACATTGAGCATTCAGAGGTTTTCGATTGATGTGCCAACATCCCGTTCCCATGACATGTCATATCGAAATAAACTCCTTATTTGTTAATATGGATGGATTTATTATTAAGGAGGTTGAGAAAGGCGTCGAGGCCAAGAAATACGTGCTTGTTGAAAACCACAAGGGGAAGAGTGAATGCTGGAAATTGTTTCATCTCATTAAGGAACCGGTGAATAATTCTGTGTTGTTTGGTCTTGCTTGTTGTTCAAAATGTGGAAAGTGTATAATTACGGAGAAAGATTTCGACAGTGTGTAATAAAAGATTATGGAACCAAAAATCTAACGGACCATATGAAAGTATGTGCACCTCCATCAAAGCGTGGAAAGAATGAACAATCTAAATACATTAAAAAAAATACATTTGTGTAATCGTAAATAAATGATTCCCATTTGTAATATACTCCATGGTCACGGTCATAGTCAGCCATTACTTCTGGATTACGCAAAATAGTGGTACTAAAAATGGCACTAAAATTTAGCAAGTAACCAAATTTTATTATTAAAAAAGGATTTCAGTTATTAAATATCAAGCAGTTATTGGGATGAATATGTATATTATGTTTATATGTATATGTGCATAAATTCAGTTTCGAATTTATAGTTCAAAACAGATTTGTCCGGGTCAGTCACGAGTCCGAATCGGGACTGGTCCCGGTCCGAAATTTTTGACCCGTTTCCAACTCTGATCCGCATGTTCTCCGCTATTTCGGACAATTCCTTTGATGCATGTGGAGTATTCACACCTCACAGAGTAGGTTATTCTGTACTTGAGTTTGCTCTCGGAAATACTGTATTTCCTAGCTAAAGTCTTAATAAAAGAAAATTCTGAGATGTATAACTTTCTTCTAAGTTTCAATTTTTGGTTATTTGTTCACATGTTATGCATTTCTATTTTTAACGCCCCTCGAGGCATTAATTTACGAGCATTCTGACAGGGCTGCCCCCTCCCCATCAGTGGCGACGCCGGCAGCGCAAAACTGAGGGGGGGGGTCATTAGGGATGCTAAGCATTATGTGGGATGGGGGGTAAAAACTTTGAAGTACTTGTCAGAAATTTTGACAAAAATTATGTTTATGTAAATTTTCCCCGACGCTGATGATGCTATCCCAGTAAAAAAAGTTTTCTGGTACATATTGTGCGTGGTATTTATTCAAAGTATGTATTACTAGGAATTATGGATACGAACTTCCATGGTTTTTAACAAGCTACTGTTCCTTTCGCAGCAATTTTAGCTTACTTACGTCTGTTTTTTTTTTGTTTTTTTGTTAAATCTTTCTTTTAATAATTGCTGTCATAAGAATGTTTATGAATTTTAGTTTGCAAGCTCACGGGGAACACTGCTCGTGTATTTTATAATATTTCTCATGTATTCTGGAGAGTTAATTCTGCTCTTTCTGATCATACAGATCCACAGTCTTAAGTTTATATATATTTTTTCTCTGGTTAAAATATCCGCGCGTTGGTTTCTTGCTGTATGAGGAGGCCATCAGCCCCACCCTCACTGCCCCCCAGCAACTAGGGAGTGGCGGAAGAGGTCAGCCATGTTCTTATCTTGTGAGGAGAAAAGTTTTTGTCACACAAGAGGTAAGCTCTCTTCCTTGTTTTTGGGTTCTAGGTTTTATAAGTTCAATGTTTGTACTTCATGTACTTTTTCTCTGTTGTTTTTTAGCTTTTCAGCTTTTAGGCATTGGTTTGTCTGTTAACATTTTTGCGGGTTTTAACTCTCTCTTTTCTTTGTAACTTTGAGCGTCTTTTGGGGTACCTAGGAACAGAAGATGGCTAAGCTTGTTCCTTTTCTATGCGCTGTTTTTTCAAAGTAGTTAAGTTCTTAATAACTAATTAATTATGCACTTAAAGCACTGCTGAAATACTTTGTACATATTGCAACTAACTGTTTAAGGTATATAACTTTCACAAAGTTTTCTTTAGTTAATTATTATCTTTAACTTATTCTCGTTTTCGTGCTGTCATAAGTTGTTGAGTAGGGGGTTTTAGACTCAAGTTTTCTTTCAAAAATCTGTTCGTTAAAAATTAATATTTCCTTTTTTAATTGCAATGTAAAAATTTGGATTTCTTTTGCATTGATTTTCAGGTTTAAATTCTCTCTCAAACGAACTTGGCGTTTCGTTATGGCTGAAAATCATTTCTAATTATTATGTCACTCTCACAGCTTGAGTTCTCTTTAATCTTCTTCTCTCTGTTTAATAGTAACAGATGAAGAGCATGGGTCGGGCCAGTAAGGTTAATGGATGCAAGCGAAATTGTTAACTAGTGCTAGGTCATGCAACTCTACAGAGGACATGACATATATATATATTTTAAACTATTTTAGGTGGGAATGTTACTTGCATCTATGGCCTTGCAGAAACCCATTTCCAACTAGGTCTTTGTGGAAGTGAGAAAATGCAGAGTTTTTGCTGGTCCTTGATAAAGCCAAGGCTCAGTATTCTCGACACCTTCTACATTCAGTAGTTTTATTTTATTTTTTTATCTTTTCTCCTTTTACTCACACAGGTAGATACATAACCTTTTCTATGTTGTACTAGGTGTGAGTCAAAATTATATCTGTATTTTTTTGCTTAGGTATCTTCTTTATAGAATGTGAATTCTGAATTTTCAAAACTGCTGCGTTGCGCGTTTTGATCTTCAGGTTATTTTGCAACCTTCGTTTTAAATTCTAAAGTTTTTCCTTAGTCTTCAGTTTTGCTCTTAAGTATATATATATATATATATATCTCACCATTTTAAACTATAATTTAAAAACCGTGTCTGAAAAAAATCACGTATTTTTATTCGAGTTCCCTAAAATCTTAGATAGTGTCATAAGACTGTTTATGAATTTTAGTTTGTAAGCTCACGGGAAATCTCTCTCTCTCTCTCTCTCATCTTTTTAAACTATTGATATAATTAAAAAATGGTGTCTTCCTACTACTACTCTCTTAGACATTCGCTCAGAGGACTCCTTCCATCCCTGAAGTAAAAACACTAAATTTAACAAAAAATCCATTTATGTAACAAAATTTTTGTGAATTCAAAAAATTCACGTACTTTTATCCGAGTTCCCTAAAATCTGTTTTGTTTCTTTTTTATTGGAGGTTTAACGACCAGCGTGAGCAACTCAGTGGGCTATAAGCAGTTGCCCGTCCCTAATTTAGGGCGACTGGTTCCAGAGAAGTGAGAGAGCCAGCGCCGTAAGATAAACACACAACATCCATGCCCCATCGGGATTCGAACCCAGACCCATCTCGGACGAATGATCAGAAGTCATCGCTTAGACCACTGCGTCATCGGGACGGATGTAGGTAAAAATACCCCTGCAAACTGAAAAGCGGGAAAAATGCCCACGGAACAAACGGTTCACTGTAAACTGCCACACAGGAACACTGATGTGTGGCAATGTTCCGGTGTGGCAATTTACCGTCAACCTTGCCACACATCTTCAGCAACTTGGCTACAAAAGTTCAAGGGAGGGGGGGGTCTGTAAAGATTGCCGTTTCTGGGCCTATATTGAGAACTGAATTGGGCAAACGAATTTCGCGAAAACGTTCCATGTAAGTCAAGCGAGAATTGTACTTTAATTTGAAGAAATAAATTGCCGAGGTACACTTGGTTGGGAGGGAGGGGTGCTCTACCCTGAACTTCTGTAATATTATATTCTGGGCAGCTGGAGTCTGCCAGTGTATCCAAGAAGTTCCCCTTGAAGTGTCCGCGAGGTCCATGAGCTTGGGGGAGGCTTTCCCCCAAAATGTTAAAATGAACGTAGAGCTGTAAACATTAGTACCATGCTTTATATAATGAATAATGATTCTGTACACGACCACAAATTTTTCAGGAGGGTGGGGTAACCCCTCCCCTCCCTCCTTAGTTTCTAAGAGCTATTCAGGGGTAACATCGAGGATACACTGACCAACTCTAGAGGTCCAGATTATAAAATTACGATAGTTGGGGGTAGAGCCCTCCAAACCAAGCACCTTGTATCCCTTTCACAGGCATCACCAAATTTCTGGGGGAGAGGGGAAAGGCATACATAGTTTGCCATTAAACACAACATGAAGTATAGAAATTGCGAGCAAATCTTACCTTGAACACTTGTCTGCGCTCTTAGAAACTTGGGGGAGGGTGAATTTAACCCCCCCCTCCTGAAAATTCGTGGCCGTGTACAGAATCATTATGTAAAGCATGGCTCTAATGTTTACAGCTCTATGTCCATTTAAACATTTTTGGGGAATCCCCCCCCCCCAAAGCTCACGGACCTCGCGGGTGCTTCAAGGGGAACAGCCTGGATACACTAACAGACTCCAGCGGCCCAGAATCTAATATTACGGAAGTTGGTCGGTTGTCTTCAAATAAAAGTACAATTCTCGCTTGGCTCAAATGGAACTTTTTTGCGAAATTCGTTTGGAGTTCCCAATTCAGTTCTCAATATAGGCCCAGAAACGGCTATCTTTATAGACCCCCCCCCTGAACTTTTGTAGCCAAGTTGCTGAAAGATGTATGGCAGGGTTGTCGGTAAATTGCCTCCCTGAACACTGCCACACTTCATTGTTCCTGTGTGGCAGTTTACAGTGAACCGTTTGTTCTGGGGGTATTTCTTCCGGGGGCATTTTTTCCGCTTCTCAGTTTTCAGGGGTATTTTTTCCCGGGGGTATTTTACCGTTTACCCATCGGGACGGCCCTAAAATCTTCGATGGTTACACTCGGCATGTGTTCTAACTGCAAAAATTTGGGGGGGGGGGCTCAAAAAAGTTGGGTGGGCTGAAGCCCATCCTGCTGTCCATAGAGGTGTCATTGTAAATCACCAGCTTCTTTACCAAATTGCTCATAAGAAAAATCAAGCCTATTTCCTGCCTTGATGATTAATGCGAAGACTGCGATAAAGGAAAAATTTAAAGCGTTTCAATGATGCTAACTTTCTAATTTTTTATTTATTTTTTATTTTTATTTTTTGTACAAAGAGAACTGATTTCATGCCAAAACCTCGGTATAGTGGAATACCTAACTAATAAGGATTCCCATTCTTTGTTGGTCGTTGAAGCAGAACAGCGATGGGATCGAAACCGCACGGCAGTAGTTTCGTGGCTGTGCACATTACTAAAGCCACAGCAAACGGTATGTATGCTCTCTGACAGTAATGGAGCAGCGAACCCATTACATTAGGTGGGACAGTGCACGCGGCCACCCCAAATGGACACGAGCGTCGATTCTCCTTTTTCCCATATCCACGGGAGGCGTGTGTAACCCTAGACGGCAGGAGCCTTGGAACCTATTATCCTGGAAATTGAAGGGAAGCGTTTCGAGATATTAAGTTTCCTCTTCTATTTCCAACCATAATCGGGCCAATGAGAGAGAACGAAACAATCTCATGTGAAACACTGTGATACGTTCAATGTTTTGATTGGTTGCTTTCAAGAGCAACTTGCCTCTCTAGTATTATTCCTGTTCAGGATGTTTCAGATTAGTTGGCGGGTTTATCATATTCAGCTGGCGTGATAATGTTTCAGTTTACGTTGAGTTGTAATTAGGAACATTCACGAGTATTACAAAACATAGGTATTGACATCACCTGGATCAACAAAAAAAAAAAAAAATGAAAAAAAAATAAATAAAAATAATTAATCAAGAATAAACAGACTGTGAACATCTTCGCTTTTTCTTGTGTTGGGAAACCGATGATTAAATTCGTGTTCTTAAGCCTCATGACGAAATGGGTCTAAAAGTGCTTTTCGCAATTTGATTTGAAGAGCAAGGAAAATATCAAACGCTGTACTCCATTCATTCTCTCCCTCCCCCAGTTTTTTTTTTTTTTTTTTCAGCCAAAAGATTTTTACTTTGAAACGCACTGCCCTTGAGACGCGGAAGTCTTCAAGCATCAAATATGTTGCATATCATTGTTGCAATCTGAATTGCGCCCAAACGCAGATCTTTTCAATTTACGCTTTCGAACCATAGCTTGAAGAAGCGTATCTGTCTGTCTGTCCGCACGATAACTCGCGTAAAAATAGTTTGATTTCGATGAAATTTTAGTAAGTGGTAGGGGACAACTGAGGACGAACCCTATTGAAAATGGGTGAAATGGGGTCAAAGGTCAGGACATGGGAGCGGGATCCATTCCATCTCCCTTATGCGTCATAACTTACGTAAAAATGCTTCGATTGCGATAAAACTTTATCATGTTGTTCCGTAGCTATACTGAACCAGTTCAGTTGAATATCATCGAAATGGAGTTAAAGGTCAGGGCACAGGAGCGAGATTTATTCCACTGCCATTATCCTCGTAACTTGACTAAAAATGCTTCTATTGCAACAAAACTTTAGTATGTTGTTCCGGAGGTATGCTTAATCAATTCTGTTGAATATCATCGAAATGGGGTCACAGGTCAGGGCACAGGAGCGAGATTTATTCCGCACCCATTATCCTCATAACTTGAGTAATAACTTGAGTAATGATTTCTGGTATGTTGGAAAGCGTATCATAATCAATGCATCGCATGATTTTACTAACTTGTTTATCTTCATGCCAGTCAACAATTCATAGATTCGTTTGCTTCCAATGAAACTAAGTGATCTAGACTATAGATGAGGACGGACCCGGGCTTTGACAAAAAGCCGAGAAAGGGATCCGGGCCCGGGCAGGCTGTTATATCAAATCTTTGACTAAAACCCGGGCCTGTACAGTCCCTGGCTAAAGTTTATTTTCCCTTTCACTCTTTCAATTAATTGTATTTATCATTACTAACCGAATGAATTAACGCAATGGGAAATGCACAACTGAATGGTTAGGCTATAGTCCCTCCTTTGTTCTCTGCCTAAAATTCTTAATAATTGTTCATTGCGTGTTTTGCGTGCATTTTGTAACTCAAAAACATCTATGAGTATTTTAAGTAACAATTATGTGTCACACTCATCGTCAAAAAAATAGTTGCACCCAGAAAGAAGATACCGGCAAGAATGAAACTTGGTGGGTAGGTTTGACATCGTAAGACATGCAAATGATTCAAGTATCACGCTCGGCCGCGCATGTGACGCAAGTAAGAAGGGATCGTGTCGCTGTGCCTGACTGGCTATTGAAGGTCGTCCCGTTGCGCGTGTTTACCATTCTGACTCGCGCTGTTTTGTTGGCTGCATCCTTTGCAAGTGTAGTATGCCTCGGAGAAAAGTTCGGAAGCAATTCGAGCAGTTGGAGGAGTTCGAGAGGGAAGACATTATCGAGCTCCCGGAAGCGGGATGGTCTTATCGCGGTATTGCGCAAAATATCAGTCTTGCGGACATAACCATAGCACGCTGTTCGCGGCAGTGGATAGAACAAGAAGCGCAGCAGCGACAGGAAGGGTCTGGGAGACCTAGACAAACCACGGAGAAAGAGGACCGACGGGGTGTCCGACATGCGCAGAGTGATCCAACAGCTACGATTGCGGATATTCAGCGAGCAGTGGTGCCCTCCATGCATCGTCCGATTACTGCCTGCACCATTGGAAGACGGCTGCACGACGTAGGACTACACGCACGCAGACCATAATGAAGACTGCCCTTAACACCACTGCATCGTCGCCAAAGACGGCAATGGTGTCGTGCCAGACTGTCATGGAGCCACTCAGATTGGTAGCGGGTGATCTTCATTGACGAGTCCCGCTTTTGTCTTCGAGGAGACGACCAACGAATCCGTGTGTGGAGGCACCATGGTCAGCGCCAAGATGAACGGTTTGTTGTCGAGCGTCAGAAGGCCAAGTGTCATGGTGTGGGCTGCAATTGCCTACGATGCCAGATCACCTTTGGTGTTGATTACAGGCACTTTGACAGCCCAACGTTACGTTAATGAGGTTCTGCAACCAGTGGACCGCTCACTCACGGGGGGAGGGGATTTTCCAACAGGACAACGCTCGTCCGCATAGTGCTGCTGTCTCGAGAGCTTGCCTTCAAGGCACTGACACTCTGCCATGGCCAGCCGCATCGCCCGACATATCGCCGATTGAAAATGTGTGGGATGCTATTGGACGGGCGCAGGAACTGCGTGAGAAGATTCGAGCTGCATGGGATGGTTTACCGCAGGACACCATTAGGACTTGTACAACTCCATGCCGAGACGTCTGGCATGCTGTGTCAGCAAACATGGCTGCCCGACGCCATAGTGAGAGACACTACTTATTGGCGTGTAGCTCAATAAATATTGCCAATATCAGTCTCAATGTTTAATCATTTATTTTCCTGGTCACCTTTACCTTCCTCCCGAATAGCATTGCAATCCGACAACTCCTTCTGGGTGCAGGTATTTTTTTGACGATGAGTGTATTTCCTAGATAAAATGAAAACTGATAGTATAAAGTTTTCTGGCCATTAAAATTTAAAGTTCTGTTCGCTACAATAGGAAGGTGAGCCGACTGCAGATGACTCAAGCTGGGCTAAAGGCCAGTTATCCTGGGTTGCTAGGGAGCAGAGATGAGACGGGCTGAACCCGAGCCCGAAGGAGAGCCTGGACCCGAATCGGGATCGGGCTGTAGAATATTTACTGCGGTTCGGGCTCGGGCTCTTAGAGAGAGGGAGAGCGAGATAATTTTTTATATGTAAATGTGATTTTATATGATTTAGCAAATGAGACACTTTATAGTTAGTAAGAGGAATTCTTCGGCAACTGGTTCTGGTTGGGGAGCGGGCATTCGAAATGGCTATTATTCCGGGCTTGGGTAGAAAATGCCATAGGACACGCATTAGCGTGGTTCTGCAGAGAATAAAATGCTTTTTCAAGAACTATAGGTATTGGATAGTTGAGAGCATGCGGACTATAATTTACCCCCTATCTCCCCCAGTGATGTAGTTTTAACAAAAAAAGGGGCTTAACAGTGAACGGGTTAGGCGAAAAAAACCCAGAAAGAAGGAACTTAGCATTTTAAAAAGCTATTTAAAATTCCATTGATTGTTTTTATCAGCTAGTATTTTAATTAATTTTATTACTAATTATTTTTATCAACTTTTATTTAAATTATTTAATTGGATAAATTTTAAATAAAAGATAAAAGTTACGTGGGAGTCAGGTTCTAAGAATATTAAGTTTCTCTAGTGTTCTGTCGGTGTGGTGTTTGTGTTAGTGTTCTGTTATTGAAAATATTCATAGTGAATAATATGTGTCAGTCACACTGAATACATGTAACTTATATGCCGCTCTTGTTAAGATTATGGTCTGGGAGTGGCGGATATCTTTCGTGTGTGCTCTTTTTTGGGGTTTTTTCCCCGAGTATAATGAGCACCGCGATCATCTAGGGCAGGGATGAGGAACCTACGGCACGCGTGCCGCTGGGTGGCCCACGAACACTACTTGGGTGGCACACTGATGTGAAAACATTAACATTAAGTAAAAATTTAGTTTTTTGAAAACAATTTTATATTTAGATATTTTTGGTTATATATTTTGATTTTATAGGGTAGATATTTTTGTTAGATTTCCTTGTGAAAATGTAATGAGGGAGGAATTAATTAAATTGCTGAGTTTGCTAACTATGATTACATGGAAATTATATGTGTGTAGTGAAGCAGAAATTTGTAGTAAAAATGGGGATTGACTTAAATAAAATAGTGTCTGTGACTGCTGATGGTGCCCATAATATTGAAAACAATAGGTTATGAACCGAGCATGAGCGAGTAGCATTGAGCAACAAGTTTCACACCAATGTGATTACGTAAGTATGATTTTTTTAATTATCTTCTTACAAATTAAATCAGGTTCAAATTGAAATTGTCTTAGTCTTAAAATTCACCTACTTACCTATTCTGTTAATGTCATTTTTACGTTATTCGCAAAAATGTTTCATGACGAAAAAAAAAATAAATTAAAAAACAGAAACAAAAAAAATGCAAGAGAGGTGGCACACTAGACACTTGAAAGCAGTACAGTAAACTTTATGTGGCACACTAGTCAGAAAAGGTTTGCCAGCCCTGATCTAGGGCCATAGTCGCCGAACCCTAATTTGAAGCCATTGGTGCCGTGAAGCGGGCGCACAGCCCATGCCTCGCCCGCAGTTCGAGCCCATCTCGAGCGACTGGCCAGAAGCCAGTGCCTCTGACCACTAGAGCCCCCGAACATCCTTTTGCGTTACTCACGAGAAATCACAGAATGAGCTCAGATTATTTTTAGCTGAGTTCCTCATAATGGGATTAACGACCATTATGAGGAACTCTAAGGTATACAGTTCGTCCCTAATTTAGAGTCACTGGCTCCAGGGAAGGGAAAAAAACAGTGCTGTTAGGCAAGCACACTGTCTGTGCCTCGATCCCAAGCACACCCAGACGAACAGTGAGTAGCCTACGCCACCTTAGCTGTCTCTGCTCGCTCTCTTTACATGGATGATCATGCCTCGCTGCACGAAACAACAGTTAAGTATCATCCATGCGATACAAACTTTCTGTTAAGGTACGAGTATGCTTTCATATAAATCGGTGTTCTTTTTCCATGATCATCTATACAAATTTCTTTGACACAAAAAGTGCCTTAGCGCAGCTAAGCCTGCCCTTAGCTGCGCTGAGGTACCGACGCGAAGCAGTGACGCACCCAGGAATTCTTGTTGGTGGGGGCTGTATATGTATATATAGTATGCGTACGCAATGTGTGTACATATATATAGTGTACGCATAATAGTTTATATACGGTTATGACGTACGTCGTTCTTAATCTCTTTGGGGCTTTGGGAAGAAGACACCATGTAATAGAAGACAATATGTAATTTTTTGAACATGTAAAATAATATTTTTGAATGTTTAATTTGTGAGGTACGTCGCTCTTAATCTATTTGGGGCTTTGGGAAGAAGACACCATAAAATAGAAGACACTATGCAATTTTTTGAACATGTAAAATAATATATTTGAATGTTTAATTTGTGACGTACGTCGCTCTTAATCTCTTTGGGGCTTTGGGAAGAAGACACCATGTAATAGAAGACAATATGTAATTTTTTAAACATGTAAAATAATATTTTTGAATGTTTAATTTGTGAGGTACGTCGCTCTTAATCTCTTTGGGGCTTTGGGAAGAAGACACCATAAAATAGAAGACACTATGCAATTTTTTGAACATGTAAAATATTATTTTTGAATGTTTAATTTGTGACATACGTCGCTCTTAATCTCTTTGGGGCTTTGGGAAAGAGACACTATGTAATAGAAGACACTATCTCAGACACTATGTAATTTTTGAATATATAAAATAATATTTTTGGATGTTTAATTTGTGACGTACGTCGCTCTTAATCTCTTTGAGGCTTTGGGAAGAAGACACCATGTAATAGAAGACACTATGCAATTTTTTGAACACATAAAATATTATTTTTGAATGTTTAATTTGTGACATACGTCGCTCTTAATCTCTTTGGGGCTTTGGGAAAGAGACACTATGTAATAGAAGACACTATCTCAGACACTATGTAATTTTTGAATATATAAAATAATATTTTTTGATGTTTAATTTGTGACGTACGTCGCTCTTAATCTCTTTGAGGCTTTGGGAAGAAGACACCATGTAATAGAAGACACTATGTAATTTTTTTAACATGTAAAATTATATTTTTGAATGTTTGATTTGTGATGTACGTCGTTCTTAATCTTCTTGGAGGGGCTTAAGCCCCCAAACCCCTCCGTAGGTGCGCCAATGACGCTAAGGCACTTTTTCTGCAGGAAAAGTGCCTTAGCGTCGCCAAGCTGCGCTAAGCCTTTTCTACATCACTGATCTCCAAGCAGTAGCTTCCTGCTAATTCTCTTTAGCAACGTACATATTGCAGAGCATTATGGCGCAATAATATTAGCATTATTTGAGCAAATACAATTGCAGCACACCCCCCCCCTCCCGATCATTTTGGATGCCTGGCAGCCCGAAGCACTTCAGGTGGAAACGAAAAATCAAAGAAAATCGTACAGTTACACTATAAAAATAGATAGAGTCCCCATTTGAGAAATACAATGGTTAATTGCAGGAGGAGGAGAGAGTGGAAGTGTGGAAAAGGAGATGGTTTTTCTTAATGGTTGAACAGGTTAGCCAGTTTTCGGGCTCGTTCGGGCTCGGGCTCTATTTTGCAATATAAAATTCGGGCTCGCGTGGGCTCAATCTGATATACCACGGGCCCCGACGGGCTCGGGCTCCGTAAATTGAGCCTAAACTCAGCTCTGCTAGGGAGGGGGAATTAGGAGGAGGGATATCTGTGCCGTCCAGAGTTGAAAACGAGTCAAAAATTTTAGACCCGGACCCGACCCGGGTCTGACCCGAACTGATTTAAGCTATAAACTCGAATATATCATCATCATAATAATCACTTCCAATCATTAGCAATCCACTGCTGAATGAAGGTCTCCCCAAGTTTCTTCCACAACGGACTTTCTTTGTCCAGTCTCCTCCATCCACGCATCTTCTTCTGGGTCTTTTCTTGTACCTTGGGATTCAGACTAAAATTTCGGTTGTTCATCGGTGGTCCGTCTGCCCATTGCCGTTTCTGGGATTTTACTCTGATCGTGATGTCTTCCACTCTTGTTACTTTCCTTTTTTAATTTTTCTTGGTTACACCAAGCATGAATCTCTCCAGGCTTCTTTCAGTTGTCTGCAGTATTTGTATCATCATCATCATCATCATCATTGTCAACCATTATCAATCCACTGCTGGACGAAGGTCTCCCCAAGTTTCCTCCACAACGGTCTGTCTTGTGCCAGTCTCCTCCATGTCACTCCCGCATATTTACGAATTTCATCCACCCATCTCCCATGTGGTCTTTTTCTGGGTCTTTTCCTGTCCCTTGGAATCCAATCTAAAATTTCGGCTGTCCATCTATGGTCTGTCCTTCTGGCAGTATGTCCAGCCCATTGCCATTTCAGGGATTTAACTCTGATCATGATGTCTTCCACTCTCGTCATTTTTCGGATCCACGAGTTCCTCTTCTTATCTCTCCTGGTTATACCAAGCATGCACCTCTCCATGCTTCTTTGAGTTGTCTGCAGCCTTTGTATGTCTCTTTTAGTTAAGGTCCACGTCTCTGCACCATACGTAAGCACTGGAAGGATGCATTGATCAAACACTTTTCTTTTAAGACATAATGGCATATTGCTCTTGAAAATTATGCTGTTTCTTCAAAAGCTCTCCAGGCAAGTTTTGTACGCCGATTAATTTCTTCATCAATGTGACCCTCACTTGATATCTGCTGTCCAAGATAAACATACGTATCTGTTATCTCCAGTTTTTTCTCCATCAATCGATAAATCTTCATTTCTTGTAAAAGCATTGAACATCACTTTTGTCTTCTGAAAGTTCATTTTTAATCCCACTTCTTTACTCTTGTCAGCAAGTTCCTGGATCATACTCTGCAGCTCTGATGGGGTAGTTGCAAAAATGACTACGTCATCAGCAAAACGAAGGTGGGTTAGATAATCTCCATTAATCTTTATCCCTTTGTTTTCCCAGTTCAGTGATTGAAAGACATTTTCCAATGTGGCATTAAAGAGCTTCGGAGATATGGTGTCACCTTGTCTCACTCCCTTTCAATTTTTATGTGTGTTGTATTTTCAAACAGCCGAATCTTTGCACTTGCATTTTCATAGATGTTATTAATAATATTAATGTATGCATCTTCAATACCGCAGGATTTCAGAGCCGTGGTAACTGCTGATGGTTTCACCGAATAAAGGCTTTTTCATAATCGATAAAAGCCATGCACAATGGAAGTTCATATTCCCTCGCTCTTTCAATTAGTTCTCTCAGTACGTGGATATGATCTATTGTGCTGTAGCCACTCCTGAATCAGCTTGTTCTCTCGGTTGAGCCATGTCCAGTGTTACCTTCAAGCGGTGTGAAAGAACTTTAGTGAAGATTTTATAAACCACTGATAGGAGGCTGATAGGTCTGTAGTTCCTGAGATCCTCAATGTCACCTTTTTTATGTAGCAGGATCATTGTAGCATTGTTCCAATCCTCAGGAATCTTCCCTTCATTAAGGCATCGAGTGAAAATTTGGGCGAGTACTGTTTCAATTTCTCCACTTGCTTCTTGTATGATGTCTATAGTAATTCCATCTTCTCCTGGAGCTTTCCCCCGCTTCATGTTCTTGATTGCATGAGCAACTTCTGCTGGGAGGACTGGAAGAACTCTGGTACCTTTCATGATGTCTGGAGTACATGTATCATCCCTTTCATATAATTTGGAGTAGAAATCTTTCACTCTTGTCAAAATTTCGCCTCTATTTCTTGTTATAGAACCATCTTCTTTTCTCAGAGCCATAATCTGTTTTCTTCCCTTACTGAGATGTCCCTTTGCTATCTTTAGGCTTTGGTTGTTTTCAATTGCTTTTCTCACTAGCTCACAGTTGAATTTCCTTACGTCTTCAGTGATACTTTTTCGTGCTGTCTTGCATAGCTCTATATATTCCACTTTGGAAGTCACATCTTCTTTAGTTGTCCTCATCTCTCTTCTTTTTTTGCATCAACATTTTGGTTTTTCCTGATAATTTGTTTACATGCAACTTGTTCTTAGACCCAGCTAATTTTGTTGCTGTTTCCATAAGAGCTTTGGTTACTTTTCTGTTAACTTCCGAAATATCACTTCTTCCGATGTTAGGCCTTCTAAAGCAGAGAATCTGTTCTTCAGTTCCAACTTGAAAGTATTTTATTTGTATATCTTTTTTAATTAAAGTCCACGTCTCCGCTGCGTACGTAAGCACTGGTAGGATACATTGATTAAACACCTTTCTTTAAAGACATAATGGTATACTGTTCTTAAAATTTGTACTGTTTCTTCCAAAAACTCACCACGCAAGTTTTATGCACCAATTAATCATATCAACGTGACACTCGCTTGATATCTGCTGCCCAAGGTACATGTAGGAGTTTTAGGTTTCGATTCATAGGCGGATTTAGGGAGTCTAATTTGGGGGTGCCGGTTAAGTTGTGGGAGGGGGGTTGCAGAGGTGGAAATTTAACCCTTGTAAGAAAGTGCAATATTTTGATTTTAAGAAAAAAGCACAAACAAAAGTCATTCTTTCGTACCTAATTCTGGCTAATTTAAATAAGTTTACTGGACACTCTTTAAATAAGTTTAGGTTTCATAACATTTAGTTAGGCCTAATAATTCATTTATTTTGGCCTATGCCTTGACCTTTAACCCCGTTTCGCCCATTTTCCATAGGGTTCGTCTTCAGGCAGTCCCCTACCACATACTAAAATTTCATCGGAATCAAACCATTTTTACGCGAGTTATCGTGCGGACGGACAGACAGACGGACAAAGCTGGAGCATATACGCTTCTTCAACCTATGGTTAGAAAACGTGAATAAATTAATTAAAAAACAGTAAATTGGAAAATGTGAATCCGTTTATTGGTGTAAATATGACATGGAAGTTAAGTCAGATAATACCCGAAAACTTGAAAATTTCGTCGTCCAGGTGCGGGAACCGAACCCACATCTCCCGGATAGCGCCCGAGTATGCTACCCACTACACTATCCAGAACGACCAAGTTCCAAGTTTCCGATTAATTTGAATATAGCCATCATAGGATTCGCTAGTCGAAGCAACCGGCATTCATATATAGCGAATCTGGAGGCTTTGTAATTCGTTCCCGTGATTGCCCGGAGTACAGAATATCAATGAATGAAATACGGGATTACACTATTGTACAATACAAATGTGGAAGATGTTATTCCGTTTATTGCTTCAACTGGCGAATCCTATGATGGCTATAAACAAATAAATCGGAAACCGGAACGTGCTGGATGGTGTAGTGGTAAGTATATTCGGGCGCTATCCGGGAGACGCTGGTTCGATTCCCGATCCAGGACGACGAAGTTTTCAGATATTATCTGACAGAGTTCAGATATTGTTTTATTGAAGTTTTCAGATATTATTTTATTGGACTTGTTGGTACAGACATGACAAACAGGCAGACAGAAACATGATGCAGGTATTTCACAGCAACAAGTACAAATCATACATAGTTTACAGCATGCCAAATGATCAATGTACACAGATATAGACAGTGTTGGATCAAGTAACACATTGTGAACAAGTATATATCAAACATGGATTTTACAGTGTGCGAAATGACCAATGTACACAGATAACCAGTGTTGGACGGGGTTCGGACATTTGGGCACCCGGACATTTTGGCACAGTCCCTTTTAAAGCAACGATACTGCGCTGCGTTAAAAATTATAGTGTTCCTATATTTCTCCCTACTTGAGCAAGTGGTGTGCACAAAAAAATTTTCACTTATATTTCATAATAATTAAGAAATTGAGACATATTTACGATTTTCTGTCTGAAAGACGGGGCGGATATTTTGGCACCGGACATTTTGGCACCCGGACTTTTGGGCACAAATGTTTAAGGGGCTGTATAACAATTGCCGTTTCTTGGCCCAATAGTAAGAGTTTGACCAAGAAAATGTTCGCCGTAAGTTACTTAGGCACTAAATATTTACATACCATGTCAAGTTATTAATATTTGTCTTTTACTTAATTAGGCACTAAATTACTATGCCTCATTCGTAGGTCCTTTTGACAGTCTTTTTTCTACCGATGTCATATTCATAACGTTTACGTATCAAATCAAGTTAATAGCATTGCGCTTTTACTTAAGCACTAAATATTAATTCATAGGCTCTAGGCCTTTTTAACAGTTTTTGTTCTAAAATTTATCGTCCAATCGGGAGATTTTCAACATTTATAAGCTACAACTCGACAGATTATTTGAGGGTACGTGCCGCTACTCAGCAAAACTGTCGAGGGAGGGGGTATATCAAAAGTGTAAAATATGAAGAATTTCTCGTCCGATCGGGAGATTTTCAGCATTTACAAACTACAACTGGAGACATTATCTCAGGGCATGAACCTACTGATATTACAAAATTATGCCGGAGAACACCTACGGGAGCATAAAAGGGACGAGAAGAATAGTTTGCGCCGAAAATTTTGGGGATGCACTTCCGAAGTATGACGTGTATCATTTCGCCGCTATTGCAGATGGGTTTGTTTCGCCGACTTCTGAAAATTTCGAGGGGTGCTGAAATTCAAACGGCAGGTATTTTTTCCAGTGTTGAAATTTTAATACTAAAAGTGTAAAATATGAAAAATTTCTCGTCCGGTCGGGAGATTTTCAGCATTTACAAGCTACAACTCGACACATCATCTGAGCGCACGTGCCTACTCTGAAAACGTGGCGGGGGTACCAAAACTGAAAACGTACTAAAACTGTAAAATTTGAAAAATTGATCGTCCAATCGGGAGATTTTTAGCATTTACGAGCTACAACTCGACAGATTATTTGAGGGCACGTGCCTACTCAGCAAATCTGTCGGGAGGGGGGGGGGCTAAAAAAATCCTTACCTCCTTCAAGGCTGTCAAACATTTAAAAAAAGGTTCCGTTCATTTTAGTGTTTTAAATTTATCAAAAATTTGGCTATATTAACGGCGGAAGGGGGGTCTCCCTCCATGGGCGCCCTTGGTGCTATGTAATCATGAATATGATGTAATCCATATTCATGATTATGAGCTATGTAATCCCGATCCAGGACGGCGAAATTGTCAAGTTTTCGGATATTTTGCTTGTCATATTTACACCCAAAAAAACGTATTGTCATCTTCAAAATTTGTGCATTGTAATATTTTTTAAATTCAATTATAATTGTCGTTTGTCTTACTGGAAACGTTTTCTCCATTCAGTTCCCCTCACAGCGTCAAGAAACGGCAATTTTTGTACGGCCCCTAAAGATTTGTGCCAAAATGTCCGGGTGCCCAAATGTCCTAAACTCGTGTTGGACAAGTAACACATTGACAGCCAGTGCTTAAAGACAAACACAAACATCCATGCCTCACCGGGATTCGAACCTGGACCCATCTCGGACGAATGGCCATAAGCCATCGCTTAGACCACCGCGCCACAGGAGCAGCATTCACATCTTCCAAATTTGTATTGTATAATGGTGTAATCCCGTATTTCATTCATTGGTAAATTGGAACATTAAAAAAAAAAGGGCTCGAACTGCACTATGCCCCCTTGCCCGATATGCGCATACCAAATTACAAGCCTATACTTTCAGTAGTTTCTTCTGCAGGCGACTGACAGGCAGACATGGTAAATTAATTAATACAGAAGAGAGTAGGGGATGTGAAATTTGTTTAGGACTAGATACTGCAAAGCCTTAAAGCTCTCTCTGCAGTGAGGACTTAACAAAACCCAATACAAGGCATAGAAAGAAAATCCCCTTAATAATAATAGTTTATCGAAAGGCTAATGCTTCCCCAAAAAAGGCAGCATTACTATGTCTGCATTTTGTAAATGACCAGCGTTGAAAGTTGAAGGATTACGGCATTCTCTTTCTCCAGCTGAGACTGAGAAACTTGGTTACCCTGAACGTTAGCTATCCGCCTGATCCATCGAAGTTACTAGAGTGTAAAATCCGTGGACGACAGACAATCTCCTTGGGGGGTGAAGATTTGGCGATAGGTCAAAGTAGGTGCTCCATCATTCAAGTGTCTCTTCCCTCGGCCTATGTCAAGCGGGACACCTTTGACGCTCACTCTCCACTGGAGCTCACAGCTGGATGCTCACCTTTGACAAGTGTCCTACCCAGAAACTGATAAGGGACTTGGAGATATTTCTAATTCACTTGTTTCACGACATTTATAAAGTACACCGCGAAATAACAAGGGTCTCGCCCTTGGGCACCAATTTCTTGTGCTTCATTTCATTTTGCCATAAAAACAAGAGTCACTCTTCATTGCTGAAGCAATGTTTTTTGGAAACGAGGTCATCCTGCTTGCTGAATTATAGAACACTGAAGTTGAAACATGATTTACACAAACAAAGGACGAAAAAGTTCAGAATTTTCTTATTGGTAGTGCCTTTAACGGGATAACATGGCGATCTTCAGGAAAGCTGAAACTAATATTTTGTAAAGGATTACTACGAAGAAACAGAAAAAGCTTTATTGTTTTGGAATGTCGTGTTGAGTCAAAAATTTTGCAATTACCCCAATTTCAATAACAGGAAATTTGCAGGTGATAATCCATGAATAAACTTAATCGTTCTTACTTATTTTCATATCATACGCAAAGAGTTCTTCGTTGTAGATGGATTTCTTTTGTACTACAAAAGCTATAAAATTTATTATTTTGATCATCCATTCATAGGAGCTTACGAAACATCTCGAAAATTCAACAGCATGGGAAAAGAAAGAAAAGTTTTATTCTCCATTCATATTAAAAACCACTCATCATCATTATTTTGAGATTTTGGGGTAATCTTGTACTCACAGTACTCTTACAAATAACATAGGAAACGCAGTGTTGCAAAATCAATTAACTGTGCAGAAGTTTGGAGAAGCAGAAAATGTTCTTATTGTAGCTAAAAGAGTTTCATGACGCTGGTTATTTTAAACTTCCATAAATTTGGGTTTCACTACCAAAAATCTACGAGAGAAATTAACTGCGATGCTCTCTAAATACAAAAGTAAATGTACTTTACTTTCTGCCTCACACACAACTGATTTCTTTGCAAGAATTAAACAGGTCGTTTTACAACATCACCTCGACATCTTATGCACGGTTCTCATAGAGATATACAAGTATCTGCAAAGTCATGGGGGGGGGAGCAGTGGCGGCCCATAAACGGCCCTGAAAGATGAGTTGATTTTGAGCGGCCCACTTTTGGGAAAAATTATCAAGGTACCTCATCAAATAAAAAAAACGTTATGTCAGCGTCACCATTAAAACATCTTTTCAACAAAAGTCTACGAATGATTAAAGTTTTTTGGTATTCAGGCAATAACATTTAATAACATTTTACACATTTTGGTGACACATCAGCTCTCTAGTAAAATTTAATGCAAGAAAAACATTTCTTCCCTTGGTGAGAAGCAACAAGCGTTCTCTGAGAAAGACTGCAGAATACTTTATTCCATTCTCATGAATGAATTTTATTGCAATCTCTCTCTCTCTCTCTCTCTCTCTCTCAGAACTTGTAACACTTCGGTTTTACTGAGAACTGAAATCCAAATGTGCCAAAAAAATTCCAAGATTTACCTGTAATTAATAAATAATTGCAAAAAAAATCTCCTGAGAAACGTGGAAATGCCCAGACTTTCAGAGCAAATTTATAAAGTGTAAAGAATTCGAAAATTAATTTTCGTTTAATCTCTTTCAACTAGAAAAAGGACGTAATGGCCAAAGCGCTGGTTTCTGACCATTCGGCGGCGATGTGTCCGGGTTCGAATCCCGGTGAAGCATGGATGTCGTGTTTGTCTTATGGCACTGGCTCTCTCCCTTCCCTGGAACTAGTGGCCTAAATTATGGACGGGCGACTGCTTATAAATAACTGAGTTGATCACTGAGGTCGTTAAACCTTCAAAAAAAAAAAAATTAAAAAAACTGGGAAAAGTATTTTTGCTGTAGCCGAAACAGTCTTTCCAGAACTCTAATTCAAGAATTCGTGTAACTAGAAGGCCCAGAAAATAGTAACTCAGATGCAGATCTCGTACAAAAAAGGAAAAGCATCTGCATGTACAAATAAGAAGCAGCAACCCCAAATTTTACCATACGTGAATTTCAATGCATTAACGTACACAATGAATTTCGAGTTTCTGTCCCAGACTATATCATTCAAATGTGATTTTAAAAAGCGGACTGAGGTAGTGTATATCAGGCAAAAGAGACAGACTTAATTTAGAAATTCGAGGGAGGGTAGGGTACCAAAACATTTGTTACGTAAGTTTCTTGCTTTTCGAAGCCGTCCAAGTGGTCGACAAACTTTGTCGTTTTGGCATTACTTGATTTTCTTCTAAAGGTTCAGTATATATTTACTTCTTCTTCTTTTTTTTTCTTGAGTTAGCATTAGGCCTACCGGCCCAAAAGATGGCGGTCTACCGGGCTATATTAGTCCGCGAATACATACACTATATTGCCAAAAGTCACCGGACACCTAGAAGAAAAACACAACATAGCATTTACTGACATACATTAGTACGGTGTCAATCCACCTTTGGCCTAGACGTGTGTGCTCAAGCTCTCTTATTTTTGTGCCCTTAAGTACATTTCCTGGTTTTCTTGTCATCTGCCTTGTAGTGTATGATTTCCGTGAAGTTCTCATCTTCCTTTTAAGACATCTCTCCCTAGTCGGTTAGTGTTTGCTTCTACTAATAATCTATATTTTACTTTTCGACCAAGTTGGTTGTTGAAAGAACTTGCCTCGCCATTGCAAATGGCGTCTTCGCCTGGATTGGCTGAGACCATTGTCTCTCAATCCATGGCTCCTCCCAATGCCTTGCCTTCTTCTGACGCGGCTTCGGGTTTTCCCACTGACGTAAATCCTCCACCTGCTGACTGCTTGATGAATAATTCTCCTTTTCCTGGTGATGCCTCTGCTTCTTTGCCTTCCTGGTGTGCCAACGGCTTTGTGCTGCCTACGTCATCAGAAACTGTCTTAGATGCTACATCTGACGTTGCTCCTCATCCTTTCCTTATGCCTTTACCTACAACGCAGCTCAGCGTTCTTCAACAGCCTCTGCGAATACCTACGCGTTCACTGCCTCGTCAACAGCTCTGCCATCCTCCACTTCTACGGTAAATGCACTTGATTACCATGTTACCTTTCGAGGTAATGAACTTCTCATTGAAGTTCCCGAAGTTTATCCCACTGGACGGCAAATGAACTCCACCCTAGGGCTTGGAGTCTTCTCGGAATCATTGCCGGATACTCTACTGAAATCCCACTGTTCTACGTTTCAGACATTTCTGCCCTCCAGGGCTTACTCATTTTACTAGAAATCTTCGGATTGTTGTGTATTTTGTACATCCTGATTTTGTTTCACAGGTGTCATCCCAAGGTATTCACTTGGGTAATCGTCATCTGCTTCCACAGCCCATTACCCTACGCCCTGTTCTCGTTACATTTCATCCTGTGCCTCCTGAGGTCACCGATGCGATACTTCATGCTGCCCTAGGCCGATTTGGAAATATTATTGTCCCATCACGATGCTCTCATCTGCACCTAAAGATACTCCCAATCGATCGACTGGAAGTTTACGCCGCCAGGTCCCAGTTGTTTTCTTCTCTGTTGCTCTTGGGCGTGCTTGCCCATCTATTCTCATTGTGCGATGTGGACATCACCATCGTCCATGTCGCATTGAGATCACGATTGATCCATCCTCTGCTGCTGCCCCTCCGCCTTCCGATAGTGTTCCAGCAGCGTCCTCTACTTCAGCTTCTCTGCCATCTTCTCCTGATACCAATTCTTCTTACAAGTCAGCTACAGCCCCTGGTCAACGCTCGTCTTCCGTTTCAGCTCTGTCATCTCCTCCTCAAACCGACTCTACTCAAAAGTCGGTTACAACCTCTGATTAACACCCATCTCCTCGAAAATCAGTTACAGCTCCTGATCAACGCTCGTCTACTGCTTCAGCTCCTCTGTCCGCTTCTCCTTGGACTGACTCTCCCCAGCAGTCAGTCCCAGCCCATGGTCAACACTCGTCTCCTGCTTCATCTATATCCAGTGACCCCTTGCCTGAGACGTTCACGCATGTGCCATCAGCTTCTACGACTCTGCAGCAACCGCCTGCTTTGACCTCTGTACTTGCTCCTCCAGGCGGTCCATTGATCGGTTCTGCTTTTTCCTTGCCCTTCTTCATCTTCTGTGCTTCATCTTCTGAAGCTCGTGATCCCCGACGATCACCATCGCCATCATGTACTCCTCCTGTCAAGAAAGTGTGTACTTCCTCTTCCCGGGACCGTACGCTTCGCCCAAGACCAAGTATTGTTCCGCCAGCTTCTACAGCCAACTCCGTTACATCTGCTGCGGTGTCCCATTCAGCTCCTCCTTTCACGGCAGAACAGTTATCTGTGCTCCTACAGATTTATCAGCTCCCGCTTTCACCGCTCACTATGTCAGAAGTTCATCGCTTCTTTTTCACGCCACCGCTTGAACATACCACCAAACAGTTTCTAGCTCGCCATAAGCGCGCCAACTGGAAGCTCATCTATAAACAACTTTGGCCGTTTTATGATTCCCTGCATTCTCTACGAAAAGTCTATCCTTCTCTCCGACCCTGGCTAGGGTATGCCAATCGTCGGCTGAACATGCTTGAACTGAAAGTGCTTCCAAAAGCCAAAACTGCTCCTTCCGATGAACCGATTTCTCTATCAACTGACTCTCAGCGCTCCTGCACTTCTTCCGCTGATGAACTTGCATAATTACCAGTTGCTTGACATTTTCTCTCCTCGCACAGTGTGTTTTTACACTCACTGTCTCAAAGACTGCACTTCAACTTTTTGTATTTTTCTTCATTTACACTCCAGTGTTCATAATTTTTCCCTTGTGTTTTGTTATGCATTTTATTGTTCACATATTTTTATAATCCAGTGTTCCCAATTTATTTCACTTTGCTAGTGCTGATTGTGCATCATTGTACATCTTCTCATCGTCTGTCATGCGCCTTTCTGACACGCCTCGCAGTTTGCTGTAGTGTGTTCCCCGGTTTCCAGTGCTCATTGTAAATTGCATTGTCATTTGCTTTCCGACACACCTCGCACTTGTGCTGCAGCGTGTGTACCGGTGCAAAGCGCCCCGTACTTATTGTATTATGTCTTGATTTTCCTCACGGTTTTCTCGATGTATATTCCATGAGCTATATCAGAGCGAATTATGAAACCACTTTTGGATTTAATGCATGCACTGACCCTGCGAGACATGCTTTCGACAAAGTTTTGGAACACAGCGATAGGTATGCGCTTCCATTCAGTACATAATGCTGCCGCTAACTGTTGCTTGGTAGTAGGCCTTGGTTATAAACTTCTTATGCGACGCTTTAATTCATCCCATAAGTGTTCTATGGATTAAGATCAGGGCTCTGAGCTGGCCACTCCACAAACGATACGGAATTATCGTCAAACCACGCCATAACAGTCCTTGCTTTATGACTCGGTGCATTATCCTACTGGTACCAAGAAGGCTCGGTTCCATAGTATTGCCACAGAGTTGGTAGGGCATAATTGTCCAGAATATCGAGGTAAACGTGCTGGTTAACAGGTTTGTTCACGATAGCCAAAGTGCCGGGACAATACCACGAAAAACAACCCCACACGAGTACAGTGCCAGCTCTTCCAAACTTGACCGTAGGAACAGTACACTGTGGTAAATAGCGTTCGCCCGGCTGCCGCTATACCCACACACGGCCATCAGACTGATGGATCGTGTATCTGGATTCATCAGTCCATAGGAGCCGTTTCCATTGATCTACGGTCCACGATAAATGTTCTTTACACCATGCTAAACGACGAGTAGCATGCCGCGTGGAGATGAAAGGCTTATGAGCAGCCGCACGACCACGGTAACCCATGCAATGAAGTTCTCTGCGAATGGTACGTGGGCATACCGAGGTTCTAGCATTTTTACTCACCTGTACACTGCGGTCTTGTGCAGTACTCCGTCGATTTGCTGTAACGACTCTCCTGAGGCTTGGAAGTTCTCTATCACTGATTTTCTTTCGTCTGCCGGTACGTTTTGCCGCTTCAGGCACGCCATGTGTCTTCCACGTATTCAGTACATCCAAAACAGTTGACTTGGGTATGTTTAAACGCCTCTCGGTTTCTCTTATTGACAACCCACGAATATAACACCGAACAATCTTTCCTTTCTCAAAGTCAGTTCAGCGACATTTTCACTCAACCTCACAGTGCGATATGATCGCGGTCAGCTGCAGGCTTGTTTTTATACCGTTTGCAGCTGTTCCGCGCATCTTAAAAACGCATCGGATCCGTTCATCTGCTTTTGAAGCAGTGTCCGGTGACTTTTGTCAATATAGTGTATATTGGGTTGGAAAGAAAGTAATGTCCAATGTCGAGGTAACAGAAGTCGAATCCCCTGCCACGGTGCACATTGGCTACTGAGATTGCGTAGCACACCGGCTTGACATCAGTAGGTAGGTGCCTTAACTCACTGGCAGCTAGCCGTCAGAAAACGAAGAGTGTGAGCGTCAGCCAACATGGAAATGAACAAGGATCACATCCGCCGTTGCATGCTGTATGAGTTTCGTCGCGGTAGCACCACAGCAGGTGCTGTAAGAAACATTACAAATGTGTACCCGAATGCCATATCACATCGGGATTGCTGTCCTTGGTTCAAACAGTTTCGAGGGGGAAATTTTGACCTGTTAGACAGTCCCAAAGCCAGAAGGCCCGCAACAGCGGATATGGACATGTTGAAGATCATAGTAGAGGCCGACCCACGTGTAATCTCGCGGGAGTTGGCCAAATAGCTGAGGACCACCCAGACGAGCATTATCACGCGACTGCGTGAACTTCGGAAGGTGCACAATAGAGGAGTTTAGGTACCCGATCAAATCACAGTTGAGCAGAAAGCAAATCGCATGAGTGCATGCACTGTTAAAAAAATCTACTTAAAAATGAGAACCTGAACATACTCGTTTTTTTTTAAAGTACAATCGTATCATAAACGAGTACATGACATACTCAAATATAAGTAACCATACGTACTTACAAATAACTGCGTCAATAAATAAAAATATAATCACGTATTACTTCATTTTAGATATTATAGATTTCAAGGGAAATTGTTTAATAAATGTGTAAAGTGACACACATAAATAATCAGCACAACAAAGTCACTGATCACAAGTAATTTAATTATGCATAAAGTATCTTTGTGTACGTTTTTACATTAAGTGTCAATCTCATAAATAATATATTGTCGCTTCATCACTATATTTGTCATAAAATTTTGCGGTCCATTTGCCCAGCATATGACAACGAGTATATCTATTATCCCAGATGTGCCATCGAATAATATACTTCCAGTTAATTCTATGAATAAATGAGTATGTACGGAGTACACGTATTTCAAATTTGAAATCGAGCCGCAGATGGCTTAGTGGTTAGAGATTCAGACTACTGATGGAGGGACCCCAGGTTCAAACCTAGCCTGGTATTGTGAATGTCTAACAGTCGCTGAATATCCACCGTGCACGTTAAGTGACGTCCTCCGGGTAGGAATCCCCCGGTTAAAATTCCAAAGCCCCCCCCAATTTCTATTTGCGTTATATGAACAAAATCGCACGGTGGCGCCATCTAGTGTGCTTTCCCTCACTTACAAACTCTCCTGTCAGAATCGCTAGATTCGCTCTATCTTAATAATTAATCGCGTGCTGTCTCCGTACGATGTCATCAAACCATCATCTCTGACTGTACAATAAAAACTTTATTTACAATAAAAGATATGATTTTAAAATATTTAAAAGGGCAAGATCTTTCAGGGTTACAATAGCACCCATCCTCAGGCCACCCAACAGTGCCACAGAGCACACGGAAGCGCCGCAATATATAACCAGTCTCTCCCGGGAGACCCACCATACATTTGTTCAAAAACGCAGGTGATGCCAATTGAGGAAAACAGCAGAACAGAAAGTAATATGTACAAATAATATAATTGATTAATTAAGGTCCTCTTTTTCAATTTGTTGAATGGGAGAAGTAATTATTTTTCTCCATTGTCTAGGAACAAAAACAGGTAAGTCCAAGTTACAACAGGTAATACCATAAGAAATTATATACAGACTCTCGGTAAAAAAGACGGTTTTTTTGTTAACATTGGAGGAAAGTACTATTGTATTAGGCCAATCGGGAGCGTAACCTCCCTGGCGAACAGCTGTAGTAAATAGTTTGATGACATCGTACGGAGACAGCACGCGATTAATTATTATCTTCCATACGTACGAATTTTTTTAACAAGTATTATTTCGCTCTATCTTCCTTCAGAAGTTAGATCACATATATTTGAAATACATGTACTCAAAAATGAGTACATATATTTCAAATTAGAAATACCAGATACACTCATAATTCATTCCTTGTATGTACTCAAAAATGAGTACGTGTCTTTTCCAAAAATGAGACACAAGTACTCGGAGCTATTATAAGCCCAGAATGTACTCAAAAACGAGTACATTTTGCTTATTTCTAAGTACCAATTTTTTAATTTTTAACAGTGTGCGTTTCCTTGTTTGCTCGTTGCCGAATTGAACCCATCTTGCACCGCATTGTGACATGTGACGAGAAATGGGTTCTGTATAACAACGTCAGTGCCCGGAAACAGTGGTTGGTCCAAAACGGAAGTTCATGCCGACCCCCAAAGCCTTTTTACACCCACGTAAGGTCCCGCTGTCTGTTTGGAGGAACAAACGAGGTGTCGTGCTATTTGAGTGCTGCCGGACAACACCACTATCACCGACGATTCAAGCTGCTGTCATCTCGACGATGTGCACGCATCGCTTACGTCGAAACGACCAGCACCGCTGGACCGCAAGGGCGTCCTGGTACAACAAGACGGAACGAGAACTCACACAGCACGGGTAACCTGTCATAAGGTCAGAGACCTGGCCTGGGAGCTGCTGCCGCACCCAGGCTATTCCACGGACATTGCCCCAAGAGACTACACCTTTTCCGGTCGTTGAAACATTTCTTAGACGTATAGCGGTTCACCAACCGGGACGTAGTCGAACTCGCTCTTTCTCACTTCTTTGCGTCCAAGCTGCTACAATTCTACAGGGTCGGTATGCAACAGCTGCCCAGACGATGAGGGTAGGTCATGGCAAACGATGGTTGCATTTTGGACTGACTTGTACTTGTACATATATACGGTAATTAGCCCTCTTCTGTTGCCTTGTTTTGCAGACGTTATTTTCTTTCAAACCCAATAGAAGTTTAGCTTGAATTTTTTGCTCCTTTTGTTAATTTACTTTACTAACGAATAATTTCGCTTCTGCAAAACTAAAACAATAAACAAAAACACAGAATATGTGAAAAACAGGGAGAAAAAAAACTGTCTTTTTTTTCTTCATATATTTATCTACTCTCGTCCACAACAAATACATATAATTATTTTTTTCAACGTCATTTTTCAACAACGTAAAAAAATATTTATTCAATGGTAGCGGTACAGTTATTATACACTACATTGACAAAAGTCACCGGACACCTAGAAGAGAAACATGAAATAGCATTTATTGACATACATTAGTACGGCGTCGGTCCAACTTTGGCCTACACGTGTCTTCACGAGCTCCGTGTTTGAGTGCTTCACGTACGTGTTTTATGTGTCCCATCATTTTTCTTCTGTGTGTGTGCCGAAGTTAAAGGTCTGTGCTTTCGTTTAAGATCCCTCACGAGTTGGTGAGTGCTTATTTTTTTTCATTATCAGTGTTTTAATTTTCACACCGAGCTGGTCCTTTTCTTCGTTAACCCTTGCCATTGATTATGACATCTGCCGATGAGGGTGCTGTTCCCGCCCGCATCGCTACAGCTCCTCGCGTCGCCTCTTCAAAGACAGACCCAGCCGATAAATCATCTTCGCTTGCTAGTGGAGAGCCTCTTAATGTTCCTCCTGTCATCTGCACGTCTTCTCCTGCTAAGGTCTCCGACTCTGCCATTGAGAACGTGGATGTGACGTACCTGGCCTCTGCTGACGATGATGAATTTATGGACGTCTGTAATGGCGTCGCCAATCTGCCCTGTACAGTTTCTACTGCCTCTGCTTCCAGCACATTGTCTCATGCTGCGTCAATGCCTTCCAGAGGAGGCGCTTCTGCACGCACGTATTCTGCGGCTGCATCTGGTATTCCACCGGCTTCCTCCTCGTCTCGTCTACCCCCTATGGATTCTTACGTTACTCTCACCGGTGACACCATCTTATTAGACGTTCCCGAGAACTCTCCTGGTGGTCAACGTCTTCATTCGACCCTCGAGTTGGGGGCATGTTTTGACACGCTGCCCAACACTCCTTTGAAACAGTACAGCTCCGCTCTCAAGAAGATGCTTCCTTCTGGGGCCATCACCCACCTCACCCGAAAGCCATGAACTGTGATTGTTTATTTTTCGAAGAAAGAATATGCTGAGCTTGTCTTGTCTCGGGGCCTATCAATTGGTGATCGTCACCTCTTGACCGAATCCATCGCCCAGCGTCCTGTTCTGGTTTCTCTACATCCAGTCCCCCCGGAGATATCTGATGATATGTTGTGTGCTGCACTTAGTCGATGCGGCAGAGTGGTCGGCCCAGTGAAGACTCTCTCCCCTCCCCCTCTGACCCCGATGATAAACATATCTGTGGCTTCCGTAGAACTGCTCGCATCATCTTTCCATCGGAAGAGTATCTCATAAAGTTTCCACGGTTCCTCGATGTTCGTTGCGATAATGAGCGCCGACTGATTAAGCTCCTCACCTCTGCTCATTGCTCACGCTGCAAGGCTTACGGCCATCAGCAGGCTGATTTCCCCAACGTAGTGCCACTGACTCCTGCAGCTTTAAGGCAGCATTCTACCTCTTCCTCCGTTTCTGCTGCCATACCTCCGCCTGAGTCTGCACCTCCTGGACCCAGTTCTGTCGAAAATCTGATTAAAGCCTTCGATCAACACGCGTCTTCCGATGTTGCTTTCTCCACTATGTCGGATTTTCCTCCGCTTGACTCCTCCTTGCCTTCCCGTGTTCTCTCTCCATCAGAGGACATCACGGCTGATCTTCAAGCTTCATTCACCTTCGGCACTTTTGCTCCCGGCGATGAGGTGGACCTTTCCTCTGATTCCACATCTCGTGTGTCATCGATCCGCGGCAAACGTCGCTCTACTACCAGTACCGAGGCCCGGAGGAAGAAGAAGAAATCACCTTCTCCGACTGGCCGCCCACATCGTTCCACCCGTCTAGCAGGCTCCAAGTCTCACCTGTCACGTTCTAGCTCTTCCTCTTCAAAGTCCAAGGGTTCTCTGCCGACGTCTGAAGATTTCTCGACTCTGCTTACCAATGCCTCTCTTCCTTCAGAACCTGTCTCTTTTGAAGATCTTTACGAGTTTCTCACTCATAAAACAAATCGGGAGGCTTCTCTCATCTTTTTACAGCAGTTTGAAGCACTTCTTCCCGAGCTCTTCGACCAAGCAACCTCCATCCTCAAACTCCTCCGGCATAATGCCAAGCAACCCGACTACGTCTTGTGGTGTCGTGGTATCATCAATCGCCTCGACACATTCCAGAAAGCTGCCGTAGCTGCCCTTCATCCGACGTCGGACTTACCCGTTCAAGGTCGCCAATCTGAATTGTAGGGGGTTTGCTAACTCCCTCGCTCACGCTCTCGTTCTGGAAGATCTCTCGCCTCTTGGTGCGAATTAC
Organism: Macrothele yani; assembly: GCA_039090855.1. Lineage (NCBI taxonomy): Eukaryota > Metazoa > Arthropoda > Arachnida > Araneae > Macrothelidae > Macrothele > Macrothele yani. The sequence continues at coordinate 38,148,215 of CM077016.1, forward strand.
TCCTTCTGAAAAAGACGAACTGCCACTCATCGACACTTTTTCATAGATAGCACACTTGGGACTTCACCTTTCACCATGCTTTCCGTTACTCTGTACACGGTGGTACAGCAGGAGTATCGGTCTGCCATCTCCGCATGCCGTGAAAGCTCTTTTGCTGCGTGGTCGCCAGTGACCCCGTGGTTCGCTGTTACACCAAGTCCGTTACATCTCACGGTGAGTTGAGACACTGCATTAACTTTTTTGTTGTTCTTTTGCACTGCGGTGCCTCACCTGTAATAATTTTGTTCTTCCTCAAGCATTGTTCTGTTTGCATCACGTTGTAAATTTGTCAGTACTCATTCAATGTACATATCATCGCTTTTATCAGTTTGTATCATCCCTGTTCTTTTTTCTTTTTTTTCTTTGAGACGATGCCATGTTGCTCGTCTCCTCTGTTTTGTTACATTAAAGCAATTCTGAAACCACCTTCGGCCTTAATGCATGCACTGACCCTTCGAAGCTCAGTGGTTGGGTTTTAAGCTCCGTGATTTTCGTTGCTATAAGGTGTTTATTGAGTGCTTTAGTTTCTGTGGTTGCGTGTATCTTCAAGTTGAAAGTCCACGCTTTACGTTCGTGTATCTCCCAGGTTGGTGAGTGCCATATTTTTTCATTATTCACTGTTTTATTTTTCAACCGAGCTGGTCTTTTTTCGTTAAAGTCTCGCCATTGCTTCGATGGCGGAGGCAGACAAGGGTGACGCCCACATCCTTATCTTGGCAGATCAGCCAGCACCCTCTTCTTCTTCTACGGCGGCAGCTCCTGCTCAGCTAAATGAGGTGGCTCCCGAGCGTCATTGCGACGTCATGGATACCTCTTCTTCTCCAGCAATAACTTCCTCCCTTCCCACCAAGTGCGGTGGTGCCAAGTCTCCTATCTACATCTCAGCAGATGATGACGTCTCCGTGATCAGCGATACTGAGCTCATAGCTTCTACTTTTCATCAACTTTCTGATCCGCCCTCACTGCTAGGAGCCGCTTCATCGAGTTCTCGACCCATGCCTGCCCAAGCATCCTATGCTTCTGCAACTTCTGGGGTCCTCACACCCCCAGTTTCATCTGCTATGCCTTTTCCTGAATCCTATGTCACTGTCGTCGGTTCTACTGCTACAATTGACATACCAGAGGATTCCCGAGCTGGTCACCTTTTTTCCTCCACTATGGAACGGGGCGTCTATTTTGATGCGCTTCCCGACACTAAGCTGTGGCAATATAGCCGAGCCCTCAAAACTATCTTACCAAAGGATGCAATAGACTTTGTAGCTCGAAAACCCAGATCTGTCTTGGTCTATTTTAAGGATAAAGTGCATGCTGACCAGGTCCTTACGGAAGGTCTAACCATCAATGACGTGCATCTGTTAGCACAACCGGTTGCGCACCGCCCGGTGCAGGTGACCTTCTACCCCGTACCACCAGAAGTATCCGACGCTGCACTTTGCACCTTGCTCAGCAGGTACGGCAGAGTTGTTGGCTCCATAACAACTCTCTCTGCGGCTCCCAGAGATCCTGAAGACAAATCGATTCGAGGTTTTCGCCGCACTGCTCGAGTCCTCTTTTCATCTGATGCTCAGCTGAAAGCGGTTCCGAATGTTTTGCACATCCGCTGTGGACAGCAACGCCGAAGAGTTGAGATAATCACTTCACAGTATTGCACTATATGTCAGAGCGAAAGTCACATAAGGGCTCAGTGCCCACGTGCCTCCCTGCAAACAGCCCCACACACTACATCTTCTTCTACTTTGTCCACCAACGCTTCACAGACTTCTTCCTATTCGAGGAAAGTCGCGGAATCAAGATCTTCCAAAAGTCAGCTTACTGCCATTGGTCAACAAACGACTTTGATGCCTCCACCTCCTGCTGATCCTAAGAATTTCCCCAGGCTTCCAAAATCGACTCCCCCTTGTACTTTTACAACCACTGCTGATGTACATGTTGACCACTCCTCAGCTTTTACCGTTGGCTCCATGACACGAGTCACAGGTAACGCTTCAGGTTCAGACTCTCCAGACGATCATGAAGCTTTAGTGGTTGCTGGAAAACGCAGTGGTGCTACTCGCTCCAAGACGAAGAAGTCAAAGACTCTGGCGTCCCGAAGATCATCTCGCTCTTCTACCCGCTCATCCTCTCGCTCCGTCAGCTCTCGACGACCGTTCTCCAGGTCGCCTCTACACACTTCCTCTGAGACAGCATGTGAGGGTGCCTTTCCCTCACTAGAAGAATTCACAACTTTTCTTGCTGAAAATGCTTTCCCTGCTGAGCCTCTGCCATACGAGGACGTGCTGGATTGCCTTTTAGGGTCCTCTAGCCCTTCCTCAGCACGCACTTCCATTCAGCAGTATGAAGCAGCTCTTCCACAAGTGCTGGTTCAATTACACTCACTTGAAAACACTCTTCGGCGCACTGCGGACGAGGTCCCGTGGAGTGCTTGTTTTCTCCGTCGACTCCACTCCATCACTACAGCCAGTCAATTTCTACTGCATCCCACAACTAACCTAGACATTCAAGGTGGTGTCACTTAATTGTCGCGGTTTTGCGACACCTCTTGCGAATGCGCTGGTACGAGAGGATCTTGCTCCGCTGAATGCTGATATATTACTTCTGCAGGAAACAAACTGTACTTCCACCACTCAATTTCATCAATGGCGTCAATGTGATCATACTTTCCATCACGCCTACAGCCAACTGTCGCGTGGTGGCATGGCAGTTGGTGTTCACTCACGTTTTCGTTCAACTCTTTCCTCCTTCTCAGTGAAAAACTTATGTCGAGACTTATTACAACGAGTTTCTTTCACCGTCGCAGCTGAAAAATTTCATGTATTCAACATTTATGTTCCTTGCACTCCTACTCACGTGCCAGAGTTGTTTGCAAAACTTCGACGGGCTCTGTCACGTATTCCCATCACCGACCGGGTACTTATCGGAGGTGACTACAATTGCACTCTACATCCCCTAACTGATCGCTCTTCTTCTTCCAGAGAACACCGTACGGAAGTAGTACATCTCTTACAGTCTATCACTTCAGACTTCTCACTAGTAGATGTTCAACGCCATTTGTCACCAACCCAGACTACACATACATGGCGTGCACCAAGAGCCATTGATCCTCCTACAGCAAGATTGGATCCCTTTTATGCAACTTCTCTTCTTCTACCAGCAATATCAGATTCATGCTGTACACCCACAGCTTCCTCGGATCATTGCGCCATTGCCATAACAGTTTTTGCTACTTCAACACAGCCACGTACAATCCGGCCTTGGACTTTTGACGACACTCTTTTAGATGACTCAGCCTTCTGCTCATCGGTGCGAGATTTTCTTGCGGATTGGCGTACAAGGCTTCATTCTGCACCGTGCCCCCTCAACGTTTGGTTGGAAGTAAAACGCCACCTCATATTACTGGTACGAAACCTGTCATACTCGATCATGACACAACGGAGGATGCGACTTGATCATACTAGGCAAATGCTTTCTTTGCTCAATCTTGCTGATCCCCTATTTCAAGTCTACCAGGCAGAATTACATTCACTTTTGGTGCCACTTGCAAAACAAGCCCTTCAACGCCTTAAACTACAACACCTGAAACCTGATGCTTGTTCGTACGAATTCCTTACGTCACTTGAGTCAACTCGCCGATCCTCTTCTGTTCTGCAGCACCTTCGTCTTCCAACTGGAGTAGTTTCATCCGAACCAGTTCCAATTTGTTCTATGGTACGTAATTACTACATTTCAAAATTTTGTGAAACTCCTCCTCCCTCCTCTACGGCTTCTGCTCTTCTGTTCTCTTCTTTGCCTCAGGTCCCTTCTGATCTTTCAGGCAGCCTCCTCCATCCTCCCACTTTAACTGAGCTCTCTGACACTTTCTCGTCCCTCAACCCCCGGGCTTCACCTGGCCCGGACGGTCTCCCTGTTTCTTTCTATAAGGCTTTTCTTCCTGCCCTCCTTCCATTTCTCCTCTGTGCCTTTTCTACTGCCATGCATCTTACATCTCTTTCAAGGAGTTTCACGCTCGCACATGTTGTACTTTTCCCCAAGAAGGGTGATCCGCTTGACTTGGGGAATTGGCGTCCCATCTCACTCTTAAATACTGATTATAAACTCTATACTAAATTTCTGTCCCGCCGGCTTAACCCCATACTCCCTCATATTCTCTCCACTAATCAAACCTATACTGTACCCGGGCGCTCCATCTCCCATAATATTCAGCTTCTTAATGATCTAATTCACCTCGCCCGCTCTCGCTCAGAACCCCTTGCTCTTCTTTCCCTCGATCAACGCTCAGCGTTCGATAATATTTCTCATGATTACCTTCTTGCTACATTACTAAATTTCGGATTTCCTCCTTCCTTTGCTTCTCTTCTCATCTCCCTCTACCGGGACGCAGTTTTCCACGTCAAGCTGCTCAACCTTCTCACAGCTCCCATACCCTTTCGTCGCGGCGTGCGTCAGGGTTGCCCCTTATCCGGGCAGCTCTTCGCCCTCGCAATAGAACCTTTTTACGCGCAGTCCATCGATCCTTCTTTGCTTCACTACCACCGGTGGTAGCCAGCACACGTCATCATGTTGCTACCTATGTTGCCTACGCCGACGATATTACATTCTGCATTCGGCAAGACTCACAATTTCACGATCTCCACAATCTCTACAATACCTACGCCTCATGTTCCGGAGCAGCGCTAAACACAACGAAAAGCACAGGCCTATGGACCGGTTCGTGGACTAACCGCACTGACTCTCCTTGGGGAGCAGAGTGGTCCAACACCTCTCAACGATTCCTAGGAGTCCACCTTGGAAAACCAGCAACTGCTTCACTCGTCACCTGGACGACTCTCCGGCCACGCCTACATCGCTCGGTCGCAATCTGGCGGCGCGCACAATTCTGCACCTCCGTCTTTCAAAGAGCACGTCTAACGCACACTTACCTGCTTTCAATGTGCACGTATTCCTGGTTGGCTTCGAAGCAACCAGCACTACGTCTTCTTGAACTCACTCGCTGTCAAACTCAGGTTATCTGGCCCGGCCATCACTGGGTCGGAGCACCTCAACTCAGCCTGTCTCCTTTCAACGGAGGCATTAGTCTACCCGACGTCAGATCCTATTACAAGGCTTATCGTGTGTCTACGTTTTTACGATCACTTGCGGCACCTGCTCCCTCTGCAGTTGCTGCTCGTGATGTCATAGTATCTCCGCATAACCCACGCTTTACTCTCCTTTCGTTCTTACTCATGGACCACTGTCCCCTTCTCACACTTTTCCCTCCTGTCTACAAAGAGGCTATCTCCTTTCTTCGTTCCCTCCCTCTTTCTCGCTCTCTCCCTGCCTCCACAAATGACCTACTTTCCGAACCTCTTTTTTTTTCTTCTCTGCTACACCCTCCCCATCTCCCATGTTTTGCTTTTCCTTCATGGCTCAGAGCTGGAGTCGTTACTGTCAGCGATCTTGTTACCACCGATCTTTCCTGGCTCCCCTTCTCTTCTCTACCCTCTGCTCTCCGTTTCAATGCCAACGCTCACTTTGTTCACAACTCTCTTATTTCTACTATAATCTCCCTGTTCCCTGAGCTTGCTACTCCCTTAGGTCTCATTTCTGTTCACTCTGCCTCTCTCCTTCTCCCATTTTTTCTGTCGTCCATTGGTCCACCTCTTCCTCTTGTCTCTTTCTCAACAGCTGATCTCTACCGTTTTCTCTCTCGCTCTTCCGCACCTCTTCCCATTTCTGGTATTCCACTTTCTTCTACCTCCGCAGTGTGGTCCGCTGCGCTTTCCCCACTTTCAGCACCCCTTGAAGTCAATTCACATTGGCTTTTCTTACACAACCGCCTCCCTGTGCCGTCGATTTTACATCGCATGACCATTTTATCTTCACCCTCCTGTCCGTATTGTGGCGAGGAGGCTGACGTTCAGCATGTCTTCATGTATTGCACAGTATTATTGCCAATACTCCATCTCGCTTTCACGCTAGCGCAACGATCCTGTGAGACCGTCCTCACCTTCAGCGCCTACCGAACACTACTTCTGAACTCTTCTCGCCCTATTCACCTTCCGGCAGTCTGCTCCTACATCTTCGTGCTTGTAAAACATATAATTCACGTGTATCATCTTCAGCGTCCCCCCGAAGCTTCTACTGACATAAATAAAGTCAGTACTGCGTTACTTTGTCATTTTCGTAATCGCCTACTCTCCCGCCTTCGACTAGCACTTACCACTGCAGTTGCACGCTGCAGTGAACCACAGTTCCTATCAACTTGGTCACCAGCAACCACTTGGTTTGCAGGGTCGCCCACAACGCTTCACCTTACAGTCGGAACTTTTGTTTCACCTACCTCCTGATAGATACAATTTTTGCCATGCTGATTTGTCTTCAATCTCTGCTTCATCAGAGACTATTTTTTGTCTTTTCCGACAAATTATCATACATAAACTGTATTCTCTCACCACTATATTGAGCTTTGTGAATAGGTCGTTGCGTCAGCTACAAGCACCTGTAAATCTTCTTTTCATATGTCATTTTGAGACGATTTTTCTATACACATTTCCTGTTTTTTTTTTTTTGCTTCGCAACTGAGTGCAATCTTGTTCCTCAACATTCACTGTACTATATTATTTGTACTCTCTATTTTATCAGAATTTTTTTGTTTGTCTCACTATTGTACATCACTTTTAGTAGATCAATTATTGTATAGAATCCTATGAATTGTTCGAAGCATGAGCTACTTATAATTGTCAATTTCTTTTCACGCTTTTTTTAAGACTCTGTTCTCATCCTCTTCACATGTATCATTTCGTGTATAACTCATGTGTAAATTTTTTTGTTTTTCATTACTCATCTTGCTGAATTATGTATTCTCTCTGCGATGTCAGAGACTATTTCTTTTACCACCTCTGACAAATCAATATATATAAATTGTAACTTCTCATTGTACAGAATCATGTATATAGGTCGTTTCACGAACCACAGACATCTGTAAACTTTGTCGTTTTTACAGTATATTCTTATCTTCAATTCCTGATTCAACAGTGTAATTTTACTTTTCAACTGTGTAAATTTGTGTTCTCCAATACTCACTGTGATGAGTTGTGTCTTCTCTCTGTATTTTCAGAGATTATTTTTTCTTTTGTATTCTCAGGAAAATTATTGTATATAACTATTTTTCATATCACCGTTGTATGTAACATGTAGTACCGCGAGCCACATTCATCTGTAAATTTTTCATCATCTGTCTTTCGAACTTTCGATTTCATGTTTGTCCCTTGATCACCTGCAACCTCCTGGTTTTCCAGGTCACCCACAATGTATCACCTTTCGGTCAGAACTTTTTTTTTCATCAATATTGTGTAAAATTTATACTCTATAGTGCTCATCATTCTGGATTGATTTTACTCTCTGTATTACCAGAGATTCATATTGCCTCGCCAGATTTCTACTGCACTTAACTGTTGTCATGCAAACGTTGCACCGAATCCTGTAATTAACGTAGCGCAAGCTGCACATTCTGTTAATTTCTCATCACCTGTCTTTTGAATCTATGTCTGCAAGCTCGAATTCTGTATTATTCCTTGCATCAATACTGTGCAAAATTAATATTGTATAACGCTCTTCTAGCTGAATTGTTCCTATTCTTTGCTTTGTCAGAGACTTTTGTTGCCTCACCAGACACTCGAGTGTAATTAACTGTTTTTTTACTATCATCAATGAACAGAACCGTGTAAATAAGCAGTAGCGTAAGCTACAAGCATCTGTAAATATTTTTTTTTGTCATACATCATTTGAGATGATTTATTCAAGCACATCTCCTGTATCTTTCTTCTAATAAATACTGTGTGAAAACTGACCCTTCGATACATGCTTTCGACAAGGTTTTGGAACACAGCGATAGGTATGCACTTCCATTCAGTACATAATGATTCCGGTAACTGTTGCTTAGTCGTAGGCCTTGGTTCCAAACTTCTTATGCGGCGCTATTAAAAAAAATTGTATTAATATTCTTGCGATATCTGTCAATTTAATAATCGCAAAACATTATACAAGATACTTCGTTTGATGTGTTTTGCTGTGAATGGCAATAACGGGAAAAATATCGATACTAAAACATTTAGAATTTCAACATCGGAATCAGTACTTGTCTTTTGAATTGGAGAGCCCCTTAATAATAAAAAATAAATAAATTCGGCGCCTGTGAGTGAAAAGCTGAATTGTTTCAAAGTATTATGTTTTAACATATTTTTCCTATATCTATTTGGGTGTACAATTCAGAAAAATAATTTTTAACTTGTATTAAAATACCCGTAGCTTGTTTTTCTTCAGGCACGAACGAGATAGACATTGTTGCGTTCTTTAGTGCGCATAAACTATCCAATTGGTTTGCGATCCTTGCCAGGGTCCAACCTAATTTGCTACTTATCCCGAGGAATTATGTGTATATAAACAGCCAGATCTCTCTGCCATTTTCTTGGGCCGCGGGTGGCCTAGTGGGCAACGTTCGTGACTGCCACGGGAAGGGCCTCAGGTTCGATCCCAGGCAGGTACGAACGCTCGATCCACTAAATACCTGCCGTGCTTCGGATGGGCACGGAAAGCCGTCGGACCCCGGGTACTGGCCCCCCGGTAATAAATAAGGGCATCTTCCTCCCCCTTTCTACTTCGCTTCCGTGTCACTTTCCTATCGGGCGCTCTAGCCCAAATCTCCTAGTTTCCTATTTCTAAGGGTTGTTTAAGACCTAGGGTCAGACACTCCCTTCCTAAAATCCTCTACATATGATCATGATCATGTCATTTTCTCTCTCTGTCTGGAACGCTTGAACTCACAACGACGCCTGCATTGTGGCGCCATCTCTTGATGCTGAAAGAAAACGCAGTCAAATACGACACATAATACATTTTACAAAATATTTCGCAACGGGCTTACTTACAAGTTGAAGTTGAAATCACTCATGGGAGATCAGATAGTTCATTTTTTTAAGAAAAATGGGCAGCTCATATTCACACGATTGAGTTTCAAAAGCGAGGACCGCCACATGCTCGCATTTTAATTGTTCTGGGGGCCGAAAATAAGTTTTTAACTACTGAACGTATCGATCAATTCATGTGTGCTCTCGAGATGGCAAAGTGATTCTGTGCTATTAATAGCATGCGATCACTTTGATATGTCAAGGTGATAGTGTGCTAATTTAAAAACATTGGGTTATCATTATCTCGAGTTCCACGTCGTATTTATCCGATCTACAAAATTCGAATTGAATTTTTAATATCACGACAAGCTGAGTTTTTATATTAATTTAATTTAGCACCATTCGAATATTAATTTGGACTCGTTAATTATTTTTTACTTTTTTTATTTTATCGAAATTTCCGAGTTTAGTGTTGATTACCTTATACATTTTGCAAAATATTTCAAATACGCTACAATATCATACATTTTGCAAAAACTTTCGCTGCAGGCTTTCTATTATAAATAAAAACACCCAGATCTATTTTAAACGCTCTAACCTACAATAGAAACTGAAATTTTGAGATTTCAAAGTGAGCAAGATCGCATATAAAAACATTTTCAGCTGTTTCATGAATGACGTTTTACTATATTTCCTTACAGAAATCCGGCGTCTATTTAATTTGTTTTCAATCTGCTTCAATTAAAAAATTTACCCCGTCCTAGGTCGGACAATATCCCTCTCTCTCTCTCTCTCTCTCTCTCTCTCTATATATATATATATATATATATATATATATATATATATATATATATATCATCATCATCATCGTCAACCATTGTCAATCCACTGCTGGACGAAGGTCTCCCCAAGTTTCCTCCACAACGGTCTGTCTTGTGCCAGTCTCCTCCATGTCACTCCCGCATACTTTCGAATTTCATCCACCCATCTTCCATGTGGTCTTCTTCTGGGTCTTTTCCTGTCCCTTGGAATCCAATCTAAAATTTCGGCTGTCCATCGATGGTCTGTCCTTCTGGCAGTATGTCCAGCCCATTGCCATTTCAGGGATTTAACTCCGATCATGATGTCTTCCACTCTCGTCATTTTTCGGATCCACGAGTTCCTCTTCTTATCTCTCCTGGTTATACTGTTGGAAATAAAATTATTTAATATAAATTTAGTCCAACATGCACGTGCATAGATAGCCCCAGGGGATATAGGGGGGTCGGAAAAGTTGAAGGGTCAGTTCCCAAGGAGGGAGCGAAGTGACGTTCCCCGGACGGATTAGATGAATTCCAGACTGGTCAAGTGACCTTGGCATCCGCGGACAAGGTGAAGCTCAGAAGGTCAGAAGGTCTTCACTGGTCAAGAGGAGTTGAGTTCGAGGAGCAGCGAAACACAGACGTGGATAGAGGATCGTCGAGCGATGTGACGATAGATAGATGAAGTACTGCCAGCGCTGACAATTGGATAAAGATTTGGATTGAAAACCTAAAAGACATATGGAAATACCAGTTAAGTTATTTTTCCTTTTCCCTGTTATTGCATGTACTTGCTGAAATTTATTGATAAACCTACTTAGAGCACGTGGCGTGTGTATTGGTCATGATCAAACAATGAAAACCCAGTTAGCTAGGTAAAACATTTAAGTAAAGCATAGGAGAAAAGGAGCTAGAAGTAAAATGAATCACTAAGCTTTGCACTTATATATATAGATAGATGTATGCAGAAATGATCGGAGACGTTATAGAGAAAAATCGTAATAATAGTAAATTTTATGTGTAAGGTATTGCTAACGGCTGCACCCACGCACGTGGTACCTTAGTGTTCCTAAATCTCACGTATTAAACCATTTTTATTACTTCCACATAAGACTCCTGTTTGTTTTCCTTATAACCACACAAGACATAAGTTAAGGTATGTGTAAGTTAAAAAATATGTGTTTATGTTTCTAATTTCTTTCACGAGCGGCACCTTTATTCCCCCACCATTCCAGTGACGGGATAAAGGTGTATCACAACGCCGTGCTTTATTATATGCCAGTACATATAAGGGGCATGTTTTTGTCCATAGACGATCACTGTAGAACAAAAGTCCCATAGTTATAAAAAGGCACGATAAAGTAAATTTAATCGGTAAATGATCTGTAACTGATGCACCTATAATTTGTTCATAATAATAAATATAACAATAAAATTAACACCTTGTATTTAACATTGATGACAGTAACACGTGTTCCAATGAATAGCATCAACACGTGTTCCATTGTTCATAACTTTAACACGTGTTTTGTATTAGAATGTAACGTTGGTACAGATTAACGTTTGAAGATTTATGGTGAATTGTTTCATAAAGTATATAACAATGGTGAATTGGTATGAGCTAAATATTTGTTTATAACATATGATTATTCCTATGATTATAACGTTAAAATAATTGTATATAACATTGGTGCCGTGACTTTTGAGCCATTCGTGCTGTCACGTATTTTTCCCCGTCGCAGTACGGATTGAATGGGTTTTCTTTTCTTCATGTGTAGCAGTTCATTATTTTCTTTTGTTGTATGCATCATGCAATTGTTTTCTTAAGGTGTTATTTTGACAACTTCATTACTAAGAGTTAGGTAAAAAAAAGCAATTGCATGTTGTAGGGATAAAGGTATTATTTTAATTGGTATTAGTGTATAACTTAGGTATTAAACTTCTATTAAAAATGTCAGGCTCCTCCGTTCAAGATTCCATGCAGGAGTTGCAATTTATTGCATCAGTACTTCCCCTGATTCCCGAATTCTCTGGAAACGATAAGCTTATTCCAGCTTGTTTCTTGTTCGAAGCAATAGAGGGATTAGAATCAGTCACTAATTGGTCAGAAAAAGTAAAAATTTTTGTAGCAAAAGCTCGCATGACGCAAGCAGCTTTAGGATTTTTGAGTGAATCTCCCCATGTTAGACAGCTTGATGATTACAAGATGTTTAAATCAGCAGTGATAAAAAGGTTTGCCAATAACCAACCTCTAGTAGTGGCAATACAAAATTTTAATTCTTGCAATCAAAGACCAGAAGAGTCGGTCGCCCAGTATGAATCACGTCTAAGAGGATCAGCGCATTCTTATCTAGGCGCACCGGTCTCAGGGGATGAGCAGGTTAAGGCACTGGTTGATTCAATTATGTTATCACAATTTTTAGCAGGGGTGGAAAGAAGTATTCAAACAGAGGTACTTTCGAAAGGGCCTGCAAATTTCGATCAAGCAGTACAAGATGCACTGCTTGCTGAGGCAAATCGACATATCATCACAAAGAGTGCCAATTCTGCCGATGATGCAGATCAAATCCCTCGAGAAAGTGCCCCAGGCGATGCTAATGGTATTTCAGAACTTTGTCCCATGTTTCAGCAATACATCGTGCAGCAAAATGCACTTATCAGTACCTTACGAGAAGAATCACAACAAATGAGTGAAAGATTAATGAAAGCCGAGAATGAGCTATCAAAATTGCAATCAAAAATTAATGAAAGTCAAAATTATGAGAACTCTAGATATAAGGCTAGGCAAAATTTTGTTAATGTCAGATGTTTCAAATGTGGTGCATTAGGACACCCAGTTAGCAGATGTAATCAGCAATCAAATAATCTTGGAAACCAAAGACAGGGAGATAGAGCCTCGTTTCGTGTCCACCAATCTTCAGGTTACGGAGCGCGGGACACAAATGGCGCGGGTCATTTTAATCCTCGCGGAAATTTGTACCAGAGACAAAACAGGAATAACAACCAGGGAAATGTAAACACTGCAGTTGTCAATACGTTCCACATCCAGAGACATAGAAGTTTTCCGTTAGAGCAGAATAAGCATTTTGATCAAACAAATAGGAATGCTAGACCACATTACGTAACACATCAGAAACAACGTCAGGCTTATGACAACCTCCGTTGTTTTGGATGTGGAGCTGTAGGCCACAAAGTGAGATTTTGCAGAGTGAAAAATAATTACAGAAATCCATTTCCCTCAAGACCTAGTCAGGGTAGGCATTTTTACAATAAGTATAATAGACACCAGCGTGCTCAAAGTTCCCCAAAGCCACGTGTTACTCAAAATGAAGAGGCTCAAGAGAAGGTCCAGGTGTTGACAATAGTTGATTCCCGAAGTAAAATCAAAGCAAGCGTAGATAAAATCTCAACAGTTGAATCCACTACAGAAATTGTACATAAGCAACGTAAAAATGAAAAGGACAACTTAGAATCCCCCCAGATTGTGAAGAACAGTAAAGAGAAGAAGTCTGTAACGAATCCAGTTCGTTCTTCCTCACAGTCGTTCGCAAATCCTCATAATCCACTTAACGAAAAATGTGAAGAACAAACTGCAGAATCGCCATTTGATCTTTCACAGTTATTAGGAGTACAGGACGATAAAGATCCTTTTAAGTTAAAGCAGCCAAGCAAATCTTGTTCGAGACAGAAAGGTGCAAAGCAATAGAAGAGCTGCAGTTTATTTCATTTACACCCTCCTCCTCCCCGCAGCCCCAATTCCAGTAGCAAATCTAATTCGGATCTTTATTACATTTATTTGATAGATTTAGTAATTCATTATTGTAGTTAGAAGGCATTTTAAACGGAAGTTAGTAAGTCAGAATGTTTTATTATAGGATTAGCATATATCTCTTAATATTAAAGCAAAAGGTGGAAAATTCACTAGTATTTTGTGTAATATATATGTATAAAATTTTCTCGAGTTCGGGTATTATTTTCCAGTCCGTATTTCAAGTATGTTTCAAGTCTGTGTGTGGTTAGTGCATAGAAAGGTGTGTAAAAAAAAAAAAAAAAAAAAAAAAAGAAAAAGAAATTTCTTAACTGGTTAACTAACGTTATGTTCTATCAGAATATTCCCCCCCAGGAACACTTGGTTATCTCTTGTGGAGGTGTATGCACGAAAAATTCGTCAAATAAAAAATTTAATAGTGATATCGGCAAGTGTAATTTTAAATATTAATGTTAATAATGTTTAGGTGCAGCGTGAAGGTAATGATTGATTGGGTTGAGCGGATCTATCTTTGCTTGGGAAGGAAAGAATAGTGTAAATCTAAGATATTAGATATACAGCTATTCTGAAAAAAATAATAATGATAATGAATGTAGATAAGGGTAAATGAAAATTAAACCACTGGGTAGTTGACTTTGTTTGGATTGACGGATCACACTGCCGCGTCTAGTCTGGGTAATGACAGAGCGGTACAGTGCGTAATTAGGGGAAGAGAGAAGGTTATAGAAAAAAAAATCAAAGTGTGAGTAAAGTCAGTGTGTTCCATGTGGTGGTGAACAAAAAGAATCACGTGTTGGTGGACAAAAAGAATCGCGTGTTGGTGAACAAAAAGAACCAAGTGTTGGTGAACAAAAAGAATCACGTGTTGGTGAACAAAAAGAATCACGTGTTGGTGAACAAAAAGAACCACGTGTTGGTGAACGAAAAGAACCACGTGTTGGTGAACAAAAAGAACCACGTGTTGGTGAACAAAAAGAACCACGTGTTGGTGAACAAAAAGAACCATGCGTTGGTGAACAAAAGAACTATGCTTCCTACGGGAACTAGAGTGCAGCAGTGATTGAAACACCGTTTTCTTTTCCCAAACTCAAACAACAGGAGGATATTCAAGTAATGATGCAAGCTTTTGAAAATAATGAACGGATCGCACGTGGCATGCGTAATGTAAGCGTGCTGGTGTATCCAAAGACGGTCGTAATTACTGTGAATGCAACGCATTTTTTCATGTGGATGACCTACAGACTAAATAAAGTGCTACATTGACAGCGAAGACTTTGTTGTGCTATGTGGTCAACAGGTAGTGAAAACGGTATGGCCAATGAGCGGTGTGGTGTTTAAAAGCACAAAGGACAGTGTCAATGAGGGCGCATGCCGAGATGAATAAAACACAGGTGAAATGATTTTGCTGTTATTGTGTTCCAGGTCAAAGAGACCTTGGTGTTATAGGTGACCCATGTTATAGGTGAACGTGGACGAATAATACTAGATAAACATATACGTACAGAGCAAAGTGTTCTACAGCTAATTTTATTACCAGCATATAAAAAGCACAAATCAGGTGACAATGTTCTCCAAATATTGCGAACTGCCAGTGATATTGGTTTGATGTCTGATAACTTTTTGTGTGAATTGTGTGTGAATCGCAGAACTGAACGTAAATCGAACAATTTCACCTTGTCTTACTTTCCACCAGAAAAAAAATTAAGTCAAACAATAAAACTCAAGAATGTGGACATGGACAATGACAATAAAAAAAAATTTTTGAATATAAAAGCAAACAAACAAACGGAAAAGCGTTTGGCAGTTAAATGTGTTACTGATACTTGGTCAGCAACAGCTCAAAGTGTACTAAACGACACGTGCATGTAAGCTTCAGATGCCAGCAGTATCACTGAATTGATATTTTTTAGATATGTATTGTGGGTGCAGGACCGTAACAGTTAATTAATTTTTGTGTTTGAAAAGTGTATTGTGTATATGTGTGATTATGAATATTTTATATAATTTCATTGCTATATGTATATATAAGTGCACATGAGGAAAAAGATAGAGGATTACTAGGTAAGGATGGAGTAGTCTATCCGTGCGTGTAGTTTTTCCCCCAGCATTCCTTTTGGCCCCCCATAAAGATTACATCTGGTAAGGGAGGAATGTTGGAAATAAAATTATTTAAAATAAATTTAGTCCAACATGCACGTGCATAGATAGCCCCAGGGGATATAGGGAGGTCGGAAAAGTTGAAGGGTCAGTTCCCAAGGAGGGAGCGAAGTGACGTTCCCCGGACGGATTAGATGAATTCCAGACTGGTCAAGTGACCTTGGCATCCGCGGACAAGGTGAAGCTCAGAAGGTCAGAAGGTCTTCACTGGTCAAGAGGAGTTGAGTTCGAGGAGCAGCGAAACACAGACGTGGATAGAGGATCGTCGAGCGATGTGACGAGAGATAGATGAAGTACTGCCAGCGCTGACAATTGGATAAAGATTTGGATTGAAAACCTGAAAGACATATGGAAATACCAGTTAAGTTATTTTTCCTTTTCCCTGTTATTGCATGTACTTGCTGAAATTTATTCATAAACCTACTTAGAGCACGTGGCGTGTGTATTGGTCATGATCAAACAATGAAAACCCAGTTAGCTAGGTAAAACATTTAAGTAAAGCATAGGAGAAAAGGAGCTAGAAGTAAAATGAATCACTAAGCTTTGCACTTATATATATAGATAGATGTATGCAGAAATGATCGGAGACGTTATAGAGAAAAATCGTAATAATAGTAAATTTTATGTGTAAGGTATTGCTAACGGCTGCACCCACGCACGTGGTACCTTAGTGTTCCTAAATCTCACGTATTAAACCATTTTTATTACTTCCACATAAGACTCCTGTTTGTTTTCCTTATAACCACACAAGACATAAGTTAAGGTATGTGTAAGTTAAAAAATATGTGTTTATGTTTTTAATTTCTTTCACGTACGGCACCTTTATTCCCCCACCATTCCAGTGACGGGATAAAGGTGTATCACAACGCCGTGCTTTATTATATGCCAGTACATATAAGGGGCACGTTTTTGTCCATAGACGATCACTGTAAAAAGTCCCATAGTTATAAAAAGGCACGATAAAGTAAATTTAATCGGTAAATGATCTGTAACTGATGCACCTATAATTTGTTCATAATAATAAATATAACAATAAAATTAACACCTTGTATTTAACATTGATGACAGTAACACGTGTTCCAATGAATAGCATCAACACGTGTTCCATTGTTCATAACTTTAACACGTGTTTTGTATTAGAATGTAACGTTGGTACAGATTAACGTTTGAAGATTTATGGTGAATTGTTTCATAAAGTATATAACAATGGTGAATTGGTATGAGCTAAATATTTGTTTATAACATATGATTATTCCTATGATTATAACGTTAAAATAATTGTATATAACAATACCAAGCATGCACCTCTCCATGCTGTTTTGAGTTGTCTGCAGCCTTTGTATGTCTCTTTTAGTTAAGGTCCACGTCTCTGCACCATACGTAAGCACTGGAAGGATGCATTGATCAAACACTTTTCTTTTAAGACATAATGGCATATTGCTCTTGAAAATTATGCTATTTCTTCCAAAAGCTCTCCAGGCAAGTTTTGTACGCCGATTAATTTCTTCATCAATGTGACCCTTACTTGATATCTGCTGTCCAAGATAAACGTACGTATCTGTTATCTCCAGCTTTTCTCCATCAATCGATAAATCTTCATTTCTTGTAAAAGCATTGAACATCACTTTTGTCTTCTGAAAGTTCATTTTTAATCCCACTTCTTTACTCTTGTCAGCAAGTTCCTGGATCATACTCTGCAGCTCTGGTGGGGTAGTCGCTAAAATCTATTTTATTCTCAGAATTGTAATGTGATCGCCAGTTGATGTCGGAAACCCACGTAAACCGGTTTTATCAGCTGTGAGGAGGTGTGACTGTTAGAACTTGATAGTAAGAATTTGGTTTCACCGGTTTTAAACAGGAAATAGGCACTTCATCTTCAGTTGTGAGCTTTCGTGTGGGACAGGTGGATGCTAGTTCTTGCTCTCTGTGAGTACGTGTTGCTTTCGTGTATTGAAAAATGGATATTTCCCCAAGGAAGCGTGCAAAAATAATTGCTCTGAAGGATCACACTTCTATGACAGTGATAGATATCGCTTCTGCAGTTGGTGTAGGCAAATCAAGTGTATCAAGACTGCTACGCGATACAATGCATCTGGATCATCGTCTCCAAAAAGGAGAGGTAAATGTGGAAGAAAACGAAAAACACCTCCACGAACCGATAAATATCTAATCAGAAATAGTAAAATGAATCCAAAAAAAAACAAGCACCGACCTTCAAAGAAATTTATTGGCTAGTGGTTGTGATGTTAGCGATTCAACTGTACGCCGTAGGCCTCTGGAAGTTCGCCGGAAGGCAAGAAGACCATAGAAAAAACAATATTTGAATGCGAAAATGAAGATAAAACGTTTAGCATG
This sequence comes from Macrothele yani, assembly GCA_039090855.1. Taxonomy (NCBI): domain Eukaryota; kingdom Metazoa; phylum Arthropoda; class Arachnida; order Araneae; family Macrothelidae; genus Macrothele; species Macrothele yani. The sequence continues at coordinate 38,166,217 of CM077016.1, forward strand.
GGCCGAAAAATATAAATCGTGGACTGCTGACGACTGGAAAAAGGTAATTTTCAGGGATGAAACTCATTTATTTGTGCAGGGTTACCAAGCAAATGTCGTTAGACGAAGGAACTGTGAACCCTTAAGACCTGAGCATGTCAAACAAACTGTAAAAGACCCTCTGAAACAGATGTTTTGGGGGTTTTTCACATCAAATGGCATTGGATGCTTAGTTCCTGTTCAAGGTATGATGAATTCAGCCAAGTACGTAGAAATATTACAACGTAGGATTGTTGCATTCTTGCAAACTTTTGACGGGGCATTTCAACATGACTTGGCCCAATGTCACAATTCGAAATTGGTCAAGAATTTCATCCTGGAAAATCAAATTCATTTGCTTGATTGGCCTGTAAATTCACCAGACTTAAATCCCATAGAAAACTTGTGGAATATTTTGAAGAGACGTTTAGGTAAAATTGACTGTACAACCAAATAACGCATGATAACGAATGCTAGAAAAGTGTGGTTCCACGATTATGAAGTCAAAACTATGTGCACTCAATTAGTGGAGTCAACGCCAAAACGAATTCAAGAGGTCATTTCTGCTAAAGGAGGGCATACTTCATACTAATAAACGTATTTATCAGTGTATATGTAAGGTCAGGTGATGCGTAACATCACAGCCTCTCCTTGACAAATGTCAACCCCGCCTTCTCGTGGTGCATCCTGTTCCCACTAAAGGGGCTCTGACGACCGCAAATAGCGGTATAACTATACCATCGGGATTAGAGGAAATGCTATCCCACACTAACCAACCCGCTTGGCCAGCGTGGTGAGTTATGGCCAAACCCCTCCAAAATGATTCCACAAATTAAATCTTGGCCCTCAGTCTCCGGCAGCTGGAATGTACCTGGCCAAGGCAGCGGCCAGTGCGACATGAAGGCAGAGGGTGCTAAGAATCCCCGGAGGACCGGACTAGGCTGCCATCTGATGCTGACCTTGGCTACTTACAATGGACGCTCCCTATCTTCTGATTCAAGGCTTCTTGAATTGGAAGAGGAACTACAAAGGATCAAGTGGGACATCGTCGGGCTAAGTGAGGTAAGGAGAAAAGGAGAAGATCTCATCGAACTGAAAAGTGGACATCTCTTCTACTATCGTGGGACAGATACTGGCAGAACTAGTGGTGTTGGATTTATAATAAACAAGAAACTGAAGGATAAAGTTGTAGAAGTTGAAAGTTCCTCTGACAGAGCTGCACGACTTGTTATCCAACTCTCGAAAAGATACCAGGCTCAGATTATTCAAACTTATGCACCCACCACAAGTCATCCTGAAGAAGAAATTGAAGAATTTTATGAGGAAATTTGTCATCTAAATAATAAAGGTAAGCAGCACTTGAAAATAATTATGGGAGATTTCAATGCAAAAATAGGGCAACGGCAACAGAATGAAACTTCAGTAGGTAAATTCGGTCACGGCAACAGAAACCAGCGTGGAAATACTCTCGTTGAGTTTGCAGAGGCAGAAGGGTTTTTCATCTTGAACTCCTTCTTCAAGAAAAAGCCACACAGGAAATGGACATGGAGACATCCAAATGGGACGACAAGTGAAATTGATTTTATTATGTGTAACAAAAAATTCGTCATAGAAGACTGCAGTGTGCTGAACGAGTTCAACACAGGTAGTGACCATAGATTGGTGAGATGTAAGATGCACCTCAACACTAAACTCGAACGTGGCAAGCTCATAAGACAAACAAAATCTATTGACATAACCAACCTTAAAAAACACCATAATACCTTCAAGTTAGAACTGAAGAACAGGTTCTCTGCTTTAGAAGGCCTAACATCGGAAGAAGTGGACATCTCTGAAGTTAACAGAAAAGTAACCAAAGCTCTTATGGAAACAGCAACAAAATTAGCTGGGTCTAAGAACAAGTTGCATGTGAACAAATTATCAGGAAAAAACAAAATGTTGATGCAAAAAAGAAGAGAGATGAGGACAACTAAAGAAGATGTGACTTCCAAAGTGGAATATATAGAGCTATGCAAGACAGTAAGAAAAAGTATCACTGAAGACGTAAGAAAATTCAACTGTGAACTAGTGAGGAAAGCAATTGAAAACAACCAAAGCCTAAAGATAGCAAAGGGACATCTCAGTAAGGGAAGAAAACAGATTATGGCACTGAGAAAAGAAGATGGTTCTGTAACAAGAAATAGAGGCGAAATTTTGACAAGAGTGAAAGATTTCTACTCCAAATTATATGAAAGGGATGATATATGCACTCCAGACATCATGAAAGATACCAGTACCAGAGTTCCTCCAGTCCTTCCAGCAGAAGTTGCACATGCAATCAAGAACATGAAGCGAGGAAAAGCTCCAGGAGAAGATGGAATTACTGTAGACATCATACAAGAAGCAAGTGGAGAAATCGAAACAGTACTCGCCCAAATTTTCACTCGATGCCTTAATGAAGGAAAGATTCCTGAGGATTGGAACACCGCTACAATGATCCTGCTACATAAGAAAGGTGACATTGAGGATCTCGGAAACTACAGACCTATCAGCCTCCTATCAGTAGTTTATAAAATCTTCACTAAAGTTCTTTCACACCGCTTGAAGGTAACACTGGACATGGCTCAACCGAGAGAACAAGTTGGATTCAGGAGTGGCTACAGCACAATAGATCATATCCACGTGCTGAGAGAACTAATTGAAAGAGGGAGGGAATATGAGCTTCCATTGTGCATGGCTTTTATCGATTATGAAAAAGCCTTTGATTCGGTGAAACCATCAGCAGTTACAATGGCTCTGAAAACCTGCGGTATTGAAGATGCATACATTAATATTATTAATAACATCTATGAAACTGCAAGTGCAAAGATTAGGCTGTTTGAAAATACAACACACGTAAAAATTGGAAAGGGAGTGAGACAAGGCGACACCATATCTCCGAAGCTCTTTAATGCCACATTGGAGGGTGTTTTTCAGTCGCTGAGCTGGGAAAACAAGGGGATAAAGATTAATGGAGATTATCTAACCCACCTTCGTTTTGCTGATGACGTAGTCATTTTTGCAACTACCCCATCAGAGCTGCAGAGTATGATCCAGGAACTTGCTGACAAGAGTAAAGAAGTGGGATTAAAAATGAACTTTCAGAAGACAAAAGTGATGTTCAATGCTTTTACAAGAAATGAAGATTTATCGATTGATGGAGAAAAGCTGGAGATAACAGATACGTACGTTTATCTTGGACAGCAGATATCAAGTGAGGGTCACATTGATGAAGAAATTAATCGGCGTACAAAACTTGCCTGGAGAGCTTTTGGAAGAAACAGCATAATTTTCAAGAGCAATATGCCATTATGTCTTAAAAGAAAAGTGTTTGATCAATGCATCCTTCCAGTGCTTACGTATGGTGCAGAGACGTGGACCTTAACTAAAAGAGACATACAAAGGCTGCAGACAACTCAAAGCAGCATAGAGAGGTGCATGCTTGGTGTAACCAGGAGAGATAAGAAGAGGAACTCGTGGATCCGAAAAATGACAAGAGTGGAAGACATCATGATCAGAGTCAAATCCCTGAAATGGCAATGGGCTGGACATACTGCCAGAAGGACAGATCATCGATGGACAGCCGAAATTTTAGATTGGATTCCAAGGGACAGGAAAAGACCCAGAAGAAGACCACATGGGAGATGGGTGGATGAAATTCGAAAGTATGCAGGGGTGACATGGAGAAGACTGGCACAAGACAGACCGTTGTGGAGGAAACTTGGGGAGACCTTCGTCCAGCAGTGGATTGATAATGGTTGACAATGATGATGATGATGATCAAGGCATAGAATGATATAAAGGCATAGTTTTGGAGAAAAGAGTGATTTTTTACTTTGCCCCAATTAATTTGCACAGTATAGTACTTCTTGCGAGCCGTTCAATACACCTGTATAAAATTCAGTTAAAGTTTTAAAACCATCAATATCTTGGAAAGATGATGGCACATTGGGATTTGTTGGGAAAAGTGACTGGAATTCTGATAAGACTGATTTGTGTGCGAGAAATCTAATTTCCAAAGCACTAATAAACATGTCTAAAAATGGTACATAAATTGAAATCCTTCTGGATTTCCTGGATTTATATTACACCGTTGGTTTTGTTTTGATGTGTTTTTTGGTATTTTTATCAAAACTCCTTGCTTTTCAGTGTGCTTTAGAGTAGTCTGGAATAAGTCATGGAAATCAAATTTGGCATTGCCTCGTCGCCATAGAAATTTTCAGTATACCCTTGTATTGGCTTTTCATTGAAATGAGACATCCTGGTCCTTGGCTGCTTGCCGCTTCCTCGTCTTCATGGAGTAAACACGTTCAATTGTTGCCATGAGACAAAAACAATTTCAAATACTAACAAAATTTTGTCTTTTAAATCGCGTTTTTTGACGTATCGAAAGTTCAATACATATCCAGTTGTTTAGATGATGGTTTTTCAGTGGGAGGTGACGTCGCGGCGGCACAAAAACTCAAAAATTTAGGTGCGATATTTAGACCAAGGACATAAGATTTCTTCTTGTCAAAGGGATCATTAGTAGCTTCCTTGAAGTCTGAAATTCCCGTAAAATCCCTGATCTTCCGTGATTTTGACTGACTTATTTCTTTTCCCATATAAAACGCTTTTGCTTTCTTCCCACGTCATCGAAAGAATGGAAGGAAAGGCGAAAACTTCCCCCATAACTTCCCTCCTATTTATCCTTTCCATCCCTAGCCCATGGTGACTTAGAAAGCGATGGGGGAGGGAGAACTCTGGGGCCTCGGATTGCTACGGATGTGTATTTTGTCTACTGAGGGAACGGACACTACGTTTGGTTCAGACCACTCACTCAATCTATTCAGTTCAGTAAAGAGATCTGAGGGAGGGGGTGAGTAAGAGAGAGAGAGAGAGGGGTGGGGGGATCATTTTTCCTCCTACTGAGTCCTTCGCTTGATAGCAGAGCCCGTACAGCAAACATGGGGTTATAACAGTGCGTCGCTTTTTCGTCAATTAAGGGGGAACGTTTTTGGCAGGCGTGTGTAAAGCGTGTACTTGGGGAAAGTGACCGGCTGGGAATTGGAGTAAGTGAATGCTTGTAAGTCCTCATCGCTACCTGAATAAGCCTACTGGGGGTAACTCAGTATTTGTTGACAACCCAACTTTAGAAGGCCTTGTCATGCCAAATTCGTTACCGATATTTCGGGAAGTCTCACTTCAACACTATCACTGAACGTTGAGGATGAACCGCAGGCGTGATGGTGTGTTGAAAGGATTGACTGTCTGCAGGAGCGTAACTAAGCATTTCTGCGCCCCGAGCAAGCCACAAATTATTGCACCCCCTACCCTCTGTCTTTCGATCTCACACGTATTGCTAATTTAATAGCGTATGTTAGCATTTTTGTACATAAAAATGCTAATGTGTATATTAGCATTTTTATACATAAAAATGTACGTTACTCGAGAAAACGATGTTGTACACTCAACAGGGGCGCCGACTTCTCCAAGTTATTGGGGGGGCAAACGTGAAGAGATCAGACGTAAGGGGCATGTCTCTTCCATTGTCAGGAGGAAAATAGAAAAAAAAACGGGGAGGGGGGGGCAAAAAGATAAACTACGAAATTCGACGTGTATTTTAAAATGCAATTGCAATTTTTCACCAGCAAATGAACAAGGAAATGGAAATATTCTTTTGCTAAGTATTAATATTTTTAAAAAGAATATTCAGCCTGTGATTTTATAAAAATATCCAGAGGGCTTTTATTTCCAAAATTTAGTAAAAATATGAGAAATTAGCTGGGTTACTCAAACAAAGAACAAGAAGCGCAAAAGATAAATAGATAAATAAAGGCGCTAGAGATTATATGTTTCCGTATTTTATTTACTTTACTTTTGATAATTGTTTTAAGCGTTTACCACATATCACGAGTTCATGTCTAACGCTATTAATACGGGGCTGCCAATCCAGTTTCTTATCAAATGAGCAATGCTGAGAATGGGAAAAAAAGATTTTACTTATTTTGTCATTTATTAATTTTTTGGAAATAAATCCCTTTGTCCTCATAAGAAGCACCAAGCTCCACCTTATGATGCTAAAGCGATTATTTAATAAACACGACGGAAAATATTGGGTGGGCACTATCCCCGCAGTAAAATTATTGGAGGGACAAGATTCACCTTGCACCCCTATAGTCGGCTCCTATGATACTCAAGAATTCAGAGCTGTCGGATGCACAATTAAAAAGTTGATGAAGAACTTGCAATTAAAATTGACATTTATTTACAAGTTAAAACTACAGATAAAAATCACCTACAATGGCAAGCACTTTCAAAGCTACCTTAGCTTCATCATCAGGAGGCCAAATGCATGAAAGGACGGGCACAGGCAGTTAGTTATATACAATTATGGAGGGACACAAAGGTCTGTGTTGCCAAACTGAAAAAGATATATTACAAATATAAGTGAATGAAATTTACATATCTGGAGAATTGCCAAGTGTTACACTCAGCTGATTCGTTTACTTTAATGTTTACTTTACAAACGATATTGTGGTGTGACGTTAATTTTATCTCAATGTTAGAGGCACAATCGGACTGGCTGTATGGCTTTCCCCAACTGTTCCGGACATTCTTACTGCAGTAAAGGTTCTGAATACAGCTGGAAATCGTCACTCTTCATAGCAGTAATGATTAAATAGCCCCCAGAGAATCTTCAAAAATGTATACAACTTTCTTCTCTACAAAAGTACGTCCAACTGTGCCTCCATTTTCGAATATGAACAGATGTCCCCTAGAAAATGTGAGAAAGAAATGCGAATTTTAATTTGGTTTTTACCCAAACTGGCGAAGCATATCCTAAGCTAGTTCTGTAAATGGACGAATGACAAAGTATGGCGAAAAAAAAAAAAAAAAAACTGTAACAGAAATTGGTGGGAAAGTTTAAATTTTAACATACTGTAGGTACAGTTTGCACCCCCTCCCTCTTGCTTCTTTTGTAAGAAGCAAGAGGGAGGGGGTGCAAACTGTACCCTCAGTATGTTGATTAACAATAAAAGAACAAGGTGTAAATATAACAAAAAGGCGAGAAATTACATAGTTGATAAACCGTACAACAGCGATAACTTTCGCAGAAATTTAGGGGGAAAAGGTTCAGGAGTAATTAATGCACATTATTGACGCGGATCAGGAACATCAAACAAAAAGCATCGCTCTTTCCACGTTTATAAGTGAGTCACGGAAAAAGTCTCCCTCTTGAAGAAGATCCTGGGTTCGATTCCCAGTGGCCGCTGATGAGAATTTTTCCGTGACTCACTTATAAACGTGGAAAGAGGGATGACTTTCTGTTTGACGGTTCAGGAGTAAATTGACAGGAAAAAAGTATAATTGTTGAAAAAGTAGTGAAAAATATAACAAACGTAGTCATGGCATCCATGAACAATGATGTATAGCTGAGGAACATGAAAAAAAAAAATTCGGGGTTGATGCATAAGATCTTGCCGGGTTATTTTCAACGCACGCGCAGGAATGTATTACATCAGAAGGGAAAACGGAATCAAACAACTAACCCCCCCCCCTTGTTTACGATGGTGTCCCAATGTCTGGATAGGTCTGCAATGCCATTCTTGAAAAAACGTGCAGGTTTTGCTGCGAAGTAATCATCAAGGAAATTCTGGAGATCAACATCATTGTTGAACGTTCTGCCACAGAGTGCAGTCAACAGAGATCGGAACAAGTGAGAGTCTGAAGGGGCGACATCTGGGGAATAGGCCAGATGTGGAAGGTTCTCCCATTTCATGACCTGAATGGCCATCTTGGTCATGTTAGCACTGTGAGGGCGTGCGTTATCATGTTGGAGAAGGACACCATGGCGCCGATGTGGCCGTTTCTTCTTAATTGCTCCCTCCACCTGGCTGAGTTGCTCACAATAGAGTGCAGCGTTGATGGTTTAATTCCTCTGCAGCATTTCCCAGTGAATAGTGCCTTCCATGTCCCACCAGACACACAACATGATCTTCGCAGGATGAAGGTCATGTTTTGGACGTGGTGTGGGTATTTCTCTTGGGCTTAACCATTCCCTCCGATGCCTGAAATTCACGTACAGGCACCACTTTTCATCTCCAGTAACAATGCATGACAGAAGAGGTTTGTGTTGCTGAGAACATTTGCGATAACGGGTGAGCAAGGAACCACTTATGGCAATACGCTGATTCTTGTTGTCCTCGGTAAGAGTGTAAGGCACCCAAGACTCCAATTTCTGGACCTTTCCCATACGTACCAGGTGGCGCACCACGGTGGCCTGATCACAGTCCATCTCACTGGCCAATTCGCGTGTGGTTTGATGAGGATCCAAGTGGATGAGATGGTTCAAACGATCCTCATCAAAGTAAGATGGACGACCTGAGCGTGGAGAGTCGTTGAGGTCAAAATTGCCAGCTCGGAACCGCTCAAACCGTTTGCGAGCTGTCCTCGGAGCAATAGCATCCTCCCCATACACGGCACAAATTTGTCGAGTGGCCTCGGCGGCTGTGGATCTCTTGCTAAACTCGTAGAGGAGCAGATGTCAGAAATGTCCATTCCTCTCTACTAGACACTCCATACTTCCTTACCTCATTTTGGAGGGGTTTGGCTATAACTCACCACGCTAGCCAAGCGCGTAGGTGAGTGTGGGATAGCATTTCCTCTAATCCCGATGGCATAGTTATACCGCTATTGGCGGTCGTCAGAGCCCCTTTAGTGGGATCAGGATGCACCACGAGAAGGCGGGGTTGACATTTGTCAAGGAGAGGCTGTGATGTTACGCATCACCTGACCTTACATGGGTAGGTGCCAAAATGACTACGTCATCAGCAAAACGAAGGTGGGTTAGATAATCTCCATCAATCTTTATCCCTTTGTTTTCCCAGTTCAGTGATTGAAAAACATTTTCCAATGTGGCGTTAAAGAGCTTCGGAGATATGATGTCACCTTGTCTCACTCCTTTTCCAATTTATATCTGTGTTGTAATTTCAAACAGCCGAATCTTTGCACTTGCATTTTCATAGATGTTATTAATAATATTAATGTATGAGCTTCGGAGATATGGTGTCACCTTGTCTCTTTTACATTAATATTATTAATAACATCTATGAAAATGCAAGTGCAAAGATTCGGCTGTTTGAAAATACAACACACATAAAAATTGGAAAAGGAGTGAGACAAGGTGACACCATATCTCCGAAGCTCTTTAATGCCACATTGGAAAATGTCTTTCAATCACTGAACTGGGAAAACAAAGGGGTGAAGATTAATGGAGATTATCTTACCCACCTTCGTTTTGCTGATGACGTAGTCATTTTTGCAACTACCCCATCAGAGCTGCAGAGTATGATCCAGGAACTTGCTAACAAGAGTAAAGAAGTGGGATTAAAAATGAACTTTCAGAAGACAAAAGTGATGTTCAATGCTTTTACACGAAATGAAGATTTATCGATTGATGGGGAAAAACTGGAGATAACAGACACGTACGTTTATCTTGGACAGCAGATATCAAGTGAAGGTCACATTGAAGAAGAAATTAATCGGCGTACAAAACTTGCCTGGAGAGCTTTTGGAAGAAACAGCATAATTTTCAAGAGCAATATGCCATTATGTCTTAAAAGAAAAGTGTTTGATCAATGCATCCTTCCAGTGCTTACGTATGGTGCAGAGGCGTGGACCTTAACTAAAAGAGACATACAAAGGCTACAGACAGCTCAAAGAGCATGGAGAGGGGCATGCTTGGTATAACCAGGAGAGATAAGAAGAGGAACTCGTGGATCCGAAAAATGACAAGAGTGGAAGACATCATGATCAGAGTTAAATCCCTGAAATGGCAATGGACTGGACATACAGCCAGAAGGACAGACCATCGATGGACAGCCGAAATTTTAGATTGGATTCCAAGGGACAGGAAAAGACCCAGAAGAAGACCACATGGGAGATGTGTGGATGAAATTCGAAAATATGCGGTAGTGACATGGAGAAGACTGGCACAAGACAGACCGTTGTGAAGGAAACTTGGGGAGACCTTCGTCCAGCAGTGGATTGATAATGGTTGACAATGATCATGATGATGACTTCCTTACCTGAAAACTAAAGAACCATTATCCACAATCACACAACGCAATATGATTTAGATAGACGATATTACTGGCTACATTTTGATCTGCACCGTTACTACTGACCTGGGTTGAAATAAAACGTGAAATAAAACGGCATGAACTTTTGCATCAATTCAATACAAGTAGTTGAATTTTGCCATAAATAATTGTAAACCATACCTGGTTCGCAGCCCAGCGAACGTTGAGCAGTTGGGAGGATGCTGAATGTTTAGATGCCGTATATAATTCAGCTGAAGACGAGATTGAAGGTGTGTTTTGAAAATAGCACAAAGTTTGTGCTGGGCACGATGAGTATCATTAGGAGGTATGGCATCAGCATGATGAAGGTTGAAGAAAGAAATAACATATTTTGCTAACACAAACACAAAAGAGCAGACGAACTGGTATATGATTGGGCACAGGTAGAAAGAGATAGTCCTTGTTGGAATGCGGAAAAGAGCATGAGGCTTGAGCAATCTTAAACATGAGTTCAACGAGAGGCTGTAAAATCCTGCAGCTCTCGGACATATGCAGGCGGACACCCAGAAGAGAGCAAAATCTGCAGCTTGGCGAGGTAATAAGTCGAAATCCGTGAAGGATGGTTGACGTAGGAAGCCATCCATGAAGGAGTAGCCACTGAATGTCTTTAGCAGGTTGAGTATTGAAAGTAAGTCGGGCGACTGTCCAGGTCGGTCGGCGAGATTTTCGTGCACGCGCCTTTCTCAAAGGGGAATATATGGTGACGTACCTACCTCAGTCAGAGGTGACGCATATGTTAAAAAGGTAAGTTGCAGGGATTAGGCTTCGTCGGTGTAATACAAGCGGTAGAATATCCGACTCCGGAAAAGGAAGATTTGAATTTATGACCGGCTAATTTGGGCTTTTATGCTGTAGCTAATATTATTTAAAATTAAGCGGGCTGATCATCAGTGGCGAAACCAGAGACGGGCGACTGGGGCGTTGCCAATAGTGTATTGTGTTGGTGCGAATGAATTGTCCGGCAAAGCACCAGCACACGTACGTGGACGGCGAGGACGGAAAAGTAGGACAACTTACCCGGGCAAAATAATCCCCCTCGGCATCGACACATAGTTGCCATCTGTCCGGCAAGGCCATGATCCCCGAACGAAAAACGTCTTGTGGCTGAAACCCGAAGAAGTCATCAACTGCACGTTGAACCTCGTTGTCTGTCGTGAACTGTTTCCCGGACAGGAAGTGATCCAGGCGACGAAACAGATAATAGTGTGTCGGAGACAAATCCGGGGAATAGGCTGGATGAGGTAGTTCTTCATAGCCCAAGGCACTTAGTGTCAGCATCGTTCGTTGTGCGACATGAGGGCGGAAGTTGTTCTGGAGCAGAAGAACACCATGTCTTTTGACCAAAGCCAGTTGTTTCTCCTGCAATTTCCAGTGCATCTGGTGTAATTCAGCACAATAACGTTCTGCAGTGATGGCTTGGCCTCTTGCCAAGAAACTGTGATGAATTATCCCGGATGTGGACCACCAGACAAGGAGCATCATCTTCTTGGTGTGTAGTAAGGGTGGCTTAGGATGCCGTTCAGCAGACTATGCCTTGTTTAACGATTGTGCAAATCGTTTCCGATTATCATAAAGGACCCACTTCTCGTCGCAGGTGACAATTCGATGCACTAGAGGTTCCTGTTAATTCCTGGCAAGCAGCGACGTGCAGACTTCCAAACGTCTAGTCTTGTTGGCAGTTGTCAACTCATGCGGCAGCCACATGTCCAGCTTTTTGACCTTACCCAGCGCTGCCAAACGCGGAACACAACTGTCGTGTGGTGGACACCTACCTCTGCCACTATCTCACGATACATTTTTCGGGGTCCGCTTCAACCACACGTAACAGAACATCGTCAAAAACACCAACATGACGGTGACCTCGTGCTTCGTTTGGCAGGTCCGAATCTCCGCTTCGAAACGTCCCAAACCATCGCCGAATGGTTCGTTCGTTGGCTGTATTCTCCCCAAACGCTTTGCTAACGTTTCGAGCGGCAATTCCTGTAGAATGGTCCAGTTTAAATTCATACAGGAAGATGACTCTAAAATCCGGCGTCTGCTTGTTTCCTTTGCAACCACGTTACGTCAAACAAACCAAGCCGGAACCTTTAGCTTCACACATGTGCTAGCTATTTATAGGTACTCTGTTACATAATACCCGCAACACCTGTGGGGAGTTCCATTCAGCTGTGATGGGAGCCTGTGTCCACTGTTCGTAAGCGCCGGACATTTCATTCGCACCAACCCAATAAATAATTAATGTATTTATTTTTCTAAAATTATAGTAATAAATGCACAGGTCTTTGTAAGCCGCCCCGGTGGCGCAGTGGTCTAAGGCGCTGGCCTCTGATCATTCGTCCGTAAGGGTCAGGGTTCGAATCCCGGTCAGGCATGGATGTTGTGTTTGTCTTACGGCACTGGCTATCTCCCTTCCCTGGAACCAGTAACCCTAAATTAGGGACGGGCGACTGCTTATAGCCCATTGAGTTGCTCACGGTGGTCGTTAAATCTCAAAAAAAAAAAAAAAAAAAAAAAGGTCTTTGTAAGAGTTTTTTTTTTTTTTTTTTGATTGGAGGTTTAACGACCACCGTGAGCAACTCAATGGGCTATAAGCAGTCGCCCGTCCCTAATTTAGGGTCACTGGTTCCAGGGAAGGGAGAGAGCCAGTGCCGTAAGACAAACACAACAGCCATGCCTCACCGGGATTCGAACCCGGACCCCTTACGGACGAATGATCAAAGGCCAGCGCCTTAGACCACTGCGCCACCGGGGCGGCTGTGAGAGTTTTCTCAACAACTTAAAAAACTGGAGCTTCAGAAACAGAAAAAGCTGAGAGTGGAAGTAAAAAGAGATTTTGACTGATTACGAAGAGCAACGTGTGTGCTTTGTCCTTCCCTTTAGCATTAATCTGGCATCATTAGTAATTGGAAGCAAGAGTCACCACGTTGGAGAAGGACTGTATATGAGATAGTGTGGGTGACAGAACAAAGTACGTAATTTGATGGTGCCATAAGCAAAAAGTAGCAAATTTCGATACGGCTCGGGAATTTTCTTCTATTGAATTTACGCATCTGAATGGGAGGGATCAAACATTTTTTTGAAAGATTTTGTCCAGACGTGATATTTAAAAAGCATGAAGCTGGTTTCTTCGAATAGCGGGCAATTGAACTCCATGAAGCCGCCCCGGTGGCGCAGTGGTCTAAGGCGTTGGCTTCTGATCATTCGTCCGTAAGGGGTCCGGGTTCAAATCCCGGTCAGGCATGGATGTTGTGTTTGTCTTACGGCACTGGTTCTCTCCCTTCCCTGGAACCAGTGACCCTAAATTAGGGACGGGCGACTGCTTATAGCCCATTGAGTTGCTCACGGTGGTCGTTAAACCTCCAATCAAAAAAAAAAAAACTCCATGAAAATAGTGCTGATTTTTCCGTTCTTGTTTGCAGTTAAAAATTTAAGATATTTTAATGCAAAAAGAAAATCCCAATTCCTTTTCCCTTGCCTGTTCTTTATTCGAAAGCTGACTTCATAAAAGCGAAGAACTGTTGCCAAGGGAAAGGGAATTGAGATTTTCTTAGAGGAAGTAACACCAGCCATGCGATCTAATTCAGACTGCATGCATATCATTGAAACTTTTAAGTTGAATGGCTACGGGGTATTTCACTAAACGTTTTACTGAAAAATTTTGTATAAAAATTATGAAAACACAATACAGAAAATAAAAAAAAACAGTAAAAAGCATACTTAAAATAAAGTGGCTAACTGAGGGTTTAGTGGAAATTCTAAGAAAAATGAGTTTTACTAAAAAACATTTTACTGAAATTATTTAATTTGCAAATAAAAGTAAAAAAGGTGTTTACCGAAATTTTTAGGGAAAATAAGTTTAACTGAAAAAAAGTTTTTACGAAAACCCATTACAAAAAAATTATGTGCGAAACAGTAAAGTTTAAAACAAAAAATAAAAGTATGATTCCTACAGTTTTTAGTAATACAGAATTTTACGAAATTAAATTTTATCGGAAAAAAGGTTTTTACAAAAATTAAAATATGCAAAACAGTAAAGTTTAGAAGCAAAAATAAAATTCGTTTCCTACAAACTTTAGTAAAACAAAAAACTTTACGAAAATAAATTTTGTCGAAAAAGTTTTTACAAAAGTTAATGTGAACACATTGCAGGGAAATTATTTACAAAACAGTAAAGTTTAAAAATAAAATAAAATGGTTTGCCAAAAATTTTAAATTTTTGTGAAAATATTTTGTGATAAAAAATGGAAAAAGTTTTTACAAAAATTGTGAAAACTTATTACAGGAAAAATATCTTCAAAACAGTAGTGCTTGCATTTAAAAACAAAAATGTGTTCACCAAAACTTAAGTGAAAAAATTTTATGCAATAAGTTTTACTGAAAAAGTAAGAGATTTCAAAAAAGTTTTAAGAAAAACAGAAGATTTAGAAAAAGGAGTACGAAAGAATAATGTAAAAAGTGTAATGTTTAAAAAAAAATAAAGACGTTCTTACCGAAAGTTTTAAAGGAAAACCGTAAGGTTTAGAAAAGCAGTACGAAAGAATAATTCACAAATTGTAACGTTTACAGAGAAAAATAAAATACGTGCTTACCAAAAGTTTTAAGGAAAAACAAAAAAATAAGTCACAAACAGAAATGGTAAAAAAAATCGTTTTAGGAAGGACTTTGCGAAAAAAAAATGATTTACAAAAACAGTAATATTATCATTTAAAGGTTTAGAAAAGTTTTTCGGAAAAATGTTTTAAAACAGTAAAGTATATGAAACGAAAACTGGCAAAGGAAAAAAGTTTACCAAAAAGAAGAAACAAAAATAGCTTTGGAAGAAAATATTACGGCAAATAAACGTTATAAAAAAGCAAAAAGGTATTCCCAAAATGTTTTAAGCACGAATATTCGGTAAAAACGTATTACAGAAAAAATATTTACAAAATAGTAAAGTTTGCCATTAAAAACAAAAATGTGTTTACCAAAACTTAAGTGAAAAAATTTTGTGAAATAAGCTTTCCTCAAAAAGTAAGAGATTTCGAAAAAAAGTTTTAGCAAAAAACAGAAAATTTAGAAAAGCAGCACGAAAGAATAATTTACAAACAGTAATGTTTAAAAATAAAAATAAAAACGTTCGTACGGAGAGTTCAAAGGGTAAACTTAAGATTTAGGAAAGCAGTACGAAAGAATAATTTACAAAGAGTAACGTTTATAAAGAAAATTAAAAAAACATGCTTACCAAAAGTTTTAAGAAAAAACATTACGAAAAATAAGTCTCAAAGAGAAAATGTAAAAAAGATTTACAATGATGTTTTAGGAAGGACATTGCGGAAAAAATGATTTAAAAACCCAGTAAAATAGCCATTAAAAGTTAAAGAGAAAACGTTTCGGAAAAAGGTTTTAAACAGTAAAATTTACAAAAACGAAAGCTTTCAAAGGAAAAACGTTTACCAAAAAGAAAAAGAACAAAGGAAATTTTCGACAAATAAACTTCAGAAAAAAGTAAAAAGGCTTCACAAATGTCAAGCACGAATGTTAGAAAAAATAAGTTTCACGAAAACTACAGGTAGTTTTACAAAGGATAAAACTTTTAAAGCGTTTGAGATATACTCTGTTATTGTGTTGAACTCTTCTTGGCCGTGATTGAATCAATTTATTGTCACCGAATCCTTCTTTGACTGACCAAGAATTTTCAGTGGAGACAAGTTCATCTTCAATCTCATAAGATAAATAAAGACTGTGGTTTCAACCGTCTTCAGGAAAATCACTTTCTCCAGGAACTCGAAATCTTTCTCATTCACACACAGCAAATCCTCGTTTAGAAAATCCATTGAATCTTAACAATCAATAATGTTTTCAGCTTAAAATTTTTTCATACCCGTTTTTGATTTAAAAAAACCCGAACTTATTCAAAAGAAATGTAATTTGTGCGAATGAAATTTATTGTGGACTGTAAATGTCTGTGTTGTTTCTAAGAAAATTAAAATCGTGCAAACTTGGAAGTAAAGATACAATCAAGAATTTTGCCCATTTCACACTAATTGAGCAAATACTGTACATCTCGATAAACGAAGCTCATACGTAGTGCGGTATATGCTAATTCTCTCGAAAGATGAAAGACAAGCACAGGAGGACTGCCATTTTCGTCCAAGTGACACAAAATATGAAGCTTTTGTGAGTACTGCAAATGCTTTATCTCTAACTATGCTCAACTGTTCAGAAATTTCACTGCTTTTGAGATATAATTTTTGCCCCTCACGTGACATCTTTATTGATTTTATTTGTTTTTCAGAAGTATTGTTTTTCTCTCACCGTGTATTTTGAGAATCTTCCACAGTTTCATTAACAGGATTGTGGTTATATCATTCAGCTTGGCTTGATCACCAATATTTGTTCTTTTCTTATTCATTTATTTTTTTATTTTACATGTCTTCATCCTTTGTGTCACAAAACTTTATTTTATTTTCAATGTTTTTGTTTATTTGTATTTTGTTTCTTAATAAAAAATGCATTAAGATAAGCTTCTTTGCATTTTTCCTGCGAAATATAAAAAAATCATTTAACTTATTCAGCAACTTTTACCCAACAGCATTTTTTCTCGCATTGTATCTTTAGAGAACTAAAAACCTTTCACAACTTTACTAAAATGAATGTTAATATCATCCAAAATTGTTCCATTGCTGAGATCTATTTTCCATACGTATATTAATTTTTATAATTCCTGTTTTCCTTCTGTATGCTGAAATAACTCAAACGACCAGAATGCTGACTTCTATTTAAACGTATTTTTATGTTTGAGAAATTATATTATTATCTAAGCATTCTTTATTTTTCTCCTGTCTTCTTACTAAAGAGAGAATTTCCTTTGCATTTTCCAGACTTTTTGCTTTCAAGGAAGCCGTTCTCAACTAAACCATCCGACACCTTTTTGACAACATGTCTTCGAATATATTTTTATGGTCGTGAAGATGATATTTTTTCTTTTGAATTTTTTAAGGCGTTTTTCTTTCCCGCTTTATGCAGTTTCTTATAGGGTGTTTCTTAATCTTCTAGTAATTTATATATTCCTTTGCAATGATTGCGTTGTTATAATTTCTTCGCTGTGACTCTCACCCTCTTATCAACTGAGTTCACTCAGAATTCAATGTGTTTAATACCGAAGACTAGGAAATCTAATTTGTGATTTCTTAAAAAGCGAGTGATAATCCATATTGAAGTCTAACCGCACATTCCGTGAAGGGATGATCCTATTCCAAAAATTGATCGTTTTCAGGAAAATTCTCATTCAGTTTTTTATTTCCTAACCAGTACTTAAGCATATGTATAGCGGTTTGATCCGTGTTCCACCACCATTCCAGAAATCTTGGTAGAAATCATGAAAAAAATTTCTTCCTCTACATTTCAAATACTTTAAAGTGATATATGCATAATTGTAGGTATTTGTATTACATTTCGCAAAGCATTAAAGAAAAGTATGATTTTATTTTTTTACACTCCCTAGGATGAAGGTAATAATGATGAAAATATATTTGCATTCTATCTGGAATGATTTATTTTGTATGACTTAAGTACGATTTATATATTTTTTTAGTCTCTGTAGGATGAATGCAGTAATGCAGAAAGAAATATTTGCATTCTATCTTACACATAGATATCTAGATATTTTCATCCTGCGTTTTTCATCAAAGACACAAAACACAGAAAAAGGAGTAATAATATTCCTGAAGTTGTATAGATTTAGAAAAAATTATCTTACATATGTCAGTCGGAATACGTTGAACTTAAATACATTGGCTTTGGAAAATAATACTGAATTTTTATACGAAGCCTCTGCCTAAAATAATGCTGGAACGGAAGAAAATAAATTATTTCTATTATCAAAGAAACATAAACTAGCTGACACATTTTCGGTACAGATCGAAAAATCTAAAGTCCTCAAACCTGATGTTAAGTTTTGAATAATCATGAAAAGAAAATTTAACAAGTTCTCCTATAAAAATAAAATGTAGTAATTCCTACCGAAAAAGACGAACCCTGAAGAAAGAACTTTGTTTCACATGAAAAAGATATGAACGATCATATAAAACCCCTAAATTTCTGAAAATAGCATGTTGGGCGGGATAACTCCTGAAGAAAATATTTAATAAGTCCTCCTGTAAAATAAACCTCTGCAGAAAAATTTATGTTCAAACGTGAAGATAAAGTCTTTCATTTTATAGAGAAAAGCAAGAACGAGTTTCAAAACGATTGAAGTAAATCGAAAAGAAATATCTTAAATACGTTGCACAGAACTAATCATGGCGAAAAGATTTAATAAACCCCTAAAAAAATAATGTTGAAATATGAAGTACTTTATTTCGATATAAACAGATCGAAAAAGATATAAATTTCTGAAAACAACACAATACACAAAATAAATTACCAAGAAAAAAATTCAAGTCCTGCTATAGAAAAAATAAATAAACAACAATAAACCCCCGAAGAAAAAATAATTTTTAAAACACGTAGAAAATAAATCAAGTTCTTCATTTCACCAGATAAATACAGCATGTTTCATCGAATACTGATGAAAACTGTAGATCTTCTTACAGAAAAGTTTTCAATAAACCTCCACAAAGATTAATGTTGCAGACGCGGAAAAATTAAAGTTCTTTATGCTACAAGAAAAAGGCATGAACAAGCATAAACATGATTATTCAAATATCGGAATATTTTTAAACACGTTACATAGAATAATCGTGAAAAAATAACATAATAAAATCCTACAGAAAACTAATTTTGAAACATGATAAAAAAGAAGTCCTTTATTTTACAAGAAAAGACATGACCGAACTGGTTTTTTTTCAAACACAATAGTAACAGATCGAAAAATCCTAAATTCTCAAAGCATAACGCAACGTTTTGAAAAATTACGAACGAAAAAATTAATTTTGTCCCTCTATAGAAAAAGTGAAATATAATAAACTCTAGGAAAAATTGTTTCAACGTGACTAAAAAAATAATTCCCCCAAATTTTCGTAGGAGAAAAAAACATGAACGAACATAAATGTGATACAAAAAATATGGATTCTTAAAAACAACACGTTGCGCAGAATAAATAACGAATAAAAAATTATTAAGACTTCCTTTAAAAAATAAAGAGAAAAAAATAACTTTGAAGACATGAAGAAAATAAACCAAGTTCTTCATTTTGCAAGATAAGAACATGAACAAAACATATGGTAGAAAAATCTCAATTACTGAAAACAACATGTTGCATAGAATATTCATGAAGAAGAAAGTACTAATTTTTCCAATAGAAAAATGAATTATAATAAACTCCACACAAAAAAAGTAATGTTAAAGATGTGAAGAAAATAAAGTTTTTCAGTTTACAAGAAAAAATATGAACGAGCATGTACATGATCGAAAGCAGATCTCAAATTCCTG
Organism: Macrothele yani; assembly: GCA_039090855.1. NCBI lineage: Eukaryota > Metazoa > Arthropoda > Arachnida > Araneae > Macrothelidae > Macrothele > Macrothele yani. The sequence goes on from CM077016.1 coordinate 38,185,788, forward strand.
AAAATAACATGTTGCATAGAAAAAAGTTATGAAAAAAAAATCATAGGTCCTCCAATTGAAAAAAAATAATTATACAAAACCCCTACACAAAAAAATAATTCTAAACATGAAAACAAAAGTCCTTCATTTCGAAAGAAAATACATGATCCAGATTAAACGCGTATGAATCACGTCGGGGGAAACGTTTGCACCACACCTTACATTTGAAAATTCGTGAAGAAAGAAGTATGTTTAGGATTATTAAGAATAATACGTCATGAAAAAAATGAGCTCCTGTTCACACAGAAAACAAACTTCCCTGTAACTGTTTCCGAACGCGAGACTGGCCAGTAGCAATAACATGGCACTGCAGTATTTCTCCATGGATGTGGGAACACAACACGCCTGCGTTATAGCCACTATATCTGCGTGGTTGTGAAAATCATGTCAGTACTTGTTTGAGTGAGTCATACACCCTCCTTCCTGTATTCAATCTGAAGACGTCCTACAGCAAGTCCCTCAGGCAGTCTTCCTCCCAATACGCGAACTACGTCTCTTAATCCCCTTGACTACCCCAACCAATGTCTCGGTAGCAGAATCGGTAGGGCATTTCACTACCACATGAACGGCCCTGGGTTCGTATCTACCCAGTTTCACATGTATTCATTGCTTTTTCGAAAATAAATGCATTCGATTTTTTCAAAATAAAAAATGGCGGACAAATAAAGATAATCTCAGAATTAAAAGTTGCTTTGACGAGAACAACGTGGTATGTGACGTCATGCAGAAAGGACCACGCCCACATGTGACGTCCCTTCCAGATCATGACGGTTTCTTCTTACCACGTGACCCAAAGTGTTGCCACCGCCTAAAAACTAAGCATGCGCCGGGAACCCCCCCTACTACTAACGGGTATTAAAAGTGCCAAACTTAGTATTCATTGATTTCTTATTAGCCGCTAAAATAATTTTCGAAATATCTCTAAAATCAAAAAGTTCGATGTGCACGGACAGACAAAATTATTACACTAGCACTGTCTCTTACAGAACGCTCTAATACACTGACGGAAAAAAATCCCAACACCACGCAAAAATAGTTCTAGAGGAATGAAATGGCGGCAATACATTTGTATTGGTAACTTATTTAATCGATTAAGGTTTCAAGAACACAGATTATTGTAAGCGCGAGAAGAGCCATTTTAAATGTGAAATGCTGGTACATTAATAACCGGTGTAACCGCCAGAATGTTGAATGCAAGCACGCAAACGTTCATGCATTGTGTCGTACAGGTGCTGGATGTCAGTTTCTGGGATGGAGTTCCATGCCTGCTGCACTTGGTCGGTCAATACAGGGACGGTTAATGCTGGTTGGGGTGACGCTGGAGTTGTCGTCCAATGATGTCCCATACGTGCTCGATTGGTGAAAGATCTGGTGATCTAGCAGGCCACGGCAACATGTCGACACTCTATAGAGCATGTTGGGTTACAACAGCGGTATGCGGGCGAGCGTTATCCTGTTGGAAAACACCCCTTGGAATGCTGTTCATGAATGGCAGCACAACAGGTTGAATCAACAGACCGACGTACAACTGTGCCGTCAGGGTGCGTGGGATAACCACGAGAATGCTCCTGCTGTCATAGGAAATTGCTCCCCAGACCATAACTCCAGGTGTAGGTCCAGTGTGTCTCGGCCGCAGACAGGTTGGCTGCAGGCGCTCACCTGGCCTCCTTCTAACCAACACACGGCCATCACTGGCACCCAGGCAGAACCGGTTTTCATCAGAAAACACAACAGATCTCTACTCCGTCCTCCAATGAGCTCTAGCTTGACACCACTGACGTCGCAAACGGCAGTGGTTTGGAGTAAATGGAATGCACGCTACAGGGCGTCTGGCTCGGAGCTGTCCTTCAAGTAACCGATTTGTAACAGTTCGTTTTGTCACTGTGGTGGCAACTGCAGCACGAATTGCTGCGGCAGATGCGGTACGATGCGCCACGGCCATACGCCGTACACGGCGGTCTTCCCTCTCAGTAGTGCCACGTGGCACGGCGGAACCCGGTCTTCTTGAGGCAGTACATTCCCTTGACCACTGCTGCCAACCAATCATGCACAGTGGCTACATTCCTGCCAAGTCGTTCTGCAATATTGCGGAAAGGAAATCCACCTTCTCGTAGCCCTATTACACGACCTCGTTCAGACTCCGTGAGCTGTTGATAATGGCTTCTTCGTCTTCTTAAAGGCATTCTTGACTAACATCAACACCCTACGTCGAATCTCAACGATAACTAACGCTCACGAACGTTACAGCGCGTATTTGCAGCAAACCTGCTTTGCATGCTCCGAGGGGCGCTACTAGCGCCACACGTATGCGCCGAGCGCGAAATTTGCATAGACTTCATCTTACAGATGTTCTCTCACCGCCTACCAACTGTCGTTTATCTAACACAACCCCTTCTTGGTGTTGGAATTTTTTTTTTCGTCAGTGTAATTGGAAGATATAATGGCATTTTAAAAAGAGTAAAAACCTTTTCTTCCCCCCCCTTTTTTTTTGTTAATATGACGGATAAAAATTTCTGAGGGGATAAGAAATGAGAGGGGGCCCCCTGAACCTTTCAGCGCCTAGGGTTCCAAAAGATCTAAAGTCGCCTCTGCAAAGGTAGTACATGATCATTAAAAGTCTTTAACCGTGTCAATAGTCCTTGCCAAATATATTTCACATTGATCTGCATTTCCTCATTGCAGCACCCTTCAGAAAAAAACGTAATATACACTAATCTACCAACAAGTAATTAGACACCCCTGCAATCGACGATATCTGCGGTCCTGATACACGTCACGGCCGCCGCCGTTAAATATCGTGTGGGAAGCAACAACGCAACCAGTCGCATGCAAGATGCCACTCAGTTTAGAGCTCTCTGATTTCGAGAAAGGTGTAATCGTCGGGTATCAGAGAAATGGCCGTTAGATACGTGACATATCCAGCGAGTTGAAGTACCCAAACTCGACAGTGGTCTACGTGATTGGCAAGTGGAAGAAGAGAGGTGACTGTCGGAATGTGCCCCGACCCGGCAGACCCACAAAACTGGGAGTTAGAGACCGACGGGTGCTGGCGAGAGAAATTCGGAAACACCGCACCAAATCGATGGGCCACATCCGCGAGGAGTTTCAACAGGCATCCGGGAGTGTTCTTTCGATGAATACCATGCGTAAAAAAGCCCATCTGCTCGGTTATCATGGACGTGCTGCCGCCCACTAGCCTTTGATCACCAAGTCCAATAGTGCTGCTCGGCTAACGTGGTGCAAAGAACGTCGACAGTGGACCGTTGAACAGTGGAAACAGGTTCCCTGGAGCGACAAATCAAAGTTCACCCTCTACCGTTTGGATGACAGGGTCTGGGTTTGGCGTCTGCCTGGAGAGCGCCTCCTGCCGGAATGTATTGTGCCAACTATTAAGTTCGGCGGCGGTGGAATTATGCTATGGGGCTGTTTCTCCTGGTATGGCACGAGACCCTTGGTCGAAATTTCTGGTAGACTCAACGCCGAGACCTACTGCACCATTTTGGATGACCATGCGCTCCCTACGTTGTGGCAGTTTTACGGGGTGGATCCATGCTACTTTCAGGATGACAATGCCACCTGTCATGTTGCGAGGTCCACCCTGGCTTGGTACGCTGACAATAGGGTTAATCGAATGGACTGGCATGCGCAGAGCCCGGACCTTAACCCTATCGAGCACCTCTGGGACGAGTTGGAGCGTCGACTTAAGGGGTGCCCCCACCGTCGAAATCGGTGAAGGAACTGACCTGTCTTCTCCAAGCCGAGTGAAAGAAAATACCGCTAGCCGTCGTTCAATGCATGGTTGAGAGTATGCCCCTGAGGGTCGCAGCTGTAATCGCTGCTCGTGGAGGCTCCACCAACTATTGAAGGTGAATAAACTTCGTTTTCTTTTGCTATCACAGGTGTCCAATTACTTGTTGGTAGATAGTGTATAATGCCTCTGTAAATAGTAATATCTGTTTATTATTAGCAGATGTAAGAATCCTAATCCCATACCCAGTGCAGGTAAAATGTTCCGTTACCGAGAGTCCTGGTTAATGATGTTCAAATACCCTGCTGGCCACCCAAAATGCAACATCAAGACGGAAGCATCCGATTGGCCTGAAATTCGCAGCATTTGTCGCCCGCGAGAGGACATGCAAACGATTAGCATTGCAGGGCATATGCAAACCATGTGCGCCCGGCACGCCACCGAGAAGCACTATAAGAAGGGTGCACAGAAGGCGGGGTGTAAGTAGTGGAAGTGTGTTGTGCTGCCGGACATGTGTGTGGGAAGCTTCCTGATGCCTCGTCGCAGAATACGGCAGTCATTCCAGCAAGTTTCGGAGTTCGACAGAGAGCGAATAGTGGCTTATCGCGACAGCGGTTTATCGTACCGAAACATCGGCACCCGTGTGGGACGACATCTAGCCACAGTGAGGCTAGTATGGATTCAGTGGGTGCAGGAGGGACGGACGGACCGAGGTGAGCGATTGCCGCAGCCGCGGCACACCACCGAACGATAGGACCGGCATGTTGTGCGGCGGGCATTGACGGCTCACACCGCCACATCACGAACATTAGCGCAGGAATTAGGGTGTGTTGCGCAACAACCTGTGTCAGCACGTATCGTTCGACGTCGTCTGCAGGAGCGGAGACTTGTAGCACGACGTCCATTGTTCCGATTAACATTGACGTTACACCACCGGCGAGTGCGGCGGCAGTGGGCCGTTGAACGCCACACCGGTCCGTCGCCTGGCGCTATGGTTTGGGGCGCAATTGGATATGACACCCGCGCCCATCTGGTACGCATCGCCGGTACACTCAACCGCCACCGCTACATCTCCGACGCTTTGGAACCTGTAGTCCTCCCTTACCTGCAGGACCTGCCAGCGGCCACGTTTCAACAGGACAATGCGGGGTCCGCACGTGGCACGCATCGTGCAACAATTCTTCACGGCCCACCAGTTGTCACTGCTGCCGTGGCCCGCCTGTTCTCCCGATATGTCGCCCAGCGAACACGTCTGGTCGCTAATCGGCAACCGAGTTGCTCGGCAAGCACCACCCGCGTGTACGCCTGGTGAACTGTGGCAACGTGTGGAAGCAGCCCGGACCGACATACCCCAAGCCCAGATCCAAAGCCTCTTTCGTTCGGTGCCGCGGCGTGCTCATAACAACCGAAAATTTCGGTGTCATCTTTGTTGTTGTATATAGAAAACACAAATGTTTTCGAATGGCTGAAATGAAATACTACATTTTGCTTTCTGGAACACGGTAACGATGAAGGTGAAAAGAGCAATCCTCATGCGTTTTTGAAAACTTTTACGAAATATCAGGGCTGTAGCTACCGGGAGGGGAGGGAGGGTGGTTGCCTTCTCAGTATGATCATTCTATGAGCGTAAATTCATGCTGTGGGGAATGTAAAAAATAGAAATTGTGTAACTAAAAAAGAAAGTTACACCCTTCAGCATTTCCTTTTTAAAGTCTTTGGTTAGTCTCATACAGTATCCCTTACAGTTAACTACGGTACAGAGTAACCTAAACTATGAGGTGTCATTCATACAGGCACTTTCCAAAAACAGTGAATGGAGGAATAGAAAACAATATGTTGATATGGCTAACCTCCATGAACTTCCCGAACATGTCGTTGGGATCAAGGTTAATAGATAGCAAGGTTTGCTCATCCCGCCTTCCTCGCATACGAATAATGGTGACGTCACTGAGTGACATCACCGTCCTAACATGTGAATCGTTGATCCGAACTGTAGCTATGGAGGAAGATGTCTTGTCAACAATATTTATAACTCGAACACAGAACAAAAGCTTATGCAAAAGCACATTTACATTAAATAAAGAAGAAATTCATAGTCATGTGAATATTTTAGTAACGGAGATTTGAAAAATACCTCCAGCACATTTTTGTTACGTAAAGGGCGGGGAAATGTTTATGCTTTTAAATGTTAATTTAGTTACAAAGGGAATTTTTGCTGTTTTTATATAAATTTAGAAAGGAAAACAAGACATATTATTCTCATATACACTGTTGAAAAAGATCTACTTAAAAATTAGAACCTGAACCTACTCGTTTTTTTTAAGTACAATCGTATCGTAAACGAGTACATGCCATGCTCAAATATAAGTAACCATACGTACTTACAAATAACTGCGTCAATAAATATAAGTATAATCGCGTATTACTTCACTTAAGATATTATAGATTTCGAGAGGAATTGTTTAATAAATGTGTAAATAATTAGTATAACAAAGTCACTGATCACAAAGAATTTAATTAGGCATAAAGTATCTTTGTGTACGTTTTTACATTAAGTGACAATCTCATAAATAACATATTGTCGCTTCATCACTATATTTTTCATAAAATTGTGCGGTCCATTCGTCCAGCACGTGACAACGAGTATATCTATTATTATCCCAGATGTGCCATCGAAAAATATACTTCCAGTTGATTCTATGAATAAATGAGTATGTGTGGAGTGCACGTATTTCAAATTTGAAATCGAGCCGCGGATGGCTTAGAGGTTAGAGATTCAGACTGCTGATGGAGGAACCGCAGGTTAGAACCTAGTCTGATAGGCTTGAATCTGGGGGCTCTCCGTGGTGGTGTGGATTTCTAACAACCGCTGAATATCCGCCGTGCATCGGACGAGCACGTTAAGTGAGGGCCCCCGGGTGGGAATCCCCCCGGTTAAAGTTCCTAAGCCCCACCTAATTTCTCTCTGCCTTCTATCTGCAAAATCGTACGGTGGCGCCATCTAGTGGGATCTCTCTCACTTACGAGCTATCCTGTCAGAATCGCTAGATTCGCTCTAAAAATTATTTCAGTTTCTGTGCCCTGCCCAAAACGGCACAGAAACCGAAGGAAGTTAGATCACATATATTTGAAACATATTGATTTTTTTGAGTGCATATATTTGAAACATCTTGATTTTTTTGAGTACATATATTTGAAATACTAGATACACTCACAATTGATTCCCTGTATGTACTCAAAAATGAGTACGTGTCTTTCCCAAAAATGAGACACAAGTACTCGGAGCTACATTATTTAAGCCCATAATGTACTCAAAAACGAGTACAATTTGCTTATTTCTAAGTACAAATTTTAAACAGTGTAATACAGAATTTCTTGATGAGGAATAGGAGAAGCATCTCGGCAGCATTCCCCCTTTTTTTTTTTAAATTAAATATTAAAAACATTATATATTAAAAAATTTGGTAGAATTTATGAAGATTATTCCAGTTGATTTGCGAATAATAATTCCGACACGCTGCTATGGTGCAGATACAAAGAAGCGTGCCGATTAGGTAGTCTTACGATGGCTTTTTGGACAGTGACGTCACAAAGCAATCACCGGAGGGCAGAATGAGCATAACCTTATGATATGCTAACCTTGATTGGGATGAAGAGCTAATTAATCATCTGTGCTTTGTCACAGAAAGTTCTCTGAGCGTTTAACTTCGAACGGAATAGTTCCAAGCCCTACTCCTAAAGCTACTTCCTATTGTCACGTTCACTATCCAATACTCATCGTTTTGTGGTGGTTTGTTTTTCGTTCTGCACTTCTGAGGACTGCTGTGCAGAGATAGAAACGGGTCACGGGTCAACGGGTCGACAATTTCTTGCGGGTCCAACGGGTCGGGTCAAGGTGTTCCGGACCCGATTTTGACCCGGTTTTATTTCCGTTTTATTTTTGGAAAAAGAAAGATACCTGGTGATCCAAAAGTCTTGCACATTTTGAAAACGTAATAACTCGCGGAGTTTTGATAGTAGGGCAACGCGGTTTGCGTAGAAATGATCAGAATGACATCGGGGTTTTTATGAAATCACATAATTTTTTTCTCATTTTACTTACATTTTTCATCGCCAGATGGCGCAGCAACCACAGGTTGGAAGTGTCGAGAAAAATAGACACCTCATTGTACCAGGTGTTCAATGTGATGGCCGTCCTGTTCCAGCACTGCCTGCAGACGAGAGAAAACACCATGGGCGGCATTGAAGGGCATGTCAGGTGGTATAGCTGCCACATGGTGTCAAATAGCATCTTTCAGCATGGCCAATGAAGTGGGGCGACATCTGTACACTTGTGATTTTAGGTAACCCCAGAGCCAAAAATCGCAGGGTGTCTAGTCTGGTGACCGAGGAGGCCAGGCCTTCGAAAAGTGTCGGCTCAACACACGATTTGCACCAAACGTCTCTTGCAGCGGTTGCTTAACGGAACGTGCGATGTGGGGTGGTGCTCCATCCTGCATAAATGTGCACAGATTCGCTGCATCCCGATCTTGCAAGCTAAGGATAACCTACGTTCGTAACACGTTCGCATAACGTGCACCTGTCACTGAAACGGTTTCGGAGGTGGTGCCGCGGACCTTTTGAAAAAAAAAAAAAAGGACCGATAATGAAGGAAGCCGTGAATCCACACCACACTGTCACTTTCGGCTGATGAAGTGGCGCTTCAACGACTGCTCGGGGATGTTCCGTGGCACAGATGCGGCAATTGTGCGTGTTTACCGCTCCGTTTAGGGAAAAGTGTGCCTCATCAGTCCATAAAACGCTCATCAGCCAATACTCATCGACATCCATTTGTTGAAAAACCCGTGCTGCGAACTCCTGACGCTGCACGTAATCGCCAGCTTGCAGTTCGTAATGCCGTTGCAGTTTGTATGGGTATCTGTGCAGAATCCGTCGTAGTGTTCGCACTGGGGTCGCCATGTGCGGATGACATTGCAATCACATCCATTTCCTGCGTAATCGTCTCTGCTGCAGCAGCACGTGTTCGTAGTCTACCGCTTCGTGGGCGTGCTGCCAAAGATCCCGTTTCCTCGAATTTTTTCACCATTCGCCGAAGCGCAGCACTTTCCATCGGTCCTTTCCCACTGCGATCACCTTTCAGTGACCCGTAGGCTCTCAACGTAGCACTCGCATATTCAGCGTTGCAATATAACAATTTCACCAAGAGCGCTTTGTCCGGTAATGACAGCATACTGACACGGACCGATGTGATTTGTGGTTGTAGGGGCTCAGCGTCATTTTCTTGTAGGACTTACGTCCACAGGGAGGAGAGTTTAGGTCCCAGCCACCTACAGCGAGATCGCCTTTTGGGCAGGACACAGAAACGGAAGGAATTTGAGCAAGTCTAGCGACTTTTGACAGAACAGTTTGTAGTGAGATTAGAGTACAGTAGATGGCGCCACCGTACAAGTACGATATTGCACATAGATGGGTGAGAGAATTTCAGGGAGGACATAGGAAAGGATACCCATTTAACCAGTGGGTCCAGCCTGGGGCCGTCACTTAACGTGCTCGTCCGATGCACGGCGGATATTCAGCGATTGTTAGTAAATCACACCATCTCTGAAAGATCAGCCCAGGCTTGAACCTGGGGACCCAGCATCGATAGTCTGAAACACTAACCACTAAGCCATCCGCGGCTCTGATTTGTGGTTGCTTCCCATAGCTGCTGCTTTTATACCCACTATCCCAGACCTGTTCGCCTATGGCGCCATCTGGCGATGAAACATGTAAGTAAAATGAGTAAAAAATTATGTGATTTCATAAAAAATCCGATGTCATTCTGATCATTTCTACGCAAACCGTGGAAATGATCGGAATGACAGCGGGTTTTACTCTCAAAACTCCGCGAGTTAAACGTTTTGAAAATGTGCAAGACTTTTGTATCACCCGGTATGTTCCAAAGAAAAATGCGCGTTGTGGAATTCTGTAGTCGATACTGGTGCCCATGGAGTGAATAATGATTTGCCATGCAAAATTATTGTCGTCTCTTTCTTAAAGTAACTAAGATTTCCACCGAACAACGTCAGACACACCGACACCATATCGTAAAAAGATACTTCCTTTGCGTTCTTCAGTGCGATTGTCCAGGGCAAGGTAAAGACATACGCCATTCACCTGTTTCTCAGCTGATTCACTCTCTCCGTTAGAAGTCACTGTATGACTAAGAGTTACTTTTCACATCGCACCTTTTACATTGAGCATTCATAGGTTTTCGATTGATGTGCTAACATCTCGTTCCCATGACAGTCATATCGAAATAAACTCGTTATTTGTTAATACGGGTGGATTTAATACGTATTAAGGAGGTTGAGAAAGGCGTCGAGGCCAACAAATATACGTGCTTGTTGAAAACCACAAGGGGAAGAGTGAATGCTGGGAATTGTTTCGTCTCATTAAAGAACCGGTGAATAGTTCTGTGTTGTTTGGTCTTGCTTGTTGTTCAAAATGTGGAAAGTGTATAATTGCAGAGAAAGATGTCGACGGTGTAATAAAAGATTATGGAACCAAAAAATTTAACGGACCATATGAAAGTATGCGCACCTCCATCAAAGCGTGGAAAGAGTGAACAATCTAAATACATTTAAAAAAATACATCTGTGTAAACGTAAATAATGATTCCCCACGGTCACGGTCATAGTCAGCCATTACTTCTGGATTACGCAAAATAGTGGCACCAAAATTTAGCAAGTAACCAAATTTTATTATTAAAAAAGGATTTGTTATTAAATATCAAGCAGTTATCGGGATGAATATATATATTACGCTTATATGCATACCAGCTTTATTACTACCCGGCTTTGCCCGGTACAGAATATATGAAATCTGTAGAATCAAAGAACCAAAAACGTAAGGAATTTTTTAACACGCGTCCAGGAGACACAGCATTGGAACACTGACTGAACAAAATTCGTTAACAATTTGTTATCCACGATCAAATGCACCACGTGCTTTCAGTTTCAGACGTCTTTGAGGGGCGAATCTCTGGGATAAAAAAGGTGAAAAACTTATCTTTGCGAATATTTTATGAAACTGGCTGAAATTTTAATGAACACCTTAAATCCTTAATAGGAACATGACCTCAAAATTTCGCCTGAATCGGTAAATAACTTTTTAAATTCGCCGTCAAAATTTTATTAACCGTTTTTGCGCATATATTTCTGTTTACCGATGAATAAAAAAATTTCCATGCCTATTTTAAAACAGTTTTGATCGGATTCCGGTGAAATTTTGAAGGGGTCCTCTTATTACCAATTCATGGTATTGATAAAAATTTCAGCCCGTTTCGTTAAGATTTCGCAAAGTTTGTTTTTTCATTTTTTTATGCACAGTTCTCAAAGAATAGAAACACCTCTGGATGAGCAGGGGCGATGAATGCAGTCACGTGCTTTCAGATTTGGAACAGGATGACGTAGCAAACGACGCTGACTTTGTTGATTAGCTTATTAATTAATTCATAACTCGCGAACGGAACAACGTAGATATCTTAAAATAGTTGCGTTGACCTAGAAATTCCATTATTAATAAGCTATGCAAATTTCACGATGCCACAGTTCGGCGTTCGAGAGTTTTTGCTGCTTCAGACAAACAGACGTTTTGTGTTTTATATATAAGATATATATAAACTGAGTTTCGAATTTATAGTTCAAAGCAGATTTGTCCGGGTCAGTAACGGGTCCGGATCTTGTCGGGTCGAGTCGGGTCCGGGTCTGAAATATTTTACCCATTTCCAACTCTGCTGCTGTGTTGTCGGCGTTCACGTAACGTTTACACTTTAGTTGGTATTTACAACCTGTGGTTCTTCGGTATTTACCTAGTTTTTACATTTTTAATAAAATTATGGCAAAAACCTGAAAAGAAATTTTAGCACGTATTTTCTAAAAAAAGATCGTGCTTATGTTATCGGTTTGTCCATCCGTCCGTCTGTAGACACCATATCTCTGCACTATTAGTCCGATTTGAAAAATTATTTTTGCATTGGGAAGCTTGAAATATGCAAATGATGATCCTTTATTTCGTTTTTTTTTTTTTTTTTTTTTCGGTGTGCAATTTCGCTACTAGAGGACGTAAATGCAGATGATATCGAATTCAAAATACATTTTATTCCATATATTTGCTTCTAAACATTCGATTGAAAAAATTATTTTATCCTTCGATTCCATTTATGTCGAAGAGTATTTTAGGTATAGTTACTTTTTCAAGTTACACATAGATTTTCCGCTAGGGGACGTAAAAGTAAATTACGTTTTCACCGATATCTTTTCTTCTAAAACTCCGATTTGAAATTTTTTTTCTTCAGCGGATACAGCACCTGATAGAAAATATTTTGCATATAATTTCTAATCTTTGGTAAAGAATACTTTTGCCACCGTGGGACATATCCGTTAATTTTTGCTTCTGATGTATTTGCCATAAAATCTGAGCTTCTAAAATCTCGATTGAAAAAATTCTTTCCTGGACCGATACCACTCACGTTGATAAATATTTTCGGGATATTTTCTTCTTAAAATACTGCATGGTTTCTCCGTCAGGGGGCGTAGATATATATCTTATTTTTGTCAATATCTCTACTCCTAATGATTCGATTTGAAAAATTCCTTCTTTATTACATAGTTTCCGGTGTGACATGTTTTTCATAAAATTTAAAATTGTTCAAGTAATTCATAGACTTTCCGCTAGGGGGCGTAAAAGTAAATTGCATTTCCCCCGATGTCTACTTCTAAAACTCCGATTTAAAAAATTCTTCCTGCACCGGATACAACTCCTGATGGGAAAGCATATAATTTATGATTTTTGGTAAAGAATAGTTTGGCCACCATGGGGCGTAGGTGTTAATTTTTTAATCTGATTTATTTACCATAAAATCTGAGCTTCTAAAATATCAATTGAAAAACTTCCTTTGTGGACCGATGCCACTGACATCGATAAACCTTTTTGGAATATTTTCTTCTTAAAACAATGTAGGGTTTCAACGCCAGGGGGCGTAGATGTATATCTTATTTTTGTCAATATCTCTTCTTCTAGGAGTCCGATTTGAAAAATTCCTTCTTTGTTGGATAGTGTTTCCCATACGAAATATTTTTCATATAAATTCAAAATTTTCAAGTAAATCATATACTTTCCACTAGGAGGCGCAAAGGTAAATTGCGTTTTCTGCGTTATTTCTACTTCTAAAACTACGATTTGAAGAATTATATTATCGCACACAGCTCCTGATGGAAAATGCTTTTCATATAATTCCTAATATTTGGTAAATAATGATGGTTTGGCCACCAGATGGCATAAGGGTTAATTTCTGCTTCTGATGTATTTGCAATAAAATCTTAGCTCCTGAAGACTCGAGGAAACATTTTTTTTTCTTGGACCGATACCACTCACATCGAAAAACCTTTTGGTAATACTTTCTTCCTAAAAAAATGCATGGTTTTCCCGACGTATATGCATATCTTATGTTTGTCCATATCTCTGCTTCGAAAAGTCCGATTTGAAAAATTATTTCTTGTTGGAAAGCGTTTCCGGTGCGACGTGTTTCTCACATAAATTCAAAATTTTTTGTAACGCACAAGTCTGCCACCAGATGGCGTAAGTTCACGATTCCGTTTACAGCAATATCTGCGGGATTAAAAATCAGATTGAAAAACTTCTTTGTTCAGTCAGATACTGTTGTTTTCTATACCGGTTCCATTGACTTTAAATAGCTTTGATATTTGCGTCAGAACGGATTCCTTTTTTTTTTTTTTACTCCAGGTTTAACGACCACCGTGAGCAGCTCAATGGGCTATTAACAGTCGCCCGTCCCTAATTTTGGGTCACTGGTTCCAGGGAAGGGAGAGAGCCAGTGCCGTAAGACATACACAACATACATGCCTCACCGGGATTCGAACCCGGACCGCTTTCGGACGAACGATCAGAACTTCAAAAGAGCATTTATTTACAAAAAAGACAACAATACAAACACAAATTTTCACCGGGGAAAAAAAAATTGCACAATAACTCACCGGTAACATCAATAACTACACACAATCAATATCGCAATAAACAGAGAGTACTCTACAGGAAGAAGCAGACGACATCAGAGCAAGTTGAAGAATAACACACGGCAAGATAAAAAGAAAACAGTTGCACAACAAACAATACAAACAGGACAGACCACAAATGAAGCAAGGCGGTAAAGAAAAGTCAGCAGAGTTTGTCAAAACTGTAAAGGAAAAAAAAAAAAACCACACACGGTCCGACAACAAGCTGCAGCCGGAAAAAAAAACACCTGGGAGTTCTGAGAAATGCGTTGACAAATGGCTGTAAGCCGACGAAAAACAAAAATTTGCATTAAAAGCGTATCTCGGTCACTAAGACCGACAGCAACACGTAGAAAAAAACAACCACTAGAAACTAACACCCCGTACCTTTAACACAACACACAAAGCACAATATTCAAAAAACACCAAGAAAACAACACACAATGCACAATACACAAATAGCACCATGAACACAATAAAGAATGCACAATACACAAATAACACCATAGAAACTTTGTGAAAAAGAACACAGGGGTTAAACTTGCAGACAAGCATCACCACCAAATAAATTCGGGTTGAAACAGCGAATACGCACTGTATGCACTGCACTAACGACAAAAACAACCACAACATTAAACTCAAAACCGTGCGACTGTAAACTGTGTGAAACCAACGAGTAATAAATATAAAATAGGTGAACGACACCAAAAGCAAACTAGAAAAAAAGCCGACACTTGAGCAACAAAAAACAAAAAACAAAACAAAAACACATCAGACAATGTGCACGCCACAGCAAAAGGGCAATCAACATCAACAAAACAACATAAAACACCTTGGTAACAGAAAACAATAAACAGAAAATACCAAAACGCTTAGCCGGCACACAAAAAAGTTTGTCGACCAACGGCTTGAGGCCGACGAAAAATAAAATAAAAGAAAAGAAAAAAGTCAGTAAACGCTACCGACAACAAATTAACGGGAATGTGTGTGCACGGAAAGCAACAAGAAGATAAACTAAAGGAGACACAAACCCACTGACACAGATCTACGGTATGTACAAAAATTATGCACTAAACAAAACAAACACCAATCAAAAAAATATATATATAAATATAATAAACTCTGGCTACGGGAGGAGAGCAATAATGCCTGCAGAAGCCATCGCTTAGACCACTCGCCACCGGGGCGGCAAAACAGAACGGATTCAAAAGACGTGCTCATTACACCCGCCAATTCGGTGTCATCTTTCTTGTTGAACGATCATAATACTTTCCTATAACGGCCGTGTGAGAAAGTAGAAACCACATATTATTTGAGTGGAACTGGGACGGGCGTAATTTTGAACTCGAAGTGACGTAATTTCAAGTTCGCCATCCCACATAAGAAACACTTGCGAAATATATACTCACAATTCTTTTTTCCACCAGAAAAAAACAACAACAAAAGAAAATGCACAAGCTTCAGCGCATTCCGTTAAAACACCCTCGGGAATTTCTTGCTAAGAAACGACGTATTTCGCTATTGTGAAATTTTAAGAAGGGGCGTCATTTTCTTAGTAAACAGTCATTCGTGTATACGGGGATTCAGTAGTTGGCTTTTTTTTTATTGATATTGGAAGAAAAGGAAGGAATACAATAAATGCATTAACCTGCAACAACTAGACCCTACCATTAAACTATTTCTCATTTTTCGGGACCTGCAACAGTGAAATTCGAGAAATGTGATATCGCTTGGATAAGAATAAAAATCTCGATGGCCCAAGCGGAAAAAAGTCTTTGTTGTTACGGGAATGCGGCCCCTCGCAAAGAAGGGAAAGAGGGTCTTGACTTGTCGAGTTACTGCTTTATCGCTAAAATGTAAACCAAAACCTCCACCTACTACAACTACTATGGTGTTGATTTCCGATTAGTATTCTCTTGCAGACTTGTTCTTTAGTTCCCGTTGTCGTGGCGATGCTAAAGGAAGGGAAATAAATAAAAAAATGGCCATACCTTGTCTGACCTTCCTCGTTAACAGAGCCCTTGGGGAGGAAAGGCATGATGTGGGGGACTTCTGCTAGGTACAAGGATCGTGTTACATGTCGCGATAAAAGAGAGTCCTCTCAGAAGGTTATCTGCTCTCTTTAACCCCCACCAGGGTTCCCCTCGAAATGTAGAATGTCATTCCAATACTTTTTTCTCTGCGATTTACCTTTTGCAGATAGAAGTTCAGCATCTAAATTGACTAAAAAGGCATTAGAAAGTTAGACTGCGGATTTTCCCTAGAGTCGTTCTTTTTTCTGGGTCGCCTCGCGTACGCTTTCATTCTTATTCCTGACTTTCAATAGGGAGGGTCAGAATCGAGCCCTCACCTCTCTCTCTCTCTCTCTCTCTCTCTGGCTTATTCAAACTTCATGCTCGCCTTCTACAATATGATTCTGACGGTTGAACATCCGAATAAAAAGAATGGTAGCAAGGGTACTAAAAAGGCTTTTGGAGCTCTGTGGTCACATCACAACAAGGGGGCTGTTCCACTTCATCCGCCTTGTTGCCGATTGATTTATGACCTACTGCTTGTTGTACCAGCGCCGACAGCGTTAGAATTGATAGTTTTGCCAGCGGGAAACCACGAAAACACCAAAATCTACCGCACGAAACACTTAGTAAGAAGACCAGAGGACTTTGCACTCCACCAAGGGGATTTGAAAAGGCCGGGTACTCGCATCGGTCATAAGATATCTGTTATCAATAAATGAAGTAACAGAAGTTTTACATTTAGCAGTAGTTGAAACGTAAACACATGATTGAAAAGACGTCGTTATGTACCGGGCCAGGTGCAGGGGCGGATTCAGGATTTTCGTGAGGGGGGAGGGGAACGCAAGTGTCGGGAAATAACCGAAGACCTTTCTGATATTTTTCCTCAGAATGAAAAAGTGTTTTTAGCATGTCTTTAAATTCTTTCAATTAATTAAGGTAGGTGGACACCCTGAAAAAATAATTTTCGTTAAAAATAATTTAATTTTTAAATTTTTTTTTTTTAAATTTCTGTATCTCCCACTTATCTTCCTTCCAGAAAAATGTTAAATTTATGCGAAAAGACCGAGTAGATCATAAGATATGTTTTTTTGAAAGTTGTGTTGTTTCAATTTTTTCACCGGAAGTTGTAAAATTTTGTGAAATTCAGTTAGGATTTTGTATTTAACTATAATTTCCTTTATTCAATATTTATTAAGTAATAATATTTTGTCTGTGAAGTGGCAACATGGCATTTGTAACCGTAACAGGGCCATTTTAACCGTAACTATTTTGGTCTCAACTGTTGTCAGCGTTTTTTTGTTCTATTCGCATGAGAAGTCGAAAATTGATTTGTTGGCATGTTAGCTTTTTATTGAAAATCCATCCAGATTGTTTTGCATTTGCTTTTGTGTATTTTGCTCTTTTAAAAACATATCTTCGTCGACGTAATATTTCATTAGGAAATTAATTCGCCTCTCGACATATGGATTTTTCTTAACATCCACTAAAATAACACGATGGCGATAGCGTCGTCTTCAACTAACTGGTACCATGAGAGACACAGCAAGTGTTGCTTCTGCGCATGCGCAGTCCCGATGCTTCCACCTGCTGTTGGGGGTTGCATTGGTTGCCAGCAACGGGCCACTAGTGGCACTTGCTTGGAGGCCCACAATTCACGGCGATGCTGCAGGGCCATCAATGGCTCCCCAACTGATAGCGCTGCCACCAACGGACCACTACCGGGCCGTGAGCGGCAGATTTCAGCCACCAGTGACCCATCACTGCCAGCTGGTGGCCAGCAGTTTCCCAGCACTTGTGTTTTTGCTAGGGATATGTACATTGTCAAAAGGTCATCAAATGGTTGAGTTTGACATGGACAGTGCCCGAAAGGCGACAACAGCTGGTGTGAATACCAAAAATTCTTAGTTACACCAAATGTCCATATGAAGGAAGGGAAAGGTCTTCCAAATGATGTACTAAATCAAGTGAAAACTACATACATGTAATTGTGCAGTGAAAAGCTTTTACCTAAGTGCCTCCATTGAAAATTCAAAATGCAAATGAGTGTTTTAATGGTCTCATATGGCAGAGAATACCAAAGATTACTTTCGTGGGCCTAGCTACACTATGTTTTGGTGTTAGTGATGCAGTTATCACCTTCAGTGAGGGTTATGAAGGACTCCAAGAAGCTTTTACAACACTTGGTTGCACACCGGGCTATTATACAACCTGAGGTCCCTTGATATTCAGCGTTTATCCCGAGCCAGCGTTGCTTCAACACCCGAAGCAAAAATGGCTAGAAAAATCTTGAGGGGAAAAAAGAAAGGCAAAACTGGGCGTACACCAGGCAAATGGGGAGGCCTACAAATATGGTGGCTTTTAAATTAATTCAAATATATTGTCCATTGTTTTCAACAAGAATAATTCTTGTTTTGCTATTTTCTCAAATTTGAAAATTTTCATGTTTTTGAAATACGATAACAGTGATAACTTAATAAAAAATGGTTCAATCTCAATTTTTTTGGGGTGTATTTTGTTACACGGCACTAGCAGTGTTCCTGCCGAGTCTGCCGGTAACGGTGCTTGAGACCTGAAGTACAATTTAGTTGGCCACGGCACCAGGTGAGAATCTCAGGTGCACTGCTGCACTCAAAGATTCACACCAGAACATAAAAAATGAAAAGTTGAAGAATGACCCGAAGCATAAGGCTTGGGTGAATCCACCTTGTGAACAAAATAACAACAACAAATAAAATATAAAATAATCTAAAAAAAAATGATACTTTGGGATCAGAGTTGTGATGAGGTTCACCCGCAATCACCAATTCGTGACTGAGTGTAGTGGTCCGGATCTTACTCCGGTACATTCAATCCCCAACCAGCCAGTACAACACTCACTTTCGCAAATAACACATGATTCTCAAATACACAACACAACATTTAATAACGTTCTGCGAGATTTAAACAGATCCGGCGCTCTCTAGGCGCATAGACAATTGCCCTCATATGTGGGCAGCATACGGTGTCACACTTTACTGTCGGATAACGCAGCCGACTGAGTCTCCACCGGACTATCTGAACAAGAGATACTACTCGTTTACACACTAAATAGAGCTGACGGTGATATTCATATACAATTGCTTAGAGAATGAAAAAAAATTATATGCAAACGATCACATTAAAAATACTCGCGACACAAAATACACAAGCACGTTAATTTGCGGTATAAGATTATAGGTGCGAAATACTGCCAAAGTTAATTAACTAAATCTAATAAGCATGCACATGCAGAACCCTGCCCCGCTGACGTTGGTCCTGAACCAAAGTTAAAAGAAACTGTCCTGCCCAGCGGAATTTGTGGCCACACCTTCTCCCTTATTCATGAAAAAAAAATAATCAGGAAATGGGCCCGGTAAGAAATTGAAATCTGTATGTGCAGGTATTTCCTCTGAGGTTCAGTCACTCAGCATTACTGCATCTATGTCCATGCAGCTTTGGGTGTCGGGATGGCACAAGTTCGCAGATGTGCGAAGAAAGAAAAAGGAAATATTCATCTACTTACAGTTTCGTGACTTTGCAGTGCAAATCCGTTGTGCATCACATAATATCACTCGACAAAAAAAAAACACGCACACAGACACTTGCACCATGTGGCAGCACCGATGATTCAACACTTCACTTTGACGCTTGATGTAAATGAAGCACACAATTAAAAATGGTAATATCACGCCGCACTTTGTTGCAATGATTAGAGTGCACACTGATCTATTCTCGTGACGATTTGAAGGTGGCCGTTAAGCAAAATAGGCCCTCTCACATCTGATGTTGCGGTTTCCAAGATTAATTTTTCTCGGCCGAGCGAAATCAGACGTGCTTTTACCTTAAGCGTATATCGGCAACTCAACATTTCACCTGTATATTTGTTAGGTATCGAAGCCACCGCTCTTACGCTCATATTTTTCTTTCGACATGTTTTTATCCCGTCGCACTTACACGTAGTGGCTTCTGCTGCTTACGCGACCACACACACGCACACATGGGGCCTCGCTTCGCCCCGTAAGACAAGCGCATCTCTTCACTTCCTCCACAGTAGGGGATGAATGGGGGTGACGATTCCACACTGCAGTGGTTGGCATCCGAACCCGACTTTTGCTTGGCTTCGCTTCTCATTGGAATGACCACTGTCCACTCGCAGACTTCTTAATTCCCCTGTAACTTGGCTTTCATTAGGCCAAACAGTCGCTGAGTTCCATTACGCTCCAGCCTAGAAATTTCTGCTTTATCCTGCGGATTTAGGCATTCTGCTGTCTTTATGGCAAACTGGCATCTCCAGCTGCCTCGAGTTGTCTCCATTTCTTACCAAATGCGGGGAGGTTTGCTGCTTCATTTTTCCCAATTCATTTTTTACAGATCCAAGGCATCCAGCCTTTCACATCGGAGAGCATACAGACAACTAACTTTCTTCCTTATGTTCATGCCAAGTGCGAACTCTTATTTTTCTGCACGGACCACACAGAGAGCAATTGTTCTCGAAAATGCCCCAAACAATCGACGAATTTACGATTATTCGCTAAACCTTTCGTCCCCTATCTTCATTCATTCCTACTCAAGTGGCTCATTCGATACGTATTCCTCTTTCCCTTTCCGTGTTGCATTGGCTGCCCGTCAGCTGCGCCCTGATATTTATGACCTAACAGAGCTATTCTGAGACCACCCAGCCAGAGAGAGAATTCTTCGCCTCTTTTCTTTCCAAACCCCCAGATAAAACTTTATCTGCTGTTTACACTTTTAAACTCCAATCAAGCCTCGAACAATTAATACTTAATTAATTTCACACATCAACCACGCCCATTAATTACTAAATTAATGGCGGGGGTGGGTCGTAACATCGGCCCCTCCTCAAGAAATCTAGAAGTCCTCTTCTGGGCCTATCGCTTTGCTCTTATCAATTTCCAGAGCAACCATTGAGTGCTACCTTTTCCCACAGGTAGAAATAATTCAAAATGGCAAAAATATTGCGTTTCTTGCCTTCAAGAGCATTGGAGCGACTTCCCAATTATCCCGCAATTTTGTTAATTAATTTAGAGAACATCCGAAAGAAAAAACAACGTAAATGAGAAATAAATAAAAAAAACTGAACTGTAAAAGAACATGTGAGCCTGCCGAACTGTGATTCCTAGCTGCCTCATACAATACGCGACATGGCGGACAAATTTTAAAGTTTTCTTCAGGTTTTAGGATGGGGGGGGTGTCCACTGTAACATTCCATCCCCCCATGAAAGAAAAAAAAGGGATGACTGGATGAAGTTTATTCATCCAATCATTCCATTTTTTTTTTTTTTTTAACTGTAAACACTCAACCCTTTCCCACCGTCGCAAGGCACCTAATTCCGGACTTAAGTGCCCTGAGAGCGGAAGGAAAGTTTAAGGATTTCATCACACGTTCATTGCTACCCGTCGAGATAGGCGGAAAGAAAATTTAAATATGAGGCATAGCTTCGAGAATCCACGAGTTCCACAGATCTCTCACGTTCGATGCTCCTACGCCCGCGAAATGATTGGAGGACTTTTGACCTGGCTTCCCTGCACTCGTAAGGGATCCACAATCATGCGGGTTCGCGCTGCAAAGGGTTCGGTTTCTGCCCTCAGCTCATCGCTATCAGATAGAAATTCAGCAGCTCTCTCCCGAAATTTAGATTTTGCAATCGCGAGTTTAGTTTGCTCACTCCATCTACCCACCATCGCTACACTTTCGACATCCTGAAAAAGTGTTTAGCACGATACAGCGGATCAGTGCCTGTAAATAGCCTCAACATGTTTATGCATCCCGCTATTTGCTCACCGTAAACCATAGGTGCGGCTAAAGCTGTTTGTCTCAGCTGTGATGTACCCGCTGTACTTGTAACAGGTGTACTCTCTTCCGGAACAATTGCAGCCCCAGTGCTCACATGTTCTCCGTCAGAGTGACCACCAGAATCATCTGAATCCATGTGACTCGCAGATGACGATTTTTTTGTGTTAGCCATTTTGTTTTTCTTACCCACTAAAATTATGGCAGTTCTTAGAAAACAGCTTAAGGCTTACTTAATGCTAAATTATACAAAATTCGCACCGAACAAAACTAAATAAAAATAGTAATGGCAGTCAATTCGCACTTATTTTACGAACATGAGTGTTGTTCCGCTAGCTGCAAAATATAGGTATCGATCCTGGGACAACGGCATCATTAATGTTACACGGCACTAGCAGTGTTCCTGCCGAGTCTGCCGGTAACGGTGCTTGAGACCTGAAGTACAATTTAGTTGGCCACGGCACCAGGTGAGAATCTCAGGTGCACTGCTGCACTCAAAGATTCACACCAGAACATAAAAAATGAAAAGTTGAAGAATGACCCGAAGCATAAGGCTTGGGTGAATCCACCTTGTGAACAAAATAACAACAACAAATAAAATATAAAATAATCTAAAAAAAAATGATACTTTGGGATCAGAGTTGTGATGAGGTTCACCCGCAATCACCAATTCGTGACTGAGTGTAGTGGTCCGGATCTTACTCCGGTACATTCAATCCCCAACCAGCCAGTACAACACTCACTTTCGCAAATAACACATGATTCTCAAATACACAACACAACATTTAATAACGTTCTGCGAGATTTAAACAGATCCGGCGCTCTCTAGGCGCATAGACAATTGCCCCTCATATGTGGGCAGCATACGGTGTCACACTTTACTGTCGGATAACGCAGCCGACTGAGTCTCCACCGGACTATCTGAACAAGAGATACTACTCGTTTACACACTAAATAGAGCTGACGGTGATATTCATATACAATTGCTTAGAGAATGAAAAAATTATATGCAAACGATCACATTAAAAATACTCGCGACACAAAATACACAAGCACGTTAATTTGCGGTATAAGATTATAGGTGCGAAATACTGCCAAAGTTAATTAACTAAATCTAATAAGCATGCACATGCAGAACCCTGCCCCGCTGACGTTGGTCCTGAACCAAAGTTAAAAGAAACTGTCCCGCCCAGCGGAATTTGTGGCCACACCTTCTCCCTTATTCATGAAAAAAATAATCAGGAAATGGGCCCGGTAAGAAATTGAAATCTGTATGTGCAGGTATTTCCTCTGAGGTTCAAGTCACTCAGCATTACTGCATCTATGTCCATGCAGCTTTGGGTGTCGGGATGGCACAAGTTCGCAGATGTGCGAAAGAAAGAAAAAAGGAAATATTCATCTACTTACAGTTTCGTGACTTTGCAGTGCAAATCCGTTGTGCATCACATAATATCACTCGACAAAAAAAACACGCACACAGACACTTGCACCATGTGGCAGCACCGATGATTCAACACTTCACTTTGACGCTTGATGTAAATGAAGCACACAATTAAAAATGGTAATATCACGCCGCACTTTGTTGCAATGATTAGAGTGCACACTGATCTATTCTCGTGACGATTTGAAGGTGGCCGTTAAGCAAAATAGGCCCTCTCACATCTGATGTTGCGGTTTCCAAGATTAATTTTCTCGGCCGAGCGAAATCAGACGTGCTTTTACCTTAAGCGTATATCGGCAACTCAACATTTCACCTGTATATTTGTTAGGTATCGAAGCCACCGCTCTTACGCTCATATTTTTCTTTCGACATGTTTTTATCCCGTCGCACTTACACGTAGTGGCTTCGCTGCTTACGCGACCACACACACGCACACATGGGGCCTCGCTTCGCCCCGTAAGACAAGCGCATCTTCACTTCCTCCACAGTAGGGGATGAATGGGGGTGACGATTCCACACTGCAGTGGTTGGCATCCGAACCCGACTTTTGCTTGGCTTCGCTTCTCATTGGAATGACCACTGTCCACTCGCAGACTTCTTAATTCCCCTGTAACTTGGCTTTCATTAGGCCAAACAGTCGCTGAGTTCCATTACGCTCCAGCCTAGAAATTTCTGCTTTATCCTGCGGATTTAGGCATTCTGCTGTCTTTATGGCAAACTGGCATCTCCAGCTGCCTCGAGTTGTCTCCATTTCTTACCAAATGCGGGGAGGTTTGCTGCTTCATTTTTCCCAATTCATTTTTTACAGATCCAAGGCATCCAGCCTTTCACATCGGAGAGCATACAGACAACTAACTTTCTTCCTTATGTTCATGCCAAGTGCGAACTCTTATTTTTCTGCACGGACCACACAGAGAGCAATTGTTCTCGAAAATGCCCCAAACAATCGACGAATTTACGATTATTCGCTAAACCTTTCGTCCCCTATCTTCATTCATTCCTACTCAAGTGGCTCATTCGATACGTATTCCTCTTTCCCTTTCCGTGTTGCATTGGCTGCCCGTCAGCTGCGCCCTGATATTTATGACCTAACAGAGCTATTCTGAGACCACCCAGCCAGAGAGAGAATTCTTCGCCTCTTTTCTTTCCAAACCCCCAGATAAAACTTTATCTGCTGTTTACACTTTTAAACTCCAATCAAGCCTCGAACAATTAATACTTAATTAATTTCACACATCAACCACGCCCATTAATTACTAAATTAATGGCGGGGGTGGGTCGTAACATCGGCCCCTCCTCAAGAAATCTAGAAGTCCTCTTCTGGGCCTATCGCTTTGCTCTTATCAATTTCCAGAGCAACCATTGAGTGCTACCTTTTCCCACAGGTAGAAATAATTCAAAATGGCAAAAATATTGCGTTTCTTGCCTTCAAGAGCATTGGAGCGACTTCCCAATTATCCCGCAATTTTGTTAATTAATTTAGAGAACATCCGAAAGAAAAAAAACAACGTAAATGAGAAATAAATAAAAAAAAACTGAACTGTAAAAGAACATGTGAGCCTGCCGAACTGTGATTCCTAGCTGCCTCATACAATACGCGACATGGCGGACAAATTTTAAAGTTTTCTTCAGGTTTTAGGATGGGGGGGGTGTCCACTGTAACAATTTCATCTCTATTATGTCTGTTGGGCAATGAACTGAAGGCTTTGCTTTGGAACAAATACATTTGGAGATATATGGCATCGAATGTAGAACTTCTACATTTTTTTCATTCAATTTTCAGAAAAAAATTACATCACTTTGAATAATTGTGTCACAACTACGGCTGTAGTTCATCCCATAGTAAGTATCTTGATTTATTGTTTAGAAAAACAAATATTATTCTGCATTAAAAATTTCTCAAGTTATTAGTGTTACAAAATACCATTTTTAATTAAAATTAATTAGCTGCACATTTTCTAACATTTTTTTAACAAATATTGCTAATTAGATGCTTAACTTTTTGTGTTCCAAATATTGTAAACATATTTTTAAAAATTAACAAAACATTCTTTAGGGTGTTCACCCTCCTTAAAGAAAGTAATATACTTTTAAGTAATACTTTCTTTCACGAAAAAATATTCAATTTGTTATTAAAACCTAACAAATCGAAGCATCTCCTTAGTCCTGAGGGGAGAGCGCCCCCCTCTGGGTTCGCCCCTGGGCAGGTAGCACGTCGTAATGGACCTTATTCATGTGACGTCAGAAGTGGATTTTTGCGAACCAACATGGCTGCTGATCCAGTGCTGTCGCTGTTGGATTACCCTTTACTGTTGGCTAATTTTTAAATTTTAAAGTCTTGGAGTATGTCAACGAATGAATAGAGCTACTGGGTAAAGAAGGAGAAATTAACTTCCTAGAAGAACAGATCAAGATTGCAAAAATATGCCAATACAATTTTGTATTCGATTTTTATTTCAAATGTGCAGGAGAACATTGCCATTAGCCATGATGAAATTTTTAATGAAGCATTTCTCATACACGGCATATTAAAATTTCACGTTCTTATTGACAGACATTGGCGAAACATCTCAAACATTAATTTGGGAATCTTTTTTGCAAAACATAACATTTAGAAGCCCAGCAATATGCAGTGTTGCATTCAGAGAGTTTTTTCCGAGGGGGCAATTACAAATTTTAAGGGGATGAAATTGTTGACTGATTATATATACGTATCATCACAATTTTGTTATTCAAATATACATTAATATGTATCAAAATTTTAAATAGAGTATAAAAATTTTCTTATGCTCGTATATCGCAATTGCAAACTTCAAGTAATCTACACATACAAGTTATTAAAAATGTAAAAATGTTATAACTTTGCTTTAATTCAATAATGCACCACGGATTTCACCATGGGGTGGTTTAAAATATTGAGGATGCTAGTAAGATAATGCTGTGCCGGGGGAAATCCCCCCTCCCTCCCTCCCCTCGAAGAAAAATTAGGAGTGGTAAATATGTCCTCGCCTTACTACAAGCATTGTTTCTGATTATTAAGGAATCATTACAGCGTTACCTGAAAACGTATGGTGATAAACCATTCCCCTTGTATTTGGTTTCAGCCCCTTTAGATTACAACATAGTAGTAAAAAAAGAAAAACTGACCGTTTGGATGCCAGTTTGAGATGCCTCGATTTTTTTTTTTTTTTTTTTCACAGAGTGTAAATTTTTCACTGCCAGGAAAAGAAAAAAACCTTTTTTATAAGAATAGTTTCTGATAACTTGCTATTGTTAAAAATTAGGTAGCAAATATTTTGTTGTATTGGAAGCACTAACAACCTCACGTTAGCTACACCGAGGCTTAACCGTATACATGAAAAGTCGGCATCCAGAAGACTAAAATAAAACTGAATGCCAGCTTCCAAAATATGATGATGTATTGCAGTGCAAACATCTCTACTCTGTGAAATTAGATTTTATTGCGAAAGTAGTCCGAGTTGTCAGTGCTTGAAAAATTGCCCCTTCAGCGAGGACTGTTTAATGTTTTATTGAAGGGTGATAGAAATTTCATATTGAAGTCCATGTGGGTGGGGTTTTTTTATTATTATAATATATTTTCCCTCATTTTCTTAATTTTTTTTTAAATTAATTTCTCCAAATATTCAGCAAAAAACGAAAACAATTAGATTAAATATAAGGAGAGATCTCCTCAAAACCTACGGGGGGGCGTTCATGGATTTTTGGGGTGGAGGGCTAAGCACCCCCGAGAAGATGCTTGAATACATCACTGGCAATATGGAAAACTAGGGTTAAAACAGCAACAAGAAACTTCTCATTGTCGCATGCTAGAGAATCCACTTAAAAATAAAATGAATGCGCAACATTAAATAAAAGAAAAATTATAAATATGTTTCGCTCTTTGGGGTTTTTCCCCCAAAGAGCGAAACATGTTTATAATTAGAAGTTAATACGCAACTTACCGATCTAGATATGCAATTCGTTTTCCCTTTTTCACATTCTTTTGGAAATTAAATATAGAAAGAATACTACCAGGTTTTAACCGCCTTTTATTCTTAGTGCCATAATATTGAAAATCTTCTTCGTTAAAGTCGGCAGAACATATTCGAGAATGCACATTGGGATGGAAATCATCGCATTTAATTTTACACAGCCATTCTTATAACAGTTTCAGCTTTTTTAGAGGAAAGTTATGGAAAGTTATTCCTTCTTCTGTACATTTTAGGTGACAGGATTTATTTGCACAAGCATACGATGAGAAAAAGTTAGGCACGTCGTTAATAAATTTAAGAAAATCGCGGTTTTCCTGAACCTCTGCAACGTAACGCCTTGTTAAGCAATGGGAATACCCAAGTAAACAAACTATTGCTGGTCCGCAGACACGGAAAAGTTTTCCCATGATGCAATGCGAGGTGAATAAGACCCATTAAGAAACGAATCCTTCGAAGCTTGTTTTCCGGACTTTCATTTCCCATTTGGGTTTGTGCTGATTGAAAAAAATTATGACTACAATGCTTTTGATGTTGAGATAGATTAAATCAGCAACGTTTATTCACAATTAAATACTTTATTTTAAGATCTAATACTATAGTTTCGCTGAGCGTTTGACTCGGCTTTACCAGGACAAATGGAACGTAAACATTTAAGTCATTGTGACATCATCAGCCGGTCACGAATTTTGGTTAGCTGTTTCCTCGCGCTTGAAAGAAATGGAGTCGATGTCATGTCGTTGACAAGCCGTGAAGAGTTTCATTTTTTGTTTTCTTCTTCGAAAAGGAATTGCAGCACACACAGGATATAGCCCTTTCGTTATAGACAAAGCGGTCCAAAAATTTAGGAAACTAATGCCTGTCTGCACGCTCACGCCTATAGACCTCCCAGTACGAGAGAATTGGGCTGTCATCCCATTCGCTCCTCAAATCTGCTTGAAAATTTCAAAAATTCTCAAAAGTTTTAAATTCAAAATTATTTTCAAACCCATAAACAAAGTTAATTTTTACGGATCAAGACCAGTGCTAGAAATGGGCCGGTATACGCCTGTATGGCATACCGGCACTTCTTTTTCAATAGTATGTCGTACCAACATTTTTTTTTTTTACCCGGAATTTACATACCGGCACAAAATTAGTGCCGGTAAGTAAATTAGAAGTGGGAACTGCAGAAATGAATTTTTGTTTGTCTCTGGCTTATGAGCGCGCGTTCTTAAACATAGAAACCTTATGTGCCTCGTGCCTTTGAGAAATAGCTGTGTGTGAACCGTAAAGAGTAGGAGAGTGGTGTACTCATGAGCTTATAGATATAAGTTCAATCCTTCAAAGGATGGAAATGAAGTTACCCATAGCGCATGATCACATCTTACCCAAGCCCCAGATCATCCCACTAAAGATGTCAGTAATTTTTATTATATCATTAATTTAATACATTTAGTTTGAAGAGCTTCTTTATAGAATGAAGAATTGAGAGTACTAGATCAAATACAAAATTTTAATTTTCAGTAACGAGTATAAACTTTTTTCCGCATCGGACTTTTTTTTTAGGGTGGTGAGAGTGCTATTAATTTAAGACCGGAATATTCATTCTAATTGCAGAGATTCTAATTGCCTGACTTTTTACTTCATGAAAGTCCCTATTGGAACAGGGGCTGTCTTCTCGGCTCGGGATCTTAAAGTTCTGGGTACAAGTCCAGCTGAATCACTGATGATTAGCCGAGGTTCGGAAGTCTCCATAATCATTTGGTCCCGGGGTAGAGACCAGAGTTGGAAACGAGTCAAAATTTCGGACCCGGACCCTTAACTGACCCGGACAAATCTGCCTCGAACTATAAATTCAAAACTCAATATATATATATATATATATATATATATACTTGAATAGCAAAGGGACATCTCAGTAAGGGAAGAAAACAGATTATGGCACTGAGAAAAGAAGATGGTTCTGTAACAAGAAATAGAGGCGAAATTTTGACAAGAGTGAAAGATTTCTACTCCAAATTATATGAAAGGGATGATACATGCACTCCAGACATCATGAAAGATACCAATACCAGAGTTCCTCCAGTCCTTCCAGCAGAAGTTGCACATGCAATCAAGAACATGAAGCGGGGAAAAGCTCCAGGAGAAGATGGAATTACTGTAGACATCATACAAGAAGCAAGTGGAGAAATCGAAACAGTACTCGCCCAAATTTTCACTCGATGCCTTAATGAAGGAAAGATTCCTGAGGATTGGAACACCGCTACAATGATCCTGCTACATAAGAAACGTGACATTGAGGATCTCGAAACTACAGACCTATCAGCCTCCTATCAGTAGTTTATAAAATCTTCACTAAAGTTCTTTCACACCGCTTGAAGGTAACACTGGACATGGCTCAACCGAGAGAACAAGCTGGATTCAGGAGTGGCTACAGCACAATAGATCATATCCACGTGCTGAGAGAACTAATTGAAAGAGCGAGGGAATATGAACTTCCATTGTGCATGGCTTTTATCGATTATGAAAAAACCTTTGATTCGGTGAAACCATCAGCAGTTACAATGGCTCTGAAAACCTGCGGTATTGAAGATGCATACATTAATATTATTAATAACATCTATGAAAATGCAAGTGCAAAAGATTAGGCTGTTTGAAAATACAACACACATAAAAATTGGAAAGGGAGTGAGACAAGGTGACACCATATCTCCGAAGCTCTTTAATGCCACATTGGAGGGTGTTTTTCAGTCACTGAGCTGGGAAAACAAGGGGATAAAGATTAATGGAGATTATCTAACCCACCTTCGTTTTGCTGATGACGTAGTCATTTTTGCAACTAGCCCATCAGAGCTGCAGAGTATGATCCAGGAACTTGCTGACAAGAGTAAAGAAGTGGGATTAAAAATGAACTTTCAGAAGACAAAAGTGATGTTCAATGCTTTTACAAGAAATGAAGATTTATCGATTGATGGAGAAAAGCTGGAGATAACAGATACGTACGTTTATCTTGGACAGCAGATATCAAGTGAGGGTCACATTGATGAAGAAATTAATCGGCGTACAAAACTTGCCTGGAGAGCTTTGGAAGAAACAGCATAATTTTCAAGAGCAATATGCCATTATGTCTTAAAAGAAAAGTGTTTGATCAATGCATCCTTCCAGTGCTTACGTATGGTGCAGAGACGTGGACCTTAACTAAAAGAAACATACAAAGGCTGCAGACAACTCAAAGAAGCATGGAGAGGTGCATGCTTGGTGTAACCAGGAGAGATAAGAAGAGGAACTCGTGGATCCGAAAAATGACAAGAGTGGAAGACATCATGATCAGAGTTAAATCCCTGAAATGGCAATGGGCTGGACATACTGCCAGAAGGACAGATCATCGATGGACAGCCGAAATTTTAGATTGGATTCCAAGGGACAGGAAAAGACCCAGAAGAAGACTACATGGGAGATGGGTGGATGAAATTCGAAAGTATGCAGGGGTGACATGGAGGAGACTGGCACAAGACAGACCGTTGTGGAGGAAACTTGGGGAGACCTTCGTCCAGCAGTGGATTGATAATGGTTGACAATGATGATGATGATGATATATACTTAAGAGCAAAACTGAAGACTAAGGAAAAAATTTTAGAATTTAACACGAAGGGTGCAAAATAACCTGAAAATCAAAACGCGCAACGCAGCAGTTTTGAAAATTCCAGAATTCACATTCTATAAAGAAGATACCTAAGCAAAAAAATACATATATAATTTTGACTCACACCTAGTACAACATAGAAAAGGTTATGTATCTACCTGTGTGAGTAAAGGAGAAAAGATAAAAAAATAAAATAAAACAACTGAATGTAGAAGGTGTCGAGAATACTGAGCCTTGGCTTTATCAAGGACCAGCAAAAACTCTGCATTTTCTCACTTCTACAAAGACCTAGTTGGAAATGGGTTTCTGCAAGGCCATAGATGCAAGTAACATTCCCACCTAAAATAGTTTAAAAAATATATATATAAGTCATGTCCTCCGTAGAGTAGCATGACCTAGCACTAGTTAACAATTTCGCTTGCATCCATTAACCTTCATGGCCCGACCCATGCTCTTCATCTGTTACTATTAAACAGAGAGAAGAAGATTAAAGAGAACTCAAGCTGTGAGAGTGACATAATAAATAGAAATGATTTTCAGCTATAACAAAATTCCAAGTTCGTTTGAGAGAGAATTTAAACCTGAAAAACAAAAGAAATCCAAATTTTACATTGCAATTAAAGGAAATGTTAATTTATAACGAACAGATTTTTGAAAGAAAACTTGAGTCTAAAACCCCCTACTCTACAACTTATGACAGCACGAAAACGAGAATAAGTTAAAGATAATAATTAACTAAAGAAAACTTTGTGAAAGTTATATACCTTAAACAGTTAGTTGCAATATGTACAAAGTATTTCAGCAGTGCTTTAGGTGCATAATTAATTAGTTATTAAGAACTTTACTACTTTGAAAAATACAGCGCATAGACAGCGCATAGAAAAGGAACAAGCTTAGCCATCTTCTGTTCCTAGGTACCCCAAAAAGACGCTCAAAGTTACAAAGAAAAGTAAGAGTTAAAACCCGCATAAATGTTAACAGACAAACCAATGCTTAAAAGCTGAAAAGCTA
Organism: Macrothele yani; assembly: GCA_039090855.1. Classification (NCBI taxonomy): domain Eukaryota; kingdom Metazoa; phylum Arthropoda; class Arachnida; order Araneae; family Macrothelidae; genus Macrothele; species Macrothele yani. The sequence continues at coordinate 38,217,541 of CM077016.1, forward strand.
AAAAACGACAGAGAAAAAGGTACATAAAGTACAAACATTGAACTTATAAAACCTAGAACCCAAAAACAAGGAAGAGAGCTTACCTCTTGTGTGACAAAAACTTTTCTCCTCACAAGAGGAGAACATGGCTGACCTCTTCCGCCACTCCCTAGACGCTGGGGCAGTGAGGGTGGGGCTGATGGCCTCCTCATACAGCAAGAAACCAACGTGCGGAGATTTTAACCAGAGAAAAAAATATATAAACTTAAGACTGTGGATCTGTATGATCAGAATGAGCAGAATTAACTCTCCAGAATACATGAGAAATATTATAAAATACACGAGCAGTTTATTTAATAATCTTTGCATGTATTAAATCACCTTAGTGAGCTTCTATAGATTAATCAGAATCTTATTAATTTTAATGTTGGTTTTACTATTTTTAGTATAGCTATCCTAGTGATGAATAACTAGTTTTCTTTTTTATTTGTTTTTATTTTCTTTTATAAACAAATTTTTAAGCTTTTTTTTGTGATTTTGTTTATATTATTTAATTTTTTGTTTTAATAGGACCGTCATATCCATAGCACTAAGGTTCCTTTAGGTAGTTAATAGGCATCCTCTAGCCAACTTCCTTACGGCTTTGATTGGTCAGAATCATATTATTAACTGTGTAGAAAATTAAAGCAGATCTGCCAACCTTACTCTATTATTCAGAATAATTTTTCTTAAAGTTCTTTTGATGAAAGAAGAAGGAATTTCGTTCTCTAGAAAACTTTCTAATAGTATATTAATGTAGTAATTGAAATCCAAATTGTTGCAAAGATTATTAAATAAACTGCTCGTGTATTTTATAATATTTCTCATGTATTCTGGAGAGTTAATTCTGCTCATTCTGATCATACAGATCCACAGTCTTAAGTTTATATATTTTTTTTCTCTGGTTAAAATCTCCGCACGTTGGTTTCTTGCTGTATGAGGAGGCCATCAGCCCCACCCTCACTGCCCCCCAGCGTCTAGGGAGTGGCGGAAGAGGTCAGCCATGTTCTCCTCTTGTGAGGAGAAAAGTTTTTGTCACACAAGAGGTAAGCTCTCTTCCTTGTTTTTGGGTTCTAGGTTTTATAAGTTCAATGTTTGTACTTTATGTACCTTTTCTCTGTCGTTTTTTAGCTTTTCAGCTTTTAAGCATTGGTTTGTCTGTTAACATTTATGCGGGTTTTAACTCTTACTTTTCTTTGTAACTTTGAGCGTCTTTTGGGGTACCTAGGAACAGAAGATGGCTAAGCTTGTTCCTTTTCTATGCGCTGTCTATGCGCTGTTTTTTCAAAGTAGTAAAGTTCTTAATAACTAATTAATTATGCACCTAAAGCACTGCTGAAATACTTTGTACATATTGCAACTAACTGTTTAAGGTATATAACTTTCACAAAGTTTTCTTTAGTTAATTATTATCTTTAACTTATTCTCGTTTTCGTGCTGTCATAAGTTGTAGAGTAGGGGTTTTAGACTCAAGTTTTCTTTCAAAAATCTGTTCGTTATAAATTAACATTTCCTTTTTTAATTGCAATGTAAAATTTGGATTTCTTTTGCATTGTTTTTCAGGTTTAAATTCTCTCTCAAACGAACTTGGAATTTTGTTATAGCTGAAAATCATTTCTATTTATTATGTCACTCTCACAGCTTGAGTTCTCTTTAATCTTCTTCTCTCTGTTTAATAGTAACAGATGAAGAGCATGGGTCAGGCCATGAAGGTTAATGGATGCAAGCGAAATTGTTAACTAGTGCTAGGTCATGCTACTCTACGGAGGACATGACTTATATATATATTTTTTAAACTATTTTAGGTGGGAATGTTACTTGCATCTATGGCCTTGCAGAAACCCATTTCCAACTAGGTCTTTGTAGAAGTGAGAAAATGCAGAGTTTTTGCTGGTCCTTGATAAAGCCAAGGCTCAGTATTCTCGACACCTTCTACATTCAGTTGTTTTATTTTATTTTTTTATCTTTTCTCCTTTTACTCACACAGGTAGATACATAACCTTTTCTATGTTGTACTAGGTGTGAGTCAAAATTATATATGTATTTTTTTGCTTAGGTATCTTCTTTATAGAATATATATATATATATATATATATATATATATATATATATATATATACATACACTATATTGACAAAAGTCACCGGACACCTAGAAGAGAAACACAACATAGCGTTTATTGACACACATTAGTACGGCGTCGGTCCACCTTTGGCCTTAATGCATGCACTGACCCTTCGAGACATGGTTTCGACAAGGTTTTGGAACACAGCGATAGGTATGCGCTTCCATTCAGTACATAACGTGTTTGGTTCCAAACTTCTTACAGGGCGCTCTAATTCATCCCGTAGGTGCTCTGTGGGATTAAGATCAGGGCTATGTGCTGGCCAGTCCACACACCGTACGGAACTACACGCCGTAACAGTCTTTGCTTTATGGCTCGGGGCATTATCCTGCTGGTACCAACAAGGTTCGCTTCCATAATATTGCCATAGTGTTGGTAAGGCATAATTGTCTAGAATATCGAGGTAGTGGTGGTGGTTATCAGGTTTGTAAACGATAACCAATGGACAGGGACCATACCACGAAAAACACCCCCAAGTCCGGCTGCCGCCATACCCACACACGCCCATCAGACTGATGGATCGTGTATCTGGATTCATCAGTCCATAGGACCAGTTTCCATTGATCTACCGTCCACGATAAAAAAAATGTTCTTTACACCATGCTAAAGCATTCCCAGTAGAGATGAAAGGCTTATGAGCAGCCACACGACTACGGTAACCCATAGAATGAAGTTCTCTGCGAATGGTACGAGTACATACCGAGGTTCCACCATTTTTACTCACCTGTACACTGAGGTCTTGTGCAGTACTCCGTCGATTAACTGTAACGACTCTCCTGAGGCTTCGACGTTCTCTATCACTGATTTTCTTTGGTCTGCCGGTACGTTTTGCTGCTTCAAGCACGCCATGTGTATTCCACTTATTCAGTACATCCAAAACAGTTGACTAGGGTATGTTTAAACACCTCTCGGTTTCTCTTAGGGACAACCCTCTAATATAACACCCAACAATCTTTCCTTTCTCAAAGTCAGTTCTCTCCCGACGCGACATTTTCACTCAACCTCACAGTGCGATATGATCGCGGTCAACTGCAGGCTTGTTTTATACCGTTTGCAGCTGTACCGCGCATCTTAACAACGAAGCGGATCCGTTCGTTTTCTTTTGAAGGGGAGTCGGGTGACTTTCGTCAATATAGTGTATAATCGCAATGCTCCCTCTAAGCTACTCGGCTGTCCACATGGTGCAACAGGAAACGAGATTCGTCGAAACCAGACAACCTTTTTCCAATCATTTAAGGTCCAGTTTTGATGCTGGAGTGCCCATCGTAAGCGCTTTTCACGATGAACCCATGTTAGTATGGGCACTCGGAGTGGCCTGTGGCTACGCTGCCCCATTTTTAGCAGGGTCTTGTGTTGTGACACATTACTCCCGTCAACAGTATTCAAATTACAGGCCAGATCATGCACAGTATCCCTTCTGTTGGCTCGTATTATACGGATAGCCTTTGCTCTTCTCTATCATGGATAAGCCGCAATCTTCCCACATCTTGCCGGCGGTTCGTGGTTAGCCCTCCTCGGATCCCCTTTTAAATATATTAACCACAGCCAACCGTGAGCATTCCACAAACCTTGCCGCCTCGGAAATACTTTGACCTATACTCGGGGCAAAGCTAACCTGATTACACTGCTAACGCTGGGAAACCGATTCATTGACAAGTCCGTATCTCTTGTTTATCTGTATTTCTCCGCGCACTAATGTGGTGCCAAGGGTCGCTGTCCCTTCCCGCTAAGACCCTAAGGGGATGGGAGGAAAGAGAAAAGGACCCTTCCCGCTCATGCTTCCATCACGATGTCCCCTTCAACCACCAGACAAACGATTTCTTTCTTTTCTGAAACGCATCTGGGTGGATAAGATAAACACCTTCGTTAAACATATTCCTTACTCTTCCATTCCACCAGTTAAACGTAAACTTTCAGTGTTCCTAAAGTATTCCAACGATATTTTTTTCAGTGACATATTAAACGTGTATGCAGCGCGTATTTTGTTTTTATTAGAAATAATTCTACTGCGCTATGTTTCCAGATGTACTGATAAACAACAAGTCCAAGACAGCAACCAGGAAGAAAGGGGCAAGCTTAGAGACCGCCGTCACCCATTATCTCTCCTTTTACCCTCCGGCTCAATTCTCACCACCCGCGCGCTCAATAAATATCCTCCGTGTTATACGGTCAGGGCTCCTCTGTAAAGCCCTGGTATACGGTACAGCCTGTCTGATGCAAGACAGAAATGACAATGACGTCGCAAAAACACGAATATTTGTATTTTTAAGAAACGCGACCGAAACTGGAATCTTATTTTTTTTTTACTATATGTACGAACAACATTTATAACATCGATATATCCATCGGCTTTTTAGGTCTCCATTCAAGTTCGAACACGAGCTTTTCAACTGGAACTATATTCTGCAGTGGAAATACACACTCCGTAACTTTAACTCCATAGTCAGGTTAGCCTTACCCCGAGTATAGTCGTGTGCCATTATAGTTTGGCCATTGTCAAACTCGCTGCCTTCACCATCTGAAGAACTAGAGTAATACTGATTAGCAGAGCTGTGATCAGTGATCATATCTGTGATCATATGTAGAGGATTTTAGGAAGGAGTGTCTGACCCTAGGTCTTAAACAACCCTTAGAAATAGGAAGCTAGGAGATTTGAGCTAGAGTGCGCGATAGGAAAGTGATACGAAAGCGAAGTAGAAAGGGGGAGGAAGACGCCCTTATTTACTACGGGGGGCAGCACCCGGAGTCCGACGGCTTAACGTGCCCATCCGACGTACGGCGGATATTTAGTGGATCGTGCGTTCGTACCTGCCTGGGATCGAACCTGAGGTCCCTTCCGTGGCAGTCACGAACGTTGCCCACTAGGCCACCCGCGGCCTTGATTAGCAGAGCTCAGTATCAGGTGTTATTTATACTGTTTCACGACCTTCACACGTGCGTCGTTCATCTGCAGTTGCTTCGATTTGCATAAAGACCCCGTAATGATAATATTTTGGCTCTTAGGTGTAGCTGTTTTTTATTTGTAGATGTCTCACCGATTGTGCAGAAACCCAATTCATTGTTTATATGTAACCAGTTCAATACGCTGTGAAGAACAGTGCTTACATTGCGCATTTTAAACTATGCTCATATTCTCTAGGAGAAAATATGCAAATTATGCGCATAATTTCTCTGCGTTCTATGATTAGCTGAATTTATTTTTCTAAAAGTCTGCTTTGAAGTATTTATTCGGTGTCGGACAGGACTCAAAAAATGCGCTCAAAATATTTTGCATTAAATACTGACCCGAGAATTCGGTGTCATATTTCTTCCTTTTTTATTTTGATCTTTTACAGGAAAAAAACACTAAACGGAAAATAAAAATCCGCAAATATATAAACAAGTGTGCCGTTGAAAAGGTCGTTTTGTGCCAAATTTCACATTTTGTAGAAATGCGTTTATTTTAAAGTCCCATTCTTTATTAATATTCCAAAACTGCCTTTGTTTCTTGTCTACGATTAACAGATACAGAATTATAGCAATCGGAATATCTAAACCCAGGTGGCAAACGAACGGGAAGTTACACTTAAAACGCGTTTTTTGCAGGATGAGATTTTCGTCCCGAACTCTTTACGGAAAACCTGATAACTGCAAAAGGTACGTAAATAAATTGATGAAACTTGGTATACATCTCTCTTACAATGTTGTACATGCAATGAACTAAAAGTTTTGCTGTTTATCAGTTCGAAGTTAGGTTATAGCTATTTACATTCAACATAGTGAAGAAATTTATCGAAAATTCACACTGATGCATGTAGGAATGAGTATATCTCAGCAGTGTTTAGGAACATCCCTTACCTTTTAGTTCATTGCATAGATAATAGTCATGCGCATATAGTGATGCAAAAAATGCCATCATATATCTGTAACGTTTTTATTTAGAGCGTTTACCGTAAACGACATATTTCCTTAAATTATTTCACAAATTTCCCAATTTCTTGAAAATTTATATTGATATCACTTTTTTTTTCAACATTTATGTGTTTTTGTGTGTTAGCCTTCTTAAAAAAAAATTACCCATTGTTGCATTTTTTCAAAAAAAGGGCCCTCAACGTAGTGGGGTACCTTAAGTCGATCACGCATAACACAACTTTAAATCTTTTTTCATTGGATTAAAGATTGCAGGTAACCGTGATTATTTGGAAATTATTCTAATCATGAAATCATATTATTTTTTCTGGAAATAATCACTCATTTTTTGCCAGAGAGGACTGATTATATATTCTATGTGACATATATTAGTGCATCAATCAAAGAAGTTTACGGTAAAAACGATATAAATGACAACATTGTGGCTGCAATAACTTTAAATAGCACTGGAGGGTACATATACAAACCCCAACTTGCAGTAACAACATCAGACTTTCTAGGATTTCCTATCTCAATTTGCTTTCTTGATATTAAAGAGAACAAAGCGAGATGGAAAACGAAATCCGGTGTAATGAGCACGCGTTTCGAAAACCTCTTCCTGCTTTGCAAGGAAAGCATAAAACATGTTTTTTCAATTTCGCGAACTAAAACGTGCTTATTGCTTCGTTTTCATCGAAAAAGCAGGTGAAAAAAACCATGGTAAAATTTTTTATAAAAAGAGATAAAATGATACTAGAATGAGCCTGTGAAAGTCTGTTGAAGACCAACTGTGCAAGCAAGGGATAGGGCTTCATGCTGTTTGCGCCATATGTGAACCCGGCCATCAGGCAGCAGGAAATGGGACTCATCACTCCAGAGAACCTTCTTCCATCTGTGGAGGGTCCATTGACGACGTTCCTTGGCCCATGCGAGGTGTTGTTTGCGATGACTGGGCGTCATCATTGGTACCCTCGTAGGTATCAGACTGTGGAACCTCAGGCGAAGTAAGGCACGGTGAATGTGGAAATAAGTCGAACTCCACCGCTGTTGTACTGGTGAGTGAACTAGGTGACTGCTGCCCGTTGTTGCAGAGATGCCAGTCATGAAACTGCACGCACACCTCTAGGATCAACCAAGGGTGGCTGACTAATGTGAGTCCTTCTGCTGGATGTCTGTACATGGTTAATCCAGTCCTGGTACACCCTTGATACAGTAGTACAGGAGCAGCCGAAAGTGCGTCTGTTTCCGAAATACTGGCACCTGCCCTCCGGGCCAAAATTATCTGGCCGCTGTCAAATTAGCTTAAGTCGCCGCCACGTTTTCCCAGTGGCGGATTTCTATTAGGCGCACTAGGCGTTCGCCTAGGGCCCTAGAGCTTGAGGGGGCCCCGAAAACGTATAATTGGATTGCCAGTATTTTTTTGGTTTTCACAGACTGAAAAAAAAAAAAATGCAGACCTTAATTTTCCGATGAAAATAATAAGAAAAAATGCTATCAAGAAACTCTTCACATTCTCGCAGTTATAACGAAGTGAATTTCTCCGTCATTTTTATCCGCGCCGGGGTTCGAACCCGGGTCCACTCATTCCGGAATAAGTTGCTCCACCAATTAAGCTACGCGGACATTTGTTCTGACTACTATCTGCCTTTATGTCGTGTGCGTCCTGCTGGCAGGTACGTCACATCTCCTGGTACGTTACATCATCCATCATCCTTATTATTTTTTTTTTTTTTTCGAAGTGCTGGAGAAAGGATTCTCTGATTTTTCCTGTCTCGCGGTGTGGAAATAACATCACACCATTGCGAGATTTCGAACGGCCGGGTCATCCGGATAGTTCGGGCGCCATTATAACGAAGTGAATTTCTCCGTCATTTTTATCCGCGCCGGGGTTCGAACCCGGGGTCCACTCATTCCGGAATAAGTTGCTCTACCAATTAAGCTACGCGGACATTTGTTCTGACTACTATCTGCCTTTATGTCGTGTGCGTCCTGCTGGCAGGTACGTCACATCTCCTGGTACGTTACACAGTAACTGATGAAATTTTTACTGTCCACCTGTCTTGGTCCATAGCATTCGTCCATGCCAAAACTCCTCCACGAAAAGTCATCCATGCTTTTCAAGTGAAGCACTGCGCATAAATTGCATTTTACCCGTATTTCCTAATGTGGAGGAGTTTTTCGGTTGCCAATGTCTTCAAGTATTTCATTTTTGCTTGATACCATGCTCGTTTCGTACTAATTTGCTCAAAATGTAAAAAACAAGATCATTTTCCAAAGCTGAAGCAATAAAAAAAAAGCACGTTTTATAACAGAAATCCATTCCAATTTTACGAAAATTTATGACAATTTACACGCGATCTATGGAATTTCATTTTCAGCGCCCCTAGCGATAAATTTGCCAAGAAACTTGCAACTGGAAAGGTGATAAAATCAGTTTTGCCTAACGTGCCAAACTCAAAAAGAACGTTTGCTGTAACTGAAATAAACTCTTCGTAGCGCAAAGCTAAAATTTACGAAATTTCCACTTTGAGAACTCATAGCGGAAAATTTTTGAACTAGTAGTGGAATTTAAAACGGGAAAATTTTAATGAATTTTTACCTCCAATCATTCGCAAAAATAATTTTTGAAAAATCTGTGAAAATCAAAGTTTTTGGCCTTGAGCAGGAAATTAACGAAGTAATTAGAAAATTTAAATATTTGAGAAGGAACAGTCAAGACTAATCTGAGAGGCACAAAAATAATATTTTCCTTTAAGTTGAATAGTCTCTTCACAATAGAACTTTATTTTTTTGAATTTTCGACTTGACAGCCCTTACTGGTATTTAAAGTTACGAACTTCTTTAGGTTTCCTATAAGCTGCAAAAATAATTTTTGAAATATTTCTAAAAACAAAAAGTTCGATGTGCACGGGCAGACAGAGGGATTACACTAGCACAGTTTCTTACAAAAGTTTTAATAATAGGAAGATAGAATGGAATTTTAAAAAGCGTAAAAACATTTTTTCTCGACTTTACTTTTTTTTTTTTTTTTTTTTGCTTATCTGACGAATGAAAATTTCTAAGGCGATAAGAAGGGGAGGGGGCCCCCTGAATCTTTTAGCGCCTAGGGCCCCAAATGATTTAAAGTCGCCTCTGAGTTTCCCCATTACTGGAAAACGTTTACTGATTACGTACAGATGACAGGTGTGCGCGATTTATAATAACCGCACGTGACGTTGTCACGTGGTAGTTCGTCATCGCTCCGAAAATGTAAAATGGAGGGTGCTCTTAATGCAAAATGAACTCAGTGCATATAACCACCCTTTACAATTTGATCAAGTGACAATAGCTTGACTGCTACTTCTTATATTTTCATAAAGGCTGTAAGACCTCAAAAAATGACATTTCCTGTGTCACATTTCCCATTTTGGATTCTAAAACCTCTAGTTATCCAACGCCTTCAGCAGCCACTGTTCCCCGCAGGGACTGCTTGTGGTGTGGGCTTTTTTTATTTATCAGTTTTAGCACGTCTTTTGTAAAAAAAAAAGATGGTGCTTATGTTATCGGTTTGTCCGTCCGTCTGTGTCTCTGAAACTATTACTTGAAATATGTGAATGACGATCCTTTCAATTCCGCCGTTAGAGGTCGTAAATGCAGATGATATCGAATTCAAAATACATTTTATTCCATATATTTGCTTGTAAACATCCGATTGAAAAAAATATTTTAGCTTTCGATTCCATTTAGGTCGAACAGTATTTTAGGTATGGTCACCTTTTCAAGTTACGTATTGATTTTCCTTTGGGGGCGTAAAAGTAAATTGCGTTTTTCCCGATATCTCTACTACTAAAACTCCGATTTGAAAAAAAATAATTCTTCAGCGAATACAGCTCCTGACGGAAAATCTTTTGCATATAATTTCTAATTTTTGGTGAAGAATGGTTTGGCCACCTGGGGGCATAAGTGTTAATTTCTGTTTCTGATGTATTTGCAGCAAAATCTGAGCTCCTGAAAATTCGACTGAAAAAATTCTTTCCTGGACCGATATCACTCACATCGAAAAAACCTTTGAGAATACTTTCTTCTTAAAACAATGCATGTTTTCCCCGCAAGGGTGCGTAGAAGCTTATCTTGTATTTGTAGATATGTCTGCTTCCAAGAGTCCGATTTAAAAAAAATATTTCTTTGTTGGAGAGCGTTTCCGCTGCGAAATGTTTCTTATATAATTTAAAATTTTTCTTAACGCACAAGTGTACCAGAGAGCGTAAGTTCATGATTCCGTTTACAGCAATATCTGCTGGATTAAAAGCCCTATTGAAAATCTTCTTTCTTCGGTCAAATAGTACTGTTTTCCATACCGGTTCCATTGAAGCTTTGATAAGTTTAATTCGCTCGGAACGGATTCAAAATACGTGCTCATTACACCCGAAAATTCGGTGTCATCTTTCTTGTTGTTTACTTTGTAGCATACGGGGGCGGCCCCGGTGGCGCAGTGGTGTAAGCGATGGCCTCTTATCATTCGTCCAAAAGAGGTTCGGGTTCGAATCCCGTGAGGCATGGATATTGTGTTTGTCTTACGGCACTGGCTCTCTCCTTTCCCTGGAACCAGTGACCCTAAATTAGAGACGTGCGACTGCTTATAGCCCATTGAGTTGCTCACGGTTGTCGTTAAACCTCAAAAAAAAAAGAAGCATACGGAAGCAGCCAAAACCTCTGAAAGTTCAATGAATGAGGCAAGAAAATAAATGTTAGAAATAATATTTGGCAATGAATTAAAAGATGTATATAACGTGAACAAATCTGTTTTGTTTTATAGGAAGGATGGCACCCGAATAATTTATTTCAAACGAAAATGAGAAATGTTTCAAAATTATGAAAATTGAATATCAACAATTCACTGTGATTAAATAAATGCCGATAGCACTGATAAACGAAGTGTTGATGTTATAGGAAAATATAAAAAACCACGTTGTTTTAAGAATTTTCGCTATGAACTTTACTTAATCACTGTGTTTCCAATTCCTACGTTTCAGAATTAGATATCTCAATCGTTTGTTTTATTTCTTCTTTATACTCTCATTCGATTAATTTTACGATGGTGTTTGTGTGTCAGTCTGTCTGTCTGTGTGCTTTGTTGCCGCCCTAACGCAAGAACTCTTCCATCAGTGAAGATGAAATTTAATGTTTAGGAGTGGCGATACTCTGGTAAGTAAGAAATAGCGGAAGTTACAAGTATAGGAAACCTTTGTTAAGGAAGAAAAGTCAGAACTTTTATAAGGATGACTACTGAAGCACGGGGCCGGATTAAGGAGGGTCTACAGGGGCCCACCATGACCAAGGGCCCAGGAGACATGCCTGGACAAATAATAGGTAGATAGAGAGAAAGAAAGATTTATAAAATAGTTTATTTTGTTTCGTTTGATTTCCATTTATTCAGAAACAGAGGCTAGAAGGCAAACAGATTTCAAGGCAGTTATCGCTGCCTTGAAATCTGTCCAAAGGTGAAGGTTTCATGTTACTGTGTACAGCGGGGTCGACGAGAGAGTTTCATTTGCTTCACGTAATCCACCCACACCTCCCAATTTGCACTTGGAACCGTTAATAGTCGAAGTTCCCTGTGACTTCACATAGTATGACCAAAAAGATGCACTAAGAAAATTATGTAATGCTAAATCATTAGAAAATCCCAGACAAAATCTAGGAATCTTACGTATTTAATTCATGTTCTTATGAGAACAGTGAAAAATAAGGTATGAAAACTCTGCAGCTAATTTATTAGTTTGAAAAATGCGCTACGTAATAATTATCACAAGCATATTGCTACAGTTTTGTGTTTTAACGGACTTCATAATGATACCCCGTCATAATTCTTTGAGGGCCCACTCAGATGTCTTAGCCTAGAGGCCCACTAAAACCTTATTCCGGCCGTGCTGAAGCACAGTACTGACATTTAAAAGGTCCACACGGTTAGTTCATGGCATTGCTTTAATTTACTTTTAGCCGCCCCGGTGGCGCAGTCTAAGCGATGGCCTCTGATCATTCGTCCAAACGGGGTCCGGGTTCGAATAACGGTGAGGCATGGATGTTGTGTTTGTCTTACGGCACTGGCTCTCTCACTTCCCTGGAACCAGTGACCCAAAATTAGGGACGGGCGACTGCTTATAGCCCATTGAGTTGCTCACGGTGGTCATTAAACCTCCAATAAAAAAAAAAAAAAAAAAAAAATTACTTTTATGCTACATGCAATGTGGAATCTGCTGTCGCATGTCATCAGATTCCATCCCACTCACAGTTCAACCTACAGATCTCGAATAGAGAAATCTTTAGCGTGTCTCGTAAAACCATCTTTTACAACGCCATTTTTATTCCTATGGAAAACAGTCTTGTGATTGCCTCTTAAACTAACTGAATGAGGAAAAAGAAATTTTTAAGCGAAAAATAGGCTACCATATTAAATACCGAATTAAAGAGCAAATTGTTCATTACGTTTTAGGCAAATCGACAAGAAATAACATCGCAATCTCTGAGCTGAGTTGTAGTGTAATATTAAGTGATATTACTTTCAAAATGCGCGTGTGTATGGCTTTTAGACAGCTTCCATTTAAGCTGGTAAATCAATACCTGTTTGAGCTCACACTTCGAGTTCGGGCGAAATCATGCTTTCAAAACTCAGAATAGCAAATTTATCCTCCAATCTACGGCGTTTTTTCTATATATATAAAAGGAAAATGAAAACGAAGAAGAAATTTTAAAAATTGATATTTGATGGGCCTTCCAGCATCGCAGGGCTCCGCACCTGGGCTCATTGATCATATGTAGAGGATTTTAGGATGGGAGTGTCTGACCCCAGGTCTTAAACAACCCTTAGAAATAGGAAGCTAGGAGTATAACGAAGTAAATTTCTCCGTCATTTCTGTCCACGCCAGGATTCGAACCCGGGTCCCCTCATTCCGGAATAAGTCGCTCTACCAATTGAGCTACGCGGACGTTTTATTCTGATTCCTATCTGCCTTTATGTCGTGTGCGTCCTGCTGGCAGGTACGTCACATCTCCTAGTACGTTACAGGAGATTTAGGCTAGAGTGCCCGATAGGAAAGTGACATGGAAGCGAAGTAGAAAGGGGGAGGAAGACGCCCTTATTTATTACCGTTGGGCCAGTACCTGGGGTCCGACGGCTTAACGTGCCCATCCGACGTACGGCGGATATTTAGTGGATCGAGCGTTCGTGACCTGCCTGGGATCGAACCTGAGGTCCCTCTCCGTGGCAGTCACGAACGTTGCCCACTAGGCAACCCGCGGCCCATCGCACCTGGGCTCTGTGGGCTTCCCTGTAAATCCGCCCCCTGACAATAATCTGTAAAAAAAAGAAAGCAAAATTAATCATTTCTAAAGTTCTCGTTCTAAGGCTATTTTTGGAGTAGGAAAACAGCATGGAGAATGTTCAAAATATTAAGTTTCTTCTTTTGTAAAGGTACAGACCTATCAATTTTATCTGCTCCCATTAAACCAAGTCAGTTTTTTATTATTAGTGTGTGAAAATCAAACCGGCCACCCCTGTGGCGCAGTGGTCTAAGCGATGGCTTATGGTCATTCGTCTGGGAGGGGTCTGGGTTCTAGTCCCGTGAGGCATGGATGTTGTGTTTGTCGTACGGCACTGGCTCTCTCCCTTCCCTGTAACCAGTGGCATTAAATTAGGGACGGGCGACTTCTTATAGCCCATTGAGTTGTTCACGGTGGTCGTTAAATTTTCAATAAAAAAAAAAAAAATCAAACCGACGTCTCCATATTATATTTATCGAAAATTATTAACCAAGTATATAACTAAATAAATGAATTAATTAATTTAACAGAGAGGAAAAAAATCCATTATGAAAGCTCATTTCGTAGAATTCGCCAAGATGTAGCTTCCAAACGAGCAAGCTCTTTCTGAGAGTTTAAAAGCTCTTCAGTAGGAGAATTCGATCTCTTATTCTTCCTTAAACATTGTCATTTCATGCTGAGTGTGGAATCTGAAACTGGATTCACGCGGAGTAGAATAATAATAAAAAAAAGATTCCCGTCTCCTCTCATCCACGTTTGCCATAGTCAAATGACTAACTCGCCTTGTTGAACAGATTTTCGCTGATTCTTTGATTCTTTCCAAACAGTGGGTTTGAGCTGACTTGTTTAGTGGAACAAGCATCGCGGAATGTAACCAGCTATTTGAACAACTTCGGAACTTCAAAAGAAGCCTTTCTGCGAGTGAGGGGTGTGAGGAACGGTCTTCTGGACAAGCCATTGTGGTGCAAACTTCAAGTCCTTCCCATTCACTCCGCATTCTAACGAACAATAAACATCGAGTTTGTATGTAGATCCATTCGAGTGCTTTTCACAGTGGCGACAACTATTCATTCACACTGCACTGCTGCTCCCGAGCGAACGAACCAGCAGGCGATGTTCACTTCCGCTAGCCTAGTCCCCCGGTTCTTTTTTTTTTTTCCTTTTTTTTTTTTTTTCTTCCCTTTTCTTTTCTTCTTTATTTTCGTTTTTAAAAAGGAGATGTTTCAGCTGAGGGTGGGGACAAGATTTTGTGAGGACGCGGAGGGAAATTACACGCTGTACTTATTTATGTACACAAAAAGTAAAAGGAATAAAAACAGCTGTATAAATGATTTCTCTAGTGCTGCCCACTTCATGACATTTAAATCACCAGACGATGTTAACTTAAACGTACCCTTCAAACAAAAATCCACGTTTTTCACCCAATCTCCTTCAGATTTTTATTTCATGGTTCTTGACGATAAATGAAGATAATTATATCAAAAACACATCAAATTTTAAATTTTGGGGTGGAGGAGGCAAGGACATCAAAAATTAAAAATAAGTTATAGCATTTTTAGTTTTAGACAGGCCTTACTTCACTATAAATTGAGCTAGAAGAAAGCTTTTTTCACTAAAACGATTCAACATACATGATAAATATCGCATAGCAACATTAATGTTCTATCTTAAACAACTCAGAGATATTTTTATGCATATTATAAATTTGGAGTTCATTTTTTCAATTAATTCGGTGGTTCAGTTTCTTGTAATTATGATTGAAGAATTTTACTATACAACATAGCCGCATGTCTAAACTTTATTTTGGAACCTGAATGAAGTCATATGGACTGTTTTAGAAGTGTACTTTTTCTTTGTTGAAATGTTGAAAACCGTCGAAAAAAACACAAATGGGAGAAAATCGGTATTAAAATTTGCATTTGATATAGGAAATATAAATCCTGCTTGTCTGCTCCTAATATGCTCCAGCAGCATACACGGTCGTATCAGAATAATACGACTACCCCCGGAATCACAGTGTACTCGCCCAGGCGCGTCACAGAGTGCACGTGACGAGGTCGACCACACGGAGATATAAGCGGCCGATCAGGACAGATGAGCCATAATGCGTTACGTGAGCACAATGGGCAGAGGGAGTGATTTGACGGACGTTCAAAAAGGAATAATCATCGGCTACCGCGCCAAGGGTGGAAGCATCTCAGAAACAGCAGACTTCGTAGGCTGTTCGCGAGGTGCTGTGCTAAGGGTGTATTAAGAATGGACCGCTGGCACACCGAGTACCTCCTGACGTCATAACTGGGAAGCCCCAAAGGCCATCGACCCCAGAGGGAAACGTCGTCTCCGTGGACTGGTAAAGGGCAATCGACGCGCAAAAGTGCAGCAATTGACCACGCAAATGAACGCTGGGGCACACAGGTGCGTATCCCCGATAACAGGAGAACGAACCGTATTACGCATGGGTCTCCAGAGTCGACGCTGCGTCAAGGCGCATATGTTGACCACCCGGGTCCATCGGCAACGACGCATGCAGTTCGCATGGGACTACCGTCATTGGACAGTAGAAGAGTGGAAAAGGGTTGCCTTCTCCGACGAATCAAGGTTTTTTCTCCACAGAGGTGACGGGCGGTGGTGGACAGGGCGTCAAACGCACGAGAACCGACACCCGGACGCCTTTGTCGGTCCAATACAGGCCGGCGGTGGCAGTGTGCATGTCTGTGGAATGTTTTCTTGGTATGACCTGGGACCGTTGGTGCCACTGGATAAGTCCCTGAACACCAATGGCTACCTGTCCATCCTCGCTGACAACATGCATCCCTTCATGTTGGACGCTTACCCTGGTGGTGATGGTGTCTACCAAAAGGACAATACGCCGTGCCACGTCGCTAAAGTGGTGCGTGTGGGGTTCCAGGAACACGACAGCGATGTCTCCGTTTTCCCTTGGCCGGCGAAATCTCCCGACCTCAATCCCATAGAGCACTTGTGGGACTGTTTGGATCGACAGGTTCGACGTGCCGACCCACAACCACATCATCTCGAGGACCTCCGTGCTCTGTTGCAGTCGGAATGGGCTCGTGTGCCCCGGGCAAGCTTCCAGGGCCTCATTACGTCCATGCCACGCTGTCTCGCCGCTGTAATCCGGGCCGAGGGTGGTTATTCCCATTATTAGGTAGGTGATCATATTATTCTGATACGACTGTGTAGGAGGGGCCTTTTGCTTGCCTGTTCTTTTCTTGCTTAATTTTTCTTCTTCCTCTAAGGTACCTCCTACGCTATTTTTGTTCAGAAAGGCACTGTTTCATAGCCCTCTCTTTTCGGGTATTTTCTGCTTTACACGCACCTGACTCTGTGTACTTTCTTGGAGTAATGTCCATCTGATTCAAGATGTCCAACTCAATACTGTTGTCACTTCGGAGTAAGTCGCTCTCCCAACTGAGCTGCGCGGACGTATGCTCTCGCTGCTATCTGCCTTTATCTCACGTGCGTCCTGCGGTTCAGGCACGTCACATCTCCCCCCCCCCCCCGAAAGAGGGCCGGGGGAATGGCCCACGGGTGGGCCGTGTGCATGTGTCGCTGTTGGCAGTCATTGGAGAAATCCCAGTCAATTTGGTGTGTGGAACGTAACATCACACACATTTATTTTTCGAAGCGCTGAAGAAGGGATTCTCTTATTTTTCCTGTCTCGCGGTGTGGAAAGAATATCACACCATTGCGAAAACTTGAACGGCCAGGCATTTCTTGAAGTTCGAGCGCCAATGTAACGAAGTAAATTTTGAAATCGGGTCCCCTCACTCCGGCGTAAGTTGCTCTCCCAGCTGAGTTTCGCGGACGTGTGCTGTCGCTGCTATCTGCCTTTATCTCATGTGCATCCTGCGGTGCAGAAACGTCACAGTTGTGTTTCTCTTCTAGGTGTCCGGTGACTTTTGTCATTATATAGCGTATATTTTTACCCTAGAATTATTTTGTCTAGTAAAAATCATTTAATCAAATTTGTACGCTCTCTCTCTCTGTATTGAACTGAAATAAAGATTAAATTTTAGTCATTTTCAACTCTCAATGAAGGACCTTAAAGGTATAATTTAATGTGATATAAAATGGCAGATCCAATAAAAGAAGTGGTTTGTCTAGAATCGGGCAGTTATTCAAATGGCAAACTAGATAACAGAGAATAAAATTATGTTTATTCGGCACGGCATTTATCACGAAGACAAGTGAAAAACAGGAGGACGAAAATTTATTGTTGACATAACACTCGGTAATCTTTTTTTTTTTTTTTTTATTTGACTTGTCTCAGAACTAATTCTACGCAAAACAAAAAAAAAAAAAAAAAAAAAAAAAAAGATGTGAAGCGAATCGGTAAAGCGCGTTACCGACTCCTGTGTGTCACAAGCAATTTATGACTACGCTCCGTTACAGTTCGCAACAATTCGTATAAGTTATGGATCAAGGCGAAGCACTCGGTGCGGCAGAATTCAACAAAGCCATGCACTCAGAAAGATCTATTGCTAGGCAGCTGCACAGTTGTCATTACACATTAGTGAACTATGTTATTCCGCATGAACATGTGAGAAACAAAATACTAAGCATAGCCCATCGGCAATGGCGCCTCGGTAGGAAACACTGTGTGATAAATGAGAAACTTAGCTTTGATAGCTGACGAAGCGGTTGCGGAACTGGATATCAGTACAACAAAATCTTTCGTTCTTTAAAATATTCAAATCATGCGACCGCACACGTAACAAGACAAGGCTATCCCGTCCTAGTTTCAAGAAGAAAACCTTAATACGCACAATTGACGTGGATTAAGAACATCAAGCAGAAGTCATCGCTCTTTCCACGTTTATAAATGAGTCACGGAAATATTCTTATCGGCTACCACCGGGAATCGAACCCAAGGTCTCCCTGTTACACGCCGGACAGGCTACCACTGCACCACAGCTGCCTTGAATTCTCCAGACTTGAATTCGAGGCCACTGTCGTGCAGTGGTAGCATGTCCGGCACGTAACTGGAAGACCCTGGGTTCGATTCCCGGTGGTGGCCGATGCGAACTTTTCCGTGACTCACTTATAAACGTGGAAAGAGTGATGACTTCTGTTTGATGTTCCTAATCCACGTCAATTGTGTGTATTAATTATTCATTCGCCTCCCAGTTATTTGTTCAGTTGCTGCTTACCATCTTTGGTGAATCTCCAGCATTGTGCGGGGCTCCAAGAAGCAACCTGCCATGTGGTTTGGCAGTTAGTCGTTTGTGAGTCTGGATAATTCGAGGCCGCTGTGGTGCAGTGGTGGCATGTCCGGCGCGTAACTGGAAGACCTGCTGCCCCGGTGGCGCAGTGGTCTAAGCGATGGCCTCTGATCATTCGTCCGAAAGGGGTCCGGGTTCGAATCCCGGTGAAGCATGGATGTTGTGTTTGTCTTACGGCACTGGCTCTCTCCCTTCCCTGGAACCAGTGACCCTAAATTAGGGACTGGCGACTGCTTATAGCCCATTGAGTTGCTCATGGTGGTCGTTAAACCTCCAATAAAAAAAAAAAAAAAAAAGAAAACTGGAAGACCCTGGGTTCGATTGCCGGTGGCGGCCGATGAGAATTTTTCCGTGACTCTCTTATAAACGTGGAAAGAGCTTCGACTTCTGCTTGATGAAGAAAACCTTTCTGTACAAACATTATTTCTTGAGGTGGACTAAGGAGTTAATATATTCGGCTGTCAATTGAAATTACACCACCAAGAAGAGCGACTCGAATCGGACAGAGGTCTAAGTGGCGCAGTGGTCTAAGCGATGGCCTCTGATCATTCGTCCGTGATGGGTCCGGGTTCGAATCCCGGTGAGGCATGGATGTTGTGTTTGTCTTACGGCACTGGCTCTCTCCTTTCCCTGGAACCAGTGACCCTAAATTAGGGACGGGCGACTGCTTATAGCCCATTGAGTTGCTCACGGTGGTCGTTAAACCTCCAATCAAAAAAAAAAAAAAAAATCGGACAGAAACTTGTATGAAGAGATAGTCCACGGTAGGCGATGCAAATGATTACAGCTAGCCAAAGGTCCGCCGTGTGCGACTTTCCCTTTGTCCTCTTTTCCCCTGTAACGTACCAGGAGATGTGACGTACCTGCCAGAAGGACGCACACGACATAAAGGCAGATAGGAATCAGAATCAATGTCTGCGTAGCTCAGTTGGTAGAGCGACTTGTTCCGGAATAAGCGGCCTCTTGTTCGAATCCCGGCGTAGACCAAAAATGACGGAGAAATTCACTTCGTTATAATGGCGCCCGAACTATCCGGATGACCCGACCGTTCACAATCTCGCAATGGTGTGATGTTATTTCCACACCGCGAGATAGGAAAAATAAGAGCAGCACTTCAAAAAAAAAAAAAAAATAAATAAATAAATAAGGGGGAGATGATGTAACGTACCAGGAGATGTGACGTACCTGCCTGAAGGACGCACACGACATAAAGGCAGATAGGAATCAGAATCAATGTCCGCGTAGCTCAACGGGTAGAGTGACTTATTCCGGAATGAGGGGATCCGGGTTCGAATCCTGGCGTGGACAGAAATGACGGAGAAATTCACTTCGTTATACCCCTCTCTAATTGCCGCAACATTGTCACGAATTCGTGTCTCTTATTCCTCCTTATAGCAAATATTTCTTAGCTCGTAATCAACCATGGGTTTCACAATTTTTCCTTCCCTCTCTACTTCACATTTCAATACAAAATGTCTCAAATATTTTTCCTTCAAAAATAAAGTTTATATTTCCCAAAAATGTTATAATTATTACACCAAACACACGAAGTTCAAATATTGGAGAAAAACATTGTCACTCGGATTAATAAGGAAGCCAATTAAACTTTTTTATTTCCATATTTATTCTTTTAGCTGCAAAAAGCCTGCTTGCTGTCGAGTACTAAGTATTCTAAATGAGGCAAGGCAAAAGTTGGAATAAAATAGAAATTTATCAGCCCGCTGGTTAATAAACGGATTTATTGAACTTTTAATACATTACAAATTAAACGTGCTAATAAAATTATGTGATATGATGAAAGAAAACTACATTTTCGTTATACATCATAGAATTTCGTAATCAATAAATTACGCCAAAATAATTGATAATTTTTTTAAACAGGAAAAGAAGAAAATAATGTAAAGATAGTTCAAATACAAGGAACTTTTCCGGCTTTAGATCTTGCAAATTCTTTGACTGTTTCTGTGTAGTCCAATCTTTTAGCAATTGATGTTCAATTGAAATCAATGCCAGTCCACTGAAACCGCTTTGTGACATAGTTAAGTGCAAGTATGTCTTGATAAGCTTACGTTTGGAGAAACTTCTCTTCCCACTAGCTACAGTTACAGGTAGCGTCAGTAGGATACGGAGTGTCACACTTACATTTGGAGCAAAATTGTGTTGGTTAATGAATTTTAAAGTTTCTATCGGACCAATACCAGGCGCCACTAAAGTCGAGAGCACTTACAGTTCATCTTTTAACTCATCAGAACTTACGTCTTTCGAATCTTTGTCCTATAAAACATTGGAAAGGTTACAACATTTTTCACTGAGCAGATCAATGGCCATGTCTTGGAGCTTCCTTACAATATAAAGAAAATCAAAGGTATCACAGCGAGATTTCAGTTGTATGAATCTTTCTTCCAAAGATGTAATTATAATGTCTAAAAGGTGGAAGTAAAATTCAACTTTATAACGCATCGTTAGATCTTCAATTGGCTCATCATCTCCTTCATAAGTGAACTGCTTGCTCCCTCCTCCCCTTTCATTTCGCCCGTTCTGTGGACAAGCGCATGATCCTATTGCTTCTGTTCATGTAAGCAACACTAAAAGGATAAACAACCCAATTATTTTCTTTCTGCATATTTTTAATATTGAATGAAAGAAGTCCTTTACAAATAGGATAGGTTGTTTTCTTCTTTTTTTACGCTTCTCCGCTGCTAAAAAAAAAAAAAGAAAAAGAAAGAAAGAGAGGTAATTTTGCCGCACCCATCAGAGCGCCGCCCTGTGCGGTGGCACACTTCGCACATGCCTTACGCCGGCCCTTATTACAGCCGCAGTGCGAGCCACCTTCTCTCAATTAATCCGACCAAATGAGCTCGATGAGGTTGGGTATTATCGTTCATAAGAACAAAATCTGAACTGAAGGATCCGCTGGATAACCTGAAATGTCGGTTCAGGGTCTCGTCCCTGTACCTCAACAGGGCCGGATTAAGGTGGGGGCTACAGCCTTGGGGCCCATCATGACCAAGGGCCCAGGAGGCATGCCTAGGCAAATAATTGATAGGTAGCTAGAGAGAGAGAGAGAGAGATTTATAAAATAGTTTTAGTTTTGTCTCGTATGATTTCCACTTGGTCAGAAACAGGCTTGAAGACAAATAGATTTCAATGCGGTGACTCACCAAAGGTAAAGTTTTCATGTAGCTGCGTACAGCGGGGTCGGAGTGACAGTTTCAGCTTTTTCACTACCATCCACCCACACCTCCCAATTTGCACTTCGAACCGTTAATGGTCGAAGTCCCCTGTGGCTTCACATTGTGTAGCAAAAAAGATGCACTAAGAAAGGTATACAATGCTAAATCATTAGAATATTCCAGACAAAATTTAGGAATTTTAAGCTTTTAACTCATGTTCTTGTGAGAACAGTAGAAAATATAATGATTTTTTATGAAAACTCTGCAGGGAATTTATTAGTTTGAACAATGAACAACGTATTAGTTATCATCACCATATTGATATCGTCTCGTGTTTTAATGGTCTTCATAATGATTCTCCGTCATAAGTTCTTTACGGATCTTATGAGAACAATGAAAAATACAGAGACTTATTATGAAAACTTTGCAGATAATTTAGTAGTTATAGTTTCGTGTTTTAACGGACTTTATAATGATTCCCGGTTATAAGTTCTTTGGGGGCCCCCACTCATATGTCTCAGCCATGAGGATCACTCAAATGTTATTGCGTAGGGGCCCACTGAGGCCTTAATCTGGCACTGCATCAGGGCAGTAACAGATCGACTCTGAAAGATATATATGCAGGTCTATCTACTAGTTTGTCATGATTCCTATCCGGACCATCACGCTACCGCTACCAGAGTATTCCCTTTCTCTGATATTAGGGAGATTGTTCAGGGTCCCAGGTTCTCTCCAGGTAAGAATGTATACGTCACGAATCAGTACTTAAGCTGAATTGTAGTTCATATGCGAAAAAAAAAAAAAAAAAAACAACATTAACCCACTGCACTGGACTTCAACTGTGATGTTGGCAAGTCCACGCTTAACGAACTTGCCAGCGGTGGATGTTAGAGGGACATAAATAACTGGTCTCATTGAATAAAGGCATTGCTGATGAAGCCTTCTGTAAACAGTATGCTTTGTAACCCTCACTGCTGCAAGGTCCAAAGAGACAGCCGGAACCAAGAGATGTCTAACGGACATCTCTCGGTTCCGGCTGGCAGTCAGACTCATATAGCGATTGTGTGCTAACAGATGTGGCTCTGGGACGGCCTTGTCCTGGTCGACGACGAACACCTCCTTGTATGTATGTAGAAACTGTCCTCAGAGTATTGACAGGATATTTTATGGAACATTCGATGCTCTGGAAACTTCTATCTGGGACTGACCGTTTCCATCCTACCAATTGCTCTGTGCCTCGCTGAAAATCATCCATACGATATCTTTGTGACATAATAAGCTAAAAGAGCCACTGAGTGAAAATAAGAATTGCCTTGAACTGCTACAGGATGCGCGTAGGTATAGACTCAGGCGCCTTTTTAACACAATCGTAATTTGCATGTTCCGGCTTACCTGCTGCAAAAAAAAAAAAAAAAAAAATGCAGGGTAATCTTCCGCTTAAAGAAATTTGAATGTTCGCCAATTTTCATTGCATGATTGAGCGAAGGGCGGCCGAAGGCCGAGCGGAGCTCTCTTTACGAGACTCGAAACAATTATAGTTGTTCGGTCATAGGTACGAGATGACAATCCGATCACCGTGATTTTTTGCATGCGATTGGACATCCTCCATGGTCAGGTTTTGACGCCTTCCGATTCCCCAAATTTCATGTCATTAGGGAATAATCGTCCAAAAACTTGCATTTTTAGGGGTTTTTCCGAGTTTTGAAAAGGGGTCGTTTGTTATGTATCTACTCCAAAGATCTTCAGCCGATCGCGGTGACACTTGCCACAGAGAAAGGGAAGGGCATGGCGAGTGACATGGGGTTAGTATCATGCTGATTGGTCGAGTCGTATAAAAAAGAATGACCATTAAAAAAACTGACCAAATTTAATAATAATTGAAAAAATCCGCTCTCTATACGAGCAATTAGTTGTTCGGGCATAGCTACGACATGATACATCCGATCACCGTGATTTTTGGCATGCGATTGGACATCGTATATGGTCAGGTTTTGAAGCCTTCCTATTCGCGAAATTCCGCGTCATTGAGGAATTTCAATTAAAACCAGATGACCTTTTACTCGAACCATTTCACGAAAGTCGACTCACTAACATTAATTTAAAAAAAAATCGTTTGAATTGAAAAACGAAGAAACGGAAAGACACCGTCTGTTAGCTCAACACTTGCTTAATCTATGATAATAAAAGGAAGTTTGTGTGTGTGTGTGTGTGTGTGTGTGTGTGTGTGTGTCTGTCTTTTGCGATACAAAATGAAAAACGTGGTTCCCGATCTGAGTGTGTCTTTCTGCTTTTTTTACATGCTACCGATCACAACCAACGTGAAGGCGTGAAGGAAAGTAGTTCATGATAAATTTCAGTCATTTCTTTTTTAGAATGTTTCGTACTTTTATTCTGGAAGTCATAAATTTTACGCGTTCTTTTTTTAGAATTTGTTATAACAGACGCCTTAAAGAGGTTAGATTTTTCAATAGCTTCGCTCAAAATTTGCCAACTGTACCTGAGTTATCGGTTACTGTTGGCGGTTCGTCCTAGTTTTACATATATCGACTGCTATATGCGTTTTTGCATATTATCCTTTAAATTTGGGCCCCAATGCATTGTGTTTAACCTGTGGCACCGAGTGGTCACCTTCGTTTGAGTTGGCCCGGGTTCGAGTACCGTGTTTCGGTCTTTCCATAAACTTTATTGCATGCTATCATGATAGCACTGTCCTGACTAATCTGAAACTTTGATTTAGAATGTCGGTGTT
This sequence comes from Macrothele yani, assembly GCA_039090855.1. Taxonomy (NCBI): domain Eukaryota; kingdom Metazoa; phylum Arthropoda; class Arachnida; order Araneae; family Macrothelidae; genus Macrothele; species Macrothele yani. The sequence continues at coordinate 38,242,036 of CM077016.1, forward strand.
GCATAATTAAGACCCGGGAACTGAGAACGAAAATGCAGGCAAGAAGACTTTTCACTTACAGCCTCCTGCGTAGAAGGTAAGAGAAAACAAACCTGTCCTAGCTCAAAAACTATGGAGAAAAGTCTACGGAAAGAGAAATGGCCTGTTGATAGGTTCCATGCGTCGTCGACTCTATCAGACAGATGGAAGAAAAGAACAGTTCCATCCACCTGACGGACACAATACTGTATAAGGAATTGTACGGAGATTTCTTACTTTTCATGAACAAAACAATGTCGGAAAGTTTTAGACCTGACCGATTTAACCCGAAAGGAAATTTTGACTCAGTGACCCGTGATTGTTTCCATCTCTGGTACCTGATGGAACATGCACTGGGAATAGTTCAAATTCACCTGTAAATCTATTTCCACCACTTGCGATCCAATAAACTACAGTGTAACTTGAATAATTCGAAGTTGAAGGGACCACAAAAATAATTCGAATTATCGACTAATTCGAATTAGACAAGTTTGAATATGGGGACATTCAAGTACTGTAAAAAAAACAACATATTTATTCATAACATACAAAAAAAGTACAGTACGGTAAATTTACAAATTTTTTGTAAAAAAAACCGTGAAATTTTGGCCTGCTTCTAAGAATTTATGTTATGGGTAAGTGTAAATTCCTCAAGTTTATCGAGTGAATGAAATAGAGTCACTTACATTCTGCTGTCCCTCAACAAACTTCCTTAACTGTTGGAAGTGAACCAAGGTCTCTACTGAATTTGGAAGGCGCTCTTCAGGAAATTCTGGCAGTTCCAGTTTTTCATCTGAAGATACATAGCAGGTCTTCTTATTTGTAACATCAGCCAAGACCTCATCATCTGTGAGCTCACTACAAACAGCTATATTGTCATCAACTCTCACAAAAGCCTCATACGGTACATCACGTTCTACGTCTTCCCAGTACTCTACTCCAAAGTAGGTATGATCTCCTCGCCATCATTACCTTGATGTAGTTGAGACTCATCATCGGGGTGCTAGAAGCCAGCTTTTCCGAAGCAATTGGCTATAGTTTCAGGTTTAACTTGTTGCTTCATCCAGAAATCGGAACTTCATCCAGAACAGTACGTACCTATTTTAAAAGGTAAGTGTTGAAAATTCGAGATAACGAAACGGGGTTTTCTTCGAATTAGACGGGAAAAAAAGTTCGAATTAAAGGGTTTTTTGACATTATTTATATAGAAAATTCAAGGGACCAAATGAAAAATTCGAATTAACCAAGAATTATAATTAAAAGCATTCGAATTAGGCAAGTTACACTGTATATGTAACGTTAAGAAAAATCTATTTAGAACGACATAAACAGGAACTTACTGATTGTACTATGCATAATATTATCCAAGTAATGATACTATACATAATATGTGCCAAATAATGGTTACTTTTTTTGCATATTCTTATACATACAAGGGTATTTTTATCATCTACGACGATCATATTTTAGAAGTTTAAGTGTATATGTATTGTACGTGCAGTTCTTTGTGCTTTTACAAATCGTTAGGTTATCGACAGCATTGATGCGAATTATATCGTTCCCGTTAATTCGCATCAATGCTATCGATAAAAGTTATCGATAAGTTCCAAAAATATTTAATTATATCCCTGGTGCCGTTCCAATCTCAGTTTACAACAGTCTACATTAGACATTGCATAGGTTTTTCTTTTCCTTGAAGTTGTGGTTATTCTCTAAAACCACAAAATCGTGTCTCTCTGATTTAGTTGAAACCTGTTATAAAAAAATAGTTAACTTCCTGATTTCTTCTTCACAATAAGGTATATTTCCCATTTTATATCATCATCATCATCATCATTGTCAACCATTATCAATCCACTGCTGGACGAAGGTCTCCCCAAGTTTCCTCCACAACGGTCTGTCTTGTGCCAGTCTCCTCCATGTCACTCCCGCATACTTTCGAATTTCATCCACCCATCTTCCATGTGGTCTTCTTCTGGGTCTTTTCCTGTCCCTTGGAATCCAATCTAAAATTTCGGCTGTCCATCGATGGTCTGTTCTTCTGGCAGTATGTCCAGCCCATTGCCATTTCAGGGATTTAACTCTGATCATGATGTCTTCCACTCTTGTCATTTTTCGGATCCACGTGTTCCTCTTCTTATCTCTCCTGGTTACACCAAATATATAGGTAAGTGTCCAGGCGCGTACTGATAGCCTCCCACTACCTCCGCATTGCGGGTGGAAGATCTGTGTCATATTTTTTAAAACAGAGCAAGAGAAAAAAAATTCCTATGGGCAAAACATTGTGTTATTATGTTATTAAGTGCGTTTTATATATGTTCAAGGCTAAACAATTTAAGTATTTTTACTTTTTGTGTGTCATAATTTAATTCTTAATTTTTTTTATTTATTTGCTTTCTTATGCTTCGTATTTTCCTATAAATCGGATATGGTCATTGGACACTGTCACGAAGCATGTTATGTGTTTTGTGTGTGGGATTGTGACGCATTTCAAAGAAGCTGACCCTAGTTCCTTAAAAGAAACTTTAGCGTAAGTGTTTCATAGTACTTTGCGATGCAATAAAACTAGGACAATCATTTTAATTACAACGTAAACATTTGGGTTACACGTAATAAAATGAAATGATTTTGGTTTTACGAAAAAATAACTGTAGGTTTCGAAGAATTTGAATTATTAATACGCCCATAAAACCAAGTTAATAATACGGAATTTAAAAAATTCTGTAACTGAAAGTTAATAGATTTTCACAAAAGGGACTCAAAGTCATGGACACTGATAACCCGCAATCTTCGCAGTGAGGGGGGGGGGATTCACGGCTAAGAGGACTTCTAGCCTCAGCAGAAAGATTTTTTTAATTTTTTTTTTTTGCGGGGAACTTCATACCTAATTGGCTAAAGAAATAGCCACGAATTTTCGGCGGTAGTTTTGAATGAAATATTAAAAAGAAAAACAACTTTTGTTACTTTTTTTTTCAGTAAATAAGTAAAATCTTCAAGAAATCAGTTTCGCTTTAATTGATAAAAAGTTAGTAAAATCATGCAATGCATTGATTATGATACGCTTTCCACCATACCAGAAATCATTACTCAATTTATTACTCAAGTAATGAGGATAATGGCTGTGGAATAAATCTCGCTCCTGTGCCCTGACCTTTGACCCCATTTTGATGATATTCAACAGAACCGGTTCAGTATACCTCTGGAATAACATGAAAAAGTTTTGTCGCAATCGAAGCAGTTTTGCGTAAGTTATGACGCATAAGGGCGATGTAGGGATCCCTCTCCTATATCTTGACCTTTGGCCCCATTTCACCCATTTTCAATAGGGTTCGTCCCCAGGTTGTCCCCTACCACATACTAAAATTTCATCGAAATCGAACCTTTTTTACGCGAGTTATCGTGCGGACAGACAGATAGACGGACAAAGCTGGATAATATACGCTTCTTCAATGTACGGTTGGAAAGCGTAAAAAACCGGGTGACGAGAAGGGCGCTATTTCAGAGGACTTCAGTCCCTTTTTCACAACCATAGCAATAGTTCCTATACATGTTTAACAAGAGAATGTGAAAGAAATATCAGTTGGATAAATTAAATGTTTATATCAATGACGATAAGGCGTTATATATTTGACTTGCTTGCACAAACTACGTATCCCTCAGAATATAATGAGCTAAAAGGTGTTCTTCGCGGGAACGAAAAAAACAGGGACCTGTGTCATTTTTTTTACAACAGAGTCAAAAGAAATTATTTTTACTATGTGCAAAACATTGTAACGTCATGTATAACGTACAAGTTTGTCCGCGCCGGGCATTGAATCCGGGTCCCTTGAGCTACGCGGACATGTGCTCTTACTGCTATCTGCCTTTATCTCATGTGCGTCCTGCGATGCAGGCACGTCACATCTCCTCCCCCTCCCCCACGAAAGGGGGCCGGGGGCATGGCCCGCGGGTGAGCCGGGTGCATGTGTCGCTGCAGGCAAGTCATCCACTGAAGTACGTACATTGGAGAAATCCCAGTCAATTTGGTGCGTGGAACGTAATATCACACACATTTATTTTTCGAAGCACTGAAGAAGGGATTCTCATTTTTCCTGTCTCGCCGTGTGGAAAGAACATCACATCATTGCGAGAAACTTAACAGCCGGGTCATCCTGGAAGTTCGGGCGCCAATATAACGTACAAGTTTGTCCGCGCCAGGCATCGAAACCGGATCCCTTCACTCCGGAGTAAGTCGCTCTCCGAACTGAGCTACGCGGACATGTGCTCTTACTGCTATTTGCCTCTGTCTCATGTGCGTCCTGCTGGACACGCACGTCAGATATGTTAAGGCTCTACGAGACCCGCCATCTTGTATTGCTGCCTTCTCTTGTTAACCAACGGGAAAGCGTATTTCACAAATTGCTCGGGCAATTTTGCACATTTTGGAACACCGTTTGTGGCTAACGCAAGATATATGATAAATAAAGAGTTCCCTGGTTTTAGATTTTCATTTTGGACCCTTTAAGTATTTTTTATTAATTAATAAAACTATGGAAGACGCCTTGGTACGACTTTCGCTGCAGATAAAAAATGAAGGGAAAGGTCAATAAAAATTCTGAAACCAGGGAACTCTTTATTTATCATATATCTTGCGTTAGCCACAAACGGTGTTCCAAAATGTGCAAAATTGCCCGAGCAATCTGTGAAATACGCTTGCCCGTTGGTTAACAAAAGAAAGCAGCAATACAAGATGGCGGGTATCGTTGAGCCTTAAGTGCGTTTTTTATATTCAAGCGTAAATGATTTCAGTAATATTACTCTTTTTGTGACACAATTTTTAATTCTTACTTTTCAATTTGCTTATTTGTGTTCTTTATTTTCGTATAAATCGGAAAAAGTCATTAGACAGTGTCACATATCTGTCATATGATCAACTATGGCGTAAGTGTTTTGTAGTACTTCGCATTGGTATAAAACTAGGGCAATAAATTTAACTACAACGTCTACATTTGTGTTACACGCAATAAAGTGTAACAATTCTGTTTTTGTGAAAAATACCTATAGCTTTGAAAGATTTTAAATTACAGAACGCCCGTAAAACCTAGTGTAATATGGAATTTTAAAAAATCAGTAATTGAAAGCAAATACATTTTCGCAAACGGGCGTCGAAGATATTTTTTTGCGGGGGAGGGCCCGAGTTTTTCAGATACGCCACTGCTGAAAAATATACTTTGCGGGGTGTCCCCAAGTTTTTCCGGTACGCTACTGAATGTATTGCTGTACGAAGGTTGTACAGTGATATATTTTTTAAAGGAAAGGAACTTTTCCGTGTACAGCTTGGAAGAAAATTAAACGCAGATGTCAAGTTCTGCCATCTCTTTCCTTCACATGTTACAGTAACTACATTTTGTTACATATTACGGCTCTTATGGTATTTTAATTAAATAATGATTCCAAAACTCAAAAATTTTGTATTAAGAAAGGCACCGGAATGTCATTCCGGCGCTTTCCGCCCAAAAAACAAAAACAAAAATCTCTGGTTGTAATTAGTGCTGTTCACGGATTTCGGAATTCTGGATATCTGGATATTTTAGTAACCGAAAACCGGATGTTTAGCATTCGAATAGTTCGAACTCCGGTTAACCGGATTTCGAACTTCGGAAGTGCTGTTCACGGATTTCGGATTTCCGGATATTTTAGTATCCGAAAACCGGATTTTAGCATTCAAATAATTCAAACTCCAGATATCGAGATTATGAACTGCGGATATCCGGACTTCGGACTTCGGATATTCGGGTATTCGGATTTAGAGTACCGAATGTTCAGACATTTCAACAACATAAATCTATCTGGGCATGATGGACCGCATGCCTCAGGTTGTTGTTGGTTGTTGGTTAAGAAGACGCAAACAAAAATTTACAAAGTAACGAACAAAAGAAATGATGGCTGGTTATTATTGCTAAACCGGTTAAACCAGGTATCTCCCACTCACTCACTAGCACTTATGGTGTTTGTGGTTAATTCACTAAGCCACTGGCGCAGTAAAGAAAGAAAGAACAGATGGAAAGAGATATCCGGATTTCGAAATTAGGAATTCATGCGGCAATCCCGATTTCGGATTTATGATATTTCGGATATTTTGAAATCCGAAATCCAGATTTCAGAATATCCGGTTTTCGACAGCACTAGCCGGATATCCGAATTTTGAAATTCGGATTTCATGCGGCAATCCGGATTTATGATATTTCGGATATTTTGAAATCCGGTTTTGACAATATCCGGTTTTTGACAGCACTAGGTTTTCGGATAGCAAAATAATAGAAAGCTCGTAAAACAGCAGTTTAAATAATGAGATGAACGCATCTTCTTTTCAGGCATCATCTGAATATTACAGCGACGACGACCTTGTGGGTCATGCGTCAACATCTAATCGCATTTTTAGTTCGCCTGAAAAAGAGAAGGAGAAACCTTGCAGAGATAAGGAGGTGAAAAGCTTTAATGGCTGGGTTGAAAGTATTCACCGAACGAATTTGACAGCAAACAGCTTGCTTATTATACAAAATAAAATGACCGAAGAACATTTACTGAATATAAAAACCATAACCTCGAATGCCTCTGGGGAGAAAACTAATTTTGTTTGAGATGTGAGCGTAGTTTTGGAGCTTACTTTAACTTTTGCACTTTTCATGTTAACCACCCATCTGTTATAAAGCAATTGATTTCTTAGTGATGGAGTTCGTTGTAAAGGTTGAAATAAAGGAAGCTGATTGTTATTTTAGGAGTCATTAACACTCGCTCCCGCCCCCATGGATACATGGAATCAGAGGCTCACTTCCAAATTTCCCATTTCCTCACTCTTCTCCAATCACAAAAAGTATTTCTTTGCTAGGCGGGAGCTCACAGACGCAGGTGCAGATGCTTCACTGCACATCACACAATTGGTCTCCTATCAATATAAAGAGCCGCAACAGGGGCGGAGTTACATCACGATTCTCTACAAAGAGCAGGGGGAGCTATCTGATGAGGTTTTGGGGGTGGGTCAACCATGAAAGCTGATGATCGATTACAATGGAGGCGAATACCCTATCACACATACGGTGTTACCAGCATCAACTGCGGTGCTAAAGAAATGGAGATCTATCATTGGGGATTTGGGTATCGTAGAAAGGTCGATCTGCATTCGTCATTTGGGTGTGCCGGGATTTCTTCTCGACGTCTCACCAATAACTCTTCACACACCTTTAAAAAGCCCTGATGATTAGGGATCTCTGGTCCAGTTTTAAAGTGCGATGGTCTAACCAATAAAGACTCGTTTAAAAAATGGAAAAGTATAGGAAATCAATATATGCAATACTAGGTAGACAACATTAATGCACTTGATACTCATAACTGGAAAAAAAGTGAATGCTCGCATCTGGATATGTATAGATCTACTAAAGACAATATTTTCGAAATACATTTACTGAAAATGTAAATATCAACTCTGTAGACTTCTTCAGACAGATGAAATTATTATTAACGAAGTGAATTTCTCCGTCATTTTTATCCGCGCCGGGGTTCGAACCCGGGTCCACTCATTCCGGAATAAGTTGCTCTACCAATTAAGCTACGCGGACGTTTTATTCTGATTCCTATCTGCCTTTATGTCGTGTGCGTCCTTCTGGCAGGTACGTCACATCTCCTGGTACGTTACATCATCTCCCCCTAATTTTTTATTTATTTTTTTTTTTTATTCGAAGTGCTGGAGAAGGGATTCTCTTATTTTTCCTATCTCGCGGTGTGGAAATAACATCACACCATTGCGAGATTTTGAACGGTCGGGTCATCCGGATAGTTCGGGCGCCATTATAACGAAGTAAATTTCTCCGTCATTTTTATCCGCGCCAGGATTCGAACCCTGGCCCACTCATTCCGGAATAAGTTGCTCTACCAATTAAGCTACGCGGACATTGATTCTAATTGCTATCTGCCTTTATGTCGTGTGCGTCCTTCTGGCAGGTACGTCACATCATCTCCCCCTTATTTTTTTTTCGAAGTGCTGCTCTTATTTTTCCTATCTCGCGGTGTGGAAATAACATCACACCAACGCGAGATTTTGAACGGTCGGGTCATCCGGATAATTCGGGCGCCATTATAACGAAGTGAATTTCTTCGTCATTTTTATCCGCGCCGGGGTTCGAACCCGGGTCCACTCATTCCGGAATAAGTTGCTCTACCAATTAAGCTACGCGGACGTTTTATTCTGATTCCTATCTGCCTTTATGTCGTGTGCGTCCTTCTGGCAGGTACGTCACATCTCCTGGTACGTTACAGAAGTTTTGAAATTTAGCTTGAGACGAAATGCCGTATTTTTCCGTGTATAAGACGCCCCCATGTATAAGACGACCCATGGTTTTTCTAACCGAAAATTAAGATATCAATATTTTTATAACAAAAAAGGACACATTTGATTTTTTTTTTAGAAATTAGGTAATATCATTAAAGTACATTTAAAAATTCCGTAATATCACTAAGTCTGTGGTAATATATAAAAAAAAAAAAAGAAGTTTGGAAATTTATATTATTTAGAAATTAGGTAATATTTTTAAGATACAAACTATGAAAATTAATTATGCATCACTTTCTGCAGCACTATTCCCAAGTAGCACACTGACATTGGCCAACGGTTGGCCCAATGATATTTTTGCGTCGTCAGCGTTGGGCGAAGGTTGTGTTGTTCATCGAAGATTGGCCAACGGTTTTTCCAACCACACATGACCAACCATTTATCAACAAATGACCACTTAACGGTTGTCCGATGGTTGTCCAACAACACATGGCCAACCATGGTTGTCCAACAACACATGATCACATTGGAAAACTGTTTGCAACAGTTTTCCAATGTGGGTCCAACCGTTGAACCAACACATATCCAACTGTTGGCAGCCGAGTCGCCTCGTCGCTGGGCCGACCGTTGAAAGCCCACGGTTGGTCCAACATAATATTGCTACCTGGGTTAGTTCCAGACATATCACTTTCTTCAACCTCAACTGCATCACTGCTATCATGTGAGTCACTGTCTATATAAATTAGATCATCCTCAGTGCCATCCATGGCATTGATGATTTCACATTTCTTGAAGGACTTCACAACCACCTCTTGCTTGACTCCATTCCATGAGTTTAGGACCCAGTTGCAGACCTCAGTAATGGTTGGGTTTTTCACTCTCTCTGTCGGTGTCAAGTTATCACCTGCTTTTTGCATCCATTTATTCCATTCTTCCTTCATCAGGGCTTTGAAGGGCTTGTTGATGGAAACATCTTGAGGCTGTAGCTGACCTGTAAGTCCACCAGGAATAACTGCTTGTAAGTCGTAGTGCGGAGAGGGGATAAGGATAAGGCAGTTTCGTCGTGGTAACCGCAGAGTTCTCCCAACCGGTTACCTTCCGTGTACAAAACGACCCCCAATTTTTGGTCTAAAAATTTTGGAAAAAAATATCGTCTTATACACGAAAAAATACGGTAATTGTTTAATGTCTGTGTAAACGACTGTCCAGTCCCTTGCTCTTTAATGCCTCTGTAATCCATTTAAAAGAGACTATCATTTCCTACACTCATTGGTAGGTAGGCAAGGACGTAAACAAGAAAGGGTCCTAGTGGCCCGCGCCTCTCCCAAAAAATTTCACCTGTAGTATTTCTAGCACGTCTTTTGCAGAAGAAAGTACATACCATTTTGTCCGTCCGTCTGTAAGAGTCCGACTTGAAAAACTCCTTTTGCATTGGGAAGCTTGAAATGTCAGAACGACGATCCTTGCTTTCTGTTGTTTTGTTTTTTTCAGATGCATAACTTATCCGCTAGAAGGCATAAATGCAGATGCTATGGAATTTAAAACCCATTTTATTCCCTGTATTTGCTTTTAAATATCCGATTGAAAAAAGATCCTTCTTTCCTCCGATACCATTATTACAAAGACTATTTCGGGTAGCGGAAAAACTGTGCATTACTTGAAAAAAAAATCAAGTAATGCACAGTTTTTCCGCTTGGAGCGTAAAGGTAAGTTGGCCGCCCCGGTGGAGCAGTGGTCTAAGCGATGACTTCTGATCATTCGTCCGAAAGGGGTGCGGGTTCAAATCCCGGTGAGACATGGATGTTTGGTTTGTCTTACGGCACTGGTTCTCTGCCTTCCCTGGAACCAGTGGCCCTAAATTAGGAACGGGCGACTGCTTAGAGCCCACTGAGTTGTTTTCGGTGGTCGTTAAACCTCCAGTAATAATAAAAAAAAGGTAAGTTGCGATTTCTCCGTTATATCTGCTTCTAAGCGACCGATTTGAAAAACCTCTTTTGCATAGAGTTTCTGGTGTGGAAATTTTCTACTTAAAATTTCAAATTTTCGTGAAAAACTGTTTTGTAACTAGGGGGCTTGAGTGTATATTTCTGTTTCCGATGTATCTGCAGCAATATCTGCTCTTCTGAAAACTCGATTGAAAAATATCGTTCACAAAGGAAACCCTTTTACTCATACTTTCTGCATAAAATCATGTATTATATACACTGAGGTGCCAAAAAAAAAAAAACCGACTGGGAAGGGCGCTACCATGCCACCACACCCCCAGGAGGTTAATGGTATCGTCCACAAACGACATATATATGGAGGCAGATATCACCGCAAGCTCAACTAGTAGCATTCGCAGTTCAGATGACAACTTAGCGGCCGTCCATAAAGTACGTCCGCGATTTTTTACTATTTTCAACCCCCCGCCGTCCCCCATGTCACATTTTGTCCGATTGTTGACACCTCTACCCTAGAAAGTGCGTCCTAATTCCCGCAAGCCGATTTATTTTTTACGACTGCTTTTAGAAGTCCGTTGTGAAACAGAAAGAAAACATGTAATTATTTAAAGGAATGTTTTATATATTTATACGTTCGCTTCAGATAATATTTATTATTCAGGCTTTAATTTATTCCCAAATGCTACCCGAACTTTATCATTCCGAAATAAGGATCTACAAATGAACGCCCGCGTTCAAGGTTGCAACACTCCCGATTATACCATCTACAAAACACGACAGATTTAGTTGTACAGATACGAGAACTTAATATTAATGTTCTAATTTACCTAAATGTAATCAGAAATCTGAAATATTTCATACCTTTTCTTAACTGTTAGAAGAAGAAAAAAAAAGAGAAAACAAAACGAAGAAATACCAGGAAGTAAATTTTCTCATTACGTTCAAATTCTAATAAAAATCAGCCCATTTTACATAAAATACGATCGTCATTGCTTGGTTATTACAAGTGGAGTTGCAATAATTACTAAAGTGTTACTTAAATGTTGCAAAAACTACTTTAAAATTTGCAGTAATTATTTAAATGTTGAATTTTTTATGTCGTGTGTTTAAAGTATTCTCAGCAAATATTTTAGCAAATTTCATAGAACGATACAAAACACAATTTTTCACATTCAACAAATGCATACTTCTTTTTTATTGCACTGAATGCATTTTTAATTTAAAACTGTTTTTATTGCATTATAATTTTCAGTGTGTTTATACATATAGGTTGACTTACGCCCCTGTTCCCAGTTCTCAATTTCATCAAATAAACTCCCAAGGTGATAAAACTTTGAAAATGAAAGCCACCTACTGTTTATTATGTTTACGTGAAATTTTCACGTTGCATTGCTCAACAATGCGGTACAATAAATTGCATTTTTTTATATGGCTCTTCTTTAAAAATATAATGTTTTATGTTAATAAAGTAATACTTTAAAATATTTAGTAAACAAACGCCTTTTTGAGGAACTGAAAATTTATCTTCGCTTGCCACTTTTCTAATTTAACTATACGAGATTATTTTTTTCAGTTGAATGGGTACATTACCTTCCACCTGACCCTTGTTCTTTCCTCTTCCATGACTACGACTGTGGTATAAACAATGATGTATTTGTGTTCTTGGAATTTGAAAAGCAACCTAACAGTCTGAATTATATTAGAGGTACGCAAAAGTTTCTGCCGTTTTGAGGAGAAATGAGACAGGAACAATCAGGAAACCAGTACACATTTATTCAACGAAATATTGGCCGTTAGCATCAATGACCTTTTGCCATTTTTCAGGCAACCAATGAATTTCCTGTGATAGAAGGACTTGGGTTTTGAGCTGAAGAACGCAGTGACGAAATTTTCCAGCTCTGGAACTGTGGTGAACCGCTGTTGGGCTTGGGCATGTTGCATAGAGCGAAACAGATGAAAGTCTGAGGATGTCATGTCCGGGGAGTTAGACGGGTGCGGTAAAACCTCCCAGTGTTACTGTTCAAGGGTTGATTTCGTGGTGGTACCGACATGTGGTCTGGCATTATCGTGTAACAGGATGACTGGGCGACGTCCTTTATCTGCCCATGGGCGTTTTTACTCGATTGCGGCGTTCAGTTTTATCAACTGATCGCTATATCGTTGTGCAGTGATTCTTTTGCCCGGTTTCAGCAGTTCGAAGTACAGCGGTCCTTGCATATCCCACCACACACACAACAGCACTTTTCCCCCGTGGATATCCTGTTTTGCAGTGGATGTTGATGGCTGGCCTGGGTCGACCCAGGATCGCTTGCGTACGGGGTTGTCGCAATGGACCCATTTTTCATCCCCGGTGGCAGCCTTCCACAAGAAATCCTTCCCTTGAAACCTGTTCAGCAACGAGATGCAGATGCCCAATCGTTGATCAATATTACGCTCCGTTAAAGTATGCGGAACCCACTTACCAATCTTCTGGATCTTCCCCAAGGCCTGTAGACGCCGTACCACGGGCGATTGAGCCACTTTCAAACGTTTCGCCAGTTGCGTGGTCGATTGTGTGGCATCCTCTTGCAACAGCGATTCCAGCTTCTCGTTCTACGAACCCCTGCGGTCTACTTGCACGTGGCTTGTCTTCCAAGCTTAGATCACCTTTCTTAAACCTAGCAAACAATTCTCGACAAGTCCGCTGATCCATAACCATTTCGCCATACGCCTGACATATTGAACCGTATGCTTCACTTGCCCTTTACCCTAAATTAAACATGAATAACATACAGTGCCGCAAATGAACTTTATCGACCGCCATGCTTGGCTTCATGTACGAACTGACAGAACGGGTCGCCAGCCGGTTAGACTCCTACAGCGCCCGCTGGCGGGGGCGGCGGAAACTTTTGCATACCTCTAATATTTAAACTGTCAATTTAACGTCCTCCCAGAGGGAATCTAGATGCTGCCCAACTTCCATTATGGGCAATCCGCCGGAAATTAAACTTCCTGCTTTAGGAACGTTAACAACAGTTAGATACAGATCGATCCATTCAGCATGAGTCATATTCATGTCGTATGGCAAAATTACCGTAAGCTCACTCTGTCGGCGAGCAACAACTCGAACAGGGTGTTCTTTTAGTTCTGCTTTAGCTTGATCACACTGAGAGGTATGCAATTTTGCATGAGCTTTCATTTTGCTGATTGAAGCAAAATACTTTCCGCAAACCTTACAAATACGGGAGGAAAGTTTGGATTGCACTGATGGACAGTAGAGGTCGTATGGTGTTGGCCTGAAAGCTCGGTAAGAGGGTGGTAGCATTTCTGAAATATCCAGAGAACGATTTACGAAGAGTGATCCATACTGGTTGCGACTTGTTTATTCTAGGTCTGCAAACTTTAGGCCATCCAGTGTTTAAGACAGAGGAACAGGTGGCGGTTTCAGCAGTTCGAAGTACAGCGGTCCTTGCATATCCCACCACACACACAACAGCACTTTTCCCCCGTGGATATCCTGTTTTGCAGTGGATGTTGATGGCTGGCCTGGGTCGACCCAGGATCGCTTGCGTACGGGGTTGTCGCAATGGACCCATTTTTCATCCCCGGTGGCAGCCTTCCACAAGAAATCCTTCCCTTGAAACCTGTTCAGCAACGAGATGCAGATGCCCAATCGTTGATCAATATTACGCTCCGTTAAAGTATGCGGAACCCACTTACCAATCTTCTGGATCTTCCCCAAGGCCTGTAGACGCCGTACCACGGGCGATTGAGCCACTTTCAAACGTTTCGCCAGTTGCGTGGTCGATTGTGTGGCATCCTCTTGCAACAGCGATTCCAGCTTCTCGTTCTACGAACCCCTGCGGTCTACTTGCACGTGGCTTGTCTTCCAAGCTTAGATCACCTTTCTTAAACCTAGCAAACAATTCTCGACAAGTCCGCTGATCCATAACCATTTCGCCATACGCCTGACATATTGAACCGTATGCTTCACTTGCCCTTTACCCTAAATTAAACATGAATAACATACAGTGCCGCAAATGAACTTTATCGACCGCCATGCTTGGCTTCATGTACGAACTGACAGAACGGGTCGCCAGCCGGTTAGACTCCTACAGCGCCCGCTGGCGGGGGCGGCGGAAACTTTTGCATACCTCTAATATTTAAACTGTCAATTTAACGTCCTCCCAGAGGGAATCTAGATGCTGCCCAACTTCCATTATGGGCAATCCGCCGGAAATTAAACTTCCTGCTTTAGGAACGTTAACAACAGTTAGATACAGATCGATCCATTCAGCATGAGTCATATTCATGTCGTATGGCAAAATTACCGTAAGCTCACTCTGTCGGCGAGCAACAACTCGAACAGGGTGTTCTTTTAGTTCTGCTTTAGCTTGATCACACTGAGAGGTATGCAATTTTGCATGAGCTTTCATTTTGCTGATTGAAGCAAAATACTTTCCGCAAACCTTACAAATACGGGAGGAAAGTTTGGATTGCACTGATGGACAGTAGAGGTCGTATGGTGTTGGCCTGAAAGCTCGGTAAGAGGGTGGTAGCATTTCTGAAATATCCAGAGAACGATTTACGAAGAGTGATCCATACTGGTTGCGACTTGTTTATTCTAGGTCTGCAAACTTTAGGCCATCCAGTGTTTAAGACAGAGGAACAGGTGGTGGCAAAATGCGATTTTGAAGAATGAGGAAAAGGGAACTTCGACACGGCAGACAATATTTTGTGCCCTGACATTTTGCTATTTGCAAAAGACACTGGCTTTCAGCAACGTGTTTGTTTTTTCATGAAGTATCTTTTTCAAGAAGGGGTTCAACTAGCTCAGAGTCCGTGGGATCTACATACTCCGTGATTGTTAGATACTCATCAATTACAGTGTTAGACCAAACTTCTGCAAGTGTTTTTCCAGCGAACGCGAAGTTCATTTCCTCTTTTTCGATATCAACTGTTCGACCTTGCGCATTCAAGTGGCTTCCATAAGGATCATGCGGTAAAATCAAACCTGCTAGTTCTCTGCTTAAAGGAGCCATTCTTTGTTCGCCTCTGTTAAAGGAACTTCGACCAGGAGCATTGCATGCAAAGAATACAGCATCCAAATTTCTTGTTAAAAATGATGTGTACTTGATAACTTTTTCGTAGCGTGGATTTTCTTCAGGACCACCATCAACAGTGATTATATGAGCACTGGTACAGTTGGTACAGTTCTCATGATGTTCCTGGTACAGTTATCATGATGTTCCTGGTACAGTTTTCATGATGTTCCTGGTACAGTTATCATGATGTTCCTAAACTCTGGAAGACCGTATACCCTATTGAGATCACGTGCGCGAGATGATGCAATGGATGATGAATGTTTTCCCGACCTTATTGCTAAGAATGTTGGACCAGAGTAGCTAACAGCTTCTTGGTTCTACAAACAGACCTTCTTTAATAACGATATCTGCATACACTAATGGAATTAGTTTATGGCGATTTGCAATTACCCAGTCATAATCAGGCTAAGTAACTCGGTATTCCACGTGCATCACTACAGGTGCTTGCTTCCTGGTTGCTGTTAACCCTAGAGGTACGCGTGCTTTATCATCTTGGCTCAGAAAAGACATTGAATTAATTTTACAGGTACAGTACGAACCTGGCGTTTCCCTTCTGATGACAAACTTCGTCGTGGAAGGAGCCGTAAATAAACAGAACTTTTACTAACATCGTATTCATCCTCCTTCATCTTTTCCGCTAACTCAGATAACATCTTTACCGAACGATACGATTCTTCACGGCGCTTCTCGTGGGCAGCAGAGCCAAATATAGCTATAAACATAATTGCTTTCAAAAGCAGTGGCTGGTCGTTTTCCAGAGAAAGACAGTACGTTTTATCCCGGACTTCAAGCTTGGATTTGAGTTCAGGATATTTTTCACAAAGTTCACGCACCTCATTTTTCTTTGTAGCACGCTTTTTTCTTTTTCTCTGCATTTTACGCTTTCACGGTGCCTCGGAACTACGATCTCGGAAACGGCGCGGCTTGTGGGTTGTTCACGTGCCGCTGTAGTGAGTACGTATCAAAAGTGGTGCACATATGGCCAAACGACGAACCGCCGTCCAGCAGGGTGTTGTCCGCAGCTCACTGAAGCCAGAGGCGAGCGGAGACTATCGCGCATTATTCGCAGCTGCTGCAGGGCCACAGTGCGACAAATCACCCGCAGCTACAACAGTGGTGATCAGGACAATGTGTCGCAGCACATAGTTCATCGCAGTCTTCTGCGCATGGGCCTGCGTAACCGCACTGCACGTCATCGCCAACAATGCATGAAATGGGCCAAAGTTCATCGAGATTGGACCGTGGATGATCGGAAGATAGTGGCCTGGTCTCACGAATCAAGATTCCTGGTGTATCACGTAGACGGCCGAGCACGGATACGCCGATTAACAACCGAGGCTATGGCACCTGGATGCACTGTTGGGTTTTAATAGGCCGGCGGCTGCGGTGTCATGCTGTGGGCGATGTTTTCTTGGGATTCTTTAGACCTCATTATCCCAATAGCACAATCCCTCACAGCTGGCAGATATCTAAACAGCGTTGCGGACAAGGTTCTCCCATTCATGGCAACTGTGTTCCCAGCTGGTGATGGCCGTTACCAACAGGATAATGCGCCATGGCATACTGCCAGAATCGTCAAGAAGTGGTTCGAGGAACATGTTGGTGACTTTCTGTTAATGCCCTGGCCTCCAAATCCACCTGACATGAACCTAATCGAACATTTGTGGTTCGACTTGGAAAAGCAGGGTTCGGGCTAAATCACCACCACCTGCTGTTGACATTATGGTACCAGATACCCCGGGATACCTTCGCCACCTCATCGATTCGATGCCTCGCCTAGTGGGTGCTGTTTTGCTAGCTAAAGGGGATCCTACAGCTTATTAGGTAGGTGGCCATAATGTAATGGCTCATCGGTGTATACAGGGTGTCTCAAAAATACACGGCAAATTTTCAGGAATGATTTCCTCATAGGTAGATAAGAAAAAAAATTATATCAACATAGGTCCAGAAATGCTTGGTTTCTGAGTTATGAAGGTCTATCTATGGCACTTCCTGCTCACATTACCTTATAGTAATTGTTCAAAATTTCCACCTTCTGCCTCAATACAGACCTCACATCGATGTATCACGGACTCGGGAACACGCTACCAAATTTCTGGCATGTGTCGTATTGTTTCACAACCTGCCACAATTCGATTGCGGAGAGTTTCTACATCTGCTACTTGAGTCGAATACACCAATGATTTTAAATGGCCCCACAAGAAGAAATCTAGAGGGTTTAAACCTGATGAGCACGGAGGCAAGGCAGTTGGGCCACCTCTACCTGCCCACCGACTAAAAAACTTTCGATTCAAATAATTGCGAGCTAGGTGGCTAAAATGCGCGGGAGCGCCATCGTGCATAAAGTGTGCTTGTTGGTCGGAAAGGAAAACCACCAGATTCTGTCAGTACTTTGTGATGAAGGAATTCACCTGCGGAAGATAAAACATTCCGAATAACTGGGAAACCAAGACAGACCTGAGTCAGGTATTGTGAACAGTTAAGTGTCGTAGACAGACCTTCCTAACTCGGAAACCAAGCATTTTCGGACCTATATGTTCATATAAACTTTTTTTTCTTATCTACCTATGAGGAACTCATTCCTGCAGTTTTGCCATGTATTTTTGAGACACCCTGTATATTACATTATACTTCACATCTCTTCTTCGAATTGTTCAATTTGAAAATCCCTTTTGCATTTAATATGTTCGGCTATGAGGAATGTTTTGTGTACAGTTTGTGAATTTTCGTTACACGCTTTTCAGCTGCATGCTAATGGGAATAAGTAGCTATTCCTGTTTGTGGATGTTTTGTCTACTGTAGAAATGCGGATAATTTTTTCTTTCAACCAGTTCCATTCACTATGAGTAACCCCTCTCACACTGCGTTTTTTAAATATTTCCCCAGGTGGTGCAAGCGTATTCGTTTTGAAGTAGGACTACGTCTAACTCCGCGGATAGTATGGGGCGACTTAAGGCCGACAGCCTGTGACAAAAATAGGTCCCAATTGAAATCATTATAGCGTTAAAAATACGTGCCACACACTAATCGAGTTAGCATATTCGTAAACAGCATGGAGTCCAATTCGCGTACTGAGCAATACATCGTGCGCGCGACGCCCTCCTCGCACCCTGTGCGCGGGGGAGATGATGCGATATTTCTGGGTGGCCGCTGCGTTCGATTCCGCCTATCTCGGCGATCGTGAACGCAACATGGCTGTGCGTGGTATCACTTTAAAGCTCTCGACGAGATCTATTTAAATATACGAAGAACAGCTCGCAGTGGTTTTAACTGAACATTTTAAAAATTGTTTTCTTGTGAACTGGTGAACACTTTTGACAATATCGTGGTTTATCTAGTGCAAAACGTTTGTCCGTGGTATCATTTTTAAAGCTCTCGACGAGATCTATTCAAATATATAAAGAACATATCGCAGTGGTTTAAACTGAACATTTTAAAAATTGTTTTCTTGTGAACTGGTGAACACTTTTGACAATATCGTGGTTTATCTAGTGCAAAACGTTTGTCCGTGGTATCATTTTAAAGCTCTCGACGAGATCTATTCAAATATATAAAGAACATATCGCAGTGGTTTAAACTAAAAAATTTAGAATTTGTTTTCGTGTGAACGGGTTTAACGTTTTCGGCAATGCCTCGGAATTCGCAGAATGAACGCAAGCCAAAGTGGAGAAAATCAAAACGAGAGGCAAGAGCAAGTGGTGAGGGATGTAAAAAGCCCAAGAAGACAGAGCACCACATTGGGTAATTCGTGTATCGATCTGCTTTGCGTTCGCTATGTATCCATCATTATTTGCAAAAATTATGTAGGCTACTTTTCATATCATAGACCTGTGTTAGCTATAACAAACTAAATAAACGCTTTGAAACCATACTCGACTAGCTCATTTCAACTTTCCGATCTGCAAATAGTAGTCCTACGTTACAGACTGACGGCTCAATCAGAACTGAGTCTACCTGTATTTTTGTTTAGCTGAATTCTTATGTTTTATAAAAATAAGCTTTGAAATTATTTGTTTCTTGTCTGAAACGGTTCAAAATTCGTGCTCATTACAACCTAATATTTGGTGTCATCTTTCTTGTTTTAATTGTTTTATTTTAGTCATTTTAAAATACGCACTTTTTGCGACATAATTATATACAGCTTGTACATTGCTTTTCTCTTTAGATTTATAAGATTAATCAGGTTAGCTGCAGCTAATACAACTGAATTTGAACATATATTATTTCACACATTCAACATTCTCGGTAAGATCATTACACTTTTTTGGCTTCTCAGCTCTCTCACTCTCTCTCTCTCTCTCTCTCTCTCTCTCATTACTCCTACAAGAACACAAGGGATTCCGTGCAGTAGAGATTTTAAAGTGTCATCGGAAAAAGTAAATTTATTATAGCACTTACAGCCTTAACTTGAAAATCTGTGATCTCTACAACGGTGAAATCATGTCTTATATGGCGTGAGAAATAGAAACGGAATCAGACCCCAGAAAAATTTATGCACACCGAGCTTACTACAGCTATTATTGACTGCGAGCAGGAATTCTACCCAAGTACTCTGAGGCTAATAAAGGTTCTTGGTTAGCTCCCAGCAACAACAGCTAATTAACGGTACTTTTCAATAATGAAGAGGGTTAAATCCATTTTAAGGTAGAAAACTGAACAGCAACAACGAGTAAATGGTTTCACTCTTCTTGCGGTGCATTCAAATGTTCCTTTTAGAGGCAGACGAAAATGTTGATTTTTTCTTAGGGCAGTTGAAGTTTTAGATATAATGTTTCTCCACCCGAGATTTCTCCCGTTTGCTTTCGAATAAAATACTTTTATAATGATGAAAAGTTTCCAAATAATAATTACAGAGTAAACAAGAAAAGCAGGCATGTTATGGGGCATAAAATAAACCTATACATCTTCAGTTATTTCTGGGAAGTTCAATTATTAGGTGCACAAATAAGTTTTAAAGCGTTTGTTGTGTGCCGTATACCGCTAATTTACATATCTGACATTCCCCGCTTTGCTGTCATGTGACCGTAACTGGTCCAGAGTATAAAATGTGACACGGAAGATTGCCCAACAGTCAAACGTACTTGCACATCGGTAGGTGAAAGAAGCCAAGGGATACTGCATTTATTCGACACTGCATTTGTTACGACTTTCATCAAAGAAAAAATGCTGCAATAGCATGTGCATCGATCTGTTCTGTTCTAGAGGAGAATATTGTATCAAAAAGCAGATGTGAGTTTTGGTTTAGACGGTTTGAAGCAGGTGATTATGATGTTAGCGATCGAGAACGTAGCGGCGCCCCGCAGAAGGTTGCACATGAGGAACTGCAAGCATTGCTGGATGAAGATTCATCTCAATCGCAAAAGGAACTAGCTGAACAACTGGGTGTAACTCAACAAACCATTTCCAATCGTTACGCGCAATGGTAAAGATTCAGAAGGAAGGAAAATGGGTGCCACATGACCTGAGCCAGAGGAACAAGGATGAGCGTGTCGTGAAGTGGTTGAATCTGTTGAATAAACAACATAGAAAGTCTTTCCTGTGTGAAATCGTTACGGTCGATGAACAGTGGATATGGTACGACAATCCCAAACACAATATTCATTCCACGAAAATTCTGTTGTGCATCTGGTGGGATATGAAGGGTGTGCTCTATTATGAACTATTGGAACAGGGTCAATTTATTACTGCTGATAGCTACAAGCAACAATTGCTGCGATTGAATCAGGAAATCTATCGGAAACGTCTATTCACAGGTAAAGGATTGCGTCCTGTGAAATTACTGCATGACAACGCTGTCGCGAAATCGGTCAAGGAGACTTATTGACGCTTGGCTGGGAAGTTTTGGAGCACCCGGAGTATAGTCCCGACATAGCCCCTTCAGACTATTATCTGTTCCGATCGATGCAACATGGTTTGTCTGCTGTACGGTTCCGGATATGTGCAAAAATGGGTTGAGGACTTCATCGCGTCACACGACGAAGTAATCTTCATGGCTCGAATCCGTCAGCTGTCCGACCGATGGCGGAGGTGACGGATAATGACGTCGCATATTTTGATTCGTAAAGGTATTGTTGTTTTCTCCCAAATTACATGTTTCGTTGTCTTAAAACGCTTTAAAACTTATTTGTACCCCTAATAATAAATATACAGGTATGACTCGGTTTAGGAAGGGGTTACATTCCTCAGATTTCTGGCATAAAATGTAGTGGAGAAAATTGAACAAATTCAGAAGGTAAGTAAGCTGTCGATGCACGATAATCAGCGAGCCATGAATATTCAATTGTAAAGCAAAAGATGAACTTTATATACAATAAAAATTACTAGCTACAGTAGGTTAAAATGACACATGCAATATCTTTCTGGCTTGCCTCAAGCCCATCATCAGGCAAAATACAGATAGCACTACGCCGACATACCACTAAATACAATTCAATTCAATTCATTTATTTTGCTGAGCTAAAAAACAGGTGGTACAAAAATATCATTGAAACAATGCACAGCAAGGAAGCAGGGGGTAAAGGCCAGCCAGGCCTGACATACCCCATGCTCCCTAGGCTAGTTTTACACTGAGGGCAGTAGTTGTAATTACAAACAAGAGTTTCATAGTGACAAAATAAAAATAAAATAAAATAAAATAAAGTAAAAAATGAAAGGTAATGATATATGAGAAGATAATAAACATTACAGATTCAAAAGCAATTTACATCGCGATATACAAGTCGTAGTATTAGTCATAGTTCCCATCCACTGTAATAATTAATTTGAGGAACTGCAATTCATTATGAATTTTTTTAGTTTTTTAAAAAAAAGGTTAAAATTATTTAAAGAAGTTAGTTCCGTCGGTAATGAGTTCCAGTAGTGTGGGCCAATGAAATTTATACTTTGCTTCATGGTCTCCGTTTTCGGATGAATAGGTCGAATGTGTGATTTAGTGCGTGTGTCACGTGAGTGTATCTGATGTGTAATTTGTATGATGTTGGCGTGTAAATTATGCTTACTGCGTTTGAACATAATTTCCCCGATATTGTAGTAACATAATTGGTTAATCGTAAGAATGTTGTATTTGTTTGGGAAAACTTTTGTGTTGTTATATAGTGTCAGTTGTGTATTTCTATCAAATTTTAGGTCAATTAATCTTAAATATTTGTTTTGAAGAATTTGAAGTTTTTTGAAGTTATATTTAGTTGTCTGTCCCCACGATAAGATAGCATAATTAATATGAGTCTGAAACATGGTATAGTATAAATGAATTAGTGTTTTATAGGTAAGGTTTGTGAATACCACGCTGATAACTCCAAAAATTTTTAGAGTTTGAGAAGAAGAGAGTCCACATGTTGGTTCCATTTAAGGTCCTTATGTAAGGTAATCCCCAAATAAAGTAAGAAGTTAACCTCTTCTTTATTTATACCATTAATAGATAATGTGATAGAAGGAGGTTGTGAAATATTTTGTTTTGAGAAAATTAAAGATTTTGTTTTGGTAGTATTTATTATTAATTCATTGGAATTTAGCCAATTTGAGATGTTATTAAGTTGAGTACTAATATTCATAATAGTGCCAGTCGTTAAATTTAAATGAGGTGAGGATGGTTATGTCGTCTGCATAGAGGAGTAAATCTATATCACTTATTGAAATAAAGATATAATTAATGTATATACTGAAAAGTACAGCTCCCAAAATTGAACCCTGTGAAACAGTGGTGTAACCATGTCTCAAAATCTGGGGGTGGGGGGGGTCTGATCACACATTGTATGTATACATATAAATACAATATTATATCATCATCATTGTCAACCATTATCGATCCACTCTTGGATGAAGGTCTCCCCAAGTGTCTTCCACAATTGTCTGTCTTGAGACTGCCTCCATCATGTCACTCCATCCATCCATCTTCCATGAGGTCTTTTTCTGTCCCTCGGAATCCAGTCTAAAATTTTGGTTGTCCATCGGTGGTCCGTTCTTCTGGCAACATGTCCATACATACTATATATTATAGAGTTTGGGACCCCTTCGCCCTACACACACACACACGCAGGAGCAAAGCAGTTGCTGAAGCGCGATCTAACGGGCACGACATAGGCGCCTCTTTTGGCGAATTGTGGAACTTAGCGAACACAACTATAAAACTATGATAGATGGGACAGAAATGTAAATTACAAAGTTGTAGAACTGACTTTGCTTATTAGGAATCGATATCACTGTTTTATTAAGTACACATTATACACGTGTTTGTATTCTACGAAAAATTATTATTTTATATTATTAAATTTAGTTGGTTCACATCATTAAGTCTGCATTACACAAAACACCTAACTACGGTGCGTGACAGTGTCTTAATGACCTTTTCCAATTTATACGAAAATACGAAACATAAGCAAAAAGTAAATGGCAATTAAGAATTATGTAATCTTGAATATATAAAAAAATACATTAAATTATTTTAATTCTTATATGTATAAATAACACGCTTCACATAATGTCAAACTATTTTGCACATAATAAATTTTTTTCTCTTCACTCTGTTATAAAAAAACAGGTTTCCGTTTCTTGACTCCTGTTTTATAAAAACAGGTTTCCATTTCTTGACTCCCCGAATAACACCTTTCAGTTCATTATATTCTAAATGATGTGTAGTTATGTGCAAACACCTGTAATACATGACAATTTATCTTCATTGGCATAAAAATTACATTCATTGAACTGATATTTCTTTCACATACATGTGTAAGGACAGTGAAAATGGGCCTCTAGTTGTCTAGAACAGTAACTTTTCCGTCATCAAGTTTTTTGTAAAGTAAATCCGCGAAAATGATTTTTAAATGTTTACGGACTTATTTAATGAAAAAAATACAAAAATTCGCTTTATTTATTAATTCAAAGCTCTTGTGAATAAAATCCTGGCTATTTCTTTAACCAGCTTCATATGCAATTTCCGGGGAAAAAAATTGTAAAACATTTTTCCAGAGGTTGGAGGCCCCTAGGCTAAGACATTTGAGTGGGCCCCAAGGCTAAGACATCTGAGTGGGCTCTCAAAGAATTATGACGGGGAATCATTGTGATATCCGTTAAAACACGAAACTATAGCAATATGCTTGTGATAATTACGTAATACGTAGTGGATTCTTCAAATTAAAAAATTACCTGTAGAATTTCCATAAAAAGTCACTGTATTTCCCATTGTTCTCACAAGAACATGAATTAAAAGCTTAAAATTCCTAGATTTAAAAAAAAATTAATGGTTTACCATTGAATACTTTTCTTAGTGCGTCTTTTTTGTTATGCAATGTGAAGTCACAGAGGACTTCGACCATCGATTCCAAGAGCAAATTGAGAGGTGTGTGTGGATGGTAGTGAAAAAGCTGAAACCGTTCGTTGACCCCACTGTACACAGCGACATGAAACCTTTATCCTTGGTAAGTAACTGCCTTGAAATCTATTCCTCTTCCAGTCTCTGCTTCTGACCAAGTGGAAATCACACGAGACAAAAGTAAAACTATTTTACAATCCTCTCTCTACCTATTTGATGATCATGATGTAGAGGATTTTAGGAAGGGAGTGTCTGACCCCAGGTCTTAAATAACCCTTAGAAATAGGAAACTAGGACTAGAGCGCCCGATAGGAAAGTGACACGGAAGCTAAGTAGAAACGGGAAGGAAGACGCCCTTATTTATTACCGGGGAGCCAGTACCCGAGGTCCGACGGCTTAACGTGCCCATCCGACGCACGACGGGTATTTAGTGGATCGAGCGTTCGTACCTGCCTGGGATCGAACCTGAGGCCCTCCCGTGGCAGTCACGAACGTTGGCCAACCGCGGCCTCTCTACCTATTTATTACTTGCCCAGGCATATCTCCTGGGCCCTTGGCCATGGTGGGCCCCAAGGCAATAGCCCTATAGACCCCCCCCCCTAATCCGGCCCTGGGTTGCGGGTGCTATCATTACGCCCTTGGTCTTCCGCCATTTTGAAAACAAACTACGAAGGCCTTCTAATACTAGATAACGATATATGGTTTAGCGGAGGAAGTATTCCGTTTGCTCACGGTGGTCGTTAAACCTCCAATCAAAAAAAAAAAAAAAAAAAAAAAAAAGGTATTCCGATTACTTTTTTCGATTGCTTAATTGAAACTAAGGTATTTTTTCATGAAATTAAGAAAGGTCTCACTTTTTCTGTGGGCATTTTCCCCCGTGAACGTTTTTTTCCGTGGGCATTCTTTCCGTGGGCATTCTATACTCATCCCTTTTGTTTGAGCTATAGGAATATATTTTTTACTGCAAGTGGAAAAGTTTTGAATATTTTTAGAACTAATGTACTCATAACAAGTGTTTTTAATAATTTTTAGTTGGCACATGACGCGTTTCAAATGCCGGAGTTCATCGGGTAATTCATTCCGTTCTCCCTCCCAAATCTTGGCAGGAAACAGGGGTTGAGCAATTCAATTTAGAAACAACTGCCCTGTTAAAAGCGTGTGGGTAGGGTGCTCAACTGTGTGCCCACTATTTCACCGAATCTTCCCACTCATCTCTTCCAGCAGTAAATGCCATAGCAGGGGCTGAGGAAAATTTATTTGCACCATGTGTTGGGGGCTAATAGGGGCCTTGCCAATCGTGGCTGTGTCGTTGTGTCATCGGGGAGACATCTGATACCTCATTCGTTATCCCTCGAGGTGCCGTTAGTCGGTCGCTCTTCACTCTCCCTAAATCATCATCATCACCTCACTTCACTGTTCCCTCAAAAACTCGAACGGAGACCAAAATGGAGCTCACAACTTCGCCATTGTTCTAAAACTTCTTTGAATTTTGTTTCTTGGAAGAAAACAAGACTGACTTTTTCCATCGTTGCAGGACACGTTTCCTACACGGCATCGGGAAAATTAAACGGATCTTATTGAAACAGACGTCGTACCAAGAAAGTTCAAAGATCATGGTTTTCCTCTCCTGAAGCAGTGATGTATTCAGGCATCTTCTCGGGGGTGCTTAGCCCCCACCCCCGAAAATCCATACCCCCGTAGGTTTGGGGGAGGCCTCCCCTTACATTTAGTCTAATTGTTATCGTTTATAGCTGAATATTTGGAGAAATCAATTAAACAACACTTAAGAAAATGAGGGAAAATATTATAATAATAATAAAAAAAACATTCACATTAAGGTGGAGCGAAAAACACTTTTTATTTAAATTTGAAACGTCACCATGTGCAATAGTTGCGATTTTGTTACTGAAATGATCCCTCGAAATATGGATGACATTATTCGATATCTTAGGCTTCCCCAAGAACCTCGAAGTTTGAAAGTTATAGGAAAAAATGCTTTAAAAACACCCGCTTTCTCTATTTTGTAAATATAAGAAAATACTGTGCCGCCATGTTATTTAATATCCCCTTTGTGTGTATAAACATGGGTAAAAAATTCATCAGACATGAGTTAATATCTTAGGCTTCCCAGATCCCTTAAAGTATGTAATTTTTCGCCAAAAATGACATGATAAGAAGCATGGCAACTTATCATGTTGTTCGACAGCATCCTTACCGTTATCAATTTGGACTTAACATTTACAATCCCCCTCTCATACTTTCTAGAAACCTCGTGTTGATTTTCAGAAGCATAACTTGCGACCTTGCGCTCTCCTTTGTTTTTGTAACTTCCTTCACATCACCCCAACACTTCCCTCACAGCGCAGGTCTCTTTACGAACTCGCTGAGACATCTCAGCACAGTCGTACAGATCCTTTTGGGAGAGAGTGTTGGCAGGTGGTGCGTCATAATGATGCAACAGTTTCTTTCACTCCTAGTGACGTTGATTGGAGGTACCGGCATTTTAATTTTGTCGTTCAGATACTTAAGATGGCTGAAATAAGAAAAAATGCTGATTGCCCTACCTTCGGAAGTTATAAGAAGATGCATGAAAATGTGTTGCCTACGTACGAAGACGTAATGCGTCATTAAGCGAGGCATCAGCGATTGAGCGGCAGCTGATCTTGCATCGGCATTGCTTCATGATGTAAGTAAACAGGTTTAGTCAAAAGCATGTAATGCACCTGTTATTGACCTGAATAAAATACGACGAGAGAGGAACGAAACCCGTCAAACAATTCAAGATGAGGTAAACTTGATTGTAGCTCTATTTTTGGAAGGAAGAAAGGATGAAACTCTTACGAATACACGGACAGATGATGGCAAGTGGCACAAACGAAAAGAATGGGAGGATCATATTACACTTATTGAAGAACCGGGTTCGGTCTATTTGGGACATTTTGCACCGAAGAGCAAGAGTACAAAGGATATTTCCGACGGCATCTTCAGCTTATTGGACCAGAAGGCCTTTGACTTGTCGGAGTTAGTCTTTATTGGAAGTGACGGGGAAGTGACTAATACCGGCACAAATTCAGGTATAATTAGGCGCATTGAAGAGCAGCTCAATTCTCCCGTGCACTGGATTATATGTTAACTTCATTTTAATCAACTGCTTTTACGCCGCCTCACTGAAGCACTTGACGGGAAAACATCAGGTCCAAGAGGACTTAGTGGATTTATTGGAAAGCGTCTGAAGACGTGTGCAAACCTTCCTATCGTTAATTTCCAGAAAATTGAATTTTCGTTTCAGTCCGACATAAACTTTGGAGATCTTAGCTCGGATCAACTTTATTTGTGATAAATTTGTAAGGCCGTCTCTGCAGGTGATTGCCCACAAGATCTGGCAAATCGGGATCCTGAAACACTTGCACATTCCGGTTGGCTGACCCTCGCAAATCGCATTCTGCGTTTGTACACTTGTGTGCAAAATTAAGGACGAAGAGGAGAAATTAGCATAACAGCGGAACGAGCAGGCAGAACAGACCGAAAGACCACTCAGGAGATATACTAGGGTCTGGTACGGTAGGGCATGCGCATATATGCAGCATCACGTAGGGGATGGGGAGTGTCGGAAGGGTATAAAGCACACGGGCAGTGTACGCTCAGCAATTCGGTGAAAGCTATTGCCCGGTGTACATCGGTTTGAACGACGTCGAGTTGCTGCCACCGTGTGATATGGCCAACAGCCAATCCAGTAGACGACATCTGGATGACTTTACCCGAGGTCGCGTCATTGGGAAGTTGGAAGAAGGTCGAAGTGTGACTAGTGTGGCCGAGGAGTTCGGGATCGCTCACAGCAACGTTTCATGAGCTTGGAGAGCATTTCAAACGACAGGAACAGCTGTCCGAGAGTTCAGCAGTGGTCGCTCACGAGCAACCACGGCGGCGGGCGACCGGTATATTGTCCTACAGGTGAGAAGAGACAGACGGCAGACAGCGGGAGAAATCGCAAGGCACATGCAAATGACAACTGGACGTCCGTTATCGCGTTTTACCATGGCCAGGAGGCTGCACAAAGGTGGTCTATTTGCACGACGACCAGTACGGTGTGTGCCATTAACGCCTGCTCATCGGAGACGGCGGTTTCTGTGGTGCCAGGAACACAAGAACTGGACACATCAGCAATGGGGTCGAGTTCTCTTTACGGATGAGAGCCGAATTAGTCTGACGAGCAATTCTGGACGTATACACATCTGGAGAGAGCAGGGAACACGCAATCACACCTCCAACATCGTCGAAAGGGACCTATTTGGAGGTGACGGAGTTCTCGTTTGGGGCGGTATCATGCTTGGTAGCCGTACTGACCTGCATATCTTCCAAGGAGGTTCAGTCACTGGTGCCCGCTATTGTACAGAGGTTCTCCTGCCTCACGTGCGTCTGTTTAAAAGTGCTGTGGGTCTGAGTTCCTCTTCATGGACGACAACGTTACACTTCATCGTACAGTGGCTGTCGCAGAGCTGTTGGAGAGTGAAGATATTCAACGCATGGATTGGCCCGCAAAGTCCCCGGACCTAAATCCAATCGAACATGTGTGGGACCTTCTCGGGAGACGCTTGGAAGCACGTCACCAGCAGCCATCAACGATTCCGCAGCTGCGATTGGTGCTACAAGAGGAATGGGTCGCGATGCCTCAACAGCTCCTTGACAACCTCGTCCTCAGCCTGGACAGACGTTGTAAATCCTGCAACGCAGTCAGGGGTGATCATATCCCCTACTAAAGACTGGAGTTTTCTTGGCAGCCACCTGTCACATGGACGTTTCTGTCTTCTGTCCAGTTGTGTTCGAAGCTACCTTTTCAATAAAGTGCCTTTGTATCATTTGGATTCCTTGTTTGGACGGTTTTGCTCACTTGTTCCATATTCTTACATCTTAGGGATCTTACGGTATGATTTGAGTCGATGTGGTGCACTTCTGCACGACGTTACATTCGAAAAACCGTCTCGTCCTTAATTTTTACACGCCAGTGTATGTTGGAACCAGTGATCTAACGCCACAACTTGTCTCATAAGCCACCTTTGTAATGAAAGTATATGCACCATCGTGGTTCACGATCAAATGTAACGGCACCTGTAAAGATGGTACTAGAAATTTGCAGCTTTTTATATCTCGGTTTCAGTAGTTTCCAGATAATTTAAAGGATATTTTAAAAAGAGTTGTCCAAGACAACACGTATTTTGCCCAAGCAGAAAAATTGCTTGCTGCAATGTTGTTTGACGACAAATAGGTATGTCCGTGAGCTTGCTGTTCGACGCATCATGAAGGCCAGGAAATCTTTCGAAGAAGCAACTACCATTAGGAAGTTTTGGATTCCTACGCTGAATTACCAGAGTCTAATCGACTGGCAAGAGGGTACTGTGATTGAACCTCACATCACACGGAAATGGAAAAACGATGAGTTTCTGGAATTACTACATTCGGATAAATATCCAAGTTCTTGCCACGAATTAACAAAAATACCCTGCCATTCTCAGGCAGTAGAGAGGATGGTTAAGATAGTAACAGATTCTTCTTCTCATGTGTGCGGCCTTCTTGCAAGAGATAGATTCATCAGAGCAAAAAATTTGGACAGGAAGCTGATGCCAAGTTTTGAAAAAAAGTCTAATTTCCAGGTTAAATAAACTCACTTCTCAAGTTATACTACTAGGTAAGGCTGGTTGGTGTCTGTCTATCATATTTACATAACTTATGCATTTTCAGAGAAATATGACAATAGTTGAGCTCTTTGGGGAAGCCTAAGAAATTAACTCACGTCTGCTGAATTTTTACCCGTGTTTATACACTCAAAGGTGATATTAAATAACATGGTGACACATTATTTTCTTATATTTACAAAATGCAGAAAGCGGGTGTTTTTAAAGCATTTTTCCCTATAACTTTCAAACTTCGAGGTTCTTGGGGAAGCCTAAGATATCGAATAATGTTATCCATATTTCGGGGGTCATTTCAGTAAGGAAATCGCAACTATTGCACATGGTGACGTTTCAAATAAAAATAAAAAGTGTTTTTCGCTCCACCCTAATCCACATGAACATCAAAATTTCTATCACGCTTCAATAAAACATTTAACACCCCTCGTTGGAGGGACAATTTTTCAAGTACTGACAACTCGGACAATTTCCGCAATAGAAACCTAATTACACAGAGTAGAGATGTTTACACTGCAATGCATCAGCATGTACTTTTGAAGCTGGTATTCGCCACCCCGGTGGCGCAGTGGTCTAAGCGATGGCTTCTGATCATTCGTCCGAAACGGGTCCCGGCTCGAATCCCGGTGAGGCATGGATGTTGTGTTTGTCTTACGGCACTAGCTCACTCCCTTCCCTGGAACCGGTGACCCTAAATTAGGTACGGGCGACTACTTATAGCCCATTGAGTTGCTCACGGTGGTCGTTAAACCTCCAATAAAAAAAAAAAAAAAAAAGCTGGCATTCAGCTTTGTTTCAGTCTTCTGGATGCCGACTTTCCATGTATACGGTTAAGCCTCAGTGTAGCTAAAGAGTCGTTAGAGCTTCCAACACAACAAAATATATACTACCTAATTTTTAACAATAGCTAATTGTTGGAAATTGTTCCCATAAAAAGGTTTTTTTTTCCTTGCGGTGGGAGATATACACTCTCTGACAAAAAAAAAAAAAATCGAGGCACCTCAAACTGGAATTTACTACTGTATGCTAATCTAAATAATCTACAGGTGCTTAACCCAATTAAAAGGGGAATGGTTTACACCATACTTTTTTCGGATAACGCTGTAATGATTCTTTAATAATCAGAAATACGCTAGTAGTAAGGCGAGGACATTTTTACCAATCCTATTGTTTTGGGGTGATTTTTTCCAGCACAGCGTTATCTTACTAGCATCCTCAATATTTTACACCACCCCATGGTGAAATCCATGATGCATTACTGAATTAAAGCAAAGGTATAACACGTCTACATTTTTAATCTCTTGTATGTGTAGATTGCTTGGAATTTGCATTTGCGATACACGAGCATAAGAAAATTGTTACACTCTATTTAAAATTTATATTTTCACTAAAGTTCTTTCACACCGCTTGAAGGTAACACTGGACATGGCTCAACCGAGAGAACAAGCTGGATTCAGGAGTGGCTACAGCACAATAGATCATATCCACGTACTGAGAGAACTAATTGAAAGAGCGAGGGAATATGAACTTCCGTTGTACATGGCTTTTATCGATTATGAAAAAGCCTTTGATTCGGTGAAACCATCAGCAGTTACAATGACTCTGAAATCCTGCGGTATTGAAGATGCATACATTAATATTATTAATAACATCTATGAAAATGCAAGTGCAAAGATTCGGCTGTTTGAAAATACAACACACATAAAAATTGGAAAGGGAGTGAGACAAGGTGACACCATATCTCCGAAGCTCTTTAATGCCACATTGCAGGGTGTCTTTCAGTCGCTTAGCTGGGAAAACAAGGGGATAAAGATTAATTGGGATTATTTAACCCACCTTTGCTTTGCTGATGACGTAGTCATTTTTGCAACTACCCCATCAGAGCTGCAGAGTATGATCCAGGAACTTGCTGACAAGAGTAAAGACGTGGGACTAAAAATGAACTTTCAGAAGACAAAAGTGATGTTCAATGCTTTTACAAAAAATGAAGATTTATCGATTGATGGAGAAAAGCTGGAGATAACAGGCACGTACGTTTATCTTGGACAGCAGATATCAAGTGAGGGTCACATTGATGAAGAAATTAATCGGCGTATAAAACTTGCCTGTAGAGCTTTTGGAAGAAACAGCATAATTTTCAAGAGGAATATGCCATTATGTCTTAAAAGAAAAGTGTTTGATCAATGCATCCTTCCAGTGCTTACGTATGGTGCATAGACATGGACCTTAACTAAAAGAGACATACAAAGGCTGCAGACAACTCAAAGAACATGGAGAGGTGCATGCTTGGTGTAACCAGGAGAGATAAGAAGAGGAACTCGTGGATCCGAAAAATGACAAGAGTGGAAGACATCATGATCAGAGTAAAATCCCTGAAATGGCAATGGGCTGGACATACAGCCAGAAGGACAGACCATCGATGGACAGCCGAAATTTTAGAGTGGATTCCAAGGGACAGGAAAAGACCCAGAAGAAGACCACGTGGGAGATGGGTGGATGAAATTCGAAAGTATGCAGGAGTGACATGGAGGAGACTGGCACAAGACAGACCGTTGTGGAGGAAACTTGGGGAGACCTTCGTCCAGCAGAGGATTGATAATGGTTGACAATGATGATGATGATGATGATATATATATAGCCCCCTCAAAATTTGTATTTGCCCCCGCCCCTCCTCGGAAAAAACTCTCTGAATGCAACACTAGCCTGAAGCTATAAAATTGCAAAGCAACAACAATGGAAGAATATCACAATTAGAAGTAAATATGATATAAATACACCACACTGTGAACACTCAAGAGACGCATATAGCGTATTAAATCCGTTTATTTTTGTGGCGTAGTAAGTACAAAGATTCTCCAAGCTTGCGCACTTCACTGGGAGCCTTTTTCAAGGCAAATGTCTACCATTGCCTTGAAAAAGTCTCCCAGTGGAGTGCGAAAATGATCACAATTAGAATTCCCAGCAAGCTGAACGAGGCGTTAATAATCCAGTTTCTTGCAAACAGTATAACGTAACCCTTTTCCGTGTGCGAGATTGGTGTTACGCTATGTCTAAAACCATGACTAAGGAAATGTTGAACCAAATGAGAATACGATGCAATAGTTGCACGGGATTAAGGTTTTACGGCCAGACGAAACATATACAGAAGTCAAACTTACGATAACCTTTTATTGGTCCAGCAATATTTCATGAAATCCAAAATATAGCACTGTGAGTTTTACACTTTACACATAATACCTTAATTATCTGTCGTATAATCTATCTTAGCAACGATCGAACATCACCACACACACGCACTCACTAAGCAACTGCTGTATCGTCCTTTTTATGTAATGTTCTTATCACATTCATACGTCACTCTCTCTGATCTCAAAGATGTTGCTAACCTCATTCATGCGAGAGAGAAGATATCACGTTAAGTTTTTTTTTTTTTTAATTATTATTGAAGGTTTAACGACCACCGTGATCAACTCAATGGGCTATAAGCAGTCGCCCGTCCCTAATTTAGGGCCACTGGTTCCAGGGAAGGGAGAGAGCCAGTGCCGTAAGACAAACACAACATCCATGCCTCACCGGGATTCGAACCCTGACCCCTTCCGGACGAATGGTCATAAACCATCTCTTAGACCATTACGCCAACGAGGCGGCCACGTTAAGTTTGGAAAGAGCAAAAGAGAACAAACTCAAATTTACGTAGGAAAAGGAACTAAGAATGAAAGGTAAATCAGAATATACGTCACAACAGACTTCTGGAATACCTGTGCAAAGTTGTAGAGTTTTTACGAATCTCCGGTCGTTTTCTTATTCAACAAGATATCGAATCCGCAGGGAAAGTCTTACACTGGTAAACTGCTGCGCTTTCTTCTACCACAAGGAAAATTGCTACACCACAAAAAGCTCCTACACCGGTAAACCACATATTCCTTTCCCTCGGAGAATCTTTCAATGTGCAGTGGTTTTCCTCGTGTCATAAAACGATATGTAGTGGTTTTGCTAGTGACATAAAAAGTTATGTAGAAGTCTGGGTCCGGACATTTGGACACTCTGACATTTGGGCACAAAAGTTCAGGGACTCTATGAAAATTGCCGTTTCTTGGCACTGATGAGAATTGAATCAAGAAAACATTGCCAGTAAGACAAACGACAATTGTAATTGAATTTGGGGAAACAAAAGTACATTGGTGAATACGAAAAAAAAAAAAAAAAATTACACGGCACATTTCTTAAACCTACGGGTTTCAACGAAACAAAGCAATTACAGCAAAAGTGCAGAACTCATACTGTGTTCGGAAAAGGACGACAAGGTGGGATTTTTTAATAAAACTGCACTTTTACTTAGGAACTAAATATTTACATAACATTGCAAGTTATTAATATTTCTCTTTAACTTACTGAAGCACTAAATGTTAATTACTATGCCTCATCTGTACGCCATTTTGACAGTTTTTATTTAGTCGATGTCCTAACGTTTACCTATCAACTCAAGGTCATCATATTGTGCTTTTTTCTGAGGCACGAAATATCGAAAGGCCTAGGCCTTTTCAATAGTTTTTATTGTAACCATGTCATTCATATTAATAACGTTTACCTATCAAGTCAAGGTAATAATATTGCGGTTTTACTTAAGCACTAAATATTATTTCACAGGCAGTGGACCTGGCCGTTTTAATAGTATCCCACCTTGTCGTCCTTTTACGAACACAGTTCTGCTGTAATTGCTTTGCTTCGTTGAAACCCGTAGGTTTAAGAAATGTGCTATGTAATTTTTTTTGTATTTTTTTTATCGTATTTTTTTTTTTTTTTTTTTTGTATTCACGAATGCCCATTTGTTTCCCCAAATTCAATTATAATTGTCGTTTGTCTTAGTGGGAACGTTTTCTCGATCACATTATCGTCAGAGTGCCAAGAAACTGCAATTTTCATACGGCCCCTTCAACATTTGTGCCCAAATGTCCGGGTGCCCAAATGTCCGGAGCCCTATTGGCCGGTGCCCAAATGTTCACCCGGTCTTTCTGACAGAAATCGCAAATATTTCTTAAATTCTTAATGATAATGAGATGGGGGGGGGGGATTTTTGTGCACACCACTTGCTCAAGTAGGGAGAAATATAGGAACACCATTGTTTTTTACGCAGCGCAATTTCATGGCTGTAAAAGCGAATGTGCCCAGTTCTCCGTGTGTCCAAATGTCAAATTGCGCTGCGTAAAAAACTATAGTGTTCCTATATTTCTCCCTACTTGAGCAAGTGGTGTGAACAATTTTTTTCTCTTGGAAAATGGACACCGAACATTTGGGCACCGGACATTTGAGCCCAGTTGTCCTGTGCCCAAATGTCCTAAACTCGTAGAAGACTTCCGACTCCCTCAATCTTCAGTTACGACTTTAATATTTGGCCCCTCAGTTACAGTTTTCCAAAATTTTATTTGCAAATATAGAGTATGTTTTGCTTGCTTTTTCCACATTCACGCCACAAAAACAAGTTTTTTCTTCTAGATGCGGCAAAACTCACTGTCATGATAGTCGTCTTTCAGTAAACATGAATTTTATCATAATCTGCACTCTTTACCCAATGCGACAAGTCAGTGGAACTAGTATTTACAAAAGGTCTTTCGACTTCAGCAGAATGTCTTCTCCTTCAAAAACCGTCTTTCTGAGCTAGCGCAATGATCTTTGCGTTTCCGCCACTTCGTAAAGCATGTTTGGAAGTATTCTTTTGTAACCATGTTGAGAACCTGTGGCGCATTCTCGGATACTGCTGCCTACACTTTCAAATTTTCGTTCCTTGAGATATTTTTCAATTAGGGGAATGAAAGAAGGTCACAAGAAACCAAATCAGGTAAATAAGGCGAGTGTGTACCACTGAAATTCGTACTTTGGTCAAGAAACCACGAATAAGTAGTGCCAAATGTTCAGGTGCATCAGTGGTGCACCCAGGATTTTTTTATTGGGGTGGCCTAAAATATTGAAGATACAAGTAAAAATACTCAGGAGAAAACATCTCCCAAAATATTGCGAAGCGATAAAAAATATCAAAGTGCCTTTCCAATGATTCATAGAGTATATATACACTCATCGTCAAAAATATAGTTGCACCCAGACGGACGTGTCGGATTGCAATGCTCTTCGGGAGGAATGTAAAGGTTATCAGGAACAATAAATGATTAAATATTGAGACTGATATGGGCAATATTTATTGAGCTACACGTCAATAAGTAATATCTCTCAGTATGGCGTCGGGCCGCCATGTTTGCTCACACAGCATGCCAGACGTCGCGGCATGGAGTTGTACAGGTTCCTAATGGTGTTCTGCGATAAGTTATCCCATGCAGCTTGAATTTTCTCACGTAGTTCCTGCATATTGTGCGGTAAGGGTTGAGTGTGGATAGCGAGTTCAATAGCATCCCACATATTTTCAATCGGCGATTGGTCTGGCGATGCGGCTGGCCATGGCAAAGTGTCAGTGCCTTGAAGGCAAGTTCTTGAGACAGCAGCAGTACGCGGACGAGCGTTGTCCTGTTAGAAAGTCGCACCGGAGTGAGCGTTCAGAAAAGGCAAGGCCACTGGTTGCAGGATCTCATTAACGTAACATTGGGCTGTCAAAGTGCCTGTAAAGAACACTAAAGGTGATCTGGCATCTTAAGCAGTTGCACCCCACACCATGACACCAGACCTTCTGGACGTATGACGCTCGACAACAAACCCTTCATCTTGGCAGTTGGCACTGACCACGGTGCATCCACACACGCATTCGGTGATCGTCTCCTCCAAGACAAAATCGGGACTCGTCACTGAATATCACCCGCTGCCATTCTGCGTGGCTCCATGAAAGTCTGGCACGACACCATTGCAGTCTTTGGCGATGATGCAATGGTGTTAAGGGCATTCGTCGTAACGGTCTGCGTGCGTGTAGTCCTACGTCGTGCAGACGTCTGCCAATGGTGCTGGCACTAATCGGATGATGCATGGAGGGCACCACTGCTCGCTGAATATCTGCAATCGTAGCTGTTGGTTCACTCCGCGCATGTCGGACAACAAGTCGGCTCTCTCTCTTTGTGGTTCATATAGGTCTCCCATCCCCATCCTGTCCCTGCTGCGTGCCTTGTTCTATCCACTGCGGCCAACAGCGTGCTATGGTGATATCCGCACGACCGGTATGGCGCGCAATGCGGCGATAAGACCATCCCGCTTCCCGGAGCCAGATGATGCGGCACCTCTCCAACTCCTCCAACTGCTCGAATTGCTTCCGAACTTTTCTCCGAGGCATACTTCACTTGCAAAGGATGCAACCAACACAACAGCACGAGTCAGAATGGCAAGCACGCGCAACGGGACGACCTTATATAGCTGGTCAGGCACAGCGCTACGATTCCTCCTTGCCGGCATCACATGCGCGGCCGAGCGCGATACGTGAATCAATTGCATGTCTCACGATTTCAAACTTACCCACCAAGTTTTATTCCTGCCGGCTGCTTCCTTCTGGATACAACTATTCTTTGTGACGATGAGTGTATCCCAGCAAAAACACAAGTGCTGGGAAACTGCTGGCCACCAGCTGGCAGTGATGGGTCACTGCTGGCTGAAATCTGCCGCTCACGGCCCGGTAGTGGTCCGTTGGTGGTAACGCTATCAGTTGGCGAGCCATTGATGGCCCTGCAGCATCGCCGTGAATTGTGGGCCTCCAAGCAAGTGCCACTAGTGACCCGTTGCTGGCAACCAATGCAACCCCCCAACAGCAAGTAGAAGCATCGGGACTGCGCATGCGCAGAAGCAACACTTGCTGTGTCTCTCATGGTACCAGTTAGTTGAAGACGACGCTATCGCCATCGTGTTATTTTAGTGGATGTTAAGAAAAAAATCCATATGTGGAGAGGCGAATTAATTTCCTAATGAAATTTTACGTCGACGAAGATATCAGATTAAGCCGTGAAATACTAGATCACAGCCATGAAATACACCCACTCCATTCCCATGAATAACAATTCGTGGAATGGAGTGGATGAATAACAAGAAAAAATTTGAAACCGCTTGAAACACATATCCTGGAAAACCATTAAAACAGCGTTTGTTGGGAAAAAAAAAAAAAAAGAATTATACGTGTACAAAATTTATTAATTATTTGAAAGAAAAAAAAAGCAACGCTATGTGGTGTACTCATCCATGGGTTGAATACACAAGACTGGGAGGAATTCGCTTCTAAAAATAACGAGAAGTAAAATAAAATGTCTTTTACTCTTTAAAACAAATGTAGCTTCGGACAACGGAAAGGAAAGACACAAGGTTAAAAATGTAACAGAATGTGACATGAACCCGGGTAAATATATATTTATTCAACAATCTCTTTTCAAGACGGCAAGGACAGTACAAAACTTTGGAAAGCGACTCTAAGTATGTGCACGCCTTGAAAATGAGTGAAGTTCCCATAAGGTAAAAAAAAACAAAAAAACAATCGTTACGTTGAAAAAATTAATTTATCAATTATATGAAACTGAATTTTTTGAAAAATACCTCTCAATATTGTAAAATGAAAGAGGGAAGCATTCGATTACAAATTGCATACCAAACAGATAGCCTCCAGCACATGTCCGAGCGTAGTGAATTAGTTCGGTCGGTAGCGAGCGCGGCTGCCACGCAAACGGACCAGGATCATATCTAGTCAGATGCAAACGGGCGTTTTTCCGGTCTGTTGAGAAAATTTCCCCAGCGCAGTGCGTTGATCCACAGGCTGCGTAAGGTTAGAAAAAGAAAAATTGTAGCTTTAGGAAACTGCGGTTATCCTTGCTTTTTTTTTTTTATTATTATTATTATGGCTACTACTGGGAAATTGGCGGACAAGATTCGGCAAGCCACCAGTTACGTCACGTGGTTGCTGGCTGCCACTAACGGACCACATTAGGCTAGCCATCATTTCTGGCACGTTCTTGCAGGGCCACTGAAGGGCCACTTGTGGCAGCTACTGCCTGTGATGGACCACTGATGGCCCTGTCGTTGCATATGACAACTGATGGGGTGCCAACTGTTGGCCAGCTGTTGGCCTGAACTGCTGGCCCTTCTGTTGGCCGCCCGGACATTTTATTGACGGTTCGGCAGCGGCAACATAGTGCTGGGTCAGCAAGACTGTTTTTGCTTTGATATTAAGAAACACGTAAATACGTATAGTTAAAAATAAGCATCCAATAACAAAGAACGAAGAACCAAGTGATACATCATGGGAAGGTTCCGGGCCCCTGGGCCACCCCTACTGAGTGCATCATTGAAGTCCATTATCATGATGCAACAGCCAGGACTGAGTCTCTCACTGTTTCGGCTATTTGATCATTACACTAACTAAGTCTTTTCGAAACCTCCTTCTAAAAGGTTTGGTTCATAGTCTACCCAGTTGGAGCAAACTCAAAATGCTCCGACTGGAAAAACTGCTAATGTCGTCTCACACATTTTCTCTATTGGGAAAAAGTCTTGGTATCGCACTGTCCAGGTCAACATCTGAACACCTTGCAGGCACTGTCTATTGATGTTGGAAGTGTGCGAGCGGGCATTATCTTGTTGAAACTGTGCATCAAGGATACCACGGCGATACGGCAACATAAAGGGCTGCAGCAGCTCTTTGACATATCGTCTTGCAATTATTGTACCCACTATGCGTACGTTCAATAAACCACGACTAAAACTAATTACGCCCCAGACAGTGACACTAGGCTGGGGAGCCGTGTGATGCTCACAAATGGCGGTAATAATAATCAGGTGACCACGTCGTCTCCAGATTTCTAACTGGAGATCGTTTACATTGAGACAGAAGCAAGACTCGTCGCTGAATACGACTTGGTTCCATTCAGCCCGTAGCGCATATTTGGTACGGCACCAAATGCAACTTTGCGATACGGAGTGAGTGGCAGTCTCTGCAGTGGCCGGCGACAGTGCACACCTGCTGCAGACAAACGACAATTGTCTTCGGCCGGTTTTCCGCTTCGATAGGGGGATGTCCGTAGCTTCCTCTACAACGCACTGAATGTCGTCCGTTGTGAATTGTGGAGCTGCTGCAGCTTGTCGTCCAGTTCGCCGATCGAGGTGTTCGGATGTCACCCTACGTGTCCCAGTGCCACTGCGGCGACGCACATTCGGCCGATATTTGTTGCAATACGAGGCGTTTCCGCCACGACGCAACGCAGGGGCCAACCAGCTATGCACAGCCCTATGATGAAGTCACTGGTAAAGGTGTCTGTGTGATGGTAGAACTTCCCATGACGTAGCCCAACCGTTCTCACTCCTTTCACATGTTTCGCCACCGAGATCACTCCGATGCAGTGATTCACACACCCAGGTGAGGACGACCAAACTTATATATGCTGATTATTTACACTACTTACACGTGCTTTCTCCACCGAGATCACTTCGATGCAGTCGTACACATGTCCAGGTGAGGATGACCAAACTTAGCCACGTCGAGCTGTTTAGCCCTTTGATCTTCCTCACCTGCCACGTGACTGATTCGCAACTGCGATCATTCAGCCAACTGTCGACACATGTGCACCAATTTGTATGGTGATCCTACAAATACTTCCTGGTGTGGCATTTTTTATGAGAATTTTGCATAATGGAAAAGTTTAAAATATGCGAAAGATTTTCTTCATAGCAAAATCTATGCTAAGGAAATATAATTTTTCAGATACATCTCCCGGAAGGATTGTAAAAAAAAAAAAAAAGATTTCTTTCAGTGAGGGTTTAAGAAGCGCAAATACAGCTGAAAACAGAAATACACAAGCACCACCTTGCGACATAACTGTGAATTACAAAAAAACTACCAGTACAAAGTGTTCCACAAGGTAAATGGTATCCGGTGTAAGAGAATTTTTTTAATCTGGCGTTTAGAAGCAGAGATATCAAGAAAAACATAGTTAACCTTTGCGCCCCCTAGCGGTGAAATTGTACACTGTTTCAGCCAGGAATTGCGCACAAAATGGCTTCAAGTAGAATCTGACCGAAAAAAGAATTTTTTCAATCGAATGTTTAGTCCTGCAGATATTACTGCAAACATGCTGTAAACGGAAACGAAAACTTAGGCTCTCTATTGGCACTCTTGTACGTTAAGAAATATTTGAAATTATCTGAACATTTCGCATCTGGAACGTTCCTCGGTAAAGAAAGAATTTCAGAAATCGGGCTCTTAGAAACAGAGATATCGACGAAAATATTATCTATGCCTCCTGGCGGAAAAAATATACACTATTTTAAGCAGAGGGTATTCTTAAAAGGTTTTCCACACAAGGTGTGCAGTACCGGTTCAAAACAGAAAATTTTATATCGAGTTTTCAGAAGCGCAGAATTTGCTGAAAATTCATCAGAAACAGAAATAAACACTTGCGCCCTCTAGTGGCCAAACCATTTTTCATTGAAAAGTAGAAATTATGTACAGAAAAATGACATATTCGGCATACTGTCAAAAATATGATATATTGTCACTGTTATCCGACATAGAAAATGTTTTTCAAATATGACTTTTAGAAACAGGGGTATCGGCTAAATCGCAATTTGTCTTTACGCCCTCTAGCGGAAAATCTATGAATTAGCCATATAAGAGAAACTATACCCAAAATGGACCATTATGAATGGCATCGAAAGGAAGAAAGATCTTTTTCAATCGATATTTAGAAGCAGTTATATGGAATAAAATATATTTTGAATTCGATAGCATCTGCATTTACGCCCTCTAGCAGCGAAGCTGTGCATCAGGAAAAACCCGAAAGCTAGGATGATCGTTCTGACATTTCAAGTTTTCAATGAAATAAAAAATCAATCAGACTAATTGTTGCAGAGATATGGTGTCCACAGGCGGACGGACAAAGTGGTACTACACCGATGAACCATTATATTATGACCACCTACCTAATAAGCAGTAGGAACCCCTTTAGCCTGCAAAACAGTGGCCACTCGGGGAGGCATCGATTCGATGAGGTGGCGATATGTATCCTCGGGAATCTGGTACTATAATGTCAACAGCAGGTCATCCAGTTCCCGTATATTTCGGAGTGGTGGTGATTTAGCGCGAACCCGCTTTCCAAGTCGAACAGCAAATGTTCTATTGGGTTCATGTCAGGTGAATTTGGAGGCCAGGGCATTAACAAAAAATCACCAGCACGTTCCTCGAACCACTCCTTGGCGATTCTGACAGTGTGGCATGGCGCTTTATCCTGTCGGTGATGGCCTTCACCAGCAGGGAACACAATTGCCATGAATGGGTGAATTTGGTCCGCGACGATGTTCAGATACCTGACAGCTGTCACGGATTGTGCTATTGAGATAATTGGGCCTAAAGTGTCCCAAGAAAACATCGCCCACAGCATAACACCGCCGCCGCCGGCCTGTTTCCGCCCAACAGTGCATCCAGGTGCCATAGCCTTCGTTGGTAATCAGCGTATCTGCACTCGGCTGTCCACGTGATGCACCAGGAATCTTGATTCGTCAGACCAGGCCACTATCTTCCAATCATCCATGGTCCAATCTCGATTATCTTGGGCCCATTTCATGCGTTGTTGACAATGACGTGCAGTGATCATGGGGATCCGACTGGGTCTTCGACTACGCAGGCCCATGCGCAGGAGGCTGCGATGAACTGTGTGCTGTGACACATTGCCCTGATCACCATTGTTGTATAGCTGCGGGTGATTTGTGGCACTGTTTTCTTACGGTCTTTGTGAACAATACGCGACAGTCTCCTCTCCCCTCTGGCATCAGTGAGCTGCGGACGACACACTGCTGGACGACGGTTTGTCGTTTGGCCGTTTGTGCACCACTCTTGATACGTACTCACTACAGCAGCAGGTGAACAAACCACAAGCCGCGCCGTTTCCGAGATCGTAGTTCCGAGGCCCGTCCCATCACAATTTGTACTTTGTCAAACTCCGATAAATCGGCAGCTTTTCCCATTCTGACTCCGAACACTGTACTGGCCGAAAGCAGGTCCTCGGGTTGTATATATACTGCTCTGTGAACTTCACCTGCGCCACCGTTCGGTATCCAGGCGCGCTCATTTATCTAGGCTGGGGTGGTCATAATGCAATGGCTCATTGGTGTATATAAGCGCGTACTGTTTTCTTTTGTTTTTTGTTGTTTTTGTTTTTTTACAAAAGACACGCTAATAACAACAAAAAGGATCAAAATTTATTAGTGGGTTACTGAAAGTGGATTAATCATTCTCAATTCAGGTGTTATATTTTTTGATAGAGGAAGGAAATTGACGTTCGAAAGTCTATCGAATACAAATCCAAACAATCTGGGGTTGAATCAAGTGTTTTCCTCATACACTACTTATCATACTAAACAACGAATTCTGCAAATATGATTACAGCTACCAAATTTCATTATACATTCATAACACTACACATAAATGAGATACAAATCGAACTTGAAAGTGCTGTAGGAGGGCCTCCATTATCTACTACACGTAAAGGTATGAAAGGCAGTATTTGCACGTATCGTGTCAGGAGATACTTAATGCTAAATATAAAAGAAAAAAACAAAACGAAGAATTACGTCAAAGCATTGTAATAACGCTCAAGTATTTTAATGCTCTGTCTGCGTTCTGTTCTCTGACATCGCCCAAGTTTATCGCACAAAGCACGCATCCTCTGAACTTCTTATTTCGTCAGCTGAGTTTCGGGAGAACGTAATTGTTTCAACAACTCATTGCGTATTCATTATACCATCAAAATGCAATGAGGATGTAGAGGGGTGGGCCCTTTCTGCCTGAATTATCCTAGGCAATATGCACTGCCTCAGGGAATACACATGGAGTCGTGCTTATATTTAGCAGTGAGTCTCTTGTCACGCAAAAACGCAGAAAAAAAATTTAAACGATAAAAACTTAAAGCACAGAAAATGGCATATTTTCGTAATAATTAGTTGCGCCGCTTTTAGCAGATTTATTCATAACGCTATGAAATCCCAAGATAAACGTTCAAAATGTTTGCACGAAAATTGTGAGAAAACGTTTTGCGGGAAT
Organism: Macrothele yani; assembly: GCA_039090855.1. Lineage (NCBI taxonomy): Eukaryota > Metazoa > Arthropoda > Arachnida > Araneae > Macrothelidae > Macrothele > Macrothele yani. The sequence continues at coordinate 38,286,370 of CM077016.1, forward strand.
CTTGAAGAACTTATAATATTCATTATTTTGCTTTCAGGTGTGTAAGTTTATTTATTCCATGCATATATATGTACATATATGCGTGCTTACATCTTTTAGTGGAATACATTTTCTTTTACGAATTCATACCACAGTTTTTGAAATTAAAGGAAATATAAATTCACGACGTTTTGATAACAGCAGGCTTGGAAAAGCAATTTTCTGGGCAAGATTTCGACAGCTTTAACATAAGTAAACTCGAACAGAATTGTTTGCTACTTAAATTGCCTTGAAACATGAAGCACGTAATTCGCAATTTAACAAAATCATCTGGGTATCTTAATTATTATTTTTTTTTTTTGTTTCCAATGACTGAGTTGCTGAGAATCCGAAAGTTTATTTTCAGTTTAATATTAGCGCTATATGCTTACTCTGTTTGAAAACTCAGTATTCTACTAACGTTCTGAGAAAATATGGGGAAATGGATGAAATTATTCATGTTTCCATGTACACTCCTCACCAATAAAGACGCCACACCCTCAAGCTTTACATAAAGTGGAATACTAAACGTCCTGATCAGTGGCGTACCTGAGAACCCCCCCCCACCCCCGCCGAAAATATCTTCGAGGCCCTTTTAAGAATATCGATTAGATTTCAAGTATTGAAAATTTTAAATTCCATATTATTAATTACCATTATTATTTATTTGGAAAATGTTTAATTCCATATTATTAATTACCATTATTATTTATTTGGAAAATGTTTAATTCCATATTATTAATTACCACTATTATTTATTTGGAAAATGTTTAATTCCATATTATTAATTACCATTATTATTTATTTGGAAAATGTTTAATTCCATATTATTAATTACCATTATTATTTATTTGGAAAATGTTTAATTCCATATTATTAATTATCATTATTATTTATTTGGAAAATGTTTAATTCCATATTATTAATTACCATTATTATTTATTTGGAAAATGTTTAATTCCATATTATTAATTACCATTATTATTTATTTGGAAAATGTTTAATTCCATATTATTAATTACCATTATTATTTATTTGGAAAATGTTTAATTCCATATTATTTCAATTATTTGAAATTAAAATTTTCATATTATTAACAGGTTTTATGAGCGTTTTAATAACGCAAGTTCTTTGGAACCTACAGGTAATTTTCGTAAAACCAAATTGTCGCCCTAGTTTTATACGAATACAAAATATTACAAAACACTATAAATTTTATTCTCTAGAGAACTAGTCATCTCTTTGAAACTATCTTGGAAATTTTGTTATTTTACAGAACTAGCCATCTCTTTGAAATTCATCACGATCACACACACAGACACACACAACTGTCGTATGATAGCGTCTGATGATCTTTTCGAATTTATAAGAAAACACAGAACATACGTTGGCAAATAAGTAACAATTAGGAATTGTGGCATAAAATAAAGTAAAACTACTTAAATGATTTAATCTTGAATATAAAAACCACGCTTAACATAATTCCACAATGTTTTGCATATTGTAATAATTTTTTTCTTGACTCCGTCATAAAAAAAAAAAAAATCCCACAAGTCTGTTTCTTTGTCCCCGCGAATAACATGTTTTAGTTCATTACATTCTGAAGGATGCGCTGTTATGTGCAAACAAATGTAATACATAACACCTTATCCTCATTGATAAGAAAAATTTCATTCATTGAACTGATATTTATTTCGCATTGTCTTGCTAATATACATGTATATGGCTGCTAAAAGGGGCCTCAAGTCCACTGGAAAAAAATCGACGCTTTCTCGTCATCCAGTTCTCCCAAACTAAAACCGAGGAAATGTTTTTAAATATTTATCTTATTTATTTGTAAAAAATGTCAAAAATTAGTTTTCTTTTTAATATTTCCTTCAAATCAGCCGTCAGGAATTATTTGTTATTCTTTTAACCCCTTTCATATGAACATTTTTGTAAAATCTTCTTACTGAGGCAAGAGGCCATCAAAAGCCACGAGAGAGGTTGCGGGGGGTTATCAGTACGCCCCTGGTCCTGATGAAATCCATCGTCCGATTAAATGCTAACTACCATCGTTCTCTGTTTCGCAACAGCAATCAGAGATCAATCAGTGACCCTGAAGAAATCGGTGCATTTATCCTAAAAAATTATCACAATCATATTCCACCGGGATTCGAATCAATATTAATTTGCTGACTTGACTCATATTCCTTAAGCTTATGGGTTCATGTATTGGATCGAATTTGCTGTCACGCGCACGCTCAGAATGACTATGCGGTGCGTGATGCTAGTTGATGTAAGTGGAAACATCATTGGTGCCCTTCAATGTCGTTATGCTCTCTTGACTAGATGGTGTTGTTTCTTACAGGAGTTTGAATAACAAGCCAACGTGCTGGAGAATAGATTCAAGGTGGCCCCTGTAGCGCTGTGGTCTAAACAATGACTTCTGATTGCTCGTACGAGTTGGATCCGGGTTTGAATCCCGGTGAGGCATGGATGTTGTGTTCGTCTTACGGTACTGGCTCTTTCCCTTCCCTGGAACCAGTGGCCCTAAATTAGGGACGGGCGACTGCTTATAGCCCAGTGAGTTGCTCACGGTGGTCGTTAAACCTCCAAGCAAAAAAAAAAAAGTGGCGTACAGTAAAAAAAGTATTTTACCGCCCCGGTGGCGCAGTGGTTTAAGGCGCTGGCTTATGACCATTCGCAGGTTCGAATCCCGGTGAGGGATGGATGTTTGTGTTTGTCTTTCGGCACTGGCTCTCAATGTGTTGTTTGATCAGCACTGGCTCTTTGTGTACATTGGTCATTTAGCATACTGTAAAACCACGTTTGATGTGTACTTGTTCATAATGTGTTACTTGATCAACACTGCTCTCTGTGTACATTGGTCATTTAGCATACTGTAAAACCACGTTTGATGTGTACTTGTTCATAATGTGTTACTTGATCAACACTGCTCTCTGTGTACATTGGTCATTTAGCATACTGTAAAACCACGTTTGATGTGTACTTGTTCATAATGTGTTACTTGATCAACACTGCTCTCTGTGTACATTGGTCATTTAGCATACTGTAAACCCACGTTTGATGTGTACTTGTTCATAATGTGTTACTTGATCAACACTGCTCTCTGTGTACATTGGTCATTTAGCATACTGTAAAACCACGTTTGATGTGTACTTGTTCATAATGTGTTACTTGATCAACACTGCTCTCTGTGCACATTGGTCATTTAGCATACTGTAAAACCACGTTTGATGTGTACTTGTTCATAATGTGTTACTTGATCAACACTGCTCTCTGTGTACATTGGTCATTTAGCATACTGTAAAACCACGTTTGATGTGTACTTGTTCATAATGTGTTACTTGATCAACACTGCTCTCTGTGTACATTGGTCATTTAGCATACTGTAAAAACCATGTTTGATATGTACTTGTTGATGTGAAACGTCTGCCTATTTGTCATGTCTCTGTTCCACCAGGTCCAATAAATCATTTGAAAAACAAAAACAAAACAGGTTCGAGTGAAAATGACAATCCGTCTGGAAACATGGTTTCACCCGGAGGTCAGCGTGGTGATTTGGTTTAACATTGTGGCACGTGACACCGAGAGAAATATTTGCAGCGATCTCACGCTAAAGCATGCGTCTGTCTTCTTACACCAGAGAATCCACTTACTATCTGTTGTTGATGCTGAAAGCCTGCAACTATGTTTCACCTGTGTGCGAAACAGGGGCGAACGGAACTTTAGCGGGGCCCGGGCCGAAATTTCATTCCGGGGCCCGAAGACATAAATCTCATATTTTAACAGTCGTTAAATTATATAATCTCATATTTATCATCATCATCATCATCATTGTCAACCATTATCAGTCTACTGCTGGACGAAGGTCTCCCCAAGTTTCCTCCACAACGGTCTGTCTTGTGCCAGTCTCCTCCATGTCACTCCCGCATACTTTCGAATATCATCCACCCATCTTCCATGTGGTCTTCTTCTGGGTCTTTTCCTGTCCCTTGGAATCCAATCTAAAATTTCGGCTGTCCATCTATGGTCTGTCCTTCTGGCAGTATGTTCAGCCCATTGCCATTTCAGGGATTTTACTCTGATCATGATGTCTTCCACTCTTGTCATTTTTCGGATCCACGAGTTCCTCTTCTTATCTCTCCTGGTTACAACAAGCATGCACCTCTCCATGTTCTTTTAGTTGTCTGCAGCCTTTGTATGTCTCTTTTAGTTAAGGTCCACGTCTCTGCACCATACGTAAGCACTGGAAGGATGCATTAATCAAACACTTTTCTTTTAAGACATAATGGCATATTGCTCTTGAAAATTATGCTGTTTCTTCCAAACGCTCTCCAGGCAAGTTTTGTACGCCGATTAATTTCTTCATCAATGTGACCCTAACTTGATATCTGCTGTCCAAGATAAACGTACGTGTCTGTTATCTCCAGCTTTTCTCCATCAATCGATAAATCTTCATTTCTTGTAAAAGCATTGAACATCATTTTTGAACATCATAAAAGCATTGAACATCATTTTTTCTTGTAAAAGCATTGAACAGCAGGGATGTGAGGTCAGGTGATGCGTAACATCACAGCCTCTCCTTGACAAATGTCAACCCCGCCTTCTCGTGGTACATCCTGTTCCCACTAAAGGGGCTCTGACGACCGCCAATAGCGGTATAACTATACCTTCGGGATTAGAGGAGATGCTATCCTACACTCACCAACCCGCTTGGACAGCGTGGTGAGTTATGGCCAAACCCCTCCAAAATGACTCATATTTATATTATATACAATATATATATATATATATATATATATATATATATATATCCTATTTGTTTTATATATATATCAGGGGCGAATATTCGGGGTGTGCTAACTGTGCTATTATCGCTCGGGTTCCTAATTGGGTTCACCCGGCGTAATATTGGGAGCCAAGGGGGTGTCGAGTGGATTGTGATTCTGCGATTCCCTGATTTAGGGCCGACGCAGCTTCAGGATCCACTGACGGAGCGTTGTGTTTCACACAGCAGATTTTCCTTTGGGAGTCAAAGGGTCCGCTGTGTGCCGCAATATTTTTGTGAACGTCTAGATTTAAAATAAAAAGCATAAATGAACAGATTTGCTAAGTTCCGGTTCCAAAAGATATATATATTCTCCAAATAATCTAGGGTTGAGCACACATATTGTAGTTAACGACACACTTATCATGGAACTGAGACAAAATTATCAAACAAAAACAATTTATTGGTTGTGATGTGGCATAATAATAAATATACGCTCATGATATTAGCAAAAATGATTTACGACTCTCTGACAGGAACCTGTACTCAATTAGCTATTTGCTTATAAAAAAATATTAATTCTATGTGTGGACTGCTCCGATAAAGATTTTGTGAGGGGACACCAAAGAGAGAATAGGATGGATTTCCTACCTTAACATCCGAATCTGGCCTAGATATCGCGCTGCTGACCACTCCTGATCCGGGAGAATTCTCGTCCGGTGGTTATTATAGCTTCCATCCGCAGATGCGACCGTCGTATGGGCCCTAATGGTCCTTAGTGGGGGTCCGTTCATCCGGAAGCCTCGGTTTCGATTTTACATCGGCAGCTTGGACAATTGTCTGCCGCTTCTTAGGTGCCAGTCATGGAGGACAGTGCACGCGATGCACGCCGCGAAACCAGCCAAGGTAAAGTTTCGTGCAAAAACTGTAAACGTGAAGTGACGAAGTTCTTCTCTTCCCTTGTAAAATCTTTCGACGACCCCCAAGAAGACCCACACTACCTCAAAACATCCCATCATCCAATCACTAGCTGGCAAACGCAAGCCTCCCTGAATTAAATTCCCCAGTGTAGATCTTACTGGTCAGAGAATTAACATTTTGATCTTCCATTCGCTAGGGGTCAAGATTCCTACCCGTTCCAGTGAAAATTCTGAGAACCCCTCGTTACGTTTGCCGCGTGATACTACTCCCGGCCGTAAATTCTTTATGTGCAGCGCTCGAGTTTAGGCGCTGTCACAGTGCGGCGCAAACCCACACAGAATCACAATTACAATTTCATCTATATTATCGATATTATTTTCTATTTTTTCGGATTTATTTCTAATAAAACTCGCCAGAGTACGTTCTAAAGCTTCGAGTGGTGGTTAAAATTAACTTTCCCACATAATAGTTTCATTAAGGAGAAAAGGTTCGTTCAGGAACCATATCGCATTCGCCCCAGATTCCTTGGGTATGTTGTTTCTCGTCTGTATACCCGACGGTCTTAAAGCAGCTACGGTATAAGCGCTCCCCAGATGGTTCTGCACGTCAAGTTATTATTTCCTTGTGGTTTCAATAACAGCGGAACTCTCAGTAAAATGATCAGCACTTGAGTCACACGGAGCAGTGCAATTCAACGTGGTGAAAGGAGTTGCTGTTATATATATATATATACACACTATATTGACAAAAGTCACCGGACACCCCTTCAAAAGCAAATGAACGGATCCGCTGCGTTGTTAAGATGAGCGGTACAGCTGTAAACCGTATAAAAATTAAGCCTGCGGCTGACCGTGATCATATCGCACTGTGAGGTTGAGTGAAAATGTCGCTGCGGGAGAAAACTGACTTTGAGAAAGGAACGATTCTTAGGTGTTATATTAGTGGGTTGTCCATAAGAGAAATCTAGAGGCGTTTAAGCATACCAAAGTCAACTGTTTTGGATGTACTGTATAAGTGGACGACCCATGGCGTGCCTGAAGCTGCAAAACGTACCGGCAGACCAAAGAAAATCAGTGATAGAGGACGTCGAAGTCTCAGGGGAGTCGTTACAGCTAATCGACGGAGTACTGCACAAGACCTCAGTGTACAGGTGAGTAAAAATGCTGGAACCACGGTATGTACACGTACCATTTGCAGAGAACTTCATTCCATGGGTTACCGTGGTCGTGCGGTTGCTCATAAGCCTTTCATCTCCATTCAGAATGCTACTCGTCGTTTAGCATGGTGTAAAGAACATTTGACATGGACCGTATATCAATGGAAATGGGTCCTATGGACTGATAAATCCAGATACACGATCCATGAGTCTGATGGCCGTGTGTGGGTATGGCGGTAGCAGGGGAACGCTATTTACCACAGTGTACTGTTCCTACGCTCAAGTTTCGAGCTGGCAGTGTACTCCTGTGGGGGTGATTTTTCGTTATATGGTCCCGGCCCATTGGTTATCGTGGACAAACCTGTTAACCAGCACATCTACCTAGATATTCTGGACAATTATGCTCTACCAACTCTGTGGCAATACTATGGAACCGAACCTTGTTGGTACCAGCAGGATAATGCACTGAGCCATAAAGCAAGGACTGTTACGGCGTGGTTTGACAATAATTCCGTATCGTGTGTGGACTGGCTAGCACAAAGCCCTGATTTTAATCCCATAGAGCATCTATGGGATGAATTAGAGCGCCGCATAAGAAGTTTAGAAGCACGGCCTACTACTAGGCAACAGTTAGCGGCAGTATTATGTACTGAATGAAAGCGCATACCTATAGCTGTGTTTCAAAATCTTGTCGAAAGCATGTCTCGAAGGGTCAGTGCGTGCATTAAGGCGAAAAGTGAACCAACACGGTTCTAATGTATGGCAATAAAAAAAATGCTACGTTGTGTTTCTCTTCTAGGTGTCCGTGACTTTTGTAAATATAGTGTATATATTTCGTTAAATTGTTATAATAAATATAAATAATTCTACCGAAAATAATTTTGTTATTACTATCCAAAATTGCAGTGCCCCGTGACGGGCCTGCTATGGTCCAGCCGGCCCTATTGCAAATTTTGAAGTCAGTTGTAATTCGCTCTGCACCCTCATGACATGAGGATCATAGACTTCTTGCAGGTGGCGATGGTTTAACTGTTGCTCTGCTCGGCAGGTAACCAATAACTTATATTTGATCTGCACCTTCATGACATGAGGATCATGCATGCATTATATAATCCCAGGCTTAGTACTTCAGCGCTCTAGGCAAAGATTGACTTGGCGGTCCCCGCGGTCCCCAGAAATAAAATCTTTCCTAGGCAGCTCTCCTTGCTTCTCTATGATATAGGCGGACTCTAGTGAACTACAAACGCGTACCCAGAACTTGGGAAGTTGTATTTTTTAACCGATTAAAAATAAGTGTTTAATCGCTTAAAAATTAATTCGCTCTTAGCACTGTTGGTGCCTAGAGCAATAAAATGCGGCCAACAACGAGCAAGACCACCCAGAACGCGACGACAAGACGTCCGCGTTAGGCAAGAATTTCTACGCATTGCCTGCGAACAGTTCATTATCTCCGACTAAATTACATCAAGCGATATGCATGAAATTTGAAACAAGATTCCTGCATAGTTTTATAGATATTCAAAATTTTAACGAGGAATTAGATGATGCAGATTCAATTAAACATGACACAGTAAATTTTGGGGAATACAAATGCACCGTTCAGTGGCGCACCCAGGAATTCTTGTTGAAGGGGGCTGTATATATATAGTATACGTACACAATGTGTGTACATATATATAGCATACGTACGCAATGTGTGTACATATATATAGTATACGTACGCAATGTGTGTACATATATATAGTATACGCCTATAGTTTATGTACGGTTGTGAGGTACGTCGCTCTTAATCTTTTTGGGGCTTTGGAAAGAAGACACCATGCAATAGAAGGCACTATGTAATTTTTTTAACATATAGAATAATATTTTTGAATGTTTAATTTGTGACGTATGTCGCTCTTAATCTCTTTGGGGCTTTGGGAAGAAGTCCCAGTGTAATAGAAGACACTATGTCGGACACTATGTAATTTTTTCAACATGTAAAATAATATTTTTGAATGTTTAATTTGTGACGTACGTTACTCTTAATCTTTTGGGGGCTTTGGGAAGAAGACACTATGTCAGACAGTATGTAATTTTTTGAATATGTAAAATAATAGTGTTTTTGAATGTTTAATTTGTGACGCTCTTAATCTCTTTACGGCTTTTGGGGAAAAACACTATGTAATAGAAGGCACTATGTAATATTTTGAACATATAAAATAATATTTTGGAATGTTTAATTTGTGGCGTATGTCGCTTTTAATCTCTTTGGGGCTTTGGGAAGAATGCACCATGTAATAGTCAGACACTATGTAATTTTTTGAACACGTAAAATAATATTTTTGAATGTTTAATTTGTGACGTACGTCGCTCTTAATCTCCTTGGAGGAGGCTTAAGCTCCCTCCGTGGGTGCGCCAATGGCACCGTTGCACCTCCTCGCAACCTCCCGGGTACGTCATTGGTGGATTACCATATAAGTTTAAGAACTCTAATCTAAGAACTGACAAATTTTTGATTTTTAAGATGTCCAGCTATGTTCCAAAGAAATGCATCATCTAGACTTTAAAAAAAAAAAGCCTCTAACTTTACATGTTGGCAGGAAATTTTATAACGACACGCTGTCTACGTATTAAATTAGCATCCGCCCCAATAATTCGTTTATTTTATTATTACACTATTTGTCTACCATATTCTAAGTTAGGTGGGAAATGAAGATTTTCATGTAACTTACAAACGAAAGAAAAAACAAATTCAGCTGGAAAAAAGGCAGAACAAATAAAGGAGAGAGTCTTGTCATTCATGCAAAGGGAAGCAAGACAAGGACGACATTGTGCTGTTCCAAAAGAAAAAAAAATCAACAGACTGAACACTCATGCACACACGAAGTTCTGATGGTTAGGAGGGGTTGGAAACCCCGAGGAATGAGCAAAGGTGGAAGCGGGAGGTGGGTGGTGGAGACAGGGGTGATATGGGGAGGGGGTGCGAGCGATTGGGAATGAAGGAGCGACGCTTCCGAAGCATTTCTCCTCCTGTCCTATCGGGTTACAATGGAGGGACACGGCACAGAGTAGTTGGGATCTTGTTGAAACACTGTACGGGTCTTTACAAAAACATAGACGCCTTTCATTCCCTGGGCGAAAAGCACAAGGCTTCTTGTCTTGGCTCTCGCCGCGATAAAATCTCGAGCTATTTTTCTTTCGTCTTTGCACTCTGCTGCCAGTTTCTTCTGACTTTTTTAGGTGCTAAGGGGTGAATGTGGCCTGTGTTGGATGGGAAATACGCGTGCAAAACGACAGCTCACTTTTAATTGCTACAAAATCATAAACGGGGAAAGTTCCTGACTTGATGGATAGATTTTTGAAAGCCCTGTTGAAATAGTGGTTATTTAGGACATGACGAAAGAGCTCCGAAAGAGATGAGTTTTGAATTCCACATAATGAGAATCTAGGGATGAAAAACTGACGTTTAGCACTTAGGAAAAATGTGTGTAGATTTTATCGGCAGCTATGCAAAGGAAGTACACCACATAATTTTGTTTTTCCAACTGAAGGAGGTACTTATAGATTTTGATATTTTCTTGCGGTTACTTGCCCGTGGAAAAGAAAGCTTCGGACTTCAATTTGAACCGTTTTATTGGCAAAAATGAACAGCAAACTTTCCTTCAGCGTTCACACACACACACACAGCACATGTCATCATCACCATCAACCATTTTCAATCTACCGCTGGATGAAGGTCTCCCCAAGTTTCTTACACACCTTGGGCAAGTCTCCTTCATGTCACTCTGACACATTTTTCAATTTCATCAAACCATCTCCAACGTAGTCTTCTTCTGGGTCTTTCCCAGTTTCTTTGTATCCGGTGTAGTATTTAAGTTGTCCAATGGTATTTATTTCTTCAAGTAATATGTCCAAAAAATTGCCCTTGATATACTTTGTTTGGCTAAATCCTTCTCACCAGCAATTTTTTTTTTTTTTTTTTTTTTTTTTTTTTTGCACATCCAAGTTTACCAAATTCTAATTTTTTCGTTCCTCCTCAGAGAGTAATTTTTCTATTTCATTCCCATTTTCCGTTTAGGTGTATATCATCATCATCTCCAACCGTTATCAATCCACTGCTGCATGAATGAAGGTCTCCCCAAATTTCTTCCACAACTGTTGAATGTTGTGCGCGATACTATTGCCAGCGGAGTGAAAAATGGTTTCTTTTTCCTTTTTGACGACGATGAAGTAAAAAATTAGTCCAGTCGAAAAGCAGTTGAAATAAACAGTCACACAGAAAAATATAAAAAGGAATCACTCCCGCTGAAAGGTTCTACTCAATGTGCATGAAATTTTATGGAGTTTCAACTGCGGTCTTGGCTCTTCCAATAAAAGAGATTTCATCACAAATTCCGCCGTTTCCAAATCCACGCCAAATTCCTTGAGTTGAGTTGCGTCGCTAGCCAGATTGCACCTCTTTCAGTCCAACGGGGAAAAAAAACCCCCAGACGTCATCATCAGCAAGTAACTTCTTCCAGATCGCAGCAGAAGTAAAAGTCCGGAATTCCAGGAAATGTCCGATTAATTACGAAATTCGAAAAAACCTGACGTTTGTGAAAATTCTGACTTATTACTTATGAAACTTTTATCGCGCATAAGTCACGAATAAGTCGTGGACGCCAATGATGTCACTGCTCGCCAACTGTCGCAGAAGCCAAATACACTATATGGACAAAAGTCACCGGACACCCCTTCAAAAGCAAATGAACAGATCCTCTGCGTTGTTAAGCTGCGCGGTACAGCTGCAAACCATATAAAAACAAGCCTGCAGCTGGCCGCGATCGTATTGCACTGTGAGGTTGAGTGAAAATGTCTCAGAGGGAGAGAACTGACTTTGAGAAAGGAAAGATTGTTGGGTGTTATATTAATGGGTTGTCCATGTGAGAAACCGAGAGGCGTTGAAAAATACCAAAGTCAACTGCTTTGGATGTACTGAATACTTAAGTGGAAGACACATGGAGTGCCTGAAGCAGTAAAACGTACCGGCAGACCAAAGAAAATCAGTGATAGAGGACGTCGAAGCCTCAGGAGAGTCGTTACAGCTAACCGACGGAGTACTGCACAAGACCTCAGTGTACAAGTGAGTAAAAATGCTGGTACCTCGGTATGTGCACGTACCATTCGCAGAGAACTTCATTCCATGGGTTACCGTGGTCGTGCCGTTGCGCATAAGCCTTTCATCTCCATTCGGAATGCTACTCGTCGTTTAGCATGGTGTAAAGAACATTTATCGTGGACCGTAGATCAATGGAAACGGGTGCTATGGACTGATTAATCCAGATACACGATCCATCAATCTGATGGTCGTGTGTGGGTATGGCGGCTGCCGGGGCAATGCTATTTACCACAGGGTATTGTTCCTACGGTCAAGTTTGGAGCTGGCAGTGTACTCCTGTGGGGATGTTTTTCGTGGTATGGTCCCAGCCCATTGGCTATCGTGGACAAACCTGTTAACCAGTACGTGTACCTCAATATTCTGGACAATAATGCCCTACCAACTCTGTGGCAATACTATGGAACCGAGCCTTTGTTGGTACCAGCAGGATAATACACCAAGCCAAAAAACAAGGATTGTTACGGCGTGGTTTGACGCTAATTCCGTATTGTGTGTGGACTGGCCAGCACAGAGCCCTGAACTTAATCCCATAGAGCGCCTATGGGATGAATTAGAGCGCCGCATAAGAAGTTTAGAACCCAGGCCTACTACTAAGCAACAGTTAGCGGCACCATTATGTACTGATTGGAAGCGCATACCTATCGCTGTGTTCCAAAACCTTGTCCAAAACATGTCTCGATGGATCAGTGCATGCATTAATGCGAAAGGTGGACCGACATCGTACTAATGTATGTGAATAAATGCTATGCTGTGTTTCTCCTCTAGGTGTCCGGTGACTTTTGTCAATATAGTGTATGCCACTGACGCCAGTCCTGTCGCGCACGCCAAATTTGTCACAGTGCTGTGTTAACTCGTTCTTTAATCACCGAAATGCTGTATATTATAATCAGAAGATTGCAAGGTAAACATCAATAGAGAAGTACTAGTAATTCAAAAGAAGCGAATTGGTGTCTGATAAAATTCTTTATTTTTCGTGATTTTGCTGAATTAATTAATACTCCGGATCACCGTGCGATTACATCCAATCCGTGTCCTAACCCCTCGCTAGATTCATTCTTTTTCGAATATCTCAACGTACTCGCTCTACTTCTCTCAGTCGCATGCTCCCCAAAGACACGTCATCATCCTTCCTTCGGAAGACCCGAACTCCTCATTGTTTTTTCGCAACCACTTCTCAAACACGTGCCTGAAGCCTCCGTCCGAAAACCCTCTGTCTTCCCATACGTCTCAATCTCCTCTGCCTACTGCCATCACCCCGAAGAACGGAAGTCCTTCCTAATGAGTCGCTTTCAAACTCTAAAAAGAGCCTTCTTCCATTGTAGCTATCTACACACGAAATCCTGGGTGTTGTCCATCTCCAGGAAGTCCGCCGATAAACTAATCGCCTCCAGGGACTTACTGGCTCTACCAAATCGAACTCAAAAAATATATTCTTAAGAAGTTTCCCACGATTACTTTTCAAACATTCTAAAACTGCAAGGGTTCTTAATTATTTACACATGATTAAAATTCAACAATTAAAAGATATTTACATGACATTACATTTCATAAAATAAATATTCCCGTTCCATTACGTTATTAGTAAGAGCTTATATACAATTATCACTATTACAATACAAAAATATTGCCGTCTCTTTCTTAAAGCAACGGAAATTTCCACTGACCGATGGTAAGGCGCAGTCGCTAGACTCACCGATACCATATCGTAAAACCATACTACCTTTGCGTTTGTTTTTAGTGCGATTGTCCGGAGCCAGATACAGGCAAACGCCTATCACCCGCTACTCTGGTGATTCACTCTCTCACAGCCCGCGTGCCATATTGTAAGACTGAGAATTACTTTTCGCATCGCATCTTTTGCATTGAGCATTCAGAGGTTTTCGTTTGACGAGCTAACATCCCGTTCCATTGCATGTCGTGTTGGAAATAATGCCTTATTTGTTAACTAGATGAAAGCCTGTCAATTATGACGGGGGAAAATAAAATTTATGATACAGAAATTATTGATATTTATTTATTGAGTTTTTGAGTTCCACGTCGATAGATGGCGACGTTAGCTCACAGCTTTCTGAAAATTTCCCGAGCAGTCGGTTATGGAATTTGATACGACGGGCTGTCTGTTTGTTATGTGTTTTGTAAAATCTTTAATCCCTATTTCATCAACACTTCCTTGTACACAACATTTTTCGTATACGCTGACTATGAACCCTGTATCAGTTTCCCATATTCTTTTACGTGAATTATTTTATCTTGACGTCGTCAGATCGTTGTACTCTTGACTTTGCCACGTACACTATTTCAGGTAGTGAACCAAAATTCCTAATGTTAAGTTTTCGTATCTCTAAAAAGTTGACCGTGTGACGTAGCGCATCTCTGAGGTCATGTGTGAATGATTTGGATTAGATGACGTCACACCAGCAGCTGTGCTCATTGTTGCTATGACAACAAAACAAAGTGATATACGCGTGGACTCTGCGCGTGTAAGGAAAGACGTCATCTACACGAAAACACGAAAAGCTAAGCGTGACGTCACGAACATTTGTTTCTCGGTTGGTGCTATGACGACTTAAAGAGTGGCACGGAAGAGGAGGAGGGTTCTAGCAAATTATATATTAGGATACGGAGGAATTTAATCGTTGCCATCGAACATCAACCAGACGTCTCCGTTCATAGAAGGCTGCTGACTCTTTGTCTTCTTGCTTGTTTACCACTCATTGCATACCCTCGATGCAATTGTTCTTGCATAGCCGGGAAGGTTTGCTTTTTCTGACATGCTTGCACCGTCTCACCTCGCCCTATGCCTCTTCCAAAGTCGCTTGAACCACATGACTTTCCCATGCTGCCACTATCTACGCTTCGTAAACATTTGAATCCTTGGCAGTGAGTTGTTTCTAAAGCCATCTTAAAATCACAGTTGCGTACGTAAGAGAGGTCGGCACGTGTCTGATTGCTGCTGGGTGTTCCTAATACACCTGAACCCGCTTATAACGGACCCGTATTTAGAGAGATCCCGAATTTAACGAGCAAAACAGGAACTTAGTTCGGTAAAACTTCAATTCAAAGCTAACTTGATGGTATTTAACATGCGAAATTCATTGAAATCCTCGGATTTTACGAGGGAGAGCAAAGGATGATCACTTTTAAAAAGCGAGCTAACAAAATTCAATAAAATTTCATATTCGAAGACGCAAAGAAAATCTTCTGCTCACTGTCCTGAAATGATGTTGATAGAAAAGGCACAAGAGGGAGTACATTAAATCACCAACAAATGAATTCTGCAAGAGACCCTCTGCGGTGCCCACTCCAAACATTTAAAATAAAACAAACGTCCTGGGAGTACCTTTTCTTAAAATGCTTCTACATTCAGTATTCGCTGCTACTATGTACACTCACGGACAATGAAATTTGCGCACCAAGAAGGAAGTATCGGATTGAACTGAAATATTATGGACGTAATGATACAGATGAATGATACACATGATGGCAAAAACAGAGCTGCAGGACAATTACAGAGGGATCTGTGGCACGCAGTCCGGTCATCTTCAATACCGCGTCGCACCGCCTCCTGCGGCGATACATGCTGCAATACGGTCCGTCACGGAGGCGAACAGACGCCCGATGTTGTCATGCGGCAGACTGGCCCACGCGTGTTGGATGGTGTGCTCCAAATCCCGGATAGTACGACACGGCGGCAGCTGGCGTTTCAACTGGTCCCACACATGCTCGATAGGGGACATGTCCGGGGATCGGGCAGGTCATGGAAATCTCTAGACATGACGTAGGTAGTCCTGGGCAACCTGAGCCGTGTACGGGTGGGCATTATCCTGCTGGCATAACGCACCTGGAATCCCGGCCACGAATGGGAGCACAAGGGGCCGTAAGATCTCATCCACATACCGCTGGCCCGTCAATGATCTACGTACACCACTACTAGAACTGATCGGTTATCGTAAGCAATGGCTCCCTAGAGCATAATGCCTGCAGTGAGGGAGGTGTGGCGCTCAATAGCGAGGTTGGGGTTGTGCCGTTGACCCGGGGACCTCCACACCCGGACACGCTGGTCATCTGTCCCCAAACGAAGCGGCGCTCGTCGCTAAACAGCACACGCCTCCAGTCTGTAGCGTTCCACGTCGGTCTATCCAGGCACCACTGCACACGTAGCCGGCGAAGTTCCGGTGTTAATGGCAGCACAATTAAAGGGCGCTGGGATCGCAAATTCGCTTCCTCGAGGCGTCGGGAAATGGTTCGTGGACACACAGGAGCCGCTACATCTGCCTTTATAGTAGACCCGGCCCCGTGGGATCTGTTCGTGTAATGGCGGACGATTCGTCGATTCTTTCTACCGGTGGTGATCCTGGTCCGTCCAGAGCCGATCCGCCGAGAGGCAGTGCCGTCACGTGTCAACTGCTTACAACACAGTCGGACAGTATGGTCAGAATGATCCACGTGGCGGGCTATACGGCATGCCGACCTCCTTGTGGTTTTCAGCCCGATGATCTGGCCTCTCTCAAAGTCAGTAAGTTGGGTAAATCGACGTCTCTGGCGTCTACCCCGGCATTCTTGTCACTCTGTACTCTTGCTTGCGTCGGCCGGTGCTTTTCGCTTTCATGGGCATCGACTACACGCCGGTTTATAAGGCGGCCGGTTGGTGCTTGCAGCGCCACCACAGGGTGTGCGGTCATGCGCACTCTCACCAAACGTGGATCATTTGCATAGCAGCACTCACTCTAGCTATTTGCAAAGTTTCGCGGTTGTAGCATGTTTTCTCCTAGGTGCGCAAATTTCATTGTCGTGAATGTATTTATTTCAGTGTTTATTTTATTTTTATTAGTAATACTGTTGTGAACTAATTAAATCATTCAAGTTAAATTGTTATGGTTATACACTATACAGTGAAACCTCAGAATAACGGTCGCTGCTCGGACTGGGAAAAAATAACCGTTGTTGGGAGGTGGTGTTGTTCGGAGGTTAGACCTAGGTTAACATTACTAGTCCGCTGTTTCGGTACAAAAGCAAATTTGCACAAAGCTTACGCACAAAGAAAACGGTTTCGGAGCTTTCTCCAAATGCATAATGCCAAATTAAACTCAAAATAACAATAAAACAAGAAAGACGACACCGAATTTTCGGGTGTAATCAGCACGTCTTTTGAATCCGTTCTGACGCAAATTAAATTTATCAAAGCTACTCAAAGTCAGTGGAACCGGTATGGAAAACAACAGTATCTGACTGAAGAAAGATGTTTCTCAATCGCTTTTAATCCCGCAGATATTGCCGTAAACGGAATCGTGAACTTACGCCCTCTGGTTGCACACTTGTGCGTTAAGAAAAATTTCAAGTTATATGAGAAACATTTCGCAGCAGAAACGCTCTCCAACAAAGAAATAATTTTTCAAATCGGACTCTTAGAAGCAGAGATATTGACAAATATAAGATGTGCGTCTACGCCCCTGGCGGGAAAAGCATGCGTTATTTTAGGAAGAAAGTATTCTCAAAAGGTTTTTTTCGACGTGAGTGGTATCGGTTCAGGAAAGAATTTTTTCAGTCGAGTTTTCAGAAGCTCAGATTTTGCTGCAAATACATCAGAAGCAGAAATTAACACTTACGCCCCTGGTGGCCAAACTATTCGTTACCAAATTTTAGAAATAATGCGAAAAATATTTCCCATCAGGAGCTGTATGCGATACAGGAAGGATTTTTCAAATCGGAGTTTTAGAAGCAGGAATAACAGGGAAAACGCAATTTACCTTAACGTCCCCGATAGCGGAAAGTCTATGAATCGCTTGAAAATTTTGAAATTATATGAAAAACATGTCGCACAGGAAACGCTATCCAACAAAGAAGGAATTTTTCAAATCGGTCTCCTAGAAGTAGAGATATTGATAAAAATAAGATATACATCTACACCCCCTAGCGGAGAAACCATGCATTGTTTTAAGAAGAAAATATTCTGAAAATGTTTATCGACGTGAGCAGTAACGAATTTTTCAATCGAGATTTTAGCTCAGATTTTGTGGCAAATACATCTGAAGCAGAAATTAACATTTACGCCCCCTGGTGGCCAAATCATTCTTTAAGAAATTATATGGAAAAGATTTCCCATCAGGAGCTGTATCCGCTAAAAAAAATATATATTTTTCAAATCCGAGTTTCAGATGTAGATATATCGGGAAAAACGCGATTTACTTTTACGCCCCCTAGTGAAAAATCTATGGGTAACTTGAAAAAGTAACTATACCTAAAATGCTCTTCGGCATAAATGGAATCGGAAGGTAAAACATTTTTTTTTTTCAATCGGATGTTTAGAAACGAATGTATGGAATAAAATGCATTTTGAATTCGATATCATCTTCTGCATTTACGGCCTCTAGCGGCGAAACTGTTCATCGTAAAAAAAAAAAAAAACGAAATAAAGGATCATCATTCGCATATTTCAAGCTTCCGAATGCAAAGTGAAAATCCTCCAAATACGTGGTGTCAGTGAATAACAAATAAACAGTGGAAAGAGCGATGCATTTGTTTATTCCCAATGCAAAGAGAATTTTTCAAATCGGACTAATAGTTGCAGAGATATGGTGTC
This sequence comes from Macrothele yani, assembly GCA_039090855.1. NCBI lineage: Eukaryota > Metazoa > Arthropoda > Arachnida > Araneae > Macrothelidae > Macrothele > Macrothele yani. Next base: position 38,304,959 of record CM077016.1, read on the forward strand.
CACAGGCGGACGGACGGATGGACAAACCGATAACATAAGCACGATCTTTTTTTACAAAAGACGTGCTAAATGATCATGGTGTAGAGGATTTTAAGAAAGTAGTGTCTCACCCGTTGTCTTAAACTTCCCCTTAGAAATGAGCACTAAGCGGTTAAGTTTAGGGTAAACTAAGGGAAAGAAAAGGAAATAGAAAAATGTTAGATCTTGAGTCGAAGCGCACAGTTAGCTTGCCGCGAGCTGTAAAAAAAGGAACAAAACCCAAAAGGGCGAAACAGAGATAAACCGCGCCAACGTAAAACATATCAGGAACCAGCGAACTCCCTTTCTCCTTCGCCCTCCAGGTTGCAAATGAAAAACACGCAGCTCGCCTCACGCAGAACTAAACTTTGACTCCTTTCTTTTCACTTAAGCACACCATTGTACCTGCTGCAATCCAACCATCCCTTCTCGAGGCATACACTATATTGACAAAAGTCACCGGACACCCCTTCAAAAGCAAATGAACGGATCCGCTGCGTTGTTAAGATGCGCGGTACTGCTAAAAACGGTATAAAAACAAGCCTGCAGCTGACCGCGATCACATCGCACTGTGAGGTTGAGTGAAAATGTCGCTGAACTGACTTTGAGAAAGGAAAGATTGTTGCGTGTTATATTAGTGGGTTGTCCATAAGAGAAACCGAGAGCCGTTTAAACATACCCAAATCAACTGTTTTGGATGTACTGAATAAGTGGAAGACACATGGCGTGCCTGAAGCACAAAAACGTACCGGCAGACCAAAGAAAATCAGTGATAGAGGACGTCGGAGCCTCAGGAGAGTCGTTATAGCTAATCGACGGAGTATTGCGCAAGACCTCAGTGTACAGGTGAGTAAAAATGCTGGAACCTCGGCATGCACACGTTCCATTCGCACAGAACTTCATTCCATGGGTTACCGTGGTCGTACAGCTGCTCATAAGCCTTTCATCTTCACTCGGAATGCTACTCGTTGTTTAGTATGGTGTAAAGAACATTTATCGTGGACCGTTGAACAATGAAAACGAGTCATATGGACTGATGAATCCAGATACACGATCCATCTGTCTGATGGCCGTGTGTGGGTATGGCGGCAGCCGGGAGAACGCTAGTTACCACAGTGTACTGTTCCTACGGTCAAGTTTGGAGCTGGCAGTGTACTCCTGTGGGGGTGTTTTTCGTGGTATGGTCCCGGCCCATTGGTTAGCGTGGACAAGCCTGTTAACCAGCGCGTCTATCTCGATATTCTGGGCAATTATGCCCTACCAACTCTGTGGCAATACTATGGAACCGAGCCTTGTTGGTACCAGTAGGATAATGCACCGAGCCATAAAGCAAGGACTGTTACGGCGTGCAATTCCGTATCGTGTGTGGGCTGGCCAGCACAGAGCTCTGATCTTAATCCCATAGAGCACCTATGGGAGGAATTAGAGCGCCGCATAAGAAGTTTTGAACCAAGGCCTACTACTAAGCAACAGTTAGCGGCAGCATTATGTACTGAATGGAAGCGCATACCTATCGCTGTGTTCCAAAACTTTATCGAAAGCATGTCTCGAAGGGTCAGTGCATGCATTAAGGCCAAAGGTGGACCGACACCGTGCTAATGTATGTGAATAAATGCTATGTTGTGTTTCTGTTTTAGGTGTCTGGTGACTTTTGTCAATATAGTGTACTTCCTTTAGCAATAATATTATTTGTCCTCATATTATCCCTTTCTCCAAAGTACCGAAAGAACTCCGTACTATCCTAAAGGACAAGGTGTACGTTAAATCTCTTTTGGGACTGATCAGGGTGTCCGTTGGCCGCTGTTGGGCGTTCTCGCTATTTGGAGGTTACTGTTAATGTTAATCCTACGGTAGCTGTTCTGTACCAATCAAAACTTGCTGTTGCACAGAGGTTACCTTTGTTCGGATGTGTCCGTTAGTGGAGGCTTCACTGTATAATATAAATGTACAGTCATTTGCAAAAGTTGAAGATGTTGGCTTGGTTTATTTTCATGTATTGTGGGGGACGCCAACTTATCAGAAGAATCGGTTGCAGGTTTCTGTCATTGGAGCAGGGATGAAAATAAATAAGTAGTTAAGCAAATTGAATGTTATGACAGGTGATTTCTTTCGCACATAACCTTATTCACCAGATGGGAGGGTGGGGGGGTATTGGAATATTGGTTGGTCCGATTGAATAGTAAATACTTCCAGCGGATTGGTAGATATCTCGGGCGATTTCCTCAATGTAATCCCACTAAAATCTCTCTACCTCAATCTCGTGCTAAAGCGTTTGTCGTGCCTTGTCTCCAAGCAAAATCCTTCCTACTTTTTCCCTCCAAGATCTCCAAGAAGACTCCCTCCGTTTTTGGTTCCTATCCGTTCCATTCGTCTACAACACGATCTGTCCCCTAGATCAGGGCTTTACAGAGGAAAGGGCTAGTCCGTCCCTTTGAGGAACTGAATGCCGACCCGTGTCTGAAAGGGTGGGTGGAAAACGGGTTGGTTATTTGTTTCTACGTCATCGCGCTGGCCTGCTCTCCGAGCTTCATTTGTCAACTTCCCCACAAACCCGGTTTTCCTCTGTTATGATTTTGCACACCTGCTTCTTTTCTTGGTTTATACTATTTGTTTCACGTTGTGTTTTATTTAAATTGTACACTGAGTGTTGATTTTTACTTCCGTTTTTTCTTTTTTTTTTTAATGAAATGTCATGTGCCGATGCAACGTGCCGAAATACGCATATAAACACTAAAGGACGGGGCATTGTTTTCCACGTCCTTTCGAGTTTATAAGAGGGTTCTTTAACGCGTTGCGATAAAGATCCTTTTTTAGGAACTAGTTTTAAAAACTGTCCCGAAACTAATTCTGTTCAAGATAAATGTGTAAGACTGGTATCTGTTGGCTGTTTGACAGTACCATCATGTTCTTTGGATGATATTGTAAAACGGTTTGAATAGATTTTTTGCGCAGTTCACGGCAGGGCATTTAGAACAGGGAAAGGTTATTATTCGGGAACTCATAAATGAGCTAGAAAAAGTTTCCCATCTGGCAACAAAGATGCTGTTCGTCTGTTTGGCAGAATTCGAAAATTTATTCGAAGTCGTTTTCTGAACAGAAACACGCAGTAAAGCTCTGCAGAAAATGAACAATGGATCGACTCAAACGCAGTGAGAAAAACAAGTTGTTGTTTTATTCATTTGGACAATGAAGTGAACAATTCGACATTTTGTGCAATGAAGAAAACATGTTTCAGTCTGTGCAATAAGGAACGTATCTTCATTTCACGAAGTAGATTTTGTTCACCAGTTTATAAATGCAGTGAACTTCAGAAATCATGATGGATTGTAAAGTGAAAGTAAATATTACTTTATACATTAACAGTTTTATACAGTATTTTTATTTTATACATTAACAGTGTGTTTGAACTTCTTTTGCTAAGTTAGAAGAACTCAGTAACTTTCCGTGTCTTAAAAGTTTTAAACAACTAATGTTTGTGACAGAGAAAAAAAGGTTTTAAACCACTAACCTTTTCTAGGGAATCACAAAAAAAAAAAAAAAAAAAAGAAGGAAAGACACGCTGAGTTTTTTGAGTTTTTGACATCAGATAAATATAGTTAGTATATTAAGCAAAATATTTTTTAAAGACAAAGAAGCATGCATGATAGAAATTGCTCATTTAAAATTACCGCATTTATACTATTTCATCAATGTTTTCAGATTTTAGGACCGAAAATCCTTAATTTTTGTTTTCGAAAAAGACAATTTCTAATACCTGAGTGAGCATTGCAGTAGATGACACACCGTAATCTGTTAAATACGGTAATAACACTGACTGAAAATGCCTTTCCTATGGTGCTCCGTTAACATACAGCTCCTCGTGGCTCTTGGCTTCAGAAGAGCCAGCGCAGCTACGTCATCAACCTTGTCTGCGTGTCTCAGGGGGTAAAGCGCTAAGGTCCCCTTTTCTTCCCAAGCCCTGCCCCTAGATGCTCTTGACGTAAGAAGTTCTACTGTTAATTGCTTGCTCATATTGTCCATGACGGGTTCTGAGAGAGAGAGAGGGTCGGACGACGGGGGAAAGGGGGTGTCCTTTTATTCGTGGGAGGGGTCCCACGATCGACGAGAGAATGACCTTTCTCCGAAATGAATCTGTTCTGAGCAGGGGCCGCGGGTGGCCTAGTGGGTAGCGTTCGTGACTGCCGCGGTAAGGACCTTAGGTTCGATCCACTAAATATCCACCGTGCGTCGGATGGGCACGTTAAGCCGTCGGACCCCTGGTACTGGTCTCCCGGTAGTAAATAAGGGCGTCTTCTACCTCGCTTCCGTGTCACTTTCCTATCGGTCACTCCAGCCCAAATCTCCTAGCCTCCTATTTCTAAGGGTTGTTCAAGACCTGGGGTAAGACACTCCTTTCCTAAAATCCTCTACACATGATCTGTGCTGAGCGCCTTTTTGTCTGGGCAGGAAATTTCTCACTGTCGTTGGCACACAAAATAACAAAAGTTACAATTTAAATAAAGTTTGAATATTTCCATATAACAAAGACCACCAGTCAATTTGTTGAAAATTTAGATTTTCAAAGAAACAACTAATTATTAGTCAGAGATATTTGAAAAAAATGACACTACAGATGAATACTTAAATTCTTTAGAACACAAAAAGACCGGAACCAGTACTTTGTGTGGCCACCTTTGTTTTTTATAACGGACAGAATGCGATGTGGCATACTCTCAACGAGGGATTTGCAGTAGTCACTTGAAATGTTTTTGAACCACACGCACTTTATCGCGTCAATCAAAGCTTGGGAATTTGATGGTGTTTATCTGCTGCCTTGTCTTTTAAATTAGTCCACACATTCAAAGTCTTACTTTCATAGGCCAACGTGCATATTTGTAGTTGGGTATGTGACGTAGTGTTTGCGAAGAACCTAATTTCCCTATCAATAGAGGGATGTCCGAATATTAATGGTATGGCAGTGTATAAGATTATGTATCACACATAGTAAGAAGACGAAAATTTGGCCCATGGCGTGAAAGCTTGCGACTACTCTGCATTTGATAACACTGACAAAACTATCAACAGCTGTGGAAGAAATGTGGTAACTATTGATTGAATCCTCACTGAACCTGAAATTCGGTACTACATATCGAGGATGTAATGCACTAGTGCATTATTCATACACTGAATGCATGTCGAAACCTCACGCAGAAGGTCTTTTCCAGTGATGTGTTCAGGGATCTTTTCAGGGGTGCTTAGCTCCCCAAATCCATGAACGCCCCCCTCCCCCCGTTGGTTTTAGGACAATCTCCCCTCATATTTAATCTAATTGTTTTCGTTTATAGCTATATATTTGGAGAAATTAAGTAAAAGGAAAACTTAAGAAAATGAGGGAACATACACTGACGGTAAAAAAAAATCCCAACATCAAGAAGGGGTTGTGTTAGATAAACGACAGTTGGTAGGCGGTGAGAATACATCTGTAAGATGACGTCTATGCAAATTTCGCGCTCGGCGCATGCGTGTGGCGCTAGTAGCGTTCCTCGGAACATGCAAAGCAGGTTTGCTGTAAATACGCGCTGTAACGTTTGTGAGCGTTAGTTATCGTTGAGATTCGACGTAGTGTGTTGATGTTAGTCAAGAATGCCTTTAAAGACTAGCTGATGACCATTAACCTGTACCGTCCAATTGCGGACTCCACAGGGTTAAAAGAACTCTCTCAAAAGATTTTTAGTGACGGCGTTGCGAGTAATCCTGCCAGGATCCGACATTCCCCCATCCGGACAGAATCGGTCCATAGACCTGCAGCTTGCTGCTACCCCACGTGAGCCGGCACTTCCCACCTCTCCGTCATGACCCGGGTGTGCGTGCCATTTGGGCAGGGGCTAGAAAAGAAATTTCTCTACCCCTGACTGGGAGAATAATTGCTGGCGCGAACTGTTTGGGGCGTCTGCCCTTTATTTAAACAGGATACAAGCACATTTACTTACACTCAGGAACCCATCTCCGCGTAGGAAACAAGTCCTTTGCTCAATGGGCCCTCTCACACTAAGAAATATTTAAATATTTACATTGCCACAGGACTAGGGTCGGTTCTGTGGTGATGACTCTGGGCTCGAGTCATCAGTTTCTCTTCTTCGTTTCTTCATCCCTCTTCTTTCTTCTTTCTTCTTCGGTCACCCCACTGTTAGGTAGACCACCTGTTCCTCTTTGAGGTACTTGACCATCTCGATGAGCCCCTGTCGCGCTCTTGGGTTCGCGAGCAGGATCGAGAGGTCCCTCGTCTTTGCCAATTCTGGCACTAATGTTGCTCTCTTCCCTGCCAGAGAAGCACATTCTAGAATCATGTGTGCGACATCTGCAGTCTGGGCACCACACATGCACACTCGCTCCCTAACCGCAAATCTGCGGAAGTACTCCGGCGACACTCCGTGTCCGGTTAGTACTTGGTTGAGGAAGCCATTACTCTCAATGCGCCTTATCGAGATTCGGGGGAACATACGGCATGTCCTTCTACCCGTATCCCCTTCATCCCATCTCTGCTGCCACTCCACCAATGTGGCTGATTTCAGTTGCGTCCGCACGCTTTGCAGCGGCGTTCGCATCTGAAAATCTATGTCATCTTTACCAGTAGCTTCCTTCGCTAGCTGGTCTGCACGTTCATTTCCAACTGTACCGACATGACTTCGGATCCAGTGGAAGGTAACCCTCCTACTCTCCATTGACTTGAATAGCACTTTTATCTCTCTGATAAGGGGAGTCTTAGTCCCGAACTGGCCAAGCGCTTTCAGGGCCGCTTGGCTGTCAGAGTATATGCTATAGGCCCCTTCACTGTTCATAGCAAGCACCCAACGCAGTGCTTCTCTGATCGCCAATAACTCTGCTTGGAACACAGAGGAATTGGGCGATAGTTTCATTCGCTCCGCGTGCATCTCGTTGCCATCCGAGATCACGCAGAAACCTGCGCCGACACTACTTCCTATTTTAGAACCGTCCGTGTACAGTTCCTTCCCCTGACCTGTGGGGAGGGCTTTATCCCAACTCAGACAAAGCTCGTTGGCTGGGTGGCAAGTCCAGTCCATTCTCAGAAGTTCCACCTCGGACGACCGATACTGGTGTCCTAGGAAGGAAACATCGTCCCCGTAACGGAGGGACTGCATTACTTCTTCCCTCGCTACGACCAGGTCCGCCGGTTCGCACCCAGCCAGCACTTGGAGCGCTGCTGTGGAGGTCGTGCGGAAGCACCTCGTCATGCCCAATAGCGACCTGCGCTGAATTTGGTTAATACCATTTCTCATCCTGATGGTATCTGACCACCAGGCGGGACACGTATATGTTAATATGCGCTCCACCCCTCGCTTATAGAGCACCTTTTTAGCTGGCCCAGGCAGCCGCATTCCGTTGATTTTATTTAGAATGCTGGTGCATCTGTCCTTCAAGAAGCGAAGATGCGGTAGCCCCGACAATCTGGTGTCAAGGATGACTCCTAAGTACCGCATCTCTCTCACCGCTTTAATAGTATGCCCATTGAAGCGACACTTTGGTGGGGTGACCAGTTCCCCCTTCTTTGCTATTAGCATTAGTGTCGTCTTTTCGGGAGCGAAGCAGAGCTTACACTCCTTGCTCCAACTATCTAGCTGTGAGAGAGCGGTGTGTACCTTCCGCTCAATCACGTGCCTACCAGATGCTGACACTATTAGCATGAGGTCATCTGCGTAGGCTTGCAGCTGCACCCCGTCTTCCAGAGGAAGCGCAAGTGCGGTATCTGCAACCGCATTCCACCACAAGGGGCCTGAGCAAGAGCCCTGTGTACACCCTTTGGTGTATTCCCTGCTGTAGGTCTTGTCTCCGACCTCAAACTCTACTCTTCTATGCGAGAGAAAATCGCTTATTAACAGGAACAGATTCCTGGAGATGCCAAGTCTCTTCAGACGGTCCAACACCAGTGGCCACCAGACGTTGTTGAAAGCGCCCCGCACATCCAAAGAGACGAGACAGGTGTGCTTTCCCTGTACACGATTTTGCTTTACCTGCTTAGTAAGGCTGACCAGCGCTTGGCTGGTACACCTCTCCGGCGTGAAACCGAATTGGCGGCTGGAGAGCTTACCTAGGCCGACTAGGTAATGGGTTGCTCGGATCACAAGGACCTTTTCCAGCACCTTACTCCATGCTGTTAACAGGCAAATCGGCCTATAGGCTGCGGGATCTGCTCGGCTCTTGTTTTCTTTGCTGAAGAGGACGAGCAGCGCAGTTTTCCACACAGATGGGAAACAACCTCTTTCCAGGCATTAATTCAATAGGGCAACGAAGTACCCAGGGCTGGCTAGAAACACCTCTCTGATAACCGAAAGGTCCAACCCATCTATGCCTGGTGCCTTGCCTTTGTTCAGGCTATTGATTGCAGCACCTATCTCCGCCTCCGTGAAGGGCGGGTCGTCAACCGTGTCTGGTGGGTCTCTGCAACGTTCTCTGATTAATATTTGATCTGGGGAGTTCCACGTCTCCTCATCGGTCGGGAAGTGGTGGTTTAATAGCACTTCCACTGTGTCTTGCAGAGTGGCGGTGTTGGTGCCACTCTCTGTTCTGACGGGTGCCAGTAACAGTGGGCCGGTGATCGAGCCCTTCGCCACTTTGTACGGTACCCCAAAGGGATTGCCGACAGGGGTGGTCTCACACAACTGTCTCCAATGCTCTCTCTCTCTCTCTTCGATGCTACCATTGCTTTGCGATACATAGCATTGGAGAGATTATATTCCCGTTTCAGGCACTCCCTCCTGTCTGGGTCAAATCTCTCGCGTTGCATTCTACGTCTGCTGCGTCTGGCCTTCCCTCGCAGAGGGCTCAGATTTTCCGACCACCAGGGAAGCAGGGGTCTTGCCCTTCCCCCTGCTCTCCTGCAACCTTCACAAGTCTCTACTATCTCTTTGGTAAGATTACCGAGATATTCATTAATATCTTCTACCTCATCGAGATCTGCTGCACTTCTGTCTTTTAGCAGATCTGATAGTCGGCCCTGGAGTTCCGACCATTTGAGGTTCCGGGCGTCGAACCTAGACCTGGGTTTTTTCCCAATTTTCTCAAACCCTATCGTGAAGGTTATAGCAAGGTGATCGCTGCAGCTCACATCGTCCAGTACCTGCCAGTTCTGGAGGAGGTTGAGGACCGATGTCCTCGTGAGGGTGAGGTCGACCCACGACGTCCCAGTGGCAGCTTGGAACGTGGGAACACTGTCGGGGTCGTTCCTGATCGTCAGATCTGAGGAAATGACGAAGTCAAGGAATTCACTACCTCGCCCATCTTCTTCTTGGTCTCCCCAGAGGGGACTCTTCGCGTTAAAATCGCCTGCAATGATAGTCTCGTGCTGCGGGTGGGAATCCAGCAACCGCGAAGCAGTATTTAGCACGTCTGAGAGAGCACCTGACGGTGAACAGTATGCGTTGACAAGCAATATTTTTCTGTTACTGCTCTCAATGCCCAATGCCACCACATTGGATGTGCATTCCAGCTCCAGAGCTCCCAGATCTGGATCAAGAACGACTGTGGCTAACATTGGTTTTTCGCATCGAGAGTAGTACCTCCGTGAGGAGTTGGGAAACCCCGCTACCCTACCATGGGAGTGGTACAGTTCCTGTATCAACAGTATTTTTGCAGCGACTTCACTGGCAGTTTTAAGAATCTGCCCTGTTGCGGCTCTCGCGTGGTGAGCGTTGAGCTGGAGTACTCTAAGACCGGTACTTGTCCTTGGCCGATCAACCATAATTGGTTCGGCTTCTCTGCTGCTCCAACTCCCTGATCAGGGAGGGACAAGTCTTGCTGAAGCTAGAATGGGCGGTTTCCAGCTTCAGTTTGAACCGCCTGTTCGCGGAAGTGCAGTTATTGCACTTCGGAGCAGCAGTGCAATCTTTGTGCTGGTGACCTGTCTCACCGCACTGTCCACACTTGTCCTCTGCTTCCTTGCAACCATTCCTGAAATGGCCTAAGCCGTTGCACCGGAAGCATCGGACTTCTCTCACAAACTCTTTCAAGCGCAGGATCGACCATCCCAAGTTGAGTCGACCTCGCTTGATCAGTAATCTGTAGGCCAGGGGTTCGGCTTCCACCACCCAGTGGGCCTTACCCCCTTTGGCCTTAATGGCGAATTTCGCCTTAAAATCCCATTCGAGGTCCGGGTTTTGATCTTTAACCCCGGCCTCGAAGTTCTCTCGCGAGACCTCCCCGTCGACGCCATAAACAATTAGACGCGGGAGTCGCTTGGGGGGGGTAGAGTGGGTGCAATCCTTGGTCAGGGGATTGCTCCGCAGCTCGCCTTCAAGCTTGGCGATATCCTCGCTCTTCGAGCACTCTACCGCCACCCCTCCGTTTCGAACCTTGCCAACGCCTTTGACTCCTATCTGCAGTTTTGCTGGCTGCACTGCGGATAGGAGTGTTGCCTTAACGTTTTCGGACGTTTTGCCTTCGTCGGTGGGATAGATAAGGAGCACGTGTCTCCTATCTGGCACCACCTTCTTAACAACCTTCGCTTTGGGTGCCGGCACAGACCGTTGCGCCTTCGTGGCACCCATTTTGGCTGCGGCGGCGTAGGACATAGGTCTTGAGGTCAGCATCCCTTGCTGAGTGCAGGCGTGTTGAATTTTCTTCAACACCGCCGCGATCTTACCCACCGCAGCCTTGCTTGCCGTCTTGGGTAGGGAGCCCAAGACCACTCCAATTTCTGCTACACAGCCCTCCACCAGGGTTAGAAACTCCTCAGTGGCCCCTGCCAGGGGAGTCTCAACCCCCGATTGGCCTTCCGAGTGGACTCCGAGGTCACCATTGGTGAGGCCTTTGGTGACCGGGAGGTACCGGGTTTAGGAGAGGATGTCTCCGCTACCTGGACCTCCGAGAGTTTCACCCTGGTGGGTAAGGCTGTGCATTGTTTTGACTTCAAAGCACTTTTGGGGGAAGCCCTTCAACATCACTCCCTTTTGGGAGGTTTGCATCTCTGTGAGAGAGATGCAAAAATTCTTTTCTGAGTCCCGAGTGGGCACAATGGGGTTCTCCCACTCCAGGTAACGCTCAGAAAGCCCAGGCGCGCGAGCTTCAGCCCAGTGACGGATCAAAGAGTCCTATCACTGGCCGAACCGGCACGGCGTCGACGTACTCGCTATTCGTCACAAAGAATGCCTTTAAGAAGACGAAGAAGCCATTATCAACAGCTCACGGAGTTTGAACGAGGTCGTGTAATAGGGCTACGAGAAGGTGGATTTTCTTTCCGCAGTATTGCAGAACGACTTGGCAGGAATGTAGCCACTGTGCATGATTGTTGGCAGCGGTGGTCAAAGGAAGGTACTGCCTCAAGAAGACTGGGTTCCGGCCGGCCACGTGGCACTACTGAGAGGAAAGACCGCCGTGTACGGCGTATGGCCGTGGCGCATCGTACCGCGCCTGCGGCAGCAATTCGAGCTGCAGATGCCACCACAGTGACACAACGAACTGTTACAAATCGGTTACTTGAAGGACAGCTCCGAGCCAGACGCCCTGTAGCGTGCATTCCACTTACTCCAAACCACTGCCGTTTGCGACGTCAGTGGTGTCAAGCTAGAGCACATTGGAGGACGGAGTGGAGATCTGCCGTGTTTTCTGATGAAAGCCGGTTCTGCCTGGGTGCCAGTGATGGCCGTGTGTGGGTTAGAAGGAGGCCAGGTGAGCGCCTGCAACCAACCTGTCTGCTGCCGAGACACATTGGACCTACGCCTGGAGTTATGGTCTGGGGAGCAATTTCCTATGACTGCAGGATCACTCTCGTGGTTATCCCACGCACCCTGACGGCACAGTTGTACGTCGGTCTGGTGATTCAACTTGTTGTGCTGCCATTCATGAACGGCATTCCAGGGGTGTTTTCCAACAGGATAACGCTCGCTCGCATACCGCTGTTGTAACCCAACATGCTCTTCAGAGTGTCGACATGTTGCCGCGGCCTGCTAGATCACCAGATCTTTCACCAATCGAGCACGTATGGGACATCATTGGACGACAACTCCAGCGTCACCCCCAACCAGCATTAACCGTCCCTGTATTGACCGACCAAGTGAAACAGGCATTAAACTCCATCCCACAAACTGACATCCAGCACCTGTACGACACAATGCATGAACGTTTGCGTGCTTGCATTCAACATTCTGGCGGTTACACCGGTTATTAATGTACCAGCATTTCACATTTAAAATGGCTCTTCTCGCGCTTACATTGAGCTGTGATCTTGAAACCTTAATCGATTAAATACATTTGTTACCTATACAAATGCATTGCCGCCATTTCATTCCTCTACAACTATTTTTTCGTGGTGTTGGGATTTTTTTTCCGTCAGTGTATAATGTATTATAATAATAGAAAAACAACATCTACATGGACTTCACAGTCTGAAATTTCTATCATTCTTCAATAAAACCTTAAACAGTCCTCGCTGAAGGGGCAATTTTTCAAGCACTGAGAACTGAGACTGCTTCCGCAATAAAAACCTAATGCCACAAAGTAGAGATGTTTGCACTGCAATACATCATCATATTTTGGAAGCTGGCATTCAGCTGTATTTCAGTCTTCTGAATGACGACTTAACATCTATACGGTTAAGCCTCAGTGTAGCTAATGTGATGCTAGCGCTTTTAATGCAACAAAATATTTGTTAACTAAGTTTTAAAAAAAGCAAATTATGAGAAATTTTTCCCACAAAAAGGTTTTTTTTCCCCATGGCGGGGGTGATTTACGCTCTGTGACAAAAAAAATCAATAAAAAAAATCAAGGCACCTCAAACTGTCATCCACACACACAAACGGCTAGTTAGTTGTTGTTATTTTTTTCATTAGTATGTGCTAATTTAAATAATCTAAAGGGGCTGCAACCAAATGGCAGGGGAATGGACACCATACGTTTTCAGGTAACGCTGTAATGATTCCTTAGTAATCAGAAACACGCTTGTAGTAAAGCGAGGACATTTTTACGACTCCTAATTTTGGGAGTGGGGGATTTTCTCCAGCACATCATTTTTTTACTAGCATCCTCAATATTTTACACCACCCCATAGTGAAATTCGCGGTGCGTTGCTGAATTAAAACAAAGGTATAACATTTTTATATTTTTAATCATTTGTATGTATAGATTTCGTGGAATTCACATTTGCGATATACGGGCATAAGAAAACTTTCATACTCTAATTAAAATTTTTATATGTGTTAATGTACTTATAAATAACAAAATTGTGATTATATGTATATAAATCAGTCAACAAGTTTCAGCCCCCCCAAGTATGTAATCCCCCCCCCGGAAAAAAACTATCTGAATGCAAAACTGGTCTTTTCATCAGACGGTTAATTTACGTCACGTCACTACATATCATTTAAAACTAAAAAAAAAAAAAAAAAAAAAAGAACTAAAACTAAAAACTAAAAATTCAGTACGTCACTGCATATCATTTTAAAACTAAAACATGAAATCTTCTTTACCTAAAATCACTCAGATTATTCCCATTTTCGGAAGTTTAAGTACCAGACATTGCGAGGGTCTGTCGCTCGAGCAAGTTTTCTTTTTCATTTTTTTATGTAATGTACATCCTTTCTTTCTGCTCTGACTTTCTACATGTCCTCCTTTTTTTTTTTTTTTTTTTTTCTTTTTGCTCACTACGTTTTCCTTGGTTTCCCTATTTCCCTAGTTTCTCTAGCTTTTCGAACTGAGTGATCTTACTCTCTTTTCCTCACATATCCGATCCATATTAGACGACTTTCTCTTACCTTTTCACTATTTATTTTCTAATTCCCAGCTCCTTTCTTATGTCCTTATTTCTTCTGTGTTCTTTTCTTGATATCTATACATTAAGGTTTTTTAGTGTAAGTCCTATTTTGAAAGAACGGCTGAACGTAAAGATATAGTTGAGATATCAAAACAAAGGTCTAACCATGTAGATGTGCCAGTCGAAGAGAAAAATGAGATTGATACAACGATTCGGGCGTTGTGGGGCGGCAAATTTCCCATGTAAAGTCTATGGGAGAAGCGTGCAGTTGACATTCGATCGCCTGCGGTTGACTAACGCGCTGTTAAAGGCGGCAGCATGGAGGGACTGATGCAGTTTAAAGTCCGAAGTCTTCTATTTTCTGAGCGAACCGTTGCGCAAAGCAACGCCAGCAGGCATTTGTATCAAAGTTCTTCTCATCCGAACAGCGAGCACTCTCGAAAATCTGATTGCGTTATGCCGTTGGACTGTGTGATGTATATATCATCATCATCATCATCATTGTCAACCATTATCAATCCACTGCTGGACGAAGGTCTCCCCAAGTTTCCTCCACAACGGTCTGTCTTGTGCCAGTCTCCTCCATGTCACCCCTGCATACTTTCGAATTTCATCCACCCATCTCCCATGTGGTCTTCTTCTGGGTCTTTTCCTGTCCCTTGGAATCCAATCTAAAATTTCGGCTGTCCATCTATGGTCTGTCCTTCTGGCAGTATGTCCAGCCCATTGCCATTTCAGGGATTTAACTCTGATCATGATGTCTTCCACTCTCGTCATTTTTCGGATCCACGAGTTCCTCTTCTTATCTCTCCTGGTTATACCAAGCATGCACCTCTCCATGCTTCTTTGAGTTGTCTGCAGCCTTTGTATGTCTCTTTTAGTTAAGGTCCACGTCTCTGCACCATACGTAAGCACTGGAAGGATGCATTGATCAAACACTTTTCTTTTAAGACATAACGGCATATTGCTCTTGAAAATTATGCTGTTTCTTCCAAAAGCTCTCCAGGCAAGTTTTGTACGCCGATTAATTTCTTCATCAATGTGACCCTCACTTGATATCTGCTGTCCAAGATAAACATACGTATCTGTTATCTCCAGTTTTTCTCCATCAATCGATAAATCTTCATTTCTTGTAAAAGCATTGAACATCACTTTTGTCTTCTGAAAGTTCATTTTTAATCCCACTTCTTTACTCTTGTCAGCAAGTTCCTGGGTCATACTCTGCAGCTCTGATGGGGTAGTTGCAAAAATGACTACGTCATCAGCAAAACGAAGGTGGGTTAGATAATCTCCATTAATCTTTATCCCTTTGTTTTCCCAGTTCAGTGATTGAAAGACATTTTCCAATGTGGCATTAAAGAGCTTCGGAGATATGGTGTCACCTTGTCTCACTCCCTTTCCAATTTTTATGTGTGTTGTATTTTCAAACAGCCGAATCTTTGCACTTGCATTTTCATAGATGTTATTAATAATATTAATGTATGCATCTTCAATACCGCAGGATTTCAGAGCCGTGGTAACTGCTGATGGTTTCACCGAATCAAAGGCTTTTTCATAATCGATAAAAGCCATGCACAATGGAAGTTCATATTCCCTCGCTCTTTCAATTAGTTCTCTCAGTACGTGGATATGATCTATTGTGCTGTAGCCACTCCTGAATCCAGCTTGTTCTCTCGGTTGAGCCATGTCCAGTGTTACCTTCAAGCGGTGTGAAAGAACTTTAGTGAAGATTTTATAAACCACTGATAGGAGGCTGATAGGTCTGTAGTTCCTGAGATCCTCAATGTTACCTTTTTTATGTAGCAGGATCATTGTAGCATTGTTCCAATCCTCAGGAATCTTCCCTTCATTAAGGCATCGAGTGAAAATTTGGGCGAGTACTGTTTCAATTTCTCCACTTGCTTCTTGTATGATGTCTATAGTAATTCCATCTTCTCCTGGAGCTTTCCCCCGCTTCATGTTCTTGATTGCATGAGCAACTTCTGCTGGGAGGACTGGAAGAACTCTGGTACCTTTCATGATGTCTGGAGTACATGTATCATCCTTTTCATATAGTTTGGAGTAGAAATCTTTCACTCTTGTCAAAATTTCGCCTCTATTTCTTGTTATAGAACCATCTTCTTTTCTCAGAGCCATAATCTGTTTTCTTCCCTTACTGAGATGTCCCTTTGCTATCTTTAGGCTTTGGTTGTTTTCAATTGCTTTCCTTACTAGTTCACAGTTGAATTTTCTTACGTCTTCAGTGATACTTTTTCTTACTGTCTTGCATAGCTCTATATATTCCACTTTGGAAGTCACATCTTCTTTAGTTGTCCTCATCTCTCTTCTTTTTTGCATCAACATTTTGGTTTTTCCTGATAATTTGTTTACATGCAACTTGTTCTTAGACCCAGCTAATTTTGTTGCTGTTTCCATAAGAGCTTTGGTTACTTTTCTGTTAACTTCAGAAATATCCACTTCTTCCGATGTTAGGCCTTCCAAAGCAGAGAATCTGTTCTTCAGTTCCAACTTGAAAGTATTATGGTGTTTTTTAAGGTTGGTTATGTCAATACATTTTGTTTGTCTTATGAGCTTGCCACGTTCCAGTTTAGTGTTGAGGTGCATCTTACATCTCACCAATCTATGGTCACTACCTGTGTTGAACTTGTTTAGCACACTGCAGTTTTCGATGACGAATTTTTTGTTACACATAATAAAATCAATTTCACTTGTCGTCCCAATTGGATGTCTCCATGTCCATTTCCTGTGTGGCTTTTTCTTGAAAAAGGAATTCAAGATGAAAAATCCTTCTGCCTCTGCAAACTCAACGAGAGTATTTCCACGCTGGTTTCTGTTGCCGTGACCGAATTTACCTACTGAAGTTTCATTCTGTTGCCGGTGCCCTATTTTTGCATTGAAATCTCCCATAATTATCTTCAAGTGCTGCTTACCTTTATTATTTAGATGACGAATTTCCTCATAAAATTCTTCAATTTCTTCTTCAGGATGACTTGTGGTGGGTGCATAAGTTTGAATAATCTGAACCTGGTATCTTCTCGATAGTTGGATAACGAGTCGTGCAGCTCTGTCAGAGGAACTTTCAACTTCTACCACTTTATCCTTCAGTTTCTTGTTTATTATAAATCCAACACCACTAGTTCTGCCAGTATCTGTCCCACGATAATAGAAGAGATGTCCACTTTTCAGTTCAATGAGATCTTCTCCTTTTCTCCTTACCTCACTCAGCCCGACGATGTCCCACTTGATCCTTTGTAGTTCCTCTTCCAATTCAAGAAGCCTTGAATCAGAAGATAGGGAGCGTCCGTTGTAGGTAGCCAAGGTCAGCATCAAATGGCAGCCTAGTCCGGTCCTCCGGGGATTCTTAGCACCCTCTGCCTTCATGTCGCACTGGCCGCTGCCTTGGCCAGGTACATTCCAGCTGCCGGAGACTGAGGGCCAAGATTTAAGTTGTAGAGTCATTTTGGAGGTGTTTGGCCATAACTCACCACGCTGGCCAAGCGGGTTGGTGAGTGTGGGATAGCATTTCCTCTGATCCCGATGGTATAGTTATACCGCTATTTGCGGTCGTCAGAGCCCCTTTAGTGGGAACAGGATGCACCACGAGAAGGCGGGGTTGACATTTGTCAAGGAGAGGCTGTGATGTTACGCATCACCTGACCTTACATCCCGATGTATATATACAATTTAATATTCATTCGATCCAGTTTATTCACGTAGGTAAGACGTTTCCCATTATTTTAATATGTAAATAAACATTCCGTTGACCATTGTTAGTGAAAATATTTAGAATGTACATATTGAGTTGCGCCATCTATATCTTTATTATATATATATTTTTTTACTGTAAGCCCTATTTTGAGAGCACGGCTGAACGTAAAAATACGGTTCAGGTATCAAAATAAAGGTCTTACCATGTAGATGTGCCAATCGGAAAGAAACCTGAGATTGGGGCAATGGTTTGGGCGTGGCGGGGCGGCAAACTTCCCATGTAAAGTCTATGGGAGAAGGGTGCGGCCCTTATCTACACCAGGCGCTCAGTTCAGGGTGAGACTTGATGTGTGCATGGTGTTCTATGATCAGTCCTAAAGTAAGTAAATACTTTATAGCATATTTACCCTTAACAGAATGTCTCTCCCGCAGAAAATAAATAAATAAAACGTAAGAACCTGTAACGTACCAGGAGATGTGACGTACCTGCCCGAAGGACGCACACGACATAAAGGCAGATAGGAATCAGAATAAAACGTCCGCGTAGCTCAGTTGGTAGAGTGGCTTATTCCGGAATGAGGGGATCCGGGTTCGAATCCTGGCGTGGATAAAAATGACGGAGAAATTTACTTCGTTATAAACCTTACTGAAAGGCGTGAGCGATCAATGGGTCGCAACTATATGTCTCAGACAAGAGAGAAGGAAGAGTATTCACAACGCTAATCTCATTCCAACAACATTTACAAACACAGCTGTGACTGAATTAGAGTGAAAGAGTGCGCTATCCAGTTGAATTTTTGCACACGATCGAGATGAGTGGACTTCCGCCTCACATTTTACGACTGAAAAAGGGTGCAGTCGTGATGCTCATCACGAACCTAGCCTATATCTTCATTCTATAAGATTTGACTCTCTCCCTTCCCCGGCTCTCTCCCTTCAGGTGGGGCAGTGTGGTCTAAGCGCTGGCTTATGATGATTCGTTCGTGAAGAGTCCGGGTTCGAATCCCGGTGAGGCATGGATGTTGTGTTTGTCTTACGGCACTGGCTCTCTCCATTTCCTGGATCCAGTGACCCAAAATTAGGGACGGGCGACTGCTTATAGCCGATTGAGGTGCTCACGGTGGTCGTTAAGATTTCAGCAAAAAAAAAAAAAATCACGAACCTGGATTATTGTCTTTACTGAACTGGTTGAATGAATTTGTCAATCAAATAAAGTTTACATTTATTGTTTCATATGAGTTTATTCTTCAAAAAAAAAAAAAAAAAACTAACATTCGATTCCGACGGGTTTCGTCTAGTTCCTTTCATCAGTCTAAGTATTCTAATTTCTGTTCTCTACAATTGTTCATTTTGCTTTTTCCCAACGTTCTTATCCACATAAAAGATCGCTGTCAGCATATCTTTTATTTGAATTTCATTATGCTTTTTTTTTCATGGATTACTTAAAGTCATTCAGACTTCTAATAGAATATATTACAATGTTTGTTCAATCTGGCTTTGTTTCTGCTGCTAGAATTCTCACTAAGCTCATTGCTGTTGTTTGAAAACAGCATGTCTTATCTAATAAGGTACAGTTTCTTTGACATTCAACAAGGGCTTACGGTAAGGCAAAATGTGATAACATTGAACAATTAAAAGCTGGTAACAGGATTTTTTTTTCTTACTTTCTGTGTTAAAAACCATGATAAATGTATAACATTGATGATTTACTTCATAACTGTTTCCTTCGCATCGCAGGATTCAAACCTTGGCTACTGACACATAAATTTGGAACTGTGAATGTGAGAAGGGGAAAGGCTGTTTGAAAAGCACAATTTTGAAGGGCAAATGCCACATCGGATTCGTGCAAAACTTGAAAGGAACGCAGTGAAGAAAAAAAAAGATTTTGTTTTTTGAGCATTTCGGTAGAAACCCAGCTCTCTCATTCCTTTTCATTCAAATATTTTCTTGTATTTGCAAACATTGTTGTATTCATGGTAGGCTTCTTGATTCTGAAATGAAAACTGACATAAATCACCCTTTTTCAGGGTTAATGTTCGGACTCTAACTGACTCGAGGGAGAAAGCTTTGAAGTGGTTCACCTTTCCCCCTCATATATTTCCCTCTGAAAACTGTGAGCTTCTGTTCGGTTAATGTTTACATTTTACGCGCAAACAGGAGGGTAGCGTGAAAGTTCCAATGATTGCTCCCGCCTTTAGCGCATTCACCACAACACTGTTCGCATTTGGGTCCGCACAATGCTCCTGATGAAGCTGTTTGTGCAGGCGAAAAACACCATGACCGTGCCGTCACCTCGTCAATGGAAGAATTACCCAGATTTCCCCTGCGCAACGTCCCTCTCCGTATTTCGTCCCCACTTGACATACATACTCTGACCAAACCAACTTGGTTGTAGACGACCATTCAGTTTAAAAGGCGAGGATCGTAGAGGCATCGGCGATCTGTTTTATGTATGAATGGAGCGGAAATGGCCGAAATATACAAGCCGCAATGGAAGCTGATAAGCATATATTACTGATTCGCCCTAAAAATTACATTGTCTCAATCAGTGGCGTACCTGAGAAAATCAGGTTCCCCCCGCAAAAATATATCTTCGAGGCCCTTTTTTTGAAAATCGATTAGATTTCAAGTATTGAACATTTTAAATTCCGTATTATTAATTATCATTATTATTTATTTGGAAGTTTTTTAATTCCATATTATTATTTCAAGTATTTAAAATTTTAATTTTCATATTATTGATAGGTTTTATGAGCGTTTTAATAATGCAAGGTTCTTTGGAACCAACAGGTAATTTTCGTAAAACCAAAATTGTTGCCCTAGTTTTATACGAATACTAAATATTACAAAATACAATATATAAATTTTATTCTTAAGAGAACTAGCCATCTCTTTGAAATTTTATGTTTTTAGAGAGCATTCATTGAACCATCTCTTTGAAATTCATCACGATCACACACACATACTCAAGTGTCGTATGAAAGCGTCTGATGATCTTTTCCAATTTATAAGAAAACACAAAACATAATTTAGCAAATAAGTAACAATTAAGAATTGTAGCATTAAAACAATGTAAAAGTACTGTAACGTACCAGGAGATGTGACGTACCTGCCAGAAGGACGCACACGACATAAAGGCAGATAGGAATCAGAATAAAACGTCCGCGTAGCTCAATTGGTAGAGCAACTTATTCCGGAATGAGGGGACCCGGGTTCGAATCCTGGCGCGGATAAAAATGACGGAGAAATTTACTTCGTTATAATGGCGCCCGAACTATCCGGATGACCCGACCGTTCAAAATCTCGTAATGGTGTGATGTTATTTCCACACCGCGAGATAGGAAAAATCAGAGAATCCCTTCTCCAGCACTTCGAAAAAAAAAAAAAAAAAAAGAAAAGAAAAAAATTAAGGGGGAGATGATGTAACGTACCAGGAGATGTGACGTACCTGCCAGAAGGACGCACACGACATAAAGGCAGATAGGAATCAGAATAAAACGTCCGCGTAGCTCAATTGGTAGAGCAACTTATTCCGGAATGAGGGGACCCGGGTTCGAATCCTGGCGCGGATAAAAATGACGGAGAAATTTACTTCGTTATAGTACTTAAATTATTTACTCTTGAATATAAAAACCACATTTAACATAATTCCACAATGTTTTTGCACATAGTAAAATTTTTTCTCTTGACTCTGTTATAAAAAAGATCCCACAAGTCTGTTTCTTCGTCTCCTCGAAGGACATGTTTTAGTTGATTACATTCTGAAGGATGCGTAGCTATGTGCAAACAACTGTAATACATAACATCTTGTCCTCATTGGTAAAAAAATTTCATTCATTGAACTGATATTTCTTTCGCATTGTCTTGCTAATATACATGTATATGGCTGCTAAAAGGGCCTCAAGTCCTCCGGAAAAAAATGGATGCTTTCCCGTCATTCAGTTTTAACAAACTAAAACCGCGGAAATATTTCTAAATATTTATCTTTTTTATTGAAAAAAATGCCGAAAATTGATTTTCTTTTTAATATTTCCTTCAAATCAGCCGTCAGGAATTACTTGCTATTTTTTTAACTACTTTCATATGAAAAAAATTGTAAAATCTTTTACTGAGGCGAGAGGCCCTCGAAACCGCGACCCCCCCCCCCCCCCGCGCAATGCGGGTGTTGCGGGGGCTATTAGTACGCCCCTGGTCTCAATGAATTCAACTTTCACTTATACTTTGTTGTTTTTGTCACATAAAATATTTTTTAAGTTTGAGCTCGGAAAAAATGCGAAGAGAAGTACTCACTACGTAATAAAATAATGCGTCTTGATAATGCGGTTAAAAAGAACAACAAAAAAGAAAAAGCAGATTTTGCCTTCACACTTTGGCTCTGCAATCCGATAAACATTGAGCTTTGACTTTATTGATCATATGGAGTACTAGCAGGGGTACCCGGTATTTCCCGGGTAAATATTCGTGGAATCACCGAGTTTAGCGGGTGAAATTTTATGAATGAAAAATATATATTTCTGTAATTTTCCCGTTAATACCAAATTTGGTGATTCTAAATTGAAAACTGTAGAACTTTTTTTTTTATAACCTATTCGGTGGTTCTAAATTGAAAACTATAGAACTTCTTTCGAAAATTTTGTATGGGGGCCCCTTGACTCCCCGCCTCCGTCCCCTTCCAAAAACTGACTACGGTCTAAGTCAGAGTATCATGAGATAATATACCAAATTTGGTGGTTTTCGATTGAAAACTGTAGAACTTTTTACGAACATTTTGTACGGGGGCCCTTTGCCCCTTCCCAAAACCGTGTACGGTCTAAGTCAGAGTACCATGAGATAGTATACCAAATTTGGTGGTTCTAAATTGAAAACTGTAGAAATTTTAACTAAAATAACGAAAACTTTGTATGGGGGCCCCCTTAACCCCCTCCACCCACCCCGCTCCGATCCCTTCCAAAACCCTTCTACGGTCTAAGTTAGAGTACCATGAGAGAGTATACAAAATTTGGTGGTTCTAAGTTGAAAACTGTAGATTTATTTAGCGGGCAAACAAGCAAACATACAAGCAAACAAATATACAAACTTTCACTTTTATATATATATATTACCATATTTTTCTCTCAATTTTTCTAAGTCGTGAAAATCGCTTCCCAGAGCTAGAAAAACACTTTTTATTGAAGAGTTACTAATTGCACACATCGGGCATATTCTTTTACATGGCAATTAGTGATATCACTAAATTGCCATGTAAAAGAATATGCCCGATGAGAAATTGTTATATGCTTCGAGAATTTTATATCATTCTAATGCCTCTAACTGTTGTATGGTAAAGGCGCTTCGACCAAAGACGAAGTAATAGAAAATATTTACTATTTGTACTTCTGGAAAACTTTTCGCGTCACCTTCGAAGATACTTACATTCAGCACATAGGGATCTTTTCCTTCAATCTCATTAATTTTTTCCAAATACCACCTTTTGTACTCGAAAGTTGAACTTTCAAAGTTAGACACCATCATTTCAACGGGGACTGGTTGTCCTTCACTTACGTAACTAAGGCTCGTTGTCATGAAGAAAGTCGTGTGTCTGTTGCATCCTCATAGGCAGTAAAAGCCACGAAAGTACACGAATGGCGGTTTTTCCTTTGACTTGAATCGTTACTGTTCGGCTTCCTTTTGTCATCGATTGTCTCATACACCTAAACCTTCCTCGACAAATGCTCTATCTATGGAATGGTGAAAACCGCATCAAAATCCGTCTAGCGATTCTCGAGATTAGTCCGAACAAACAGACAGACGGCTACCGGGGACTTTATTTTATACTATGTCATCATCATCATCATCATTGTCAACCATTATCAATCCACTGCTGGACAAAGGTCTCCCCAAGTTTCCTCCACAACGGTCTGTCTTGTGCTAGTCTCCTCCATGTCACTCCCGCATACTTTCGAATTTCATCCACCCATCTTCCATGTGGTCTTCTTCTGGGTCTTTTCCTGTCCCTTGGAATCCAATCTAAAATTTCGGCTGTCCATCGATGTTCTGTCCTTCTGGCAGTATGTCCAGCCCATTGCCATTTCAGGAATTTTACTCTGATCATGATGTCTTCCACTCTTGTCATTTTTCGGATCCACGAGTTCCTCTTCTTATCTCTCCTGGTTACACCAAGCATGCACCTCTCTATGCTGCTTTGAGTTGTCTGCAGCCTTTGTATGTCTCTTTTAGTTAAGGTCCACGTCTCTGCACCATACGTAAGCACTGGAAGGATGCATTGATCAAACACTTTTCCTTTAAGACATAATGGCATATTGCTCTTGAAAACTATGCTGTTTCTTCCAAAAGCTCTCCAGGCAAGTTTTGTACGCCGATTAATTTCTTCATCAATGTGACCCTCACTTGATATCTGCTGTCCAAGATAAACGTACGTGCCTGTTATCTCCAGCTTTTCTCCATCAATCGATAAATCTTCATTTCTTGTAAAAGCATTGAACATCACTTTTGTCTTCTGAAAGTTCATTTTTAATCCCACTTCTTTACTCTTGTCAGCAAGTTCCTGGATCATACTCTGCAGCTCTGATGGGATACTTGCAAAAATGACTACGTCATCAGCAAAACGAAGGTGGGTTAGATAATCTCCATTAATCCTTATCCCCTTGTTTTCCCAGCTCAGCGACTGAAAGACACCCTGCAATGTGGCATTAAGGAGCTTCGGAGATATGGTGTCACCTTGTCTCACTCCTTTCCCAATTCTTATGTGTGTTGTATTTTCAAACAGCTGAATCTTTGCACTTGCATTTTCATAGATGTTATTAATAATATTAATGTATGCATCTTCAATACCGCAGGTTTTCAGAGCCATTGTAACTGCTGATGGTTTCACCGAATCAAAGGCTTTTTCATAATCGATAAAAGCCATGCACAATGGAAGTTCATATTCCCTCGCTCTTTCAATTAGCTCTCTCAGTACGTGGATATGATCTATTGTGCTGTTACCACTCCTGAATCCAGCTTGCTCTCTCGGTTGAGCCATGTCCAGTGTTACCTTCAAGCGGTGTGAAAGAACTTTAGTGAAGATTTTATAAACCACTGATAGGAGGCTGATAGGTCTGTAGTTCCCGAGATCCTCAATGTCACCTTTTTCATGTAGCAAGATCATTGTAGCGTTGTTCCAATCCTCAGGAATCTTCCATTCATTAAGGATTCGAGTGAAAATTTGGGCGAGTACTGTTTCGATTTCTCCACTTGCTTCTTGTATGATGTCTACAGTAATTCCATCTTCTCCTGGAGCTTTTCCCCGCTTCTTCTTCTTGATTGCATGTGCAACTTCTGCTGGGAGGACTGGAAGAACTCTGATACCTTTCATGATGTCTGGAGTACATGTATAATCCCTTTCATATAATTTGGAGTAGAAATATTTCAATCTTGTCAAAATTTCGCCTCTATTTCTTGTTACAGAACCATCTTCTTTTCTCAGTGCCATAATCTGTTTTCTTCCCTTACTGAGATGTCCCTTTGCTATCTTTAGGCTTTGGTTGTTTTCAATTGCTTTCCTTACTAGTTCACAGTTGAATTTCCTTATGTCTTCAGTGATACTTTTTCGTACTGTCTTGCATAGCTCTATATATTCCACTTTGGAAGTCACATCTTCTTTAGTTGTCCTCATCTCTCTTCTTTTTTGCATCAACATTCTGGTTTTTCCTGATAATTTGTTCACATGCAACTTGTTCTTAGACCCAGCTAATTTTGTTGCTGTTTCCATAAGAGCTTTGGTTACTTTTTCTGTTAACTTCAGAAATATCCACTTCTTCCGATGTTAGGCATTCTAAAGCAGAGAATCTATTCTTCAGTTCCAACTTGAAGGCATTATGGTGTTTTTTAAGGTTGGTTATGTCAATACATTTTGTTTGTCTTAGGAGCTTGCCACGTTCGAGTTTAGTGTTGAGGTGCATCTTACATCTCACCAATCTATGGTCACTACCTGTGTTGAACTTGTTTAGCACAATGCAGTCTTCTATGACGAATATTTTGTTACACATAATAAAATCAATTTCACTTGTCGTCCCATTTGGATGTCTCCATGTCCATTTCCTGTGCGGCTTTTTCTTGAAAAAGGAGTTCAAGATGAAAAACCCTTCTGCCTCTGCAAATTCTACGAGAGTATTTCCGCGCTGGTTTCTGTTGCCGTGACCGAATTTACCTACTGAAGTTTCATTCTGTTGCCGTCGCCCTATTTTTGCATTGAAATCTCCCATAATTATCTTTAAGTACTGCTTACCTTTATTATTTAGATGACGAATTTCCTCATAAAATTGTTCAATTTCTTCTTCAGCATGACTTGTGGTGGGTGCATAAGTTTGAATAATCTGAGCCTGGTATCTTCTCGAGAGTTGGATAACGAGTCGTGCAGCTCTGTCAGAGGAACTTTCAACTTCTACAACTTTATCCTTCAGTTTCTTGTTTATTATAAATCCAACACCACTAGTTCTGCCAGTATCAGTCCCACGATAGTAGAAAAGATGTCCACTTTTCAGTTCAATGAGATCTTCTCCTTTTCTCCTTACCTCACTTAGCCCGACGATGTCCCACTTGATCCTTTGTAGTTCCTCTTCCAATTCAAGGAGCCTTGAATCAGAAGATAGGGAGCGTCCATTATACGTAGCCAAGGTCAGCATCAGATGGCAGCCTAGTCCGGTCCTCCGGGGATTCTTAGCACCCTCTGCCTCATGTCGCACTGGCCGCTGCCTTGGCCAGGTACATTCCAGCTGCCGGAGACTGTGCGTCAAGATTTAAGTTCTGGAGTCATTTTGGAGGGGTTTGGCCATAACTCACCACGCTGGCCAAGCGGGTTGGTGAGTGTGGGATAGCATTTCCTCTAATCCCGATGGTATAGTTAAACCGCTATTGGCGGTCGTCAGAGCCCCTTTAGTGGGAACAGGATGTACCACGAGAAGGCGGGGTTGACATTTGTCAAGGAGAGGCTGTGATGTTACGCATCAGGTATCCAAACACAATACATCATCATCATCATCGTAGTGTTGGTGGCTCCAATATTTTATGCATTTTAGTGGCGGAATACCTCGTCCCTCACTCATCCCTTATACTATGTATAGATGAGTAAATCCGACCTTTGTACTTCAACGGCTGTAGGCAAAAGTTAACTAGGCGGTCCTTAAGGGTTGACTAAAAACGTGTGCATCTTTACTTGTCATTAAAATATCAGTTTTCGATCAGAACTTTTTCTCAGTGATACGAGCCTAAATTATAGAATATATCATCATCATCGTCTTGATCAACCATTATCAATCCACTGCTGGATGAAGGTCTCCCCAAGTTTCTTCCACAATTGTATGTCTTGAGCCTGTACCCTCCATGTCACTCCAGCAAACTTTCGAATTTCATCTATCCATCTTCCATGGGGTCTTCTTCTGGGTCTTTTCCTGTTCCTCGAAATCCAGTCTAAAATTCCGATTGTCCATCGGTGATCCGTTCTTCCGGCAACATGCCCAGCCCATTGCTCGTTCTTGACAGACGTAGTGTTGGTGGCTCCAATATTTTATGCATTTTAGTGTGAAATACCGCGTCCCTTACTCACCTGTTGTGTGGAACGCCTGTCTAAAGTTACTGTGTACGTTTTGAGCTACTTTTCTGGCGTTTTGCTCGTTTGTTTACTTTTGGAAGCTGCCAACATGGCGGCTTCCGGTCTTTCCTTATCATCTCTGGGCGTGGCGGATGCACCTCACGTCACACTTCCCACGTCCATTGAAGTTGACATACTCTTGTCCTTAGATGTCTGTACTCAGATGCCTTCCCAGCTTCCTAGTACTCCTGCTCCGGTGCCTTCACTGGACCTGGCTGCCTTGCTTCTTCAGCTTCTTCCTCTGCCTCGGTGCCCTCCCTGGGTAATACTGATACTACTGTCTTGTCTTCTGCCTGTGCTTCTCTTCCCTCACAGCCTTCTGTGCCTGCCGGCTCCGCACGAAATTCTCTTCCGAGGATGTCATTTGCCTCTGTAGTGCAACGAAGCGCTACTTCTACTTCCGATTCTCCTCAACCTGTTGGTCTTTTGCAATCAACACCTATTATTCAGGTATCCAAACACAAGGTGAAGGTAACGATTGATGACAATTCGCAGATTGGCCGTGAGTTACGTAACCTCCTGGATAGAGGTCTGCTCTTTCATGCCTTACCTAATACTCCTTAGCCACGCTACATGGAGGCCCTCTCTGGTCATGTGTCGTCTGCGTCTATTGCCGGAATTTCTCGTACCCTTCGGGGTATCTCAGTGCAGTTCAAGCACAAGGTCGATGCTGATTTTTTTCTTGCACAAGGGCTTTCAATTGGAACAAATCCTCTCATTCCTTCGCCTCCTTCCAAGCGTCCGGTGAACATCACGTTCTATCCTGTTCCACAGGAAGTAGCTGATACTGCGCTGCCTCTCCTTGTCAACCATGTTTGTAAAATCGTTGGCAAGGTCCGTCGCCTTTCTGACGCTTCACGCGGAACTCGATTTGCACATGCTACGGGACCTCGCCGTCAGTTGTTGGTCGTTTTTCTCACTGAGAATGCCTTGGCGGATTGTCCTACAAACACTACGGTAGAAATTGGCTCCCGCACGTACAGTTTCAAGGTTTTCACCATTCATTATTGTACTCACTGTCTTACACAGGACCATACCACTGCCTCCTGTGTGCGCATACGCCGTGGTCTTTCTTCCAGCTCGCCTCCCAGTGCTGATCATACTGGTTCTTCTACCATCCTCTCTTCTAGTGTTTTGCCAGACGCGACCTCTCCTTCTCTCAGTCAGATGCACCTTCTAGTCAAGGACAATGATCCCTTTCCTGCTCTTCTGCACCGTAAGGACGTGCATCCTTCCTTCTGGGTCAGTAGCGAAGAAATCTAATACTGATGTGTCTCCGGCGGAGTGTGCCGACTCAGATGTGTCGAGTGGTGCTTCGGCACTCCGACCAACTGGCTCTTCTCTGTGTCTCTCGCATATCAGAACTTCAACTACGACCGTGTCTGATGTTCTCCTGTTTCCGCACCTTCCTGCTGCCTCTGCTGATGTTCCAGCGTTCACCGATGCTGATCGGGAACATACTGATTCTTCGGGGCACCTTGAGTTCCCGTCTCCTGATTCGGGTGCTCATCCAGATCCACCATGGATTCCTCCACCTCATCTTCGTCTTCGAAACGGACTGGTACTTCCAAAGTCTCTGTGAAACAGAAAAAGGTGAAACATCTTTCTGTTACTTCTTCTGTGGTCTCCTCTAGTGTTCCCGATTTTACCAGTTCAGATGTTTCTCAGCCTGTTGACCCTTCGAACAGTTTGCATCTTCGTTCTGGCCCTGTCAATCCTCTCTCAGATGATGAGGTTATACAGGTCATTGATAAGTTTCCTCTTGTTCCTGGCCCACTGTCCAGGCAACAACTTGCACACCTCTTCCAATCTGCTCGTATGGTTGTCTGTACCGAAGAATTTCTCCGTTCACCTGATCTTGATCTGTGTGCAGCGGTGATGCAATTTGAAGCGTATGTGTCCTTTTTCAAATCCCTGAGTGTCACAGATCCTAGATACCAGTTCTTCATGAGACGATACACCCGCAGTCTCTCCTCCTTGAAACAATTTTGTGATACCGTGTTTCCTCTAGCCGATAACATTTAGCGCTTCTTCCCCACCAGACACTGTTTCTGTTCTCCCTCACGTACTGCAATATTGTTTCATGTTTTTGTCATAGTGCTTTCTGTTTTTCATTTGTTCTTGTTGTATGTCTTAGATATACGAGTGTTTTCCTTTGTCGCGGTTTAGTTTCGTACTCAATTTGTTAACTTTGTTCTTCTACCCTTGTTAATATGCTTATAATGCGGTACATGTTTTACTTTGTTTTGAATTATATGCCGATCTGCATTTGCTGTTCCTTCTTTTTCGTACATCGTCTTTTTATTATATGTGCCAATTGATGTATTCTGTTTGCTTTCCAGCTTGTGTTGTGGATGTACCAGAGTTTTCCTTTTTATGGTTTACAACGAAGTAAATTTCTCCGTCATTTTTGTCCACGCCGGGCTCGAACCCGGGTCCCCTCATTCCGGAATAAGTCGCTCTACCAATTGAGCTGCGCGGACGTTCGTTATCGCTGCTATCTGCCTTTATGTCGTGTGCGTCCTGCTGGACAGGCACGTCACATCCCCCATCCCCGAAAGAAGGCCGGGGGCATGGCCCACGGGTCAGCCGTGACCATGAATCGTTGCAGGCAGCCATCCGCTATAGAACGTGCACTTCAGAACTCCCAGTCAATCTGTTGTGTGGAATGCAACGTCACACACATTTATTTTTCGAAGCGCTGAAGAAGGGATTCTCTTATTTTTCCTATCTCGCGGTGTGGAAAGAACATCACACCATTGCGAGATCTTGATCCGGAAAGTTCGGGGGCCATTATAACGAAGTAAATTTCTCCGTCATTTTTGTCCACGCCGACGCTCGAACCTAGGTCTCCTCATTCCGGAATAAGTCGCTCTACCAATTGAGCTACGCGGACGTTCGTTATCGCTGCTGTCTGCCTTTATGTCGTGTGCGTCCTGCTGGGCAGGCACGTCACAGGTTTTATGTTGCAATATTCAGTGATATATCCTCTGTATGTATCCCATGATAGCAATAAACTGGGTGCCCCTCTTACCCACAGTTACCAATACCAATACCATTGCCATTTCAGTGATTTCGCTCTGGTCATGATGTCGTCCACTCCTGTCATTTTCCTTATCCACAAGTTCCTCCTCTTATCTTTCCTGGTTACACCAAGCATGCATTTCTCCATGCTCTTTGAGTTGTCTGCAGTCTTTGCATGTCTTTTTTAGCTGAGGTCCATGTCTCTGCTCCATACGTAAGCACTGGCAGGATGCATTGATTAAACACTTTTCTTTTAAGACATAATGGCATACTGCTCTTAAAAATTGTACTGTTTCTTCCAAAAGCTCTTTATACAGTATATATAGGTTATTAAATGTATGAACAATTTATCATTTTAGTGATTTTATTTATTTCTGTTTTTCGAAGTTAGTAGACAGTAAAATGAAAATCAACATGTGATTAAAATCAGAGGTTCCTAGGGCAGAAAGAAACTTACCTCCGCAGCAATGTGTACGCTTTTATACTCTGCGAAGGATTAAAAAATAATTATTTCCTTTGAAAGGCATAAAGAAAAGTGACCTTGTCACAGAAAGCCATGCTTAAACTTTCCTCATGCGTTTTAGATATTATAAAAGCAGTTAGTGTAAGTGCGTGTGCGCGCGCTTTCGCGTGGGCCCGAGTTCATGATGTATACCTTAAACTGCGTCTCGAAATTTTATGGAAAACCGAATTTTTCGAATAACAGCTAAATAAAAAGTGTAATAACCATTAAAAGAGAACAAGTCTACAATATGGAAAAAACATGTAGTACTCATAGAATTTATGTGAAAAAATGAACGTGAACATATACACCATAATGACAAAAGTCACCGGACACCTAGAAGAGAAACACAAAATAGCATTTATTGACATACATTAGTACGGTGTCGGTCCACTTTTGACCCTTCGAGACATGCTTTCGACAAGGTTTTGGAACACAGCGATAGGTATGCGCTTCCATTCAGTACATAATGCTGCCGCTAACTGTTGCTTAGTAATAGGCCGTGGTTCTAGACTTCTTATGCGGCGCTTTAATTCATCCCATAGATGCTCTATGGGATTAAGATCAGGGCTCTGTGCTGGCCAGTCCACACACGATACGTAATTATCGTCAAACCACGCCGTAACAGTCACGCCCAATACTGTACGTCTCCCTCTTATGTTTTCTTATGATAAATTAGAATAAAGCGATTTTGAAACCTTGCTTTATGGCTCGGTGCATTATCCTACTGGTGCCAACAAGGCTCGGTTCCATATAGTATTGCCACAGAATTGGTAGGACATAATTGTCCAGAATATCGGGGTAGACGTGCTGGTTAACAGGTTTGTATTTTGCTGAAACGTTAACAGCAGGGGTGGATTTCCGACTAGGCTCGCGCCTAGGGCCCCGGAGCTTGAGGGGTCTCGGAAACTTATAAATGGATTTACAGTTTGTTTGTTTTTTTTGTTTGTTTTTTTGTGGATCGAAACAAATCAGTCTTTAAAGTGACCATTTTGTATTGTCGATTGGTGTTTCACTTTCTGATATTAGTGACATATGTTTTTTTCTTGCTTTGTCCATACTCCACATTTTCGAGTTCTTATTGGTGTACTTGTTTTGAAAGGAGCAGTTAAAATAATTTAGCCTATCTTTTAGTGTAGGTGAAGGAAGGAATCACGCTTCCCACACTTTTCATTAATTAAGGCGAATATTTAACTACCCTGCTGTTATATAAATTACTTTCATGCTACTTCTAGTCAAAGAGAAACATCTGTGTTGAAAACCTGCCCCCTCCCCGAGTTGCGACGAGGAGTGCTTGTAGATACTGTCATGATGATCGGGGGTGTTTGCTCCTAATTGTTCTTTTTTCCTTTTGGAGTAGGGTAATAAAGTTCTTGCTGCCCTGCTGGCGCAGTGGTCTAAGCGATGTCTTATGACCATTCGTCCGAGATGGGTCCTGGTTCTAATTCCGGTGAGGGATGGATGTTGTGTTTGTCTTACGGCTCTAGCTCTCCCTTTACCCTGGAACCAGTGGCCCTAAATTAGGGGCGGGCCACTGCTTATAGCCCATTGAGTTGCTCACGCTGGTCGTTAAACCTTCAATCAAAAAAAGGGGGTTCTTTCTCAGCCCTAATCCCCTAAACCAAAGGAGTTAATATTTAGGCTGAAGAAATTTTCATTGTCTCCCCTGGTTTAATACTGATAATTATCAAGCATTCTCACCTTCTCTATTCCTTAAATAGACATAAAACTAACTTCTGAAAAAGCGATAAAAAGTTTCAATGATACTCTTACTCGAAAAGCTGTGGTTCCCACTTCTCCATTTTCAAACCGGATCTTCTATATTTAATTCTTATGCTTGCTTCTGTTTCTGATAACTGCCGTGCAGGTATTAAAAAAAAAATCTCATGCATCTTTTTGACAGCATAAAAAAAATGCAGACCTCAATCTCTTCGATTTAGGGAATTGTCCGCCACAGAAAAACTCTTCCACGAAAAGTCATCCACCCTTTTTAAGTGAAGTACTGTGCACAAATTGCATTTACCCGAATTTTCTAATATGGAGGACTTTTTCGGTTGCTAATTTCTTCAAGTATTTCATTTTTTCTTAATACCATTCTCGTTGCTAACTAATTTGCTCATAACGTAAAAGCAAGATGATTTTCCAAATCTGAAGCAATGGAAACAGCACGTTTTGTAATTGAAACGCATTCCGATTTTATGACAATTTAAATGCAAAGTACTGATAAATTTAGAGAAATCCCATTTTCAGCGCCCATAGTGTTAAATTTGCCAAGTAACTTGCAACTGAAAAGGTGCTAATGTAATTCGTTTTGCCTGACGTATCAAACTCAAAAAGAATTTTTGCTGTAATTAAAATGGTATTTTAAGCTAAAATTTCCTAAATTTCCACTTCGAGAACTCCTAGCGAGAAATTTATGAGCTAGTGGTGAAATTTAAAGTAGGTAAAATTTAATGAATGTTTGTTTATGTCCTATCATTCGCAAAAATAATTTTTGAAAAATCTGTGAAAACCAAATTCTTTGGACTTAGAGCCTCTAGCAAGAAATTAATGAACTAATTATAAAATTTAAATATTTGAGAAGAAACAATTAAGCCTTATCTGAGAGGCACGAAAATGCTATTTTTCCGCCAAGTTGAATAATTTCTTTACAATAGAACTTTAATCTAATTTTGAAGATGACAATCCGATTTTTGGCGTAAATGTGACAAGGATGGTAAGTCAGATAATATCCGAAAACTTGAAAATTTTCATCGTCTTGGAACGGGACTCGAACCCGCGTCTCCCAGAAAACTCCCGGGTATGCTAACCACTACACCACCCATAACGACCAAGTTTCAAGTTTCCGATCAATTTGAATTTAACCATTACAGGATTCGCTAGTCGAAGCAACCGGCATTCATGTTTAGCGAATCTGGAGGTTAAGAATCTTTTTTTTTTTTTTTGTTTTTTTTGATTGGAGGTTTAACGACCACCGTGAGCAACTCAATGGGCTATAAGCAGTCGCCCGTCCCTAATTTAGGGTCACTGGTTCCAGGGAAGGGAGAGAGCCAGTGCCGTAAGACAAACACAACATCCATGCCTCACCGGGATTCGAACCCGGACCCCTTACGGACGAATGATCAGAGGCCAGCGCCTTAGACCACTGCGCCACCGGGGCGGCGTTAAGAATCTTATCCCGTGTTGGCCCGGAAAAGCAGATAAATCATGAAAGAAATACGGGATTACGCCATATAATACAAATTTTGAAGATGACAATCCGATTTTTGGCATAAATGTGACAAGGATGGTATGTCAGATAATATCCGAAAACTTGAAAATTTTCATCATCCTGGAACGGGACTCGAACCCGCGTCTCCCAGAAAACGCCCGGGTATGCTAACCACAACACCACCCAGAACGACCAAATTTCAAGTTTCCGATCAATTTAAATTTAACCATTACAGGATTCGCTAGTCGAAGCTAGTCGAAACAATCGGATTGTCATCTTCAAAATTTGTATTATATGGCGTAATCCCGTATTTCTTTCATGAGAACTTTAATCTTTTGATTTTTTATCCAGCCCTTAGCGGTAAATTCCATTAAGTACATGGTATGTTCAAAGAGCCAAACTTAATATCCTTGGATTTTCCATTAACCGCAAAAGCAATTTTTGAAATATCTCTAAAAACAAAAAAGTTTGATGCGCACGGACAGTCAAAGTGATCACCGGAGGCGTAATCAGGGCGGGGCAAGAGAGGCTGATGGCCTGGACGCTGCTCAAGAGAGAGCGCAAAAACCACTGCTTATACACACAGGTCATGCATATCACTAAGTTATTCTCTGAAATTCAGAAGTTAGCTCCTCAAAGAGAGACAACCTGCCAGATAAGTGTTTAACTGATGAAACTAGACTTACTTATTGTTGCCGTATCAAACGTCTCCACTTACAGCGATCTCGGTACACACCTCAAACTTCTAATCTCCTTGGAGGGGGCCTAAGCCCCTCCAAGGAGATTAAGAACGACATACATCACAAATTAAACATTCAAAAATATTATTTTACATGTTCAAACCATTACATAGTGTCTGACATAATGTCTTCTATTACATGGTGTCTTCTTCCTAAATCCCCAAAGTTATTAAGAACAACGTACGTCACACTTTGTGTACGTATACTATATACGTATATTTATAGCCCCTCCAACAGGAATTCCTGGGAGCGCCACTGGTGGGGGATTATTTAGCGAGAACCCGCTTTTCCAAGTCGAACCACAAATGTTCGATTGGGTTCATGTCAGGTGAATTTAGAGACCAGGGCATTAACAGAGAGTCACCAGCATGTTCCTCGAACCACTCCTTGACGATTCTGGCAGTGTGGCATGGCGCATTATCCTGTTGGTAATGGCCATCACCAGCTGGGAACACAGTTGCCATTGAATGAGTGAACTTGGTTTGCAACGATGGTCAGATACCTGACAGCTGTCAGCGATTGCGTCGTTTGGATAATTAGGCCTGAACTGCCCCAAGAAAACTTCCCCCACAGCATAACACCGTCGCAGCCTGCGTCTCTTTGGGCCAAACAGTGCATTCGGGCGCCATAGCCTCCGTTGGTAATCTCCGCCGTGTGCACGATTCACCAGGAATCTTGATTCATCAGACCAGGCCAGTGAGCATGGGGATCGGAATGGGTCTTCCTCTACACAGGTTTATGCGCAGAAAGCTGCAATCAACTGTGTGCTGCGACACATCGCCGTGATCACCACTGTCGTAGCTGCAGGTGATTTGTAGCACTGTGGCCCTCCGGTGGCTGTGAACAATGCGCGACAGTCTCCGATCCCTTATAGCTTCAGTGAGCTGCGGACGACACATGGCTGGGCGTCGTTTGGCCACATCTGTGCATCACTTTTGATACGTACTCACTACCGTGGCACGTGAACAAGTCGCGCCGTTTCCGAGATCGTAGTTCGGAGACGCCGTGCCATCACAGTTTGTCCTTTAAATCAAACTCCGATAAATCGGCAGCTTTTCCCATTCTGACTCGGGGCACTCTACTAACCGAAAGCTCGTCCTCGAGTTGTACAAGGAGTGTTCAAATGAAAAGGTACGAAACGACACTGTGGGTATAAATGAAGACTTTATTCAAAGTATACACCATAGGTCGTAGCACAACGATCCCATTGATTAACGAGCCGAAGGATTCCTTGTTCCCAGAATTCCTGTGGCTGTGACGAGACCCAGTCCTGCACAGCATCATTGAGTTCGGTCGTCCGAGTGGAAGCGCTTCCCTTTCAGATGTTTTTTCAGGGGAGGACCGAACACATAGAAATCGCAGGGCTACATGTCCGGGCTGTAGGGCGGATGGTCAAGCTGCTCCCACTGGAACTTGGCCAGTTCCGCGTGTGTGACCCTGGAGACGTGTGGACACGCGTTGTCATGGAGCAGAACCACACCCTCCGCGATGAATAGCGGCCGGTGTAACACCTTCCGCTGTCAGAAATCGGATAACGCCTCGCTGCTCTTCAATCGTCGAATTTTGCAATTTGAACGCCATCCTGTGCTCACACGCACTGCCGCGTCAATTGGACGACGCTCCTTATAAGAGCCTCTGCTCTCTCCTGCGCATGCGGGCGCCCGCGCATGCTCCGATCCACGCCGGTGACTCCAATCGCATCCCTAGATGTGTCGCTACGTTCTCCCATAGCGGCATAGGCAAATATGTTAACGGTTACGTTCTTATGACGTTTCGTACCTTTTCATTTGAACACCCCTAGTATATATCCGTGAACTTCACCTGCATCACTGTTCGGTCTCCAGGCGCGCTCATTTCTCTAGGCGCGCGGGGGGGGGGGTTATAATGGAACGACTCATCGGTGTATCTAAATCTGGTATTCTCATGATTTCCTTGGCCTTCCTCTACCTCTTTTTCCCGCCACTTGGGTTAAAAAAAATTTCTTAGTAAGCTTCTCTTCTCTCATTCTTTCAACATGGCCAAATCACCTAAAACTATTCGTCTCTATCTTACTAACAACATTTTGCCTCACATTACACAACTGCATTAAATCTTCTTTCCTCACATGATCATAGCGAGTCTTGCCACAAATACCCCGTAAATAACGCATCTCTCAAACAGAATAAAAATAAAAATACAGGTAAGCTTAGTTCTGATTGAGCCGTCAGTTTGGAACGTAGGACTACGACTTGCAGATCGGAGAGTTGAAATGAGCTAGTCGAGTATGGTTTCAAAGCGTTTATTTAATTTGTTATAGCCAACACAAGTCCATGATATGAAAAGTAGCTAACATAATTTTTACAAATAATGCTGGATACATTGCGAACACAAAGCAGAGTTCGAGATGGGCCGGATACGGGTTCGATCGGTGTCTTGGATTTTTGTTTGGTGGCGGCAGCTTTCAGGCGTTCTCGATACTCTCTACTTCGTTGGGCTGCAGTCTTTTTGGGCTTCTTACATTCCTCATCACTTGCTCTTGCCTCTCATTTTGATTTTCTACACTTTTGCTTGCGGGCATTGTCGAAAATGTTAACCCGTTCACACGAAAACAATTTTTTTTAGTTTAAACCACTGCGATTTGTTTTTTATACACTATATTTGAATGGATCTCGTCAAGAGCTCTAAAACGATACCACGGACAATCGTTTTGCACTCACGGTTGTCCAGATAAATTGCGATATTCTCAAAAGGGTTCACCGGTTCACAAGAAAACAGTTTTTAAAATGTTCAGTTCAAAGCACTGCGAAATGTTCTTCATATATTTGAATAGATCTCGTCGAGAGCTTTAAACGATACCACGCACAGTCGTGTTGCGCTCACAGCTGCCGAGATAAACTGAGTCAAACGCTGCGGCACACTAAAAAATAGTACATCATCTCCCCCGCGCACAAGGAGAGAGGGGGAGCATCGCGCGCACGATGTATTGCGCAGAACGCGAATTGGACTCCATGCTGTTTACAAATATGTTAACACGATTAGTGTGCGGTACGTATTTTTAACGCTATAATGATTTCAATTGGGACCTATTTTTGTCACAGGCTGTCGGCCGTAAGTCGCCCCATACTATCCGTGGAGTTAGACGTAGTCCTACGTCGAAAAACAGATTATAAGAAACAGAATTGTGGAAAACCTAGCATTTCGTCCAGACCGGCAGAAATTTGCAGAAAAGAAATCTCAATTTTCTGAAAGCACGAAGGTCGAATTTACATAGACAGAACGGAGGCATTATCATTTGTGTGAGGTAGCGTTCGAAATATGCTAAAATGTTTTTATGAAGGTTATGATAACATCTCCCATCCCTTCTAAACAAAAACGCAATCGCTCGCGCGCAAAAGCACCCAGGATGTATTAAATTGAAGATGTTAACCTCGGGAAAGGAATGGATGTTAAAAGACCAGCGTACTTAAATATTAAGTTAATTGTATCACCAACAATAAAACAGATAGGATGATAGGAAAGTCGAAATGTAATTAACCATTCAGGGCAGCATGCATATACATCTGATGTCTGAATGCAATGTCATCCGCTTTGCTGATTATTCAAGCAAGAGTACGCATGCGTGGCGATGCTGGCATGATAAAGTTGTAAAATTGCGTTGAAAGGTAGGAGCATCATTGTTATGGAAACTTTCTTTATTCGCCATTCGTCATGCCTTTTCTTTCTTTTCGTAATTTCTTTTTCACAGCAAGAGAGCGCGCAAGTTATGCAAATATGCCTAATTTTAAAGCTTTTATGTAGATTCTCGAATCAAATTCACTGCTCAAAAGAATTAGGGCAGCAAGAGATATTGTAAGAAATAAATTTTTGTGCGACTGAAGTTGTTGAACGCAAAATATTATTTTTATGGAAGATACAGTAGAATATTCTGCAATATGGGTAAGAAAAAGTCGTTAGCGAATTAATTTCTATGCAATACTAGCTTTACTACCAGGCTTTGCCCGGGATTTAGGCTTATTAATTTCATATTCCTTTATATGTCACTGAAAAAATCGGGAAAAAAATTGTTGCTTGCGAGAAAGAAAAAAACTGATCTCACAAATTCGGTCATTACAAGTTATTTATTCATAGTGTGATTATTTCAGCACTTGGCCGTACACAACATTTTTGGTTTCTCCTTCATCGGCGACAATATATAATTTTGTTGGATCCTTTGCTCTTGACATTCCAACATACAGCTGTCCCTGTGAGAAGCATCAAATGCA
This sequence comes from Macrothele yani, assembly GCA_039090855.1. Lineage (NCBI taxonomy): Eukaryota > Metazoa > Arthropoda > Arachnida > Araneae > Macrothelidae > Macrothele > Macrothele yani. The sequence goes on from CM077016.1 coordinate 38,343,772, forward strand.
TCACGTGCTTTCACTTTCTGACGTCTTTGAGGGGCGAATCCCTGTTATAATAAAGTTAAAAACGTATTTTTATGAATATTTTATGAAACTAGTTGAAATTCTAATGAACACCATAAGTCGTTAATAGGAACATGGCCTCCAAATTTCGCCTGAATCGGTAAATAACTTTTTAAATTAGCCGTCAAAATTTTATTAACCGTTTCTGCGTACATATTTCTGTTTACCGATGAATTAAAAATTCCATACCTATTTTAAAAAGTTCTGACCGGATTCCGGTGAAATTTTGAGGGACTCCTCTTATTACCAACTCATGGTGTTGACAAAAATTTCAGCCCGTTTCGCTTAGATTTCGCAAAGTTCCTTTTTGCATTTTTTTATGCACAGTTCTCAAAGAATAGAAACACCTGTGCATGAATGCAGTCACGTGCTTTCAGATTTGGAACAGATAACGATGACGTAGCAAACGAAGCTGACTTTATTGATTAGCTTATTTATTAATTCATAACTCGCGAACGGAGCAACTTAGAGATCTTAAAATAGTTGCGTTGACCTAGAAATTCCAGTATTAATAAGCTGTGCAAATTTCACGATGCCACAGTTCGGCGTTCGAGAGTTTTTGCTGCTTCAGACAAACAGACGTTTTGTGTTTTATATATAAGATTATCATTTAATGCACATGATGCGATATGCTATACAATACACTGTAAAAACTAGTGGTGTAAATTCACGGAAATTTTCTGATAATAACGTACAGCAAAGATATCGGTAGGTGTCCGTCTATTTCAGAAATTCCCGTTTTTAAAAGTGCCCGTTTATTTTACCTTCCGTATTTTCACATATTTTTCGTAGTCAGAAATTCCGTTTGTTTCAGAAAAATCCGTTTCAGGTTCTTCCATATTTAAACTAAAATTTCGCAAAAATCAAAGAACCTGCGATTTTCAGCTATTACCCCACATAATCATTTCGCAGCAATCAAGACGGAACTCCTGTCGTTTGGGTTGGCTCATCAGATAACGCACACTTTTAACCACTGAGCCAGAAACACTCGCAGGTTCAATTCACTTTCCTCCTAAAACAATTTGCGCGACGATGTCAAACAGTTTTTTCTTATTTGATGCGATTAATTCAGTCATTTTATTTTCTGTTGGAGCTTATTATTTTTCTGAATAGGTTTGTAATAATTTTTATTATCTGTTGGAGGACTTTTCACAAATTAAGCATTTTCCATCGTGGTTTTTCGAAGTAACAAATGCTTTGCAACTTGATCTTTTTAAACTGACAATGACTTTTAATTATCTTTTAAAAAAAGGTGAAATGTTCTTTTTTATAATATTATTTCACAGAACTCCTAAGTGTAAAATTTACTTTTGATAGCTGCAATAGCTTTTGTTTCAAAGGGTCCAAAGTCTGATACATAGACATCGTATAATCACCTGTACGATAAGTTAAGTACCCGATTTCTTACAGTAACACAATATACACTATATTCGGAAAAGTCACCGGACACCTAGAAGAGAAACACAACATAGCATTTATTGACATACACACCCACACACGAGTACACTGCCAGCTCCAAACTTGACCGTAGGAACAGTACACTGTGGTAAATAGCGTTCCCCGTTTGCCGCCGTGCCCACGCACGGCCATCAGACTGAAGGATCGTGTATTTGGATTTATCAGTCCATAGGACCCATTTCCATTAATCTGCGGTCCACGATAAATGTTCTTTACACCATGCTAAACGACGAGTAGTATTCCGAGGGGAGATGAAAGGCTTATGAGCAGCCGCACGACCACGGTAACACATGGAATGAAGTTCTCTGCAAATGGTACGTGTACATACCGAGGTTCCAGCATTTTTACTCACCTGTACACTGAGGTCTTGTGCAATACTCAGCCGATTAGCTGTAACGACTCTCCTGAGGTTTCGGCGGCCTCTATCACTGATTTTCTTTGGTCTGTATATACGTTTTGCAGCTTCAGGCACGCCATGTGTCTTCCATTTATTCAATACATTCAAACCAGTTGACTTGGGTATGTTTAAACTCCTCTCGGTTTTTCTTATGGACAACCCAATAATATAACACCGAACAATCTTTCCTTTCTCAAAGTCAGTTTTTTCACGCCGCGACATTTTCACTGAACCTCACAGTGCGATATGATCACGGTCAGCCGGAGGCTTGTTTTTATACCGTTTGCAGCTGTGCCGCGCATCTTAACAACGCAGCGGATCCGTTCATTTGCTTTTGAAGGGGTGTTCGGTGACTTTTGTCAATATATTGTATAATAAATAGCTGGTGCACAAAATGGGGAAGAGGAGAAGAAATATTCTGTGCCACAGCAAACAAAATTCGTACGATATGCTATCCACAATATCCTATCTCGCTACAGAACTTCAAAATCAAATACTTCGACAGACTATTAAAATTTAACAGTTAATCGAACTTTCAAGTAATCTCGTGAATCTCCCTAGTTACCAGAAATTTCTCGTTATATGAATACGGAAAAAAGCGAAAACGAAATTTCTCCGTTAATATAAGGAAGGAATTGCGGAAAGGTTTCTAAAAATTTAGAATTGGTACGAAAAATCCGTGAAATTCAGATTTCGTTCCGTCATTTCACGAAAAAGGTTATATCAGAAATATGCTTCGTTAATTCACAAAAAGAGTGACGGAAAATGGCTAGTGAATTTCAGAATTTTTTTGGAGTGTAATATGCATATCTGTACAAAAAGAAAACGATTTTATGAAGGTGTAACTGACCTCTAGTGGGGTCTGTGGTCCCCTCAAATGGCTAAGACCGCTACACACACCTGTGTGGCATAGAATTGATGTCGTTATTGAGGAGATTTTGAGAGTTCCTTCGTTACTCCTCAATGTGGACAGTTCACGAAGAGTCAACGGAGATTCCGCCCGTGCAGCAATGCGTCTGTCAAGTGCGTCACAGGAAGGCTCAGTTGGATTTAAGTCACAGGAGCGTACTGGCCACTTTTTACGCTCGATTCCCTCCTTTTCAAGTCACTAGCCGAGCTCTAGGAGGTCGAGCGTTATCGTATATGAAAAGAAACGAATAACGGATAGCTGCAACATGCGGCATGATAATAAGTCTGAGAATTTCGTCTTTATATCTCTGGGCCGTCAGACTGCCGTTTCGGATAACGTACAGGTCTGCACGTCTACCGATACCTATGCCTGCCCATACCGTCAATGCATGTCCGACGCATGTGATGTTTCCAAGCTGGGTTATTTCGTGCGCAAGGTTCCCTCCAGATAAGAACTCGTCGATCGTCAGACTTTAGATTGAATCCCGTCTCGTCTGAGAAGAGAACTTGACTCCACTCGTCGTGTCTACAACCACGATGTTCCTCAGTACAGTTTCTGCGGGCCCTACGGTGTCGTGCGGTTAAAGGGACACACACACCATTGGTTTGCGTGCACAAAGGCCATTTTGGTGAAGGCAATTGCGGATTGTTTGAATTGACAACCTGCGTCCTGTTGACCCGAGAAGCTCTCGATGGAGCTGAATAGCATTTTACCGCCTATTCCTATGTGGGCAATTAGCAGTAGAGAACTTCGTCCCTTGCTGTAGTTGCTCGTGGACGGCCCTGACCTCCCTTCTTCGAACAATTCCCGTATCCTGGAATTGTGTACACAATCGAGAAATAACACTTCGTGACATTCCACTATGGCCGCCCCGGTGGCGCAGTGGTCTCAGCGATGGCCTCTGATCATTCGTCCGTAAGGGGTCCGGGTTCGAATCCCGGTCAGGCATGGATGTTGTGTTTGTCTTACGGCACTGGCTATCTCCCTTCCCTGGAACCAGTGACCCTAAATTAGGAACGGGCGACTGCTTATAGCCCATCGAGTTGCTCACGGTGGTTGTTAAACTTACAATAAAAATAAACAAAAAAACATTCCACTATGTTTTGCTACTAACCCGCTCTGTCTGACCTGTTTCTAGCCTGCCAATAGCTCTCCACGCCGTTGATTCCCGTAAATCATACTGTTGAGACATCGTTCGACCTGAAGACTTCAAGAAACGAAATGTAATGATAAACGCAACAGAATAAGGGAGCTCCCGGGAAACCTTCGTTTTTATCCCCATCTGTGATTTATGCATTCTAACGTCACAGACGCTAATTTGCATCAGGATATGCATGATTCGACTGTCAACGTGACACTCGACTTGCCTTTTCCACGTCTCAGTAAGATATCACACGATTGGCTGGCATAATGTCGCCAAAATTACATGCTTCCGTAGTTGTTTGGAGCTGTATGTTAAACGTACTCTGTTGGCATAAAGACATTTTTAAAACGATAAAACAACAGTATTGCGTATTCTACACATGACTGATTTTCCTTTGCAGAAGCATAAGAAGAGCACATTTTCTAAAGGACTTTGCAGTATCTTTCGACTTAAGCAAGCGTTGACCTATTGATGTGACATAAGAGTGCTCACAAGTCGAACATTTTTTCAGGGGATGGCAATATACTGTATGTATAGTTTTATAAACAAAACGTAATGCGCACTTGGACATTAAGCCTGTGATCATTATTTATTGTGGAGCTACCTTACCTCTCATTATTTATAGTTGACAGTCTCTAACGCAAAATCATTAAACAGCTAAATGAATGAGTGCATTTCTATTAACAGTAGAATCCCCCTATAAGGAAGAGTTTGGGACCGACGTAAATTCTCGCGAAAACCATTTTGCGGTGAAAAATCCCACCATTGTGAAATACATATGCACACACTTTTATATTACATACCCTTAACAATTGGACTCAAAATATTTAATTAGTTAACCACAGTAGTACAAATTAAAATAAAACAAGTTAGTAAAATCATGCAATGCATTGGTTATGATACGCTTTCCAACATACAAGAAATTATTTCTCAAGTTATTACTCAAGTTATGAGGATAATGGCTGTGGAATAAATCTCACTCCTGTGTCCTGACCTTTGACCCTATTTCGAAGATAATCAACAGAACCGGTTCAGTATACCTCCGGAACAACATGATAAAGTTTTGTCGCTATCGAAGCATCCTGACCATTGACCCCATTTCGCCCATTTTCAATAGGGTCCGTCCCCAGTGGTCCCCTACCACATAATAAAATTTCATGGAAATCGAACCATTATTGCGCGAGTTATCGTGCGGACGGACAGACAGACGGACGGACAAAGCTGGAGCATATACGCTTCTTCAACCTACGGTTGGAAAGCGTAAATAAACATCAACGTGAATAAACTCAATCGACAAAAAATTAGAGATACCTACTAATAGCGCGTTGGTCCTCCTGTAGCGCGAATAACAGCCTGTACACGCAGAGGCATCGACTCCACCAGAAACCGGGGGGGGTTCGGAGGAAATGCCAGCCATGCCTGTTGAAGCATCGCCCACAACTCTGCCCGAGACGTCGGTCCAGGATTCATGGATCTGTTGTTCCGCTGAACGACATCCCAGAGAGCTTCCACAGGATTTAAAATCCGGGCACCTTGGGGGCTAGTAGATGGCTCCAAACACAGATGAGTGTTCCTCGAGCCATGCCTGGGTGGTTGTCGTCCAGTGGGGCGGCGCGTTGTCTTTCTGAATCAGACCATCGGCCGTAGGAAGCGCGAAGGCCATGAAAGCGTGTACGTGATCAGCCAGCACACGCTGGTAGCGCGTAGTAGTTAAGGATCTCTCCAGACACGCAAAGGGACCTAATGTTTCCCATGAGAAGGCTCCCCAAACCATCACCGAGCCACCACCGCCTTGAACAGAGCCGAACTAGCACGATGGAGCCATGACCTCATGCTGTCGATGCCACACTCGCACCCTCCCGTGAACTCGGTGCAGCTGAAAAAGGGATTGACCTAACCAAACGAATTGAGGGCACTCTGCAGGGGTTCAGTTTTGATGTTCCCGGCACCAGGCGTTGACGAGCAGTCAGAAGTGTAACACGAGTAGGGCGTCGGCTCCCGTATCCCAGGGTAAGCAGCGTGATCCTTACGGTTCGCTCGCTGACCCTTCTTGGGCTTCAGACATTTAACCTGGATGTGATTTGTGCCGCTGTTGACAGGCGGTCTGTCTGTACGAGCCTATATAGTCTACATCGACCTCGGTCATCAATGGCGTGTGGTTGTCCACTCCTTGCTCTCTGGGAGCTGGTACGTCCTTCGGTGGTATACTCGCGGTACGTCCTTGATAGGATTGCCTTCTGGAACCCTAGGATTCTTACCACTTGGGCGATAGAATGACTCATCTGTCTTGCGCCGACAATGCGTCCACGATCAATGTCGCTCAGATCACCACGTTTACCCATGTTTGTCAATTGCGATACACTGTTGGGAAGCCCTGCTATCCGCCTACTTGTCGCCTGGGTTTAGTTTGGGTCTGTTCCACTCTGAGCGCGCAGGGGCTGACTATGTCAACTGTCCATGACCCCTAACTCTAATGTTTTGCCTACTGAGTGTACATAGTAACAGCGAATTCTAAAGCAGACATCATGTGGAAACACCTTTAAACAAGTTAGTAAAATCATGCAATGCATTGATTATGATACGCTTTCCAACAAACCAGGAATCATAGGAAAATGCCTTACTTTTGAGGGGACGAAACTATGGTATAACGTTTGAGGTTCACATACACTGAAGTGCCAGAAAAACTGGTACAGACGAACTTATGCAAAATACATAGCAACGTCACCTATGCACGTACTCGGTTGCGTCCGCCAGTGCGTATGTAAAGCAATAGACATCCTTGCCAGCTCTCAGAGCTGTTTTCGGCATGAGAATGACAAGTAATAACGATTTAAGCGATTTTCAACGCGGTGTCATAGTTGGAGTTCGTGAGATGGGCCATAATATTTTGGAGGTAGAAAGGAAGTTCGGATTTTCACGGACGACCATTGCAAGGGTGTACCGTGACTACATGCAACCTACGATACCAGTGTGGCCGTAAAAAGACATTGGGTGAACGTGACCATCGTCGGCTGTCAAGAATCGTTTCGCGTGATAGGCTTGCAACACTCTCGCAGGTGTCATCGGAATTCAATGCTGGAGCCTCAACAAGCATCAGCGTCCGGACTGTGCAACGTACCCTGCACTATATGGGCTTTGGGAGCCGACGCCCAACTAGAGTCCCCTGGGTGGGTGCACGACACAGAGCTATGCTCTTAGCTTGGGCACGGCAACACCGCCACCGGACACTTGATGACTGTCAACGAGTAGCCTGGTCTGATGAGTCGCGTTTCCAACTGTATCGGGCAGATGGAAGGATTCGTGTGTGGCGCAAACCCCATGAAGCCATGGATCCCGCCTGTCAATAGGGAACTGTACCGGCTGGTGAGGGGTCTGTAATGGTATGGGGTGTGTTTAGCTGGACTTCACTGGGACCCCTGGTACGTCCACAAACGTCTGTGACCGGCCAACGCTATGTGTGTGTCCTTTCTGACGAGGAACACCCGTTCATGTCCTGCTTTCATGCTGATGGGTTGGACCTGTTCCAACAGACAATGCACCTCCACACAAGTGTCGGGACGCCACATTATGGTTAGAGGAGTTGTCATCTGAGTTTGGGGTGTTGCCATTCCAACCCAAGTCCCCAGGTCTGAACGTGATAGAACACATTTGGGATGCCATGCAACGCGCTATCGAACACAGGAATCCGAGGCATCGGAATACACCTGAATTGTGGAACGCTCTGCAGGAAGTATGGCGTGCATTGCCTACAGCATATTTCCAGAATCTAGTGGTGTCCATGCCCCGTCATATTTCTGCAGTCCTGCGCTCCCGTGGGGGACCTACCGAGTATTAGACTGGTGTACCAGTTTTTCTGGCACTTCAGTGTATCATCATCATCATCATTGTCAACCATTATCAATCCACTGCTGGACGAAGGTCTCCCCAAGTTTCCTCCACAACGGTCTGTCTTGTGCCAGTCTCCTCCATGTCACTCCCGCATATTTACGAATTTCATCCACCCATCTCCCATGTGGTCTTTTTCTGGGTCTTTTCCTGTCCCTTGGAATCCAATCTAAAATTTCGGCTGTCCATCTATGGTCTGTCCTTCTGGCAGTATGTCCAGCCCATTGCCATTTCAGGGATTTAACTCTGATCATGATGTCTTCCACTCTCGTCATTTTTTGGATCCACGAGTTCCTCTTCTTATCTCTCCTGGTTATACCAAGCATGCACCTCTCCATGCTGCTTTGAGTTGTCTGCAGCCTTTGTATGTCTCTTTTAGTTAAGGTCCACGTCTCTGCACCATACGTAAGCACTGGAAGGATGCATTGATCAAACACTTTTCTTTTAAGACATAATGGCATATTGCTCTTGAAAATTATGCTGTTTCTTCCAAAAGCTCTCCAGGCAAGTTTTGTACGCCGATTAATTTCTTCATCAATGTGACCCTCACTTGATATCTGTTGTCCAAGATAAACATACGTATCTGTTATCTCCAGGTTTTCTCCATCAATCGATAAATCTTCATTTCTTGTAAAAGCATTGAACATCACTTTTGTCTTCTGAAAGTTCATTTTTAATCCCACTTCTTTACTCTTGTCATCCCACTTCTTTACTCTTGTCTTCAGTGTATATAAAACTAAATCTCTTTCTGCCAGTGATACCTATTTCTATTATCAAGAGCTACCACACGTAAGCCATTTTATAATTAAAAATCCCATCTAAATAGGGCAATTTTCACGGAAGTTATCGTGCGAAAATAATAGATGACGAATCTCACGCATGCGCACTGCCCGCAATTGCTGAGAATTTTTTTTCACGAAACTGCTTCCACAGTCGTTACGGAACAACGTATTGTATTTCGTCGCAATCGCAAGTTATGAGGATAATGGCGATGGGATAAATCTCGCTCCTGTGCCCTGACTTTTGACCCCATTTCGATGATATTAAACAGAACCGGTTTAGTATACCTCCGGAACAACATGATAACGTTTTGTCGCAATCGAAACATTTTTACATAAGTTATGACGCATAAGGGCGATGAGATGAATCCCAATCCTATATCCTGACTTTTGACCCCATTTTGCCCATTTTCAATAGGGTTCGTCCCCAAGTTGTCCCCTACCACATACTAAAATTTCATCGAAATCGAACCATTTTTACGCGAGTTATCGTACGAACGGACAGACAGACGGACAAAGCTGGAGCATATACGCTTCTGCAACCTACGGTTGGAAAGCGTAAAAATGGTATTCCCTCGGAGTGGGTGACCGGGAGGGCTTCTTGCACAACTCATGTGTTGTGTATTTAATGTGCGTCCACTGCTTTGTTATCAACATTCTTCTGTAGCACATTAAGATTGCCTTCCGCTACTGCAGTTTTGTCCTGTATGTCAACATTTGCATTCCGCCATTTCAAGGCAGTGCGCACCAGATTTTCTTTGCCTCGTAAAAAATGGAATTTCATTCAATTTTGTTACTTTGCTTGTTAGAAACGATCATCTTAGCTCTTCTCTTCCTCGTTACACCTGGGGATTTCATTCAATTTCGTTCTTTAAAAAGGATCATCAAATTAGCTTTGAATCAGGGGCGTAGGAATAGGGGTGCTCAACGGGCCCAAGCCCCCCCCCCCTCATCCCCGCCTAATATTATATATAAGTTTTGTTTTTCAATGTTTAGTTTGGTTGTTTTTTCACTTTTTCTCCAGTAGAGGAAAACCAAAGTTTAAAAGTTTTTTCGTTTTGAAAATGAATGTTAATTCTAGAACCTGGAGAGGTATGGTGCGTCCTTGTGCATAGGCGCCAACTTTCCAGAAATCCAATGGGTGCTCAAGTCGATAACAATGTTATGGAGTGCAAGCAGTGAAAAGAGGGTCAGGGCGGGGGAGGGGGCAAGGTATGGAAATTCAATGCAGATTAACACATGGATTTTGGAAAATCACTGGGTTTTCAAAACACCTGAACATGAAGATCAAAATTTTTGATTTTTTTTTTTTTTTTTGAATTATTATTTGCGTTTTCCAATCCCAGGGCAGTTCAAATTTGTAAAAAGGTGAATAAAAAATTATTGTAAAAGACGCAAAGCTTTTTTTTTTTTTTTTTTTCAAATTTCAGCAGCCCTGGAGCACTTTAGGTTAAAAATTTGCACTGATGCACGCCTTGGGTACTTTCGAGTTTTCCATCCCCCTACGAAACTAATTTTTTTAAGAAGGCTTTATTTACTCCTATAGTGTCTAATATGTTCGTATACATGGTATGGTCAAAAGTAAAATTACTATAATTTGACTCCTGGATTTTCCTGTGGAACCACAGCAATTCTCATTTTCAGTTTGCGCCGAAATGGAACTCGAACGCTGGATGAATTAAAAGAGAACATCCGCAGTAAATGTCGCAAGGTAACGCTGTCTAACATTCAGGGCCTGATTATTCAGGGCTCCCTAAAATTTAATTTTCCTTAAATTTTGTGTTAAACATACAGTATTTGCGTTAAACATACAATTTTCCCTCAGTATTTGTGTTAAATATACAGTGCATTTAATGTAAAACACATTAGTAAAAAAGTGAAAGAACTGAAAAAAAAGGTGTTTTTCTCTCAAAGAACTTTGTACTGTTACTAGTTTGTCCCTCTCGGTCACCCCCGCTAATGGTTTCTTGAGGCGATTAGTGAAAGACTTAGCCACCTAAAATCGTTTCCCCGTCATTTCTAGTTTTCGACCATCAGCGGGGTAAAAGAAATGAAGCAATAATTTTTCCCTACTGGCAGCCCAAACATGACGTTTTGCTACTCCTTCTTTGTTCACAGTCAGCTTCCCCAATGTTTTCCATTAACAAGAAAACAGAAATTATAATAATATATAAAATAAATAAAAAAAAAGGAGAGAAACCTTAATTTTCAATGGGTGCGCAGGCCCCGGAGCACCCACACAGTCGGCGCCCCTGTCCTTGTGTGTTAGTGTGTGTAGGGGCTGGGGATGGAGCTTCAGCTGTTTCAAGTGTCTTAAATCATAATGTCACATTAAGGTCAAACGCAACTGCAGTGTTCAATTTTCCTTGGACGGCCATGAGCTTGGGTAAGGAGTGTGAACTCACAAGTATACATTAGCTTGCTGACGGGGGACGGCACGAAATAAGCAACCCTTCTATTCCCCACCACTGGCCTGGCCATTGTACGTAATGTCACAGCCTTTGGAATGGAATACAGTAATACACCCGGGACCCGGCCCCGAGGTGTACTGCATTTATGAATAAGAAATATTCTCGAACTACACCACCGAGGCACCGACTACGAAACCGATGCAATCCATTGGGTATGTATATGTGTTGTACTTGTGCTTGTATACTGTCTCTATTTCATTTAATCTTTAGACTGTTTACCTTTGCTTTTAATTTTTAAAACATTGGTTCCAAATCATGCGCTTTCGGTAGATTGAAGATTTAGATATAAATAACTACACTTTTCTTCTTCTGTGCTGTATTTTCATAATATCGTCATTATGCTAGCCAGATATAACGCTTATAGTGACATCTCCAAGCGCAGTAAGAATAAATAAATAAATAAATGTATATATAATTTATTTTCTTTCAGCCCCTCCCAAAAATTCTGAATTGCTACGCCCCTGCTTTGAATTAACATTATACCAAACAAAAGTTCCTGTTTTGTTCGTTAAATCCAGTATTTCTCTTAATACTGATTCATTATACAGTCATTTGCAAAAAATTTAAGACCACCTGTTGATATTAGAAGATTTCTGCCGATTGCGTCAGCTACTGTCTGTATTACTCAACTTCCTGTCGGTGTTGCATCATCCTACAGTGGCAGCTGTTGATAGAGTTGGGGGAAACGAGAGAGAGTCAGTTTGCTTCTGGTTTTCATGCTGAGAGGTTTTGTACGTATTTTCTGTATAGCGAAAAATGGGCAAAAAGGCGTCATTAAGTGTTACTCAGAGGGCACAAATAGTGACTTTATATCATGAAGGATACTCCGAACGTGACATAAGCAGAAAGGTCTATGTGAACAAGACTGCTATTCATAATACGATCATGAAATATCGAGATACAAGTGAAATTAGAAACCGAAAAGAAGTGGACGTCCAAGGAAAATAACCCCACGTAATGACAACACCATAAGGACAATAGTTATGCGTTCTCCAAGTAGTTCGTGCAATAAAATCCCGGCCTTCATATATTTTAAAGGATCTGATATTAGTATCAGCACTGTTTCCCGACGTCGTAGCGAAGATTTTGGATTAAAGTCTTATAAACTTGCACATAAACCTTATAACGAAGTAAATTTCTCCGTCATTTTTAGTCTACGCCGGGATTCGAACCCGAGGCCGCTTACTCCAGAACAAGTCGCTCTACCAACTAAGCTACGCAGACGATTATTCTGATTCCTATCTGCCTTTATGTCGTGTGCGTCCTGCTGGCAGGTACGTCACATCTCCCCCCCAAAGAGGGCCGGGAGCATGGCCCACGGGTCAGCCGTGACCATGAATCCACTTGAGAACTCCCAGTCAATCTGCTGTGTGGAATGCAACATCACACATTTTTTTATTTTTCGAAGCGCTGGAGAAGGAATTCTCTGATTTTTCCTGTCTCGCGGTGTGGAAATAACATCACACCAATGCGAGATTTTGAACGGCCGGGTCATCCGGATAGTTCGGGCGCCATTATAACGAAGTAAATTTCTCCGTCATTTTTGGTCTACGCCGGGATTCGAACCCGAGGCCGCTTATTCCGGAACAAGTCGCTCTACCAACTGAGCTACGCAGACGATTATTCTGATTCCTATCTGCCTTTATGTCGTGTGTGTCCTGCTGGCAGGTACGTCACAACCTAGACTAACCTCCGTCATGAAAAAGAAGAGACTCCAGTTTGCGAAGCGTCATCAATCGTGGAATGCTGATAATTGGAGCCAAGTTCTTTTTTCCGATGAAAAGTTATTTTTCCATCATGTGCAATTTGAACGACCTCTGTCAGTTAATAAAACGTTATGCCCCCTTTTGCATTACTTTCGGTACAACCCTCGTATAAGAGAGGAGTAGAAAGACAACGTTTTCATAATTATAGCTTTAAAAAAAACGAGAGAGGAAGTGATATTCCTAATCACGTTACAAACTAAAATTCAGAAACAGCCTTGTGAAAATAAATGTTGAAAAAAATATAAAAAAAATATGACATAAGCTAAAGCTGCGAAGAAATAGTAACTTGTTAAAAGCCATCGAGTTTCGCATCCATGGTTCCCAGTACTGCATACACTGAGTAAGTACTAATGTACCCGAAAATTTGCTTGTTACTGAATATAAATAAGATCATCAGCGTTAGGTAAAATCTCTATGAAATGATTTTTTCGGCAAAATTTCAGCTAAGCACTTCAAAATTTGTGCTCCCCCGTACGTTACTTAACCCCCCCGAACCTAATAGCCCCCACCCCCACCCCCATTTCTGAGCAGCTGGCGCCGCCGCTGTTCAAACCATTATTAAGAAAAACCAAAACTCAAATACATAAATGTAGTTTGTTTCCCTGCATTTGCAAAAGAGAGCTACTCAAAAAAGATAGTCTTCACTTATCTATAAAAAGCATAACATCGGATTATGTTTGGTTTTCCTTTATGGAAGGCCGAAGTGAACATCGCTTGACAGCGAGGGAAAGCCACGGCAAAGGATGTTTCCTGAGCCGAACTACATATAAGGGGGAGTGTAGAACGAAAAAAAAAAAAAAAAAAGACAGACACTTCATCCCATCGGGGAGCATAATGTGGTATTGTAGGGCGGAAAGTTGGTTCTTTTCTGGGCTGGAAGAACATCGGTCACGGCAGTAATGGACCATTGGACTGTTGGAGGGCGCACGCCCTTTGTTGCTCAAGTGGCACCCGGAGGTTTCATTGTGGTGCGCCACTGCTCAGCAAGGGTAGTCCCAAACAATGCACCCCCGAAGCGTATACACCACATAGCGCAGAATGGCATCATCGATGGCATGGCCCCTTTCACCCGGAACGCCGCTCCTCGGAAACCAAAGGCCCCATTGCTCACTCCCCTCTTACTGCATGTATCCCTCCTTCTCCCCCTTAGCACAGGGGGCATCACCTCGCTCAAAAGACGATCCGATTAACTGAAAGCGCAGATAACAGGGAAAAGAGGAATCAATGAAAACATCGCCGGAACTTCCAGTAGAAAGGTTCGAAAACAAATAACCCACGAACATCGATGCTTAGACTTTTGCTCATCCGTGGGAGCTTTATCGATACCTCCAAGTAAGCTGTGAGAGCGGTTGTGTGGGGCGGCGCCCTGGGTATACGCTTTTTTTTATTGTTAAATTATCTTCATGCATAAAAAATGTAAAAGATATTGGACATTTTCGTCAGAAAACCTCTTTCTCATTTCTTTAAGGAATTCCTTCACTTGCCTTTATAAGACACATCGCCGTCTTTTATTTATGGGAAGGCATAAGATGTACGTACTCCGGAAAAATGTAAAACAAATTTCACTGAACAAAGTTAAAGAGTTTCACAAAGTAACCTTACATCAAATGGTTGTAAGACAAATCAGAGAATAACGCGTACAATTCAATGGAAAACAAAAAAGGAACAGGGCAAGACGTTAAGGAATGTGAAAAATCTGCAAGTTCAACACATGCGTCGAGCGTATGCAGTGCGGTGATCCAGTTCTACAACCAAATTACAATTAATTCATATAAATGGTAAAAGTGGGTTGTAGTTTGAATGTACTCGTGTATGCTCTGGAAAAATATCCATTGCATAACAGGATAACAATGGGTATCGGGAGCGATAAAGGGAATTCGTGGAATTTGCCAGCCTCCTCTTTGTGTCGTAAAGGATTAAGCTACGTCTAGTTGGAAAAAGTTACAGAAGCCTCGTGGAATGTCATTGAAGAAGTGAATTAAGTACCATTCGAAAGGGAAGCCTTGCATCGGAATTGAATATTTTTTTAGGGATAAGAAATATATCAAATGAAAAGCAGAAGTGGTTAAGATCACAGGTACGTTAATGAAGATGAAACTCCGGTTCGTTTGTTGCATGCAAAATTATTAGTATAAACTGCACAACATGAGTTTGAATTTATTTTTTATAAAAATGAAAAAAAAAATCCTTTGTTACAAGAATGGTAGTTTGTCCCACAGGTCGGTTTTTGTGATCACAGGATGTTTTTTCAGCGATACTTTAACAAACGAGATGCACCGAATTTGCTTATTTAGAAAATGCACAGTGCTTCCTATCACCTGCAAAGGTATATATATCTGATGGGTCTACTAGATTCTCCCGCAAAGGTTTCAGATCAGATCATATGTAGAGGATTTTAGGAAGGGAGTGTCTGACCCCAAGTCTTAAACAACCCTTTGAAACAGGAAGCTAGGAGATTTGGGCTAGAGTGCTGTTATATACTTTTATTTTATACGTTATTATCATAGGAATAATCATATGTTATAAACAAATATTTAGCTCAAACCAATTCACCATAGTTATATACTTTATGAAACAATTCACCATAAATCTTCAAACGTTAATCGGTACCAACGTTACATTCTAATACGGAACACGCGTTAAAGTTATGAACAATGGCTCACGTGTTAATGCTATTCACTGGAACACGTGTTACTGTCATCAATGTTAAATACAAGGTGTTAATTTTATTGTTATATTTATTATTATGAACAAATTATAGGTGCAGCAATTACAGATCATTTACCGATTAAATTTACTTTATCGTGCCTTTTTATAACTATGGGACTTTTGTTCTACAGTGATCGTATATGGACAAAAACGTGCCCCTTATATGTACTGGCATATAATAAAGCACGGCGTTGTGATTCACCTTTATCCCGTCACTGGAATGGTGGGGGAGTAAAGGTGCCGCTCGTGAAAGAAATCAGAAACATAAACACATATCTTAGTTTACACATACCTTAACTTATGTCTTGTGTGGTTATAAGGAAAACAAACAGGAATCTTATGTGGAAGTAATCAAAATAGTTTAATACGTGAGAATTAAGAACACTAAGGTACCACGTGCGTGGGTGCAGCCGTTAACAATACCTTACACATAAAATTTACTCTTATTACGATTTTTCTCTATAACGTCTCCGATCATTTCTGCATACATCTATCTATATATATAAGTGCAAAGCTTAGTGATTCATTTTACTTCTAGTTCCTTTTCTCCTATGCTTTACCTAAATGTTTTACCTAGCTAACTGGGTTTTCATTGTTTGATCATGACCAATACACACGCCACGTGCTCTAAATAGGGTTATGAATTAATTTAAGCAAGTACATGCAATAACAGGGAAAAGGAAAAATAACTTATCAGGTATCTCCATATGTCTTTCAGGTTTTCAACACTGGGCATATACACCTAATTGAGCTGACTGGCGCTATCCGAACTCGGCTCTCCGTTTGTCAACGCTGGGCAGTACTTCATCTATCTCTCGTCACATCGCTCGACGATCCCCTATCCACGTCTGTCCCTTGTCGCTACTCGCACTCCACTCCTCTTGACCAGTGAAGACCTCTGACCTTCTGAGCTTCACCTTGTCCGCGGATGCCAAGGTCACTTGACCAGTCTGGGATTCATCTAATCCGTCCGGGGAACGTTACTTCGCTCCCTTCTTGGGAACTGACCCTTCAACCTTTCCGACCCCCTATATCCCCTGGGGCCTAAGTATCGTCACAAGGCTTGAGATTGCCTCCCGCTATCCCCTGGGGCTATCTATGCACGTGCATGTTGGACTAAATTTATTTCAAATAATTTTATTTCCAACAGTGCCCGCTAGGAAAATGACACGGAAGCGAGGTAGAAAGGGGGAGGAAGACGCCCTTATTTATTACCGGGGGCCAGTACCCGGGGTCCGACGGCTTAACGTGCCCATCCGACGCACGGCGGGTATTTAGTGGTTCGAACGCTCGTACCTGCCCAGGATAGAACCTTTCACCAATTCAAGTCTTGTTATATATCCTCCTCTGTAATCGCTTATTTTCTTAGACAACATTTCTTTGCTTTGCATGGTAGTAGATATGATGAAGACACTATCGTGCTAATTGATACACAAATAAAGAAGATAGCTGTCTAAGCATGAACACTTTAGCTCAAACCAATTGCAACACTCAAATGAAGCTAAGACGTCTCACCGGTATAAAAAGTATACACAGTTAAAAATCATGACGACACAAATAACTCATTCCATTGAGGTTTAAAAAGGTTTAATGTTAAAAACTTGCGAGATCTTTCGAACCTACGACTTATAGGTTCATCATCAGGCACCAAAACTCGCATGGTGCACATGAAACGTAGTGGTTATATACACGTGTGGTGATGGGCAAAGATCGCGCATGCGAACAAGTCGGAACAGTATGAGGTCATAAATTACATACATTTAAAATAACCTGTAGGGTAAAAAAACACATAATGGTTGTCATAAATATAAGAAATATAAAATGAAGGTCAAAGTTCTTTGGCCTGAGTTTTATATATGTACAATAAAATCAATGGTTGTCTAATCTTGTTTCTTGGTTTTTCAGTAGGTATCGCCAAGGTGCTGGTATATTGGATGGAGCTTCATTATTACAACATTGTTCATTCAAATGATAAATATACAAGCTCTCGAGAAACAACAGGCCATTTTTAGTTTTGGTCGTCGATAACAGTTTTACATTGTCTCAGTCAGGATAGTGCTCTCCTTTTAGTACCTCTCGTGCTAAAGAAGTTGTTAAGGCATGTGTACGAACACTGTATTTGTGTTCTGTAATTCGTGTCTTTAATGATCTACAAGTGGATCCCACGTAAGAAGTAGACTGTGAGGTAGTTGAGAAAGAGTTCAGTGGTACCGAATAAACGCCGTATTTATCTAAGATTGATGTCGGATCTCGGTCTGATTTGGTCAAATTGAACAAACTTTCCGAAGAAGCACCAAAGGAACAATCGTATTTTTTGCATGAATTTTGTAAGATCGGTACAATGGTTGGATGGAAGGGGATGGATGCCACGTATTTTATGGTTACTTCATCAGGTATTGGTTGTAACGTTGTGGAGATCCGTCGTTGATACCTGCGTAACAATTTTGTAAATAGATATCCGGGATAACCGGAAACCTTTGTTAGATTGAAAATCCTATGTAATTCTAGTTTTAAAGATCTTTTGGTGGATGAATGACTATAAGCCCTACAGATTAAAGATGAAATAGAACTATGTTTATAGGGAAGTGGTGTGTACGAATTATATGGAATGAGGGTAGGTGAACAAGTGGGTTTTAGGTAGACGGATGTTTGAATATCATTAGATGGGGTGCGTCGTAATAAAATATCTAAGAACGGAAGGGAGTTGGAGGTTTCTAACTCTTGGGTGAAGGAAATAGTGGGAAAGACGGCTGATAAAGAGGCAGCAAAAGTGTCTAATTCACTAAGTGAGTATTGCCAAAAAACTAAAACATCGTCGACATATCGTATGTAGAGGAATGGTTGGAATGTACCATTATGAAGATACATAATGGTACATTCCAACCATTACTCTATATACGATATGTCGACGATATGTCATTATGCCAGGATTTCGGTACCCCAATGGGGTCACCTCTTTTCCCCGTCCTGGCGGAAATAGTACTGCAACACGTCGAACATACCGTTTTTCATCAATGGAATGAGTTATTTGTGTCGTCATGGTTTTTAACTGTGTATACTTTTTATACCGGTGAGACGTCTTAGCTTCATTTGAGTGTTGCAATTGGTTTGAGCTAAAGTGTTCGAGCTTAGACAGCTATCTTCTTTATTTGTGTTGCATGGTAGTTTTGGATTTACTTCTCCGAGTGACATCGCTTTGGATTTTAATGTATGTTTGAGTTTGAAAAAGTTTTAGAACTTCTATAAGGTTATATAAGCGTCGATGGGCATAATAAAAGTGAGTATTAAACCGAGCACGAAAAGACTCGCATGCATTCGTCGTGTGTTCTGTTGCTGCCTGGCATTCAGCATTTTTTTTTAAAGCAAGAAGTATCCTTTTCTGTGAGGGTCGCCAAAACGCCAGAATTTTCTTCCACAGCAGGGCTTATCATCTTTGATGGACGTTCAGACATATCCTCTGCAGCTTTTCGCCGCAATTTTTTGTAGGGTTGCAATGACCTAGAACGTCTAAGGATTAAAGGGGATTATTTAGCCCTCAATATACCTACCCCCATAGGCAGCAAGGCAGGATTACCTTGTAAGAGGCGCGGCGGTGGCTTTGGCAAAGTTTTCGCATGGTGTAGGCGACTTGCGACATTGGGCGTCAAACGCGTACATACGAGCCTATCACTTTTAGAGTGGCTTACTTTCATTAGAGAATTAAGACCAATGACAGAAATAGAGTCGGATCTGAAGTCAGTCTGTGAAAACACAAGTTTGTCCATGTCCCCTCACTCCGGAGTATGCCCCTCTCCCAACTGAGCTACGCGGACAGAACGTCTTGCTGCAGATTTGTCGTCTTGACACATGTTTTCACCTCTGTAGTACGTCACAAGTCCTGTAGGATAAAAGAATTTAGCGCCCCTCCTACAAAACGAGAAGTTTGGGAAACATTTAACGTGTTAGAGGGAAGGAGATATTTTTAAGTTTACAGACCAGCAAGGGAAAAAGATGACAAGTTTTAAAGGACTTGAATGAGATTTAAAATGGCTAGGTACCCCAATGACAATAAGGATGCCTAAAATAGCATAAGGCCCTCGAAAGAGATGATTAATGAGGGATGCCGACACGGATCTAGAACCCACAGAAAAAGAACAGATAAATTTTATTTTTCTTCCTTTTCCCCCAAATTCGTTAACAGAGGGAATGGGATTATTGATTTTTATTGGTGACTAAGGGGTATTTTGAGGATTTAGTAAAATAACGTAGAAACACTACTGTCAAAAATAATCTAATTTGTTAACATTCGGTCGCACCCACAAAACAATTAAGTTTTCTAGTTCATTACCGATATTGATATTAAAAAGATTGTTATTTGTTAAACATAAAGTTATTTCCACGCAATCGTTGCATGTTCTCGGTAAATTATAACTAAAGGTCGAAAAGAAGAATACAGATTTTAATCAAACAAAGAACTTCGCTCTTTCCACTTTTATAACTGAGTCACGGAAAAATTCTCATGGGCCGTCACCGGGAGTCGAACCCAGGGTCTTCCAGTTGCGCGCCGGATATGCTTCCACTACACCGCAGCTGTCTCGAGCTCCTCTAGGCTCACATACATTAACTGCCAAGCCAATTTGGCAGGTTGCTTCTTAGAGCCCCGCACAATACTGGGGATTCACCAAAGATGGTAAGCAGTAACTGAACAAATAATTAGAAGGCGAAAGAATAAGTAATGCAGACATTTAACGTCTGTATTAATACAGACATTAAAAAATTTTAAATTACAGCTTTATTAAAGTACAAATTCACGGGCGGCACTCTTATATCAATACATCAGTGACGAAGAAAGGCTGAAGCACTAAGCGGTACTTTCTGGTTTATATACAAGGCGTACTTTTCTCATCTACGACGATGAGGTATGGAAATTTGAGAATATGTGTATGCGTATGTGCAGCTCTTTGTTTGGCGTACTGGAAACACTCGACCCCCCCCATCCACCCCCGCGAAGAAAAATTTCGAGGCCCTTTTGCGAAAATGTATTAGCTTTCAATTACTGAACATTTTTAACTTCCATATTATTTGTTAGGCTTAACGGGCGTTTTAATAAATCAAATTCTTTGGAACCTGCAATTATTTTTCATAAAACCAAAATAATTAATTTATTGCGTGAAATACAAACGTGATCCTCGTAATTAAAATATTTTCCCTATTTTCATACTGATACAAAGTACTTCAAAACACTTACGCAAAAGTTAATCATATAATGGAAATTTCATTCTTTTAGAGAACTACACTGCTGGCCGCCCAAAATGCAACACCAAGAAGGACACGAGATAGCAAAGCCAGATTTACTGGACACATAACAGCAGATACAAAGATGAAACGATTGAGCTTACAGGCCCGTGCGACTTGCGGAACACGCAGACATCAATAGTTCGTGTGGCCTCCATGCCTGGCAATAACGGCCGCTACACGCCACGGCATCGAACGAAAGAGGCTTTGGATGTGGGCTTGGGGTATGTCGGTCCAGACTGCATCCACACGTTGCCACAGTTCATCAGGCGTAGCCGCGGGTGGTGCTTGCCGGGCCATTCGGTTGCCGATCAGCGCCCAGACGTGTTCGATGGGCGACATATCGGGAGAACAGGCGGGCCACGGCAGCAGTGACACCTTGTGGGCCGTGAAGAATTGTTGCACGATGCGTGCCACGTGCGGGCGCGTGTTGTCCTGTTGAAACGTGGCCGCTAGCAGGTCCTGCAGGTAAGGGAGGACTACAGGCTCCAAAACGTAGGAGTTGGGGCGGTGGCTGTTGAGTGTACCGGCGATGCGTACCAGAGGGGTGCGGGTGTCATATCCAATTGCGCCCCAAACCATAACGCCAGCCGACGGACCGGTATGGCGATGCATAATGCAGGCGTCATAGTCTCTCGCCACGGTGCCGCAACACGCGGGTCCGACCATCGTGGTGTTGCAGGCAGAAGCGGGATTCGTCGGAGAAGACAATGTCGTGCCATTCCGTAGTCCAGGTGCGGCGTTCAACGGCCCACAGCCGTCGCACTCGCCGGTGGTGTAACGTCAATGGTAATCGGAGCAATGGGCGCCGTGTGACAAGTCCCTGCTCCTGCAGACGACGTCGAACGGTACGTGCTGACACAAGTTGTTGCGCAACACACCCTAATTCCTGCGCTAACGTTCGTGTTGTGGCGGTGCGAGCCGTCAATGCCCGCCGCACAACATGCCGGTGATCTCGTTCGGTGGTGTGCCGCGGCTGCGGCAATCGCTCACGTCGGTCCGTCCGTCCTTCCTGCACCCACCGAATCCATACTCGCCTCACTGTGGCTGGATGTCGTCCCACACGGGCTCCGATGTCTCGGTACGATAAACCGCTGTCGCGATAAGCCACTATTCGTCCTCTGTCGAACTCCGAAGCGTGCTGGAATGATTACCGTATTCTGCGACGAGGCATCAGGAAGCTTCCCACGCACAGGTCTGGCAGCACAATACACTTTCATCCCTTACACCCCGCCTTCTGTGCACCCTTCTTATAGTGCTTCTCGGTGGCGTGCCGGGCGGACATGATTTGCATATGCCCTGCAATGCTAAACGTTTGCATGTCCTCTCGCGGACGACGCATGCTGCGAATTTCAGGCCAATCGGATGCTTCCTTCTTGGTGTTGCATTTTGGGTGGCCATCAGTGTAATTGCAACTTGGTATTCAAACAATCGTTTGCTTCGATATTCGAGTACAATACTGTCATAACACAGGACAACATTTTGACTTCAGTGATCAAACAAGCGTATACACACCGATGGGCCATTACCTTATGACCACCCCCAGCTTAGAGAAAGGAGCGCGCCTGGAGACCGATCGGTGGCTCAGGTGAAGTTCACAGAGCAGTATATATACAACCCGAGGACTGGCTTTCGGTTAGAAGAGTGTTCGGAGTCAGAATGGGAAAAGCTTCCGATTTATCGGAGTTTGATAAAGAACAAATTGTGATGGCACGGCACCTCGGAACTGCGATCTCGGAAACGGCGCGGCTTGTGGGTTGTTCACGTGCCACTGTAGTGAGTACATATCGAAAGTGGTGCACAGATGGCCAAATAACGTACCGTCGTTCAGTCGTGTGTGTTGTCCGCAGCTCATTGAAACCAGAGGGGATCGGAGACTGTCGCGCATTGTTCACAGCGACCCCCGGCCCACAGTGGGACAAATCACCCGCAGATACAGCAGTGGTGATCAGGACAATGTGCCACAGCTCACAGTTCATCGCAGCCTTCTGCGCATGGGCTTGCGTAGCCGAAGACCCAGCCGGGTCCCCATGTTTACTGCACGTCATCGCCAATTACGCATGAAATGGACCCAAGATCATCGAGATAAAACCATGGATGATTGGGAGAAAGTGACCTAATCTGACTAATCAAGATTCCTGGTGCATCACGTAGACGGCCGAGCGCGGATACGCCGATTAACAAAGGATGCTATAGCACCTGGATGCACTGATGGGCGGAAACAGGCCGCCGCCGGTGGTGTTATATTGTGGGCGATGTTTTCTTGGGACACTTTAGGCCCCATTATCACAATAGCACCATCCCTGACAGCTGTCAGGTATCTGAACATCGTTGCGGACCAAGTTCACCCATTCATGGCAATTGTGTTCCCTGCTAGTGATGATCATTACTAACAGCATAATGCGCCATGCCACACCGCCAGAATCGTTACTGAGTGGTTCGAGGAACATACTGGTGACTTTCTGTTAATGCCCTGGCTCCAAATTCACCTCACATGAACCCAATCGAACATTTGTGTCTTTCTACTTGGAAAAGCGGGTTCAAGCTAAATCACTACCACTCCGAAATGTACGGAGACTGGAGGACCTGGTGTTCACATTATGGTACCAGATACCCCCAGGATACCTATCACCGCCTCGCTGAATCGATGCCTCGCCGATTGGCAGCTGTTTTGAGGGCTAAAGGGGGTCCTACAGCTTATTAGGTGGGTGGCCATAATGTAATGTGTCATCGGTTTACAAGCCTGTTGTTTTATAAAGCCTACTGTTGCATACGCGACCGAAACTTGAAGCCTTACAGGCAGCGATGAAAAATACCTCAGTATTTGTCATCGCAGAATCAAGAATAAGGTACAACCAGGGGCTTCAGATCTCCTTTGGGGCTTCTTTAGAAGTTAGAGAAGTCAAGTGGTGAAGATTGAGGTTGTGTGGACCAGTTGAGCGAAAGTGTGGAGAAAGAAAACCAAGGCGGATGTTTCAAATCAGACTCTCTGGTACAAAACCAAGAGAACAACCTAGAAACAGATGAAGAGACAATATGAAAAAGGAGCTAACAGAATTGAATATATACGATCCAAGAGTAACCGCTGCAACACCGTCTTGACACGTTGACATATTTATTTTAAAACACGAGTACTTTTAGAGCACTCGATAAGGTCCCGTCCTTAGGTGTACACTAATAAAATACTAAAATAGTAAAACAAACCACACTTCACATAGTCATCGTTAAAAGTTTCTGGAAGCCGATGTGTACGACGCAGTCTACAAGCTGGACTTACGACTGCGTCGTACACATCGGCTTCTGGAAACTTTTAACAATGACTATGAGAAGTGTGCTTTTACTATTTTAGTATTTTATTAGTGTACACCTGAGTATGGGACCATATCTAGTGTCCTGAAAGTGCTCGTGTTTTAAAATAAATGTGTCAACGTGTCAAGACGGTGTTGCAGCTATTACTCTTGGACTTTTTCGACACGTATACCCAACCAACAAGAATTACTTGTTTAACCCTAATTTTGAATATACGATGGTTGTACTGAAAGTAATGCAAAAGTGGGCATAACTTTTTTATTAGGCCTAACCGATAGATGTCGTTCAAATTGCACATGTTGGTAGAGTAACTCTTCCTCTATAGTAACCCTTTTTCTTCATTGCAGGTAAATAACGAATTTCAAGCAGAAGCAACGTGCCGTCATTGAGTTCTTGACGAAGGAAGGGTGCAGGCTGTCCGACATCCACAGAAGGATACAGAAGGTTTACAGAGATGACACCATTGACAAGAGCAATGTGCACAGATAGATGAAGAAGTCTAAAGAAGGGGAAACCAGCATTGAAGACAAACCACGCAGTGGGAGACCATCATCTGCTACCACTGACATGAATCGTCAGCTAGTGGATGAACTGATTTGCGCGAAGAGACGAGTCACAACCCGCGAGCTTGCTGCATAACTAACTGTGGTCACAATGCTATACAGAAGATGGTGGAAGATTTAGGGTATCGGAAAGTGTGTGAAAAGTGGGTTCCTCGGCAGTTGACACCCGATTTGAGGGAGAGAAGGGCAGAAGTCTGCTCTGATCTGCTGGAAGCGTTTGAAGCCAATGAAGACACGTTTTTTTTTTCGAACTGGTGAGAGGGGATGAAACATGGGCGTAACTTTACGATCCAGAAACGAAGAATCAATCCATGGAATGGCGTCACACCTCTTCACCAAAGCCTAAGATGTTCAAGAGCCAGAGATCAGCACAGAGAATAATGGTGACTGTTTTTTGGGATGACAGGGGTGTCATTCTCTTTGATTTTCTGGAACGTGGCTGTACCGTAAACAGCGAGCGGTACATTGAGACACTCGCGAAGCTTAGAGAAGCCATAAGGAGGAAGAGATCGAACAAGAATCTGAAAAGGATCCACATTCACCATGACAATGCGAGACCACACACATCTTTGGCAAAAAAAAAAAAAAAAAACAGGCGATCAGCAAATGAGGCTGGTCTGTGGTCCGCCATCCACCATACATCCTAGATCTGGCGTCCTCCGACTTCCAGCTGTTTGGTCCAGTGAAGGAGAGTCTCCGGGGACAACGATTTGATGACACAGACGTGGTGTGGCTATGAAGAAGTGGGTACAACAGTCCACACCTGAGTTTTTCAAAAACTCAAAGAGTATTCGAGAGCAGGGTTCAACGATGGCGCAAATGCATCGCTTGTGATGGAGACTATGTTGAGTCGTGCTTTTGTATAGAAAAAGAGTTACTCTACCAACATGTGCAATTTGAACGACCTTTTGTCAGTTAATAAAAAAGTAATGCCCACTTTTTCTTTACGTTTGATACAACATCGTAGAAGAGTGGTCCTCTGTTTCAGACTGAGATAACTGGAGAAACATTGTGCTTGCAGCCAAGAATCATCACGCTAAAGAAGAACAAGCATATGAATGAACACAACTCCTTTGCATATTATTACATGAAGCACACGCAGATATTTGGATAAGCATGCTCTCATATTGCAAGCTAATTATATTCAGTTTTAATGCAGAGGCGAAAAATTACGAGATGTATACTTGACTTGTTTGAAGACCACTGATGTCATATCTTCCTCTCTCCCCCGTAGCAAAAGAGTTTGGAAACCCGCATTTAGGATATTTTTGTAGCAACGTTATAGTTTAGATTCTGGTTTATTGTCCTGAAATCAAACCGTGTGCCAACTGAGCCCTTGAGGATGATGTTGAGTATTAAATACCTCAGCGCCTTATTTAAAAAAAAAAAAAAAGTTTTTGGCTACAGGTTTAACGACCACCGTGAGCAACAGGGACGTCGCCAAGGGGGTGCGAGAGTGGGCTTGAGCCCAACGGAAAATTTGTCTTGCCCAATCCAGTTCAAAACATGCCTTGTGTTTCATATCATTTTCAATGTATTTAACTTAATAATACAATCTGGACTTTCCAAGTAATAAGTCTTGCGTTTTATATCAGTCCTACGTATTTCCCCATAGAATATGCGTTGTTTTCGTCTCCGTAGAAAAATCATCAAAATGGCATCCGAAGGGCCATGAAAATTCAATTGTTCTCCACTCTTCGACTTTTCGAATTCCTTAGTTTTAAGCCTCTTTTTGATGCTTGTATATAGCCAGGGATAATGAGAAGGGTGGATAAGAATTCACTGAGGAGTCACTATACTAATTGCTCTGCTATTTGTTTTCTTTACAAAATACGGGATTTCAACTCGGAAAGTGGTGTCTAAGGCGGAGAACACCCGTTTCCCCTAATTCCCGTTTGCCCTAAACACGTTTACCCCACTTGCGTTTCCCCGAAATCGCTTTTACCCGAATTCCCATTTCTCCTCATTTCGTTTGCCCTAATCTCGTTTCCCCTAATTTCGTTTCCCCTAATCTCGTTTCCCCTATTTCACGTTTGCCCTAAACATGTTTACCCTAATCTCGTTTCCCCTAATTTCGTTTCCCCTATTTCACGTTTGCGCTAAACACGTTTACCCCAATCGCGTTTTCCCGAAATCGCTTTTACCCGAATTCCCATTTCCCCTAATTTCGTTTACCCTGATCTCATTTTCCCTAATTCAAGTTTACCGTAAACATGTTTGTCCGTATCAAAGTTTCCCCTAGAAACGTTCCCTGTAATGGTTTGCTCTAATTCTCCTTTGCCTTGACTCGCGTTTTCCTAAATTTATGTTTTCCCTAATTCATATTTGTCCTGATTCTCGTTAACCGAAATAAAACGTTTCTTTTATCGTCCAATTCAGGAAAATACACTGCTGGACAATTGCTAAGGACGGATCATAAACGGCTGTATAGCGCATAAAAAAGTAAGTGTGGTTGGATGCCAAGTGAAATAAAATAATGTCAGAATGCCAGGACACTATAAGAAAGACTATTTATTGTGCTCTGAAATCCAGAAGGCTTTGGAACGTGTTCAAGGGACAAACAGGCCATTTTGTGCAGAATACGTAAACGTGAAAAAAATGCAATTACCGTCCGCAGGCGTTCCAGCGTAAGATATCAATACAGGATATGGCCACCATGGAGGGCGATGCAACATTCCACCCTTCGTGTCAGCTGTTGGAGTAATTTATCCCATTCCTCTGTCAGTGCACGGATGAGGGTGTCCTTCTTTATTGGAGGGCATTGGCGACCAGCAAGACTCCTCCCCAAAGCATCCCACACATTTTCAATGGGATTCAGATCTGGAGAACGTGCTGGCCATACGAGGCGTTGAATATCCTCGCTCTCAAGACACTCCTGGACAGCGACTGTTCGATGACATGTTGCGTTGTCGTCCATGAAAATGAATCTATCACCGACAGCACCACGGAACATGCGAACATGAGGTAGCAGAACATCATTAATGTATCGTTGGCCAGTCATAGTCCCAGTTAGAAGCACATAGAGGGACGTACGGCCATTGATCATGATGCCAGCCCATACCATGACACTACATGTCGGATATCGGTCCCTTTCCTGTATGTTTGCTGGACAATATGCTGTACCACTATCACGCCAGATCAGTTGTCGTCGACAATCAGACGATAGACTGTATCTACTCTCATCTGAGAAGAGGACAGCAGACCAGTCGTTATCAGTCCAATTGCGATGTTGATGGCACCATTGCAAACGGGCGGTACGGTAACGTCTGGACAATCGGATGCACACAACAGGACGGCGGGCGTATAGTCCTCCTTCATGCAAACGTCTGGCGACAGTTTTTCGGGAGATCCGCTTGCCAGTAGCAGCCATAAACTGATTTGCTACCTCACTGGCTGGCTGCGCCGGTGTCTTTTGTTGATAGCACTATGTACCGATCTTCTGCAGGTGTCGTACTGCGAACACCACCTCCCCGTGACGTTTGCTACACTCTCCATTTGTTTGAAATGATTTCCAAAGCCTTGAAACAACACTGTGGCTGACGTCGAACTCCCTGGCAACATCTGTTATTTTTCGCCCTTCTTCAATCTTGCCAATAATACGGCCACGCGTAAAATCGTCTAGGTGATGTCGGGAAGATATACTGTAAATTGCAAGTTCGTCAATTGATTCTTTCCCTTTCAACTTTGCGTTTGAACAACAACGGTCAATACGCGTCAAATCCTTTATATCTCTTATCAGCGCTATGACGTCACGAACAAGTTCGGCAATCCAAAATTTGCATACGCACAACACGTCTTACTGTATCCCGCACTTATGCTAATTTCCACATTTTCCTGCCTTCCATTTTATGGTTGCTATCGTTGCTGTTGTTATCCGTCCTTAGCAATTGTCCGGCAGTGTATTGTGTATTAGGTAAGCTATTGATGAAGTTTTTTACCTCACTACAAACAAAAATGAACAATGTTATTAAGAGACATATAGAAAAACTCTGTGAACTGGTTTCGGGAGGTACTTATAGAGTTCAACCTTTAGGCCTATCTACTGGTTTTCATCATGAATTCATACCTCAAGGACCTTTTATTAATTTAAATTCTGTCCAATTATCAGCCAGCCAATGCTCTACTCTTAATAGAGGGCTAAAATTTAGTTTTCCTGTCTCCAGGGTTCGACCTCTACATACAATACCATATGTATTGTATGTAGAGGTATGTATGTTGGTATAACTTGTAACATTTTCTATAGAAAATGTTATAAGTGCACTTCCGGAGGCGACACCCCATCAGATACTTGTTGGCAAAATCTATCTCAAGAAGGATTCAGACCCCACCGAAAATAAATTATGAAAATCAACAAGTACTGGAGTTAGCAAATAACCCTAATTTATCCATTATTACTGCGGATAAAACACCACAAGTAGTTTTCATTGACCGATCATACTATTGCGATAAGATGTTACAAGCTATTGCCTTAATCCCTCATCGAGTACTCAGGTCCGACCCAACCTCTGCTACAATTTCGGACCTGAGTAAACTCCGTAATCAAGGTTTTCTACCATATTCCGTATCATCCAAGATGAAACCCCCAATTGGACCAAGAGCTCCCGAAATATTTGGGAAACTGAAGATTCACAAACAAGGTCAACCACTTAGGCTTTTGGTCTCGGATTATGCTAACCCAACTTGTAACTTGGAGACGGCCCTAGCTACTTACCTGAAACCTTTAACGTTAAATTCTCAGATTTCTATTCGGAGTTCCATTCAGGCCTTGAATTGTATTAAGACACTTGACTCTCGGGGGATTGAGTTTGTCATGGCTTCATTTGACGTTATCTCTTTGTTTCCTAGCGTTCCACTCAACCAAGTCATCATCATCATCATTGTCAACCATTATCAATCCACTGCTGGACGAAGGTCTCCCCAAGTTTCCTCCACAACGGTCTGTCTTGTGCCAGTCTCCTCCATGTCACCCCTGCATACTTTCGAATTTCATCCACCCATCTCCCATGTGGTCTTCTTCTGGGTCTTTTCTTGTCCCTTGGAATCCAATCTAAAATTTCGGCTGTCCATCGATGATCTGTCCTTCTGGCAGTATGTCCAGCCCATTGCCATTTCAGGGATTTAACTCTGATCATGATGTCTTCCACTCTTGTCATTTTTCGGATCCACGAGTTCCTCTTCTTATCTCTCCTGGTTAACCCAAGCATGCACCTCTCCATGCTACTTTGAGTTGTCTGCAGCCTTTGTATGTCTCTTTTAGTTAAGGTCCACGTCTCTGCACCATACGTAAGCACTGGAAGGATGCATTGATCAAACACTTTTCTTTTAAGACATAATGGCATATTGCTCTTGAAAATTATGCTGTTTCTTCCAAAAGCTCTCCAGGCAAGTTTTGTACGCCGATTAATTTCTTCATCAATGTGACCCTCACTTGATATCTGCTGTCCAAGATAAACGAACGTGTCTGTTATCTCCAGCTTTTTTCCATCAATCGATAAATCTTCATTTCTTGTAAAAGCATTGAACATCACTTTTGTCTTCTGAAAGTTCATTTTTAATCCCACTTCTTTACTCTTGTCCGCAAGTTCCTGGATCATACTCTGCAGCTCTGATGGGGTAGTTGCAAAAATGACTACGTCATCAGCAAAACGAAGGTGGGTTAGATAATCTCCATTAATCTTTATCCCCTTGTTTTCCCAGCTCAGCGACTGAAAAACACCCTCCAATGTGGCATTGAAGAGCTTCGGAGATATGGTGTCACCTTGTCTCACTCCCTTTCCAATTTTTACGTGTACATTTCATTATTGCTGACAAATTACAAGCTGACTGTTCTATTCCTGCACTTGAAGCAGAGGCTCCGCTCTTAAGTTGGTAGCCAGGAGGTCGTATTTTAAATTCGATGGGAAAATGTTTTCAACAACGAGAAGGTGCACCCATGGTGTCCCCATTATCCCCCATTTTAGCTGAGATTTTGTTACAGTCACTGGAAGACCGTGCTTTATCGAATTTTCCTTTTCAACCTGCCCTCGTTGTCAGATATGTGGACGATATGTTGGTTTTTTGGCCCCATTCCATTACACTCCTGGACAAATTTACGGAACACCTCTCCCCACAATTTCCCCCTATGAAGTTTACTACAGAATTAGAACAAGAGGGAAAACTACCTTTTTTGGATTTTATGTTGTCAAGGGACCCATCTTGGCACCAGGTCAAATATTCTTTTTATAGAAAACCATCGTTTACACCACGCATTATCCCTTGTGCTTCTTCACACCTCACTGAACAAAAAGTATCGGCCCTCCGTTTTCTGATAAGACGAGCTTTCACTCATTCATCTACTTGTAGAGCCAGAAAGAAGGAACTTTCTAGTATTAATGCTGTGGCTCGATCCTTTGGATTCGCAGAGCAGGATTTTTGTAGATGGTTGAGAGACTTCACAAATTTGAGATTCACGACATTGTCTACGGTGGTCATGATTTTTAGGTATGTTGGCAAGGTGGAACACTTTCCTCCAATTGTTTTTACCCTCAAAAAGAGGCTTGCCGGAAACATGCTTTAAAATTTGGTGTCTGCACTCGAAATATCTTATCACTAATTAGGAACGACCGTGATAAAGTTTCAAATTTTTGTAAACCAGGTGTCTATAGTATCCCACTTATACATGAAGACCCTAATACTGATAATAAATTCTATATAGGTTCTACACTTCGGACATTGGATAAAAGATTGAGTGAACATAAATACGCACTACGAACGGGAACTATTAACACAGCACTTATTACTGCAGTTCGACAAGGAAGTTATTCCCCTGACTGGGATAACACACAAATTCTCTGTTCAAATGTAACCAGAAGTACAATATTTTTGTCCGAAAGTCTGTATATTATTTCATATGGCGACACTTGTTGTAATATTGACATGCCCACTTCACTCACTTCCAAAAGTGAAGCACGGAGCAGTAAGATGTGAAAATATGGAGAAGTACTGCTTGGATTAACACGAAATGTGGCAGGAAAGTAGGAAATATGTATATTAATGAATCAAAACAAAGAAATACAGACAAAGATGAAAATAATATTGAATTTTCAGAAATTATAAGATGACGTCAAATTGGAGTCATTTACAAAGTGAGTAATAAAGTCACATCAAACAACAAAACCCGACATTAATAGGGTATGTGAGCACCCCTCATCTGCATACAAAGTTTACAACGTCTGACCATGCTTTTTATGAGGTGATCAACCACCGCAGAGTCCAGTAATCGCCATTCCTCCTGTAAAGCAGTTTCCAAAGCTGTGAGAGTTGTTGGGGGCGGGAGACGTGAACACACAGCACGGCTGAGGGCATGCCAAATATTTTCAATGGGATTAAAGTCGTGCGAGTACGCCGGCCACTCCATACGCGCAATCCTCTCACTCTTCAGGTAGTCGTCGACGATGGCAGCTCTATGGGGACGCGCATTATCGTCCATTAAAACGAAGGCAGGTCCAAGTGCTGCAGCGTACAATCGCACAGTGGGGTCTAGGACTTCATCCCGAAAACGTACAGCCGTCACAGAACCCCGTCTGTAGATGTGGAGGTCGGTGCGATATCCCAACGAAATTCCTGCCCAGATCATGATGCTTCCACCTCGGAATGCATGATGTTCGGTGATGTTCTGGGGTCGATTGCGTGTGCCTTCTTCCCTCCACACCCGTACACGCTTGTCATCGGGTTGCAGGGCAAATCTGGACTCATCCGTGAACATAACGTTGCCCCAATCAAACACAGTCCAATTGACATGTTGGCGACACCACTTTAACCGTGCCCCTCTGGATTGGACGGATAGAGGAACACAAACCCGTGGTACCCGGGCGTACAGTCCCTTCATGTGTAGCCTTCGACTCACAGTAGTGGCAGATATCGTCTTACCAATGGCCGAGATAACCATAGATGTCACACGTGTGGACGTCGCTCTTCGATTCCGCTTGGCTACAACAGCAATAAATCGGTCTTCCGCGGGGTCGTAACCCTTGGGCGACCGGCCACAGGTTTGTGGACAACTGTTTGGCTGGTTAGAAATTGTTTCCATAAATGTGAAATGACGGAATGATTCACGCCGAAGAAACCAGCAACATCTGTGATTGACTGTCCTGCTTCAATGCGTCCGACGGCACGCCAGCGCTCAGAATCTTCCAATCGTCTTCTGGAAGCCATAAAATCAAGTCTGTCTTCAAAGCAAATCCTCCGACAGTTCTCAACACCTTGTAGATGCACTTGCATGTAACTCCTGTATATATATATATTCAGTCAGACACAGTGAGGATGCAGGATTTGTCATTTTTATGTAGGACTTCCGTCCACAGGGAGTAGAGTTTAGGTCCCAGCCACCTACAGCGAGATCGCCTTTTGGGCAGGACACAGAAACGGAAGGAATGAGAGCAAGTCTAGCGACTTTGACAGAACAGTTTGTAGTGAGATTAGAGTACAGTAGATGGCGCCACCGTACAAGTACGATATTGCACATAGATGGGTGAGAGAATTTCAGGGGGACATAGGAAAGGATACCCATTTTACCAGTGGGTCCAACCTGGGGGCCGTCACTTTACGTGCTCGTCCGATGCACGGCGGATATTCAGCGATTGTTAGTAAATCACACCATCTCTGAAAGATCAGCCCAGGCTTGAACCTGGGGACCCAGCATCGACAGTCTGAAACACTAACCACTAAGCCATCCGCGGCTGTAACTCCTGTACCCCTTCAGAGTGCTGGCTTCATATACGACTGCCTGTTTTGCATATTTCTCGGCAGGACACCGTGATTCGCTGTTACCTACCACATTTGCATACTTCCACCTACCGCTGCGGCGAATTGCAGCCTCTCCAATTCCGATTGGCTTCCGGAAATTAACTTCTCCCTCTGCGTGCTTAACTTTTGGAAGTGAGTGCATATCAAATCCATGGAGACGGTTGATGACTTCCTCTTCTATCGAGTGTGACAACTAGAACTACCTTTGATTTGTATAACTATTTTTTAACATTAGTGTTTGTGTTTCTAATGTTGGCAACACAGGAGGGTAAAAGAGACGTATGACGGTAATACTTTGTGGCTGTATATATACGAGATAGCTCCTCATGCTTCGTGGCACTTGGGCCTGATGATGGGGACATGGGAGCCCTTAAAGTACTTGCCTTTGTATTTTTAAAATAGTGTTTTTAATTGTAAATAAATGTGTTTAATTTGCAGTTGGAGACGCGGTTTGTGTTGATCGTACGTGAGACAGCATATATCTAGTAATTGTCCTTTCATATAATAATGGAAAAACTTCGTTCTCACTTTTTCCTTATCCATACAACGAAAAATTTTCCGCTAATAGGACCGGT
Source organism: Macrothele yani (assembly GCA_039090855.1). Taxonomy (NCBI): domain Eukaryota; kingdom Metazoa; phylum Arthropoda; class Arachnida; order Araneae; family Macrothelidae; genus Macrothele; species Macrothele yani. The sequence continues at coordinate 38,377,853 of CM077016.1, forward strand.
TATCGGAAATTTATTTGAGGTCCGATTGTAAAAAATTCTGAAATTCACGAACAACGTTCCGTGATTTTTTTCGTGAATTAACAAAGTATATTTCTGATACAACCTTTTCCGTGAAATGGCGGAAAGAAACCTGAATTTGACGGATTTTTCCTACTACGGGAAAATTCTGAATTTTCAGAAACCTTTCCGCAGTTTCTTTCTTATATATTGACGGTAAATTACCGTTTAGGGATGTGTTAACGGAAAATTCTGAGTTTTCAGAAATCTTTCCGCGATTCTTTTCGTATACTAACGGAAAATCCCAGTTCTCACTTTTTCCGTATCCGTGTCACGAGAAATTACCGGTAATAGGAGCGATTTCGTGAGAATATTGAGGTTTGTTTAACTTTTAAATTTGAATCGTCTGTCGAATTTTGTAGTTCCTTAGCGAGATCGGATATTGTGGATCGCATATCGCATGGATATTTTTATTGTGGCGCAGGATATTTCTTCTCCCTTCCCCTATTTAGTGCACCAGATAGTTATTATATATTGTGTTACTGTAAGAAACCGGATACTTATTGCGCAGATGATTGTTTATACGATGTCTGTGTGTCAGTTTTTGGACAACTTAAGACAAAGGAAAGGCTATTATAGCGATCAAGAGTAAATTTTATATTTAGTTTTTTTTTTTTTTTTTGTGAAATAATACTATGAAAAAGTACATTTCACCTTTTTTTACGCTTTCCAACCGTAGGTTGAAGAAGCGTAAATGCTCCAGTTTGTCCGTCTGTCTGTCTGTCCGTCTGTCTGTCTGTCCGTCCGTCCACACGATAACTCGCGTCAAAATTGTTTGATTTCGATGAAATTTTAGTATGTGGTAGGGAACCCCCTGGAGACGAACCCTATTGAAAATTGGCGAAATGGGGTCAAAGTCAGGAGATGGGAGCGGGATCTATTCCATTGCCCTTATGCATCATAACTTACGTAAAAATGCTTCTATTGCGACAAAAGTTTAGTATGTTATTTCTGAGGTATACTGAACCGGTTCTGTTGAATATCATGGAAATGGGGTCAAAGGTCAGGACACAGGAGCGAGATTTATTCCACAGTCATTATCCTCATAAGTTGAGTAATAACTTGAGTAATGATTTCTGGTATGTTGGAAAGCGTATCATAATCAATGCATTGTATGATTTTACAAATTTGCTTAAAGATACCTGAAAGTCATTATCAATTTTAAAAATCAAGTTGCAAGGCATTTTGTTGCTTCGAAAAATCAAGATGAAAAATGCTTAATTTGAGAAGAATCCTCATAGAGAAAAAAATATATATATATATATTACAAACCTATTAAAAAAATTAACAAGCTCCAACAGAAAATAAATTGGCTAAATAACTCGCATTAATGACAAAAAACAAAATTTCATCGCCGCAGAATTCGTTTTACGATGTACGTGAGGCGCTTTTCCTAGCGTTTATTTTTCAGATGGTTAAAAACGAGAGTTACCTGTTAAGCGAGCTTAAACGTCAGGAGTTCAATCCTCACCTCAGCGGAAGGGTTAACTGGGTATAAGGGCTGAAGAGTGCAGTGTCGTTGATTTCGCGGGATTTAAATACGGAAAAACCTGAAATGATTTTTTCAAAAATAAACGGAATCTGTGAAAATACGGAAGTTACAATAAACTAGAGCCCATTTAAGGAAACAGGGGGCCCGGAGGCTGAACAGTATTGGGGGGGGGGGCTGAACAGTATTTTGGGGGCCCCAGTATTAGTGGCACGTCTAGGATTCCAATATGGGTGAATGAGTAAAAATACCCAGCAGACAACATTCCCAAAATATGATGAGGAAGCATAGCTGACACGGAAGTCCGGCCCCGTCACTGGAGTAGGTTCTTCGTAAAAACATCTTAAAATTTTGTGGTTCGTATATGGTACAACTTTTTTTAATGAAACTTTCCTGGAGACCATCAGCACGTTTCGCATTTTTCTGGAAAACGCTTCAAGTACAACTTTAAAAATTAATTTTGTACAAATTTAAAGTCACCTCAGCCGCCCCGGTGGCGCAGTGGTCTAAGGCACTGGCCTCTGATCATTCGTCCGAAAGGGTTCCGGGTTCGAATCCCGGTGAGGCATGGATGTTGTGTTTGTCTTACGGCACTGGCTATCTCCCTTCCCTGGAACCAGTGACCCTAAATTAGGGACGGGCGACTGCTTATAGCCCATTGAGTTGCTCACGGTGGTCGTTAAACCTCCAATCAAAAAAAAAAAAAAAAAAAAAAAAAAAAAGTCACCTCACCGTTGTGTTTTTCACCCTTAAAGAAGATCGTTAAATAATTTTCAAAGGGAAAGGGCAATAGACTGGATATATTGTTAGAAGAACTGACATACCGTTAAACAACTGAGATAGTAGATTGAAATTGTCCAAGAGGCAGGAGAAGACCCAGAAGCAGACAACCTTAAAGATGAGTGGATGAAATTCGGAAGCATGCTGGAGTGACTTGGAAGAGATATGCTCAAGACAAAAAGTTACGGAAGAGACCTTCATGCAGCAATAGATTGATAAATAGTTGACGATTATTTGTTAGAGTACTTGCATATACAGGGTGTCTCAAAAATGCACTGCAAAACTGCAGGAATGAGTTCCTCATAGGTAGAAAAGAAAAGAAGTTTATATGAACATATGTCCGGAAATGCTTGGTTTCCGAGTTAGGAAGATCTGTCTACGACACTTAACTGTTCACAATACCTGACTTAGGTCTGTCTTGGCTTCCCAGTTATTCGGAATGTTTTATCTCCCGCAGGTGAATTCTTTCATCACAAAGTACTGACAGAATCTGGTGGTTTTCCTTTCCGACCAACAAGCACACTTTATGCACGATGGCACTCCCGCGCATTTTAGCCACCTAGCTCGCAATTATTTGAATCGAAAGTTTTTTAGTCGTTGGGTAAGTAGAGGTGGACCAACTGTCTTGCCTCCATGCTCACCAGATTTAAACCCTCTAGATTCCTTCTTGTGGGGCCATTTAAAATCATTGGTGTATTCGACTCCAGTAGCAGATATGGAAACTCTCCGCAATCGAATTGTGGCAGGTTGTGAAACAATACGACACGTGCCAGAAATTTGGCAGCGTGTTCGCGAGTCCGCGAGACATCGATGTGAGGCCTGTATTGAGGCAGAAGGTGGACATTTTGAACAATTACTATAAGGTAATGTGAGCAGTTAAGTGTCATGGACAGACCTTCATAACTCGGAAACCAAGTATTTTCGTACCTATGTTGATATAAACTTTTTTCTTATCTACCTATGAGGAACTCATTCCTGCAGTTTAGCCGTGTATTTTTGAGACACCCTGTACATCCTACGGTTGTTTCATTATTATTATTTTAAGTCTTGAAGATGTTGGTCCCATTCCCTGAAATTGGCGGGTTCCGCCATCCACGTGAGGAAGCCATAAAAATATCCCCGCCATATTGAAGTGTGTACCCCATAATTCATGATCGATACAGTGTTAACAAGAAAATGTAAAAATCCATGGTTGAAAAATGGATGCCAGTTCAATTCTGCTTTAATTCCCCCAACCCTGGGTTCAGCTTGTTGAAACTACTATTTATCAAAGTAGTGGGCAAAATAATATAATCCAGATATCATGATTCAAACGAATTCTTAATTTATGAAAATTTCCCTCAATTACAGATGTGTACGAAAAAGAAAAATCTGTAACGCTTTCGAAAGATTTGAGGATAGACTGGAAGTGACTATACTTTTTGCGGACTCCTCCTAAAAAAGCATAAAGAAATAGAATTTTCTTTTCACAAGGCAGTTTCTCATAGTTTTCGCTGTGCTGTCTGAAAAAAAAATCTGTAGAACTCTGTCAATTCTCAAGCATTCTGCATAATTCTGGGGCCCCTGGAAACTACAGGGCCCGGGGCTGCATCCCCCGATTTCCCCTCTTAAATGGGCTCTGCAATAAACGGGTACTTTTAAAAACGGAAATTTCTGAAAAAGACGGATACCTACCGGCAACTTTGCTGCACGTAATTTTCAGAAATTTTCCGTGCATTCAAACCACTGATTTTTTACAGTGCACTTCCAGTTAATTCATCGACATCTAAACTTATTTCCTGGATGGTGACGTGTTGGTTTTCTTAATGAGTTCAGGAATAGCAGCAGAGGTTATCTTGTTTACGACGTCTTTCGATCTTCCTGCACGAGGGAGGTGTAGGCGAGTGAGGTGTAGGCGAGTGAGGTGTAGAGATATGTGGAGCTCATTTCCCCCTATCTCTGTAAGGCTAAAATTTGCCAGCTGGAGTTCTGTCTCTGCGTCGAACTACACTGCTGGCCACCCAAAATGCAACACCAAGAAGGACACGAGATAGTAAAGCCAGATTTGCTGGACTCATAACAACAGATACAAAGATGAAACGATTGAGCTTACAGGGCCGTGCCACTTGCGGAACACGCAGACATCAATAGTTCGTGTGGCCCCCATGGCTGGCAACAACGGCCGCTACACGCCGCGGCATCGAACGAAAGAGGGTTTGGATGTGGGCTTGGGGTATGTCGGTATGTAAAGAAATTTTACCATTGGAAATATAAGGCAGAGATTTTAGGTGGAACCACCTTAACAATTTGCACACTTCATCATAACACTGGTAGCGTGCAACACTCTTCAAGTATAGCAGACTTGGTAAGAGGTTAATGCTGTAAGCTCGAAGCAATATAACAATCAGTTTCTAACAAACTCGAGCGTGAAAATGAGTGACTCGAAACATCTAATTAGCAAAAGACATCCAAGAAACCGCACTTGGGCAGAAATCAACTAGAGAGCATCCAGCCAATGAAAGATAGAACGCCGTCTACACTGCTGGCAACCCAAAATGCAACACCAAGAAGGACACGAGATAGCAAAGCCAGATTTATTGGACACATAAGAACAGATACAAAGATGAAACGATTGAGCTTACAGGCCCGTGCGACTTGCGGATCACGCAGGCATAATAATTCGCGTGGCCCCCATGGCTGGCAATAACGGCCGCTACACGCCGCGGCATCGAACGAAAGAGGCTTTGGATGTGGGCTTGGGGTATGTCTGTCCAGGCTGCTTCCACACGTTGCCACAGTTCATCATCCGCGGGTGGTTCTTTCCGGGCCACTCGGTTGCCGATAAGCGACCAGACGTGTTCGATGGGCGACATATCGGGAGAACAGGCGGGCCACAGCAGCAGTGACACCTGGTGGGCCGTGAAGAATTGTTGCACGATGCGTGTCACGTGAGGGCGCGCATTGTCCTGTTGAAAAGTGGCCACTGGCAGGTCCTGCAAGTAAGGGAGGACTACAGGCTTTAAAACGTAGGAGATGGTGCGGTGGCTGTTGAGTGTACCGGCGATGCGTACCAGAGGAGTGCGGGTGTCATATCCAATTGCGCCCCAAACCATAACGCCAGGCGACGGACCGGTATGGCGATGCATAATGCAGGCGTCATACAGTCTCTCGCCGCGGTGCCGCCACACGCGAATCCGATCATCGCGGTGTTGCAGGCAGAAGCGGGATTCGTCGGAGAAGACAATGTCGTGCCATTCCGTAGTCCAGGTGCGGCATTCAACGGCCCACTACCGCCGCAGACGCCGGTGGTGTAACGTCAATGGTAATCGGAGCAATGGGCGCTGTGCGACAAGTCCCCGCTCCTGCAGACGACGTCGAACGGTACGTGCTGACACAGGTTGTTGCGCAACACAATCTAATTCTTGCGCTAACGTTCGTGATGTGGCGGTGCCAGCCGTCAATGCCCGCCGCACAACATGCCGGTCCCCTCGTTCAGTGGTGTGCCGCGGCTGAGGCAATCGCTCACGTCGGTCCGTCCGTCCCTCCTGCATCCACCGAATTCATACTCGCTTCACTGTGGCTGAATGTCGTCCCACACGGGCGCCGATGTCTCGGTACGATAAACCACTGTCGCGATAAGCCACTATTCGTCCTCTGTCGAACTCCGAAACGTGCTGGAATGACTGCCGTATTCTGCGATGAGGCATCAGGAAGCTTCCCACGCACAGGTCCGGCAGCACAACACCCTTCCACTAGTTACATCCCGCCTTCTGTGCACCCTTTTTATAATGCTTCTTGGTGGCGTGCCGGGCGCATGTGATTTGCATATGCCCTGCAGTGCTAATCGTTTGCATGTCCTCTCGCGGGCGACGCATGCTGCGAATTTCAGGCCAATCGGATGCTTCCTTCTTGGTGTTGTATTTTGGGTGGCCAGCAGTGTAGTTCGAAAGCCAGCGAACATACATTGTAAACAATATTCCCTTTAAGCTGCCATGTGCAATTCGCGCCTAACCCAATGAGCTGGGCAGGCATCAAAACCCCTTGGGCAAAGAAATTTATTTTCTCAGCTTCTCTTAGTAGAAGTTGAAACTTGGATTGGAACCTTTATTTTTTCTAATCCCTCAATTCTGTCCGCAATTGATTTTAAATTTAAAAAATATTAAAAACATTTCATTAATTTTAAAAATTTTATTTTATAAAAAATGAGAAGCCCAAGCTTACTTCTGGGATAAAAACACTGGAAATTAGGAAAAGCATGTTTACGCATAATACACAGTTTCTTTAAAACGCTGCCTAACTCTACACGTTTCGGCGTTTTCGAATCAACAGTTTCTACAAGTTGTTTCAACCATGAAGAATGAAAAAAAAAAAAAAAAAAAAAAAAAAAAAAACCAGACTTTTTTTAGTGCTTTTAAACAACTCTGATTCTTTCGTTTAAACATATTTTAGTGGTCACGACTCGGACGGTGAACCGAAGATTGGTGTTTGCAGGTCTGCGCACCCTGCAGCAATTGTGTCGACTGCCGTTGACCGTAGGGCATCGCAGAGCTTGGCTGGAGTGGTGTGGTACACTGACGGAAAAAAATCCCAACACCAAGAAGGGGTTGTGTTAGATAAACGACAGTTGGTAGGCGAGGAGAGTATATCTGTAAGATGACGTCTATGCAAATTTCGCGCTCGGCGCATACGTGTGGCACTGTAAGTAGCGCCCCTCGGAACATGCAAAGCAGGTTTGCTGTAAATACGCGCTGTAACGTTCGTGCGCGTTAGTTATCGTTGAGATTCGACGTAGGGTGTTGATGTTAGTCAAGAATGCCTTTAAGAAGACGAAGAAGCCATTATCAACAGCTCACGGAGTTTGAACGAGGTCGTGTAAACGGGCTACGGGAAGGTGGATTTTCTTTCCGCAATATTGCAGAACGACTTGGCAGGAATGTAGCCACTGTGCATGATTGTTGGCAGCGATGGTCAAGGGAAGGTACTGCCTCAAGAAGACCGGGTTCCGGCCTGCCACGTGGCACTACTGAGAGGGAAGACCGCCGTGTGCGGCGTATGGCCGTTGCGCATCGTACCGCGTCTGCGGCAGCAATTCGAGCTACAGTGGCCAGCACAGTGACACAACGAACTGTTACAAATCGCTTACTTGAAGGACAGCTCCGAGCCAGACGCCCTGTAGCGTGCATTCCACTTACTCCAACCCACTGCCGTTTGCGACGTCAGTGGTGTCAAGCTAGAGCTCATTGGAGGACGGAGTTGAGATCTGTTGTGTTTTCTGATGAAAGCCGGTTCTGCCTGGGTGCCAGTGATGGCCGTGTGTTGGTTAGAAGGAGGCCAGGTAAGCGCCTGCAACCAACTTGTCTGCGGCCGAGACACACTGGACCTACACCTGGAGTTATGGTCTGGGGAGCAATTTCCTATGAGAGCATTAGCACTCTCGTGGTTATCCCACGCACCCTGACGGCACAGTTGTACGTCGGTCTGGTGATTCAACCTGTTGTGCTGCCATTCATGAACAGCATTCCAGGGGTGTTTTCCAACAGGATAACGCTCGCCCGCATACCGCTGTTGTAACCCAACATGCTCTTCAGAGTGTCGACATGTTGCCGTGGCCTGCTAGATCACCAGATCTTTCACCAATCGAGCACGTATGGGACATCATTGGGCGACAACTCCAGCGTCACCCCCAACCAGCATTAACCGTCCCTGTATTGACCGACCAAGTGCAACAGGCATGGAACTCCATCCCACAAACTGACATCCAGCACCTGTACGACACAATGCATGATCGTTTGCGTTCTTGCATTCAACATTCTGGCGGTTACACCAGTTATTAATGTACCAGCATTTCACATTTAAAATGGCTCTTCTCGCGCTTACGTTAAGATGTGATCTTGAAACCTTAATCGATTAAATATGTTACCTATACAAATGTATTGTCGCCATTTTATTCCTCTACAACTATTTTTTCGTGGTGTTGGGATTTTTTCCCGTCAGTGTATGTAGTAGAGCTCCGTAACAACAGGAATGATCCCATGTCGTGTTTTGCAACGAGTCCCGATTCTGCCTCTTTGTCGACCATCGTCGGTTTGGCCTCTGACGTGGCCAGACAGAAATTCCTTCTATTGTCCTCAAGCAGCACACTGCTCGCCAACGAAGCATCCTGGTATGAAGTGAACTCTGATATGCATAACGGGCTCGGAAACAGCCCGGCTGTACGTGGATGACATTTCTCAACCTGTGTTATTGCCATTTCCGAATAGTATCCCGGTGGCCGTTCTCCAGCAATAAAACGCTCGAAAACAAACCACTGACATCCACATTGAGAGCATAGAAGGGGTACATATTCTTCCATGTCCGGCAGGATCTCCGCATGTTTAGCCCATCAAGCATGTGTAAGACCTCATTAGATGACGTTTGTAAACCTCTTTCCGCCTCAGAATGCCGCCCAGTTGTGACACCAGGTAAACGTTGCTTGGTCCCAGATACCCCAGGACACCTTTAGATGGCTAGACCACCCCTTTCCGCGCCGCGTGTCTCACTGCATTGTATAACATGGTGGTCACAAAAGACACTGACTGCTGTCAAGGGAATCCTGGTTAAACTGCTTGGAAATTGAATCGTGTACAGCAGATTCTGGTTACTTCGGTCATTGGTTAAAATTGTAGCCGTTTATTTGGGACAATTCTCGAGGAACAACATCCCAAATTAGGTCGGTGTGATTGAGCTTCTCATAATTAGGGCAGCCGCTTAATTAGGTCGAAGTATCATAGCTCCAGTGTGTCCCAATTTACTGAAATCTACAGTATTATCCACCTCGTAGCCTATATATGTACATAGTCGAGTCACATTATTGTGACCACCTCAACTTTTGACGTCAGCAGCACGTAGCCAATGAAAGAAGGCAAGTGTCGTGAGCTGGCTTCGAGAGTATATAAGGTGTGCTTTTGTCGCCATTTTATTCCTCTACAAGTATTTTTGTTAAAATTCTGAAATTTTATCACTCGTTGCTGTCATGGATAAAAGGAGCGATTTTTCAGATTTGCAAAAAGGGATGATTATCGACTTTCGGACCAAGGGTGGCAGTATTTCTGAAACAGCACAGTTTGTGAACTGTTCGCGTGCTGCTGTGGTTAAAGTGTATCGTGATTGGAGAAATGACACCATTGCGAATAAACGACGTGGAAACTACGGAGCACCACGTGCCATTGATGTGAGAGGTGAAGGTGCGTGAAGGCCGATCGACACGCTACAGTAGAGCAACTCACTGGCAGAATGAACCAGGGGGTTACCGGAAATGTGTCAAAAACGACAGTTCAGCAAACCCTGCTGCGTATGTGGCTCCGATGCAGACGGATGGTCACTACACCTATGCTAACGAAGGTGCATCGGCAGAAAAGGCTTACATTTGCACGGCAGTATCGGAATTGGACCTCCGCTGATTGGCAAAGGATTGCCTTCTACGATGTCACGTTTTCTGCTTCATCGGACGGATGGACGTTGGCGTATAAGGCGAGAAACATCGGCGAACAAACATTTTTCAACCATTGCTGGAAGAACACAAGTTGGTGGGGGCAGCGTTATGGTCTGGGGAATGTTTTCGTGTCATTCTCTAGGTCCACTCATACCTGTGGAAGGCACAATGAACCGAATTCGTTATGAATCCATCCTTGCAGACCACGTACGCCTATACATGATGATTGTTTTCCCTGGAGCGGATGGGATCTTCCAGAACGACAATGCGACGTGTCACACAGCTAGAAATGTCCGAGAGTGGTTGGAAGAGCACGATGAAGACTTCAAAGTACTTCCCTGGCGCCCTAATTCTCCAGACTTAAACCCAATTGAGCATCTGAGGGACCACCTCCACCACGCGCCCTCCAGCAGCTGTCGGATGCACTGCAGTCAGCATGGCTCCACACACACCTTCCAGCATCTTATGGAGTCACTCCCAGCCCGTCTAGCTGCTTTCAGCGTGGCACACAGCGTTTACTCTGGATATTAGCTGGTGGTAACAATAATGTGACTCGATCGTGTATACCTGGTGATTTTCGGCTCGTTTGGAACACTGCTTCTGGTGGGGCAATTTCGTTGTCGAGTAGCATGCACATAATAAACTGGTGTCCAAAATGAACGTGTCAAATGCAAATTCGAGAATATATCCAAAATGAGACGAGCGATCGTAAAGATTTTTGAAGAGATGTGCAGGGGAAAACGCTAAGTCGACGTACCGAAGCAACATTGTGCTAGCTCCTACAGAAATATGCAAATGACGACCATACGTCATTTGAGCAGAATACCCGACAACGCGGATGATTGTGTTTATTACACGAAATTCCTGCGCACGCACTGTGGCTGTTTATCAGCCGAAAATGACTGCTTTCAGTTGCTGTGCCTCGTGATATTTTCAAAACGCTCATGCTACGGGAGATATACAGTTAATTAGCGAGAAACTAGCGAAACCCTGGACTGCAACTCAGGGACGTGATCTTTCAAAGTTCCAATGCTGAGTAGATTTTTCGTCGGATACGCACAGCCTTGTTACCCCCGGGAACTCTGCTAGTTCAAGAGGTATTATTTGCTATCATCAGTTATAAGGTCTACGGATGCTCAATTCCTACGCGCAAACGGCACAACAGAAATGCATTCTCCATCACAATCGGCTCCTGAAGTAGAATGTTGTTATGCGCAGTGTGCAGCAGAACAACATTCACACTTCAGGAGCCTTTACGGTGGATAGCGATGGATAGGTTGGAAACGGGGCAACCCTAAGATGAGATAGAAATATCGCTGAATGCGTCGTCGAGGTAAGTGGTCTCTAATCTCTGGAGACAGTTCCAGAAAACTGGAACAGTAACCAGAATGCCGGTACATGGACTCCCACGAGCTACAATTCAAGACGAGCTGTATTTGTCTCTAACAGCTCGCCACTATAGAGGGTCGACATGCAGGCATCTCCCTCAGGAGCTCTCCCTCTGCTACGGAAACAGCGATATCGAGGCAAACAGTTAACAAAACACTCCACAAAAGAGATCTGTATGCAAGAAGGCCAGTGTTCTGTATCCCACTCACCGCATCGCGCAGAAATCCCCGTCTGCATTGGGCCCGACAACATCACCACTCGACCCCTGGTCAATAAATAGGCCGGTGATGTCTTCAGTGACGAGTAGAGGGACAGCCTATAAACACTGAATTCTCGACGTGTTGGAGAGAGGAAGGAAGCCTAAATTTTTCCTCCACCTTAGGAAAACTGACTACTACGGTGGTGGAGGACTCCTGGTTTGGACTGGCATCATGTTGGATGGGCACACGCTACTGCACGTGTTTTTCGGAGTCACTCTGACTGCCGCCCGCTACACGGATGATATCTTGGAGCTTTATGAATTGCTTCTCAGGAAAGCTGTTAGTTCCCAGTTTGTTTGTATGGACGATAACGCCTGTTCTCATAAGGAACAACTAGTCGACCAATACCTGGGGAGTGACGATATACACAGGATAGAGAGGCCCGCGAGATCCCCTGACCTAAATCCGATAGAGCATGTCTGGGATGCTCTGGGAAGAGCGATTGCACGCCGGCAGCCCCTCCCAAGAACCCTCCCGGGACTCCAATGCGCCTTGGTGGAGGAGCGGCACTTATTTTCCCAAACTCTCATTCATAGTCTTCTAAACAGCATGAGGGCTATTTGTACGAGCCGTATCGCTGTTCGGTGTAATCACACTCCCTATTGACCTCTCGAAATCCGCGCCACATGCTGTATCACTTCTGGACTGTCATGCGCATGCTTCCTCCTCATGCGGTGATGGCATTCCTTTTCTGTTGTGTATCACTGCGTTATCGATATAAGTTATGTACGTCCGTACCAATTGTCATTAAACTCTGTCGTGTGGATTTTGCTTTATTCACGGTTTTGTGTTTGTCTCGTCAATTTTGGACACCAGTGTAGTTTTTATGAAAGATCAGCTACTACTCTAAACTTCATCATACGCCAAATTAATCGCAAATCCCGCTGTCTTGAACATTAAACGTTTCTCCTACAACGTGACAAACCATAAGTCGACAAGTATTTTTAATACACACAATTGATGTGGACTAGGAACATCAAACAGAAGTCATTGCTCTTTCCACGTTTATAAGTGAGTCACTGGAAAATTCTCATCGGCCGCCACCGGGAATCGAACCCAGGATCTTCCAGTTACACGCCGGACATGCTACCACTGCACCTCAGCTGCCTCGAATTCTCCAGACGCACATACGACTAAATGCCAAACCACATGACAGGTTGATTCTTGGAGCCCCGCACAATGCTGGGGATTCACCAAAGATGGAAAGCAGCAAATGAACAAATAACTAGGAGGAGAATGAATAATTAATACACACAATTGACGTGGACTAGGAACATCAAACAGAAGTCACCGCTCTTTCCACGTTTACGGGTATGCTCGTTTATTGATGTAACAGCTCTACATCTTTAGTTGTATTGATAGCACATTAGCACAGAAGGACTTTTAGAGCTTTCAGATTAGATCATATGTAGACGATTTTAGGAAGGGAGTAGTGCTTGACGCCAGGTCTTAAACAACCGTTAGAAATAGGAAGCTAGGAGACTTGGGTTAGAGTGCCCGATAGGAAAGTGACACAGAAGCGAGTTAGAAACGGGGAGGAAGACGCCCTTATTTATTACCGGGGGGGGGGCAGTATCAGGGGTCCGACGGCTTAACGTATCCATCCGACGCACGGCGGATATTTGGTATGAGGAAATAATGCCCACGGAAAAAAGGTCCACGGAAAAAATGCCCACGGAAAAATTGCCCACTTCTCGAAATTAGGAAAAATTGCCCACAGAAAAAGTGAGGCCTTTTTTAATTTCAATTAAACAATAGAGAAAAGTAATCGGAATGCTTCCTCCCCTCAACTATATAACGTTATCTAACATTATAAGGACATCGTAGTTTGTTTTCGAAATGGCGGAAGGCGTCCTTTGTTCAAATGAACATTTGTGAGTGTGGTGTGTGCTTGGCTTTTTCAAGAACAGAAACTACGCATAAGGCAAAGAATCTCCAGCATTCTTTTACACGCGGGATTAGGGAGTTGCGCATAACAGGGAAAAGCAACTTTAACGAAGACCTTGGACTGTATGAGGCTGAAACACAAAGCACACGATAAAATAAAATGAACTCACAAACGAGGCATCCCATAGGCTAAGTAATGGTGTCAGGGTGCACCAGAGGGGTGTAGAAGAACTGGTCACAAACATTTTAAGAGGCCATATAAAAATTCCGTTTTTGACCGCTTCGCAGCGACGCTGTCAGAGGTGGGTTATCTGAGTCACGTAAAGAACCCGTAATTTCGTATTTCTTTAATTGCGATATTTAATACAATTCTTTATACAAAATGTTTATAATCTGCAACTCAACAAAATAATTTCAGGGTTTATAAATACAGCTCAACCAATTATCTGCAGGCATGTGCAAACTGAGGAAACCTGTCGGAGGGGGGGGCTTAATACCAAAAATATAAAGAATTTCTGGCCCGATCTGGAGATTTTTACCGTTTACAAACTACAACTCTACGAATCATCTGTATTTTATATTTTCCCTCCCCTCTCCCTCCCATTACAGGTTTCCTGTGTTTGCACGTGCCCTCACAGAATTTGTTGAGGTGTACCTCGAAAACACTGAACATCTGCTCCTGGCTGGGCTACAAATTTTTCATATTTAATATCCCCCCCCCCTTCCACAGAAGATTTTCTACGGGAGCAGACGACCGCAAAGAATTCGCTGACCTGTAGTTTATAAACCCTGAATTTTTTTTTTTTTTTTTGAGTTGTAGATTATATACATTTTTTATAAAAAATTACGTTAAATATCACAATTAAGAAAATGCGAAATTACGGCAACTTTATGTGACTCAGATAACCAACCACTGTAGACGTGGCCACGAAGCGGTCAAAAACGCAATTTCTATACGAAAACCTTAAACTTTTCGTGGCCAGTTCTGCCCAGCCACTTCTCCGGGTGGCCAGTTCTCCGGTGGCCACTTCTCTTACACCCGTTTTCGTTATGTAGGTCAAGTGGCCCAGAAACCGCAATATTTATACGACCCCTAACGCTTATGTGGCCAGTTTCTGTGACCAGTTGTCCGAACTCGGTTTATAACAGACATAAAAGCTTATCGTTGACATATTTTTCTCGTGGGCATTTCTTTCTATTTTCGAAAAGTTGGCATTTTTTCCGTGGGCGTTTTTTTACGTGGGCATTCTTTCCGTGGCCATTCTTTCTTTCATACATTCGGATATTTAGTGGTTCGAGCGTTCGTACCTGCCTGGGATCGAACCCGAGGTTTTCTCCGTGGCAGTCACGAACATTGACCACTAGGCCACCCGCGGCCCAATTAGAGCTTTCATTTGACCTGCAAGTATTTTAAATAGGGGGACCACAACTTTTCTAGGGAGAAAGAATTGCATAAAAAATCCTATTTCTTTCTGACTCCTCGTGAACATAAAAAAGCTATTATAAAAAAATCAAAAGTTCTCTTCATAATTCCTAATTGCTGTAGCTAAGGAACTCGGTATTGTCAAAAAGGGGACGATGTATGATTGCAAGTTACCGAATTGACTCAAAACAGAACCGAAAAAAAAAAAAAATTCGAATGTCAAACATAAAGAAAAAGAGAGGATCACCATGGTTCAAGTGTTTGATGATTCTTTTTCTCGTGCGACGACGCTCAATTTCATGTCGTCTGTCAACGCACAGAGTTTGTGTAAAAATTGCTCATTGGTATAATGATTACGCAAAAAACGCAATATCGGCACTCCCCGTAACTCTATACGTCGCTGAAGTAGGGGATTAGCACCTGGAAAAACAGGACGCGGGCAATGTGGTCTGTTTCAGACGATCTTTCCCCCCTCATAAACATTAAGCGCAAGAAGCTGGGATCGCAGTTTTACGGCATCAAAATAGAGCATTAGCGGAGAAAAGGAACAAATGGGGAGGGGAAAAAAAAAGGTTCATGTTTCACAAATGATTCAGTCCAACACTTTGAAAATGATGATTGCCGCAAGTAGAAATATAACTGGAAAAAAAAAAAAAAAAACTGAACGGCTTCCAAATTCGAATTTGGGGTGAAATATGCAAAGGGATACGCTAAAAATTTAAGCTTTCTTAGCGTTGGATTGCTGCCTTCATTTTAAGGAGCCTACCAGATAAGGATCGTTGACCTACCTCAAACTTTATCTCATTGGCATATATTCGAGGTTAGCTGCGAAGCCCAGAGAATGCACAAATAAAAGTGAATTAAATATACACAAATACAAATATACACAACGTATTAAGATATGTCGATGCTTTCGCTGCGAAAAAAAACCACGCGTGGATTCGCTTCTTTGACTCAGTCTGGCGAGCGAAGACCAACGTCGTAACGCAACCAGTTCTTCCAGGGTCTTCGCTGTTCTGATTCGAAGACCTTCCATATGGATTGTATGAAAGAATGCCCACGGAAAAAACGCCCACGGAAAAATCGCCCACGGAAAAAACGCCCACGGAAAAAACGCCCACTTTTCGAAAGTAGGAAAAAACGCCCACGGAAAAATTGCCCACAGACAAAATGCTCACGGGAAAAATATGTGATCGACTGATAAGTTTTTATGTCTGTTATAAACGGTGTTCGGACAACTAGTCACAGACTGCTGGCCAAAAAATCGTTAGGGGTCATATAAAAATTGCGGTTTCTTGGCCACCTCACCTACATAACGCGAATATGGGAATGACGGAATGAAAACTTTTAGAAGGGCCTAAACGTTAGTACTAATATTATTTTCTGCCTAAGTAATACCGCAATATTAATAATTTGATGTGTAAAATATTTTCTGCAAACCTTACAAATATGAGAGGAAAGTTCGGATTGCACTGATTGACTGTAGAGGTTGTATGGTGTTGGCCTGAAAGCCGTGGTAGTCTTATGCAACATTTATTTAAAAACATACTAATGATTCACCGTTGTCTTCAAGCCAACTGCTATACGATATTTTTCTAGAAACTACAAATAAAAAATTCTCTGCGAGTATGTGCAAACCCAGGGAATTTGTCTGGGGAGGAGGGGGGGTGCTTAAAATCTAAAATATGTAATATAAAGAATTTCTGGTCCGATCGGGAGATTTCCAGTGTTTACAAGCTACAACACGTCGAATTATCTGAGGGTATCTGCTGCCTCAGGAAACTAGTCGGGGGGGGGTAATACCAAAATCGTAAAATATCAAGAATATCTCTTCCGATCTGGAGATCTTCAGTATTTAGAAACTGCAACTCGACAAATTTTCTTAGCGCATGTCACTCTCTGGAAACCTGTCGGCGAAGAAGGGGGGGGGGGTAATACCAAAAGTGTAAGATATGAACAATTTCTCGTCCGATCGGGAGATTCTCGGCAATTAGCAGCTACAACTCGACACATTATCTGAAGGCATGTGAATGATGAAAATCTCCGGGTCGGAAGAGAAATTCTTCATATTCTACACTTTTGGTATTACCCCCCTCCCCCCGACAGGTTTGCTCAGTAGGTTCATGCCCGGAGATAATGTCTCCAGTTGTAGTTTGTAAATGCTGAAAATCGCCCGATCGGACAAGAAATTCTATATAATTCACAATTATCATATAACCCCCACCCCACCCCCAGGTTTGCTGAGTAGGCACGTACCCTCAAATAATCTGTCCAACTGTAGCTTGTAAATGCTGAAAATCTCCCGATGGGACGATACATTTTTCAAATCTTAGAGTTTTGATATCCCCCCCCCGGACAGGTTCCCTGAGTCAGCACATGCGCTCAGATATTTTGCAGACTTGTAGTTTGAAAACCCTTAAATCTTTTGCTGAGATGTAGATCATAAACATTTCTTATAAAGAATTACATTAATTATCGCAATTAAGAAAAAAGACGAAATTACGGAAACTTTATATGACTCTGATTACCAACCTCTGGGGATCGTGGGCACGAAGCGGTCAAAAACGTTATTTTTATACGGCCCCTTAAAATTTTTGTAGCCAGTTCTCCGGTGGCCAGTTCTCCTACACCCGTCATGTAGAAATTAACTGTTTTAGTTGTCCTTTGGAAAACTCCCAGGAAGCTATGAGTGCGTATTTTTTTCTTTACACTGGGAAGAAAAGAAGTATGCCTGTAACTTGAGATTATACTACTCACGGGGAAGACACACCCTGACCGGTGGCCAACCGATAAATTTAAATGAAATATATCCCTTGTTATTTGGGGTGCGGTCGCTAGCAAACGTTCCAGCTGCAGCTGCAAAGCACCACTTTGACGAAAGACAGATGCTCCCCTCTCCCCCTTCGGCTCGCCGTACACAAAAGAGGATTTCCAAAAGAGACAAGAGTGCAAAGAAAGCACATTACACAAAGTTATATCTGTACATTGCGCCTTTTACGAAAATCGCTTTTACAATTAAATGCTATACTTTACAAGTATTTATAAATAAAATAATCTGACTTTTAATGATTTCCCTTTTAATTGATATAGTTAAATAACAAACATGCATAGTTTTATAAAAATTAAGACCTTACTTTAAAAAATAAGAATCGTCACAAATTTTTTACAGTAAAGCCGAACTGGATTTTTTTAAGAAAGTAGCTACTCTACAGTAGGAAGTTGAAAGTTAACAATCTTATTTGGTTCTTCACTAGGCCACCCGCGGCCCTTAAGTCATAAGTCCTAGGCCTTGGCCTATTTAACAGTTTTTATTCTAACGATGTTATATTCATAACGTTTACGTAACACATCAAATTATTAATATTGCGGTATTACTCAGGCAAAAAAGCAAAAAATAATATTAGGACTAACGTTTAGGCCCTTCTAAAAGTTTTCGTTCCGCCATACCCATATTCGTAAATTTACATAACAAGTATTGTCAATAATCAAACAGAAGTCATCGCTCTTTCCACGTTTATAAGTGAGTCACGGAAAAATTCTCAGTGGCCGCCACCAGGAATCGAACTCAGGGTCTTCCAGTTACGCGCCGGATATGCTTCCACTGCACCACAGCCATTCCTATTCCACGTCAAATGTCTGTATTAATTGTCAATAATATTGCGCTTCTACTTATGCACCATACATTCAATCCATACATTAATTAATAGGCCGTGAGGCCTAAGCCTATTCAACACTTTTTTCTTCGCCTGTGAATTAATTAAGTAAAAGAAAAATATTGCAAACTTGACATGTTATGTAAATATTTAGTACCTACGTAAAAGTGCAGCGTTATTAAAAAATCCCACCTTAGGGTCCTTTTCCGAACATACATGAATTATGCTGTAATTCTCGCTTGGCTTACATAGAACGTTTTCTCGAAATTTGTTTGGAGTTCCTAATTCAATTCTCAATGTAAGCCAAAAATCAATAATACTTACACCCCCTCCCTTGAACTTTTGTATCCAATTCTCCTACACCCATTTTCGTTATGTAGGTGAGGTGGCCAAGAAACCGCAATTTTTATATGACCCCTAACGGTTTTTTGGCCAGCAATGTGTGACCAGTTGTCCGAACACCGTTTATAACAGACATATAAACTTATCAGTCGATCACATATTTTTCCCGTGAGCATTTTGCCTGTGGGCGATTTTTCCGTGGGCGTTTTTTCCTACTTTCGGGAAGTGGGCGTTTTTTCCGTGGGCGTTTTTTCCGTGGGCGTTTTTTCCGTGGGCGATTTTTCCGTGGGCGTTTTTTCCGTGGGCATTCTTTCCTCATACCTCCATATGATCGCCTGCCAGAGTTTTTTTTTTTTTTTTATTTTTGATTGGAATTTTAACGACCACCGTGAGCAACTCAATGGGCTATAAGCAGCCGCCCGTCCCTGATTTAGGGTAACTGGTTCCAGGAAAGGGAGACAGCCAGTGCCGTAAGACAAACACAACATTCATGCCTCACCGGGATTCGAACCCGGACCCCTTTCGGACGAATGATCAGAGGCCATCGCCTTAGACCGCTGCGCCACCGAGGGTGGCGCTGGAGTTTCCATGACAACATGAATGAGCGGGTGGAGGGGAATTTTTTTTTTTTTTTTTTTTTTTTTGGAGGTTTAACGACCACCGTGAGCAACTCAATGGGCTAAAAGCAGTCGCCCGTCCCTAATTTAGGGTCACTGGTTCCAGGGAAGGGAGAGAGCCAGTGCCGTAAGACAAACACAACATCCATGCCTGACGGGATTCGAACCCGGACCCCTTCGGACGAATGATCAGAGGCCAACGCCTTAGACCACTGCGCCACCGGGGCGGCGTGGAGGGGAATGGGCCATTTCTTTGGGCAAAGGTTCGCTCAGAAAAGAGAAGACTTACACCACCTCAGTCACTTGCAGGCTCCCGTCCGTAACAGCACGTGTTTGTGTGAAGTGTCAATGAATTAAAATCAGTGATATTATATCTTAATTTCGGGGCTCTGTTGGATTCGAACTGTTTCGATAAATTTCGTGAAAGCTTTCCTGAACATCTACTGTCAGAACTTAGAGGGCTTTATGCTTCAAATTTTGATACAGCTCCACTAAAAAATGAACTGAATGTGTTTTATTCCCTTGACGAATACAAAAACAAATCAATAAGAGACATTACTTGTTACATAAAGTTGAAAAAATTGGACATAGCGTTTAGTGAGGTGTACAAATTAGCAGACCTAATATTAAAGTTTCCATTAACAACTGCAACTGCCGAAAGCAGTTTTTCTGCATTAAAAAGAATCAAGATATATCTTAGAGCCACACAAGGACATGCACATTCGAACAACTGGGCTGTTTTGTCAATAGAGAAAACTATTCTTTTCAGATATGAAAAAGTACTCGGAAGAAACGTTTTATGAAAACATAACACTCAAGTTCACACAAAAGGAAAGAAGAATGGAGTTCATGTACAAATAAAGTATTCAGAAGAATAGAGTTCATGTACGTATAAGTGTTCAAATCCTAATCCTCATAATTATTTGGTATCATGTTAGCAATAGTATGTACCTAAAATTTAGAAAAAAAAATTACTTCTATTACTTAATTAAAAATTAAACTTCGCAATTAAAAAAAAACAGTATAGGGAGGGGGGCGGGGGTGAGATAGCCTAGGTTTCGGACCCAAGATACGTCACTGCTTTATGTGCACAGAAATTAATTAAAGTCTGGTTTTACTTTTCCCTTTCTTTCGAAGACTGAAATGGAACTACATACCAGAGAAACAGGTGAACTGTTACGAAATGAGAGCACATGAAAAAAAAAATGCATCTACATGTATTTCTTATAAAAAAGGTCAATTCTTCTATCTTTCAAAGAAGCATAGTGGTCAATGATGTCATCGTAAAACAGCTATTTAACATGGATCCGCAGGACACACAGAGAATAATACTGAAACAGCACTCAAACTGCCGTTCACACTCGTAGTTACTTTACAAACATAGTAGACGAAACCAGGAGAACCGTCAAAACTCAAAATCTCACTGCGCCGACGTGACGGCTACTATCACATCACCTCGATCATTGACTGCCACAGCGGTAGAATCGGCGATTCACAGGGAATCTTTCCTTTGTAAGGAAGGTCGTTTCAGAAAGCCTTAAGTGCTTAAATCGTTTTATTAGCCTACGCTGCCTTTATTCAATGAAATCCAAGTTCGTACGTCGGCTCTCTTTGCTTTCACGGAATGAACTGATGTTACGCGGATATAACATTTTAAAGCATTTTAGTATTAATTCCTTTTCACGTAAGGTCGGCCGGCATTTTGGGGTGTTCGAAGACGCTGCCTAGGGCAGGTATGAGGAAAGAATGCCCACGGAAAAAACGCCCACGGAAAAAACGCCCACTTTTCGAAAATAGGAAAAAACGCCCACGGAAAATATGCCCACAGACAAAATGCTCACGGGAAAAATATGTGGTCGACTGATAAGTTTTTATGACTGTTATAAACGGTGTTCGGACAACTGGTCACAGACTGCTGGCCAAAAAAGCGTTAGGGGTCATATAAAAATTGTGGTTTCTAGGCCATCTCACCTACATAACGCGAATATGGGAATGACGGAATGAAAACTTTTAGAAGGGCCTAAACGTTAGTCCTAATATTATTTTCTGCCTGAGTAATATTGCAATATTAATAATTCGATGTGTAAAATATTTTCTACAAACCTTACAAATACGAGAGGAAAGTTCGGATTGCATTGATGGACTGTTTTAAGGGGCCGTATAAAAATTGCGTTCTGGGCTGCTCCGTGGCTACGTCTCCCCGAGATTGGTTATCTGACACACATAAAATGTCCGTAATTTCGTATTTTCTTATTTACGCGATTTTTCTAGAAACTACAACTAAACAAATTCTCTGCGAGTATGTGCAAACCCAGGAAACTTGTCAGGGGAGGGGGTGGGTGCTTAAAACCTAAAATATAAAGTATTTCTGGTCTGATCGGGAGATTTCCAGCGTTTACAAGCTACAACTCGTCGAATTATCTGAGGGTATCTGCTGCCTCAGGAAACTAGTCGGGGAGGGGGAGGGGTAATACCAAAATCGTAAAATATCAAGTATTTCTCTTCCGATCGGGAGATCTTCAGCATTTACAAACTGCAACTCGACAAATTTTCTTAGCGCATGTCCACTCTCTGGAAACCTATCGGCGAGGGGGAGGGGTGTAATACCAAAAGTGTAGAATATGAACAATTTCGTCCGATCGGGAGATTCTCAGCAATTAGCAGCTACAACTCGACACATTATCTGAAGGCATGTGAATGATGAAACTCTCCGGGTCGGAAGAGAAATACTTCATATTTTACACTTTTGGTATTACCCCCCCCCCCCCTCCCCGACAGGTTTGTTGAGTAGGCACGTGTCCTCAAATAATCTGTCGAGTTGTAGCTTGTAAATGCTGAAAATCTCCCGATCGGACGAGAAATTTTTCATATTTTTCACTTTTAGTATTACCCCCCCCCTCCGACAGGTTTCCTGAGGCAGCACATGCGCTCAGATAATTTGCAGACTTGTAGTCTGAAAACCCTTAAATCTTTTGCTGAGATGTAGATCATAAACATTTGTTATAAAGAATTACATTAATTGGAAAAAATCAGAATACAGCAGCTGGTGAACAAGCATATACTGACCGCAACTCCGCATTATCCACGAGTGACTGTTTATCAGTCAAATTAAAAATGTAGCAACTATTGAAAAATGAAAAATATGCATTTTATATGTATAGGTGTACAGATCCTTCTTGCTGACCACCGAACTGATTGTAGGAAATCAGTC
This sequence comes from Macrothele yani, assembly GCA_039090855.1. Classification (NCBI taxonomy): domain Eukaryota; kingdom Metazoa; phylum Arthropoda; class Arachnida; order Araneae; family Macrothelidae; genus Macrothele; species Macrothele yani. The sequence continues at coordinate 38,400,411 of CM077016.1, forward strand.
ACCGAACAAGGCCGCTCCTTCTCTCTCTTTTCTACAGCGGGGAGAGCCATCTGCTTTTCGTCAAAGTCGTTTGCTGTCCAGCTCCGCAGGTGCGAGATGGATAATTCAACGGAGCTCACAAAGCGACGAAACCCCACCCACCCCAAGAAACAAACCATATATGTCATCTAAATTTATCGGTTGCTTCGAAACTTGCCGCAGTATCAAGTTACTTCTTGCGCCCAGAACCAAAATGTATCCCCCCCCCAGAGGTTGGTAATCTGAGACATATAAAGTTTCCGTGATTTCGTCTTTTCTTAATTGCGATAATTAATGTAATTCTTTATAACAAATGTTTATGATCTACAACTCAGCAAAAGATTTAAGGGTTTTCAAACTACGCGCACGTGCCTACTCAGCAAAGCCGGGGGGGGGGGGGAGGGGGGTATATGATAATTGTGAAATATATAGAATTTCTTGTCCGATCGGGAGATTTTGAGCATTTACAAACTACAACTGGAGACATTATCTCCCGGCATGAACATACTGGGCAAACCTTTCGGGGGGAGGGGTTTAATACCAAAAGTGTAGAATATGAAGTATTTCTCTTCCGACCCGGAGAGTTTCGTCATTCACATGCCTTCAGATAATGTGTCGAGTTGTAGCTGCTAATTGCTGAGAATCTCCCGATCGGACGAGAAATCGTTCATATTTTACACTTTTGGTATTACACCCCCCCCCCCCCGCCTCACCGACAGGTTTCCAGAGAGTGGACATGCGCTAAGAAAATTTGTCGAATTCTTGATATTTTACGATTTTGGTATTACCCCCCCCCCCAACAAGTTTCCTGAGGCAGTAGATACCCTCAGATAATTCGGCGAGTTGTAGCTTGTAAATGATGGAAATCTCCCGATCGGACCAGAAAGTCTTTATATTTTAGGTTTTAAGCCCCTCCCCCCTTTCCCCGACAAGTTTCCTGGGTTTGCACATACTCTCAGAGAATTTGTTTAGTTGTAGTTTCTAGAAAAATCCCGTAAATAAGAAAATACGAAATTACGGACATTTTATGTGTGTCAGATAACCAATCTCGGGGAGACGTAGCCACGGAGCAGCCCAGAACGCAATTTTTATACGGCCCCTTAAAATTTTTGTGGCCAGTTCTCCGCTTAGTCTTAGCTCCGAAAATCATAGAAATGTCTAAATTTCTTACTGAAAATGAAATATTAAAAAAAAAATTATGAACAATAGTTGCTGAAGTAGTGGGGAATATAGCCACACGAAATTTGTTTATGCAGAACAATTTTATGGCACTCAAATTGCAATGTGTCCAGTTCTACGTACCCGCTACATGACAACACAAAATGGCACCACATTTTTAATTTTTTGGTCCCTACAAAATACATACACAACTTCTGCTGTGAGAATCGCAGTTCATTTTGGGTGTTTAAGTCGTAAGGAGTTGTTGATCCAAAGTGCATGTTGTTCGCAAATATAACAAACAGATGTCAGAACTGCAGAGATATTGATGTATAGCAGTTGGCTTGAAGATAACGGTGAATCATTAGTATGTTTTTAAATAAATGTTGCCTAAGACTACCACTGCCTTCAGGCCGACACCATACAACCTCTACAGTCCATCAGTTCAATCCGAACTTTCCTCTCGTATTTGTAAGGTTTGCAGAAAATATTTTACACATCAAATTATTAATATTGCGGTATTACTCAGGCAGAAAATAATATTAGGACTAACGTTTAGGCCCTTCTAAAGTTTTCATTCCGTCATTCCCATATTCTCGTTATGTAGGTGAGATGGCCTAGAAACCACAATTTTTATATGACCCCTAACGCTTTTTTGGCCAGCAGTCTGTGACCAGTTGTCCGAACATCGTTTGTAACAAACATAAAAACTTATCAGTCAACCACATATTTTTCCCGTGAGCATTTTTTCTGTGGGCGATTTTTCCGTGGGTGTTTTTTCCTATTTTCGAAAAGTGGGCGTTTTTTCCGTGGGCATTTTTTCCGTGGGCGTTTTTTCCGTGGGCGTTTTTTCCAACAATCCTAGGGCAGCCATCGGTAATTGAAGTTGTACAATCGGCGATTTACGGGGAATCGTTCCTTTGTAAGGAAGGTCGTTTCAGAAATCCTTAAGTGCTTAAATCGTTTTATTAGCCTACGCTGCAATCATGGGTATTTTCATCAGCCAGCATTTTCAGACTGCTTAATTAGTTTATTGCATCAGAGACTTCATAGCCCTTCAAACTAGAGACGGACACAAGGGGACAAGAGGAAGGACAGAAGTTTAGGGGCGACAGAGCTGCGCGGGGGAATATTTGAGAAAGAGGGATTTTGACGTAGAAGACGAACTTTTGACAGCGAGCCGAGAGGATGTTGGGTGGAAGATGGATTCGGGACCGGTAAGCGAGAATAAGTAAATGAGTTAGAAGAGAAGTTATGTAGAAAGTACAGATGACAAGCAAAAAGTAAAGCAATCCCTATTAATTAAGCAATCAATTTAACTTCAGGACACACACAGTACGGAAATTAAATAGTAATAAATAACCTACTTGACATCGCAAAAGATCTTGATAATTTTGTTGAGGCACAGTTCTTTAGTGTAATCGAAGGACGTAACAACTGAATTTTTTTGTACGAACGACCCCGTTAACAACTGGCGCCCAACGTGGGGTCAGATACGACTCAGCAAGGCATTGGAAGGTGTTCACAGGTATGTGGAGCCATGCCGACTGCAGTGCATCTGGCAGCTGCTGAAGGGTGCGTGGTGGAGGATCCATAGAGCGAACAACACGATCCAGGTGGTCCCACAGATGATCAATTAGGTTAGGGTCTTCATCGTGCTCTTCCAACCACTCTCGGACATTTCTAGCTGTGTGACACGTCGCATTGTCGTTCTGGAAGATCCCATCCGCCCCAGGGAAGACAATCAGCATGTATCGGTGGGTGTACGTGGCATTCAAGGATGGATTCATAACGAATTCGGTTCATAGTGCCTTGCACAGGTATGAGTGGACGATTGCATGAAAGAATGCCCACGGAAAAAACGCCCACGGAAAAAACGCCCACGGAAAAAACGCCCACTTTTCGAAAGTAGGAAAAAACGCCCACGGAAAAATCGCCCACAGACAAAATGCTCACGGGAAAAATATGTGATCGACTGATAAGTTTATATGTCTGTTATAAACGGTGTTCGGACAACTGGTCACAGACTGCTGGCCAAAAAACCGTTAGGGGTCATATAAAAATTGCAGTTTCTTGGCCACCTCACCTACATAACGCGAATATGGGAATGACGGAATGAAAACTTTTAGAAGGGCCTAAACGTTAGTCCTAATATTATTTTCTGCCTGAGTAATACCGCAATATTAATAATTTGATGTGTAAAATATTTTCTGCAAACCTTACAAATACGAGAGGAAAGTTCGGATTGCACTGATGGACTGTACAGGTTGTATGGTGTTGGCCTGAAAGCCGTGGTAGTCTTATGCAACATTTATTTAAAAACATAGTAATGATTCACCGTTGTCTTCAAGCCAACTGCTATACGATATTTTTCTAGAAACTACAAATAAAAAAATTCTCTGCGAGTATGTGCAAACCCAGGGAATTTGTCTGGGGAGGGGGTGCTTAAAATCTAAAATATGAAATATAAAGCATTTCTGGTCCGATCGAGAGATTTCCAGCGTTTACAAGCTACAACACGTCGAATTATCTGAGGGTATCTGCTGCCTCAGGAAACTAGTCGGGGTGGGGGGGGGGGGAGGTAATACCAAAATCGTAAAATATCAAGATTTCTCTTCCGATCTGGAGATCTTCAGCATTTAGAAACTGCAACTCGACAAATTTTCTTAGCGCATGTCACTCTGGAAACCTGTCGGCGAAGAAGGGGGGGGGGGGGGGTAATACCAAAAGTGTAAAATATGAACAATCTCTCGTCCGATTGGGAGATTCTCGGCAATTAGCAGCTACAACTCGACACATTATCTGAAGGCATGTGAATGATGAAAATCTCCGGGTCGGACAAGAAATTCTATATAATTCACAATTATCATAAAACCCCCATAACCTACCCCACCCCCCAGGTTTGCTGAGTAGGCACGTGCACTCAAATAATCTGTCCAGCTGTAGCTTGTAAATGCTGAAAATCTCCCGATGGGACGATACATTTTTCAAATCTTACAGTTTTGATATTACCCCCCCCCGACAGGTATCCTGAGTCAGCACATGCGCTCAGATAATTTGCAGACTTGTAGTTTGAAAACCCTTAAATCTTTTGCTGAGATGTAGATCATAAACATTTCTTATAAAGAATTACATTAATTATCGCAATTAAGAAAAGACGAAATTACGGAAACTTTATATGACTCTGATTACCAACCTCTGGGGATCGTGGGCACGAAGCGGTCAAAAACGTTATTTTTATACGGCCCCTTAAAATTTTTGTAGCCAGTTCTCCGGTGGCCAGTTCTCCTACACCCGTCATGTAGAAATTAACTGTTTTAGTTGTCCTTTGGAAAACTCCCAGGAAGCTATGAGTGCGTATTTTTTTCTTTACACTGGGAAGAAAAGAAGTATGCCTGTAACTTGAGATTATACTACTCACGGGGAAGACACACCCTGACTGGTGGCCAACCGATAAATTTAAATGAAATATATCGCTTGTTATTTGGGGTGCGGTCGCTAGCAAACGTTCAAGCTGCAGCTGCAAAGTACCACTTTGACGAAAGACAGATGTCTCCCCCTTCCGCTCGCCGTACAAAAGAGACAAGAGTAGAAAGAAAGCACATTACACAAAGTTATATCTGTACATTGCGGCTTTTACGAAAATCGCTTTTACAATTAAATGCATTATACTTTACAAGTATTTATAAATAAAATAATCTGACTTTTAATGATTTCCCTTTTAATTGATATAGTTAAATAACAAACATGCACAGTTTTATAAAAATTAAGACCTTACTTTAAAAAATAAGAATAGTCACAAATTTATTACAGTAAAGCCGAACTGGAATTTTTTAAGAAAGTAGCTACTCTGCAGTAGGAAGTTGAAAGTTAACAATCTTATTTGGTTCTTCACTAGGCCACCCGCGGCCCTTAAATCATAAGTCCTAGGCCTTGGCCTATTTAACAGTTTTTATTCTAATGATGTTATATTCATAACGTTTACGTAACACATCAAATTATTAATATTGCGGTATTACTCAGGCAGAAAATAATATTAGGACTAACGTTAAGGCCCTTCTAAAAGTTTTCATTCTGTCATTCCCATATTCGTAAAATTTACATAACAAGTATTGTCAATAATCAAACAGAAGTCATCGCTCTTTCCACGTTTATAAGTGAGTCACGGAAAAATGCTCAGTGGCCGCCACCAGGAATCGAACTCAGGGTCTTCCAGTTACGCGCCGCATATGCTTCCACTGCACCACAGCTATTCCTATTCCACGTCAAATGTCTGTATTAATTGTCAATAATATTGCGCTTCTACTTATGCACCATACATTCAATCCGTACATTAATTAATAAGCCGTAGGCCTAAGCCTATTCAACACTTTTTTCTTCGCCTGTGAATTAATTAAGTAAAAGAAAAATATTGCAAACTTGACATGTTATGTAAATATTTAGTACCTACGTAAAAGTGCAGCGTTATTAAAAAATCCCACCTTAGGGTCCTTTTCCGAACATACATGAATTATGCTGTAATTCTCGCTTGGCTTACATAGAACGTTTTCTCGAAATTTGTTTGGAGTTCCTAATTTAATTCTCAATGTAGGCCAAAAATCGATAATACTTACACCCCTCCCCCACCCTTGAACTTTTGTGGCCAATTCTCCTACACCCATTTTCGTTATGTAGGTGAGGTGGCCAAGAAACCGCAATTTTTATATGACCCCTAACGATTTTTTGGCCAGCAGTCTGTGACCAGTTGTCCGAACACCGTTTATAACAGACATATAAACTTATCAGTCGATCACATATTTTTCCCGTGAGCATTTTGTCTGTGGGCGATTTTTCCGTGGGCGTTTTTTCCTATTTTCGAGAAGTGGGCGTTTTTTCCTATTTTCGAGAAGTGGGCGTTTTTTCCTATTTTCGAGAAGTGGGCGTTTTTTCCGTGGGCGTATTTTCCGTGGGCGATTTTTCCGTGGGCGTTTTTTCCGTGGGTATTCTTTCCTCATACCGAGTGGACCCAGATAATGCAACGAAAACATCCCCCAAACCATAACGCTGCCCCACCAGCTTGTGTTTTGCCAGCATTGGCTAAAGAGTGTTTGCTCTCCGATATTTCTCGCCTAATACGCCAACGTCCATCCGTTCGATGAAGCAGAAAACGTGACTCGTCGGAGAAGGCAATCTTTTGCCAATCAGCGGAGGTCCAATTCCGACACTACCGTGCAAAAGTAAGCCTTTTTGCGGACGCACCTTCGTTAGCGTAGGTGCAGTGACCATCCGTCTGCATCGGAGCCCGATACGTAGCAGGATTCGCTGGTCTGTCGTTTTAGACACACTTCCGGTAGCACCCTGGTTATTAGTCCAGTGAGTTGCTGCATTGTAGTGTGTCGAGCGGATTTCACGCACCTTCACAGCCGACATTCATCTCTCACAATCAATGGCATGTGGTACTCACAGCAGTTTCCACTTCGCTTATTCGCAATGGTGTCATTTCTCCAATCACGATGCAGTTTAACCACAGCAGCACGCGAACAGTTCACAAACTGTGCTTTTTCAGAAATACTGCCACCCTCGGTCCGAAAGCCGACAATCATCTCTTTTTGTAGAAATGATAAATCGCTCCTTTTATCCATGACACAACGAGGGATATGTTTCAGATTGCCTGCAGCACACCTTATATACCCTCCATGCCAGCTTCTGTTGACGTCTAAAGTAGGAGGTGGTCACAATAATGTGACTCGACTGTGTATAACAAGCAAATTGCTTACAGTTTCGAGTTTTAACATACTTCGTGATGATTATGAGTTTTTTGGGGGCCCACTCAAGTGTCGTAGCCTAGGGCCTACTAAAGTCTTAATCCGCCCCTGGCTTTGAACATTTTGCACACAAGCTCTTATCTCTCCAGTCTAACGACGTAGGCTGCACTTTGACCTACTATCAATTGTCGCCAACTTCAAATTCACCGAGGAAGAATCTGTGGCGTTAAGTTAGAAAATATTTAACGAGAAAAAAACAAATTTACATTAGAATACAAGAACTCAAAAGAAGAGTATAATTAGAGGTATACGTGGCAACCGTTACTGGGCGGTTACACCTAAGAAGCAAAAAATGTTTTTCACCTGCTAATATTTGTAACTACTCAGTGATTTTAATACATAGATTCCTATTTTTTTTTTATTTATTTATTTAATTTTTTTTTTGCTTCATAATTCATCGAAAAGCGAACAGCACTAAAATTAACAGAAATCTAGATTAAGGATGTTCGGCGTAAGAAAGTAAACAAATTTCCCCTGATGAATTACGTTACAGAAAAAGAAAGACAGCACCTTTCATGGAAACCATTTGTATTCGATTTATATTACAGCACAGACGCATTTACAATTCATTTTTGGAGAATTTGAAGGCTGCATGACAATTTGTGTATGATAAATAATCACATCAGATTCAGAAATGAAGATGTGGATGTTATTTCCTAGATTTTTCTTTCTTCCTTTTTTTTTCACTGATTTTGGATGAGAGCGTCGTTGGCAGTGAATTGAAACCACAGTGGTCCATCCTGTCCTGTTTTCACGGAACAGATGTTACTCTTTCAGATCCCATACCATGATAAGATTCTCAACTACCCCGCCATTGACAACAGGACTCGGAGGAGTGCACCCAAGCAACAAAGCCTAGGCTTATTCGGTGGCGAAAAACCATGCCGGGATCAGGCACAGCTAATTCCGACTTAACCTGTCCCATTTTTTTGTTCAATAAAAAAAAAAAAAAAAATGCCGCTGAAAGCTCTCTGGACTTCAGCTGAGACCTTGCTATTTGCCAACTTTTTTCGAAGTGTAGGAAGTATTTTTGGATGAGCGATGGTGATTGTTGTTGAGATCTCTGAAATTTTTAGACGAAACAGTGCCCTCTGTACGAAACATTAAATACCTTTCGTTCATAATCTGAAATCAATTTTCCGACTAATCAAAAGATCAGAGCACATTTGAGAGTTCACGTACAAGCACGTGTCTGCAAAAAAAGAAAAAAAAATAGAAAGAAAAACCAAGGATGTGCACGAGCAAAATATCCAGACTTTTTTGTTTGCTGTTTAACAAAATGTAACCTTTCGCCGGTGGTTAATCCACGTCTTGCTACTCAGCAGCCAGGCGCGACGCTCCTGCTAGGGGCTTGGGGGCTTCAGCCAACCCAACTTTTGTTTGAGCCCATCCTTTAGCCCCCCTCCAATATTTAAGCAATCAGAACACATGGCGTGTGCAATTATCTAAGATTTTAGGGAACATGGATAAACGCATTTAATTGTCGTCCTTAGCGTCGGGTAAAATCGATAAGAACGATACTTTTTGTCAAAATTTCTGCCAAGCACTTTCATATTCGTGTCTCTCCCGTACAAAACATAGCCCCGTAATACCCCCTCCACTTCTGAACTTCTGGCCTCGCCACTGTCCGGAGCGGCTGTTCTCCCAACAGAATTACGCCGGCAGGTTTACTTCTGCTTTATTGTATATTTATGCTCCGATATACGCGCTTCACTATATACTTACGTCACTACATGACATCTAACGTACACCACCTACGTTCTTGTCCGGTATATGTGCATTGTTCTTACATGTGAAGATGAGTTAGAAACTAACTCGAAATGTATTTTAACTAGCGTGTTTTGAACGTTAAAACTACACTGACGGAAAAAAATCCCAACACCAAGAAGAGGTTGTGTCAGATAAACGACAGTTGGTAGGCGGTGAGAGTACATCTGTAAGATGACGTCTATGCAAATTTCGCGCTCGGCGCATGCGTGTGGCGCTAGTAGCGCCTCGGAACATGCAAAGCAGGTTTGCTGTAAATACGCGCTGTAACGTTTGTGAGCGTTAGTTATCGTTGAGATTCGACGTAGGGTGTTGATGTTAGTCAAGAATGCCTTTAAGAAGACGAAGAAGCCATTATCAACAGCTCACGGAGTTTGAAGGAGGTCGTGTAATAGGGCTACGAGAAGGTGGATTTTCTTTCCGCAATATTGCAGAACGTCTTGGCAGGAATGTAGCCACTGTGCATGATTGTTGGCAGCGGTGGTCAAGGGAAGGTACTGCCTCAAGAAGACCGGGTTCCGGCGGGCCACGTGGCACTACTGAGAGGGAAGACCGCCGTGTACGGCGTATGGCCGTGGCGCATCGTACCGCGTCTGCGGCAGCAATTCGAGCTGCAGTGGCCACCACGGTGACACAACGAACTGTTACAAATCGGTTACTTGAAGGACAGCTCCGAGCCAGACGCCCTGTAGCGTGCATTCCACTTACTCCAAACCACTGCCGTTTGCGACGTCAATGGTGTCAAGCTAGAGCTCATTGGAGGACGGAGTGGAGATCTGTTATGTTTTCTGATGAAAGCCGGTTCTGCCTGGATGCCAGTGATGGCCGTGTGTTGGTTAGAACGAGGCCAGGTGAGCGCCTGCAAGCAACCTGTCTGCGGCCGAGACACACTGGACCTACACCTGGAACTTTGGTCTGGGGAGCAATTTCCTATGACAGCAGGAGCACTCTCGTGGTTATCACACGCACCCTGACGGCACAGTTGTACGTCGGTCTAGTGATTCAACCTGTTGTGCTGCCATTCATGAACAGCATTCCAGGGGTGTTTCCCAACAGGATAACGCTCGCCCGCATACCGCTGTTGTAACCCAACATGCTCATCAGAGTGTCGACATGTTGCCGTAGCCTGCTAGATCACCAGATCTTTCACCAATCGAGCAGGTATGAGACATCATTGTACGACAACTCCAGCGTCACCCCCAACCAGCATTAACCGTCCCTGTATTGACCGACCAAGTGCAACAGGCATGGAACTCCATCCCACAAACTGACATCCAGCACCTGTACGACACAAGGCATGAACGTTTGCGTGCTTGCATTCAACATTCTGGCGGTTACACCTGTTATTAATGTACCAGCATTTCACCTTTAAAATGGTTTTTCTCGCGCTTACATTAAGCTGTGATCTTGAAACCTTAATCGATTAAATAAGTTACCTATACAAATGTATTGCCGCCATTTCATTCCTCTACAACCATTTTTTCGTGGTGTTGGGATTTGTTTTTCCGTCAGTGTAATTTAAACCTTAAGCCTGCTGGAACGTGTTAACTTGGTGTTGACAAAATGGGCGGAAAACAGTTTGAACGAATATATTCGCTGTCTGAGAAATAGGCTGAACACTGCTGGAACGAGTCAACCTGCGCATCAGAAAGCGTTTTATAGCTTTGTTATTCCAATTGTTCATAGGAGGATGGTTGACACTAATTTTTTCTGACTGTTTACCTGCTAAGATTGGCTATAAGAATGGCGACGAACCTAAGAAGGGAGACAGAAGATGTTTGAGTCACTTGTTTGTACCTAGTGACACGATGTCCGCGTCAGGGAGACTGTTGATTCTCAGTCATGTCTTGGGCCATGGAGCAGGAAATAAAAGACTAGAAGAGAGCTCCTTTTATTACCACTGGCAAGTTCATAGTCCCTACTGCTTGAGGTAAGAGGAGGTAAGAAATTGTTTTGCCGTAGCTTTTGAAAAACCGGGCACTAGAAGAGAGCTCCTATATAAGACTAGAAGAGAGCTCCTTTTATTATCACTGGCAAGTTCATAGTCCCTACTGCTGAGGTAAGAAATTGTTTTGCCGTAGCTTTTGAAAAACCGGGCACCTAAGTGAACATTTCTGTTTCGAGAGCCAGAAAATGTTTCGACGCATTTTGGTTCACCTACATCGACCGCTAAAAGTTAATTAATCGTGTATAAGACGGCATTAGTTTTACTATTAGTTTTTTTAGCACGACTATCTCTTTAACCTTGATACCTACTTCAGAGGCGATCAGTGTGCCGCATTTTTAAGTAACATTTTTAGCATAGGGGCCGTCTATAAAGTACGTCCATGATTTTTTACTATTTTTAGACTCCCCCATGTCACATTTTGTCCGATTGTTGACACCCCTCCCCCATGTCACATTTTGTCTGATTGTTGACACCCTCCCCCTAAAAAGTACGTCCTAATTCCCGCAACGCCCTTATTTTTGACGACTGCTTTTAGAAACAGAAAGAAAACATGTATTTATTTAAAGGAATCTTCCATATATTTACACTTTTTCTTCAGAAAATATTTGTCATTTAGGCATTAATTTGTTCCCAAATGCTACCCGAACTTTATCATTCGGAAATAAAGATCTACAACTGAACGCACGCATTTTAGGTTGCAACACTCCCGATCATACCATCTACAAAACACGATAGATTTGATAGTACAAATACGAGAACTTAATACTAATATTCAGATTTAGCTAAATATCATCAGAAATCTGAAATATTTCATACCTTTTCTTAACTATTAAAAGAAGAAAAAATTAGTAAAATCATGCAATGCATTGATTATGATATGCTTTCCAAAATACCAGAAATCATTGCTCAAGTTATTACTCAAGTTATTGCTGAAGTTATGAAGATAATGGCTGTGGAATAAATCTCGCTCCTATGCCCTGACCTTTGACCTCATTTTGATGATATTAAACAGCATTGGTTCAGTATATCTCCGGAAAAACATACTAAAGTTTTATTGCAATAGAAGCATTTTTAGTCAAGTTATGAGGATAATGGTTGTGGAATAATTGTCTCTCCTGTGCCCTGACCTTTGACCCTACTTCGATGATATTAAACAGAACCGGTTCAGAATGTTTGAAAGAACGCACACGGAAAAAACGTTCATACCTTTTCTTAACTATTAAAAGAAGAAAAAATGAGTAAAATCATGCAATGCATTGATTATCATATGCTTTCCAAAATACCAGAAATCATTGCTCAAGTTATTACTCAAGTTATGAAGATAATGGCTGTGGAATAAATCTCGCTCCTATGCCCTGACCTTTGACCTCATTTTGATGATATTAAACAGCATTGGTTCAGTATATCTCCGGAAAAACATACTAAAGTTTTATTGCAATAGAAGCATTTTTAGTCAAGTTATGAGGATAATGGTTGTGGAATAATTGTCTCTCCTGTGCCCTGACCTTTGACCCTACTTCGATGATATTAAACAGAACCGGTTCAGAATGTTTGAAAGAACGCACACGGAAAAAACGTTCATACCTTTTCTTAACTATTAAAAGAAGAAAAAAATGAGTAAAATCATGCAATGCATTGATTATCATATGCTTTCCAAAATACCAGAAATCATTGCTCAAGTTATTACTCAAGTTATGAAGATAATGGCTGTGGAATAAATCTCGCTCCTATGCCCTGACCTTTGACCTCATTTTGATGATATTAAACAGCATTGGTTCAGTATATATCCGGAAAAACATACTAAAGTTTTATCGCAATAGAAGCATTTTTAGTCAAGTTATGAGGACAATGGTTGTGGAATAATTGTCTCTCCTGTGCCCTGACCTTTGACCCTACTCCGATGATATTAACCAGCACCGGTTCAGAATGTATGAAAGAACGCACACGGAAAAAACGTCCACGGAAAGAATGCCCACGGAAAAAAGGCCCACAGAAAAAACGCCAACGGAAAAAATGCCAACTTTTCGAAAATAGGAAAAAAATGCCCACGAGAAAAATATATCGATTGTCGACTGATAACTTTTATGTCTGTTATAAACGGAGTTCGGAAAACTGGTCACAGACAACTGGCCACAAAACCGTTAGGGGTCGTATAAATATTGCGGTTTCTTGGCCACTTCACCTACATAACGAAAATGGGTGTGGGAGAAGTGGCTCGGGAGAACTGGCCACAAAAAGTTTAAGGGGCCGTATAGAAATTGAGTTTTTGACCGCTTCGTGGCCACGTCTGCAGTGGTTGGTTATCTGAGTCACATAAAGTTGCCGTAATTTTGCATTTTTTTAATTGTGATATTTTACGTAATTTTTTATAAAAAATGTTTATAATGTACAACTCAACAAAAACATTTCAGGGTTTATAAACTACAGGTCAACAAATTCCTTGCGGGCATATGCTACCGCAGAAAACCTTCTGTTGAGGGGGGGGGGGGGGTTAATGCTAGAAATATTAAATATTAAATATGAAAAATTTGTAGCACAACCGGGAGCAGATTTTCAGGGTTTTCGAGGTATACCTCAACAAATTCTGTGAGGGCACGTGTAAACGCAGGAAACCTGTAGCGGGAGGGATGCTTAATACCGAAAATATAAAATACAGAGGATTTGTAGAGTTGTAGTTTGTAAACGGTAAAAATCTCCAGATCTGGCTAGAAATACTTTACATTTTTGGTATTAAACCCCCCCCCCCCCGACAGGTTTCCTCGGTTTGCACATGCCTGCAAATAATTTGTTGAGCTGTATTTATAAACCCTGAAATTAATATCGCAATTAAAGAAATACAAATTACGGGTTCTTTATGTGACTCAGATAACCAACCTCTGACAGCGTCGCTACGAAGCAGTCAAAAACGAAATTTTTATACGGCCTCTTAAAATTTTTGTGGCCAGTTCTTCTACACCCCTCTGGTGCACCCTGACACCAGTACTTAGCCTATTGGATGCCTCGTTTGTGAGTTCATTTTATTTTATCGTGTGCTTTGTGTTTCAGCCTCATACAGTCCAAGGTCTTCGTTAAAGTTACTTTCCCTGTTATGTGCCACTCCCTAATCCCGCGTGAAAGTGAAAAGAATGGTGGAAATTCTTTGCCTTATGCGTAGTTACTCTTCTTGAAAAAGCCAAGCACACACCACACTCACAAATGTTCATTTAAACAAAGGACGCCTTCCGCCACTTTGAAAATAAACTGTGATGGCCTTAAAATGTTAGATAACGTTATATAGTTGAGCGGAGCATTCCGATTACTTTTCTCTATTGCCTAATTGAAATTAAGAAAGGCCTCACTTTTTCTGTGGGCAATTTTTCCGTGGGCATTTTTTCCTTGGGCGTTTTCTCCGTGCGCATTTTTTTCCCGTGGGCGTTCTTTCCTCATACCGTTCAGAATACCTCCGGAAACACGTGATAAAGTTTTGTCGCAATCGAAGCATTTTTACGTAAATTATGACGCATAAGGGCGATGGAAAGAATGCCGCTCCTATGTCCTGACCTTTGACCCCATTTCGGCCATTTCCAATAGTATTCGTCCCCAGGTTATCCCCTACCACATACTAAAATTTAAATGAAATCGAACCATTTTTACGCGAGTTATCGTGCGGACAGACAGACAGACGGACAAAGCTGGAACATATACGCTTCTTCCACCTACGATTGGAAAGCATAAAAAAAGAGAAAACATAACGAAGAAATACCATCTACTTTATCTTTGCCACTGGACGTCCGAAGTACTAAACCTCCCCGTCCCCCATGTCACATTTGGTCCGTTTGTCAGGACCCCCCCCTGCCCCTGTAATCTCGGACGTACTTTATGGACAACTCCATATGTATTAATCTAGCGCAGGGGTCGTCAACCTTTAAATACCTACCACCCACTTTTATATCTTTGTTGATGGTAAAATTTCCTTACTGCCCACCGCTGCCGCAGTAACTCAATTTAGCGCAAGTGCGAAGTAATTTTTAGAGGGGAGGGTTTGAAAAATTTATGTACTTATATTTATCTTTTTATTTGTACTTTATGTGTATTTATACTGCATCTCCATCGATACAGCGCCTATTAGTGCGGGAGCTGCTTAAATTGAAGGAAATGAAAGTTAAATGTAAAAACAATAAAGTTTATTGAAATTACCTTTAATTAATGATTAATGAGATCCTTGAGGCTGATGCTGCGAGACTAAAAATTTCATATCTGATCTCAAAGACTACAGCCTTGTGACGATAACAGATATATTAAGACAATACAACGTAGTATGTCACAAATATTTATTTTTCCAAGCCGACTATGGTTTCGCTGGGCATTGACCTAGCTTCTTCAGGACGAATGGCATGTAAATATTCAAATTGTATATGATATCATAAATGGTGTTTACAGTCACGTGGTTTGGTTAGATGCTTCCACGCGCTTGATAGAAATGGGGTGGATTCCATGTCATTAACAAGTTGCGAAACTTCTGATGTATATGGAAAGCTTCCAAAATAAAAAATTTGGTGGTTGAATCTGGCTTGTCAATTAGTTTTGCTTCTTTAAAGAGAAATTTATGGTCCTTTTCGTAACAGTGTTTAGCGATCGATGACTTCTTTAGGTCACAATTCCGAATGTAGGTCTTGAGCTCCTTCAAACGAAAACGCAAGGCTCAACTCAACGGGTTCGAAGCGCCACATTAACATGGAGTTTGATAAATTCCCCACGGTCTTCAACATAGTACTTTGATCCTAAAAAGCTCATTTTGTTTATGGGTTTAAAAATCACCTTAAAATTAAAGGTTTTGAGAATTTTTGAAATTTTGAAGGCAGTGTCACGGGAAAATGGAATAATGGCAAAATTCTCTCGCAATGGGCACAGGAGTTAACTTAGAGATAGGCTTCGGTTTCCGGAATTTTGTTAGAGCCTTGTCTATAATGGAAGGGTTGTATCCTCGCTGTACTGCAACACGTTTAAGGAAATAAAGTTCTTTTTCCAAACTGTCTTTATTTGAACATATATGTATCGCGCGATATACGCAACTGTAAAAGACGCTGAGTTTTTGTTGCCAAAGGTCATTGGACTTGGCATGTGGAGGTGAGAAAACAGCGAAAGGCTCCCGATAAATTGTGGTTGCGAGAGATCCATTTGAGCGACTTACCAATACTTCAAGGAATGGTAGGCATCCGTTATTTTCAGTTTCATAGCTGAATTGAATATGTGGATCAATGGAATTTATAAGTTTGACTAATTCCGGAATTTCAGAATATTTTCCCTTCCCAGCGAGGAAGCTAGGTCAATACCCAGCGAAGCCATGGTCGGCTTGAAAAAATAAATATTTGTGACATACTATGTTGTATTATCTTAATATATATATTTGATATCTGGTTCGATTTTTGTAAGGAAACAATGCTCTCCTCTTTCGGTGATATTTAAACGGTTTCTCTGCTTGGTGATAATATGATTAAGAGCACTAAAGTCTGATTCTACGAGATATGAGGTAGGGAAAGGTATTTATAAATTAAATATCGTTTTCCACATATTTGGATATATTGCAGGCATTTTTTTTATTTTGACAGAGTTTTTGGTATCCACCACTATTGAAATTATATTTGCTCTCTTGGTGTTGTTTTAGCTCTGCAGATTAACATTCTCTGCAAGAAGAGAAGTTTTTTCGCATTTAATTTCTTCTTATATTATTTTACGCGTGATCTACATATTAATAACACGTGTTTTGTGTTATCCTCAATACTCTGTATTTACGGATTACCTTATTTTAATTATTATCTATATTCAAAGTTTAGAGATGGAGTTCAAAAGTAAATTGCAAAAGCATATTTTAAAAAGTCAAACTCGCGCAGTTGTTAGCAATGCGTTCGATATATGGCAGAAGAACAAAATTTGTAAATACGGACAAAAACCTCCACCGCCCACCATGAAAGCTTGAATCGCCCACTAGCGGGCGGTAGGGATCAGGTTGACTACCACTGATCTAGCGCATATTTTTGTATTTGTTTTAAAATTTGGATCTGTCTGTCGATTGTTCGGCTCACTCTTGCAATTGTAGTTAGTAGGCGAGTTATTTTCTCCACACACAGACATTTACTGGTAGATCCTCCTTATTGCCCTTCATCACGCACGTTTAACAGAAGCAATTAAAAAATTCGGTTTTCATGTTGCCGTTTGACTTTTGTAAACAGCTGTTATTAACGAGACAGATCTCTGGTGAAACATTTTAAAAGCTGAGCGAAGGATATTGTAGGTGCGCGCGAAACGGAACATGAATTCTCCATTGAGTGCCCTCTTCCGCGATGACAAGCTCCGATCATCAGCTGTCGTCCATGATTTCTTATGCAAGTTTCTTCCCCGTGCCAATCCGCCCCCCCCCCTACCACTTCCAGTGTTGGCCAAGCATGTATGCGGGGGCGAGTCGCTCCACCCGATGTCTCTGACTTCCCCTGTGCGAAGAGTATAGGATAACGCGACAGTTATTGTCAGCGGAGGGGGTGAAACCTGACACCAGCACAGCTGGGGTTCTTAGCCCAGTGTCTGTTGTCTCTCTGCTTCCCATCCTTCTGTGCTCTTGGTATTCCACCCCAATTTTTCCTCCCACCCACCCTTCGCACACATTTTTTTCTCCCAGTAGATGGACTTTACCTCAAGCGACCCTTTGAAGCTTCTGTGCACAATCTTTTAAGACAGATTTTCTTCAACATTTATAATTCTGTTGGTGGCAAAAGCGCGTCAGAAACTTACAGTAGTGTGCAAAAGAATTGTATCACCTGCAAAAACCGTGAATTTTTAAGTTTAACTCTTTTTTTAAATAACTAATTTTCATAGTTTTGTCATTAGATGTGAAATTTGGATGTAGGTAAAAATACCCCCGGAGAAAATACCCCTAAAACTGAAAAGCGGAAAAAATGCCCCAGGAAAAAATACCCCCGGAAGAAATACCCCCAGAACAAACGGTTCACTGTAAATTGCCACACAGGAACACAGGGCAGTGTTCCGATGTGGCAATTTACCGGCAACCCTGCCCCAACTTCTTCAGCAACTTGGCTGCAAAAGTTCAAGGGGTAGGGGTGTGTGTGTGTGTGTATAAAGATAGCCGTTTCTGGGCCTATATTGAGAACTGAATTGGGGGGTTCGGACATTTGGGCACCGGACTTTTGGGCACCGGACATTTGGGCACCGGACATTTGGGCACCCGGACATTTGGGCACATTCATTTTTAAAGCAATGAAATTGCGCTGCGTTGAAAATTATAGTGTTCCTATATTTCTCCCTACTTGAGCAAGTGGTGTGCACAAAAAAAATTTCACTTATATCTCATTATCATTAAGAAATTGAGACATATTTACGAATTTCTGTCTGAAAGACTGGGCGGACATTTGGGCACCGGACATTTGGGCACCGGACATTTGGGCACCGGACATTTGGGCACCCGGACATTTGGGCACCCGGACATTTGGGCACAAATGTTTAAGGGGCCGTATAACAATTGCCGTTTCTTGGCCCACTAGTAAGAGATTGACCGAGAAAATGATCGCCGTAAGTTACTTAGGCACTAAATATTTACGGGCACGAGCCTACTCAGCAAATCGGGGGGGGGGGGGTAATACTAAAAAGTGTGAAATATAAAAAATTTCTCGTCCGATCGGGAGATTTTCAGCATTTACAAACTACAGCTGGAGACATTATCTCAGGGTGTAAACCTACTGAGCACACGTGTCGGGGGGGGGGAATACTAAAAAGTGTGAAATATAAAAAATTTCTCTTCCGATCGGGAGATTTTCAGCATTTACAAGCTACAACTCGTAACATTGTCTGAGCGCACGTGCCTGCTCTGAAAACTTGTGGGGGGGGGGGGGGGGGGTTATACCAAAAGTGTAAAATATGAAGAATTTCTCTCCCGATCGAGAGATTTTCAGCATTTATAAGCTACAACTCGGCAGATTATTTGAGGGCACATGCCTAGTCAGCAAACCTGTCGGGGGGGGGGATATGATAATTGTGAAATATAAAGAATTTCTTGTCCGATCGGGAGATTTTCAGCATTTACAAACTACAACTGGAGACATTATCTCAGGGCGTAAACCTACTGAGCACACCTGTCTGGGGGGGGGGGGGTAATACTAAAAAGTGTGAAATATAAAAAATTTCTCGTCCGATCGGGAGATTTTCAACATTTACAAGCTACAACCCCCCCCCTCGCCCGATAAGTTTCCTGAGTAGGCACACGCCCTCAAATAATGTGTCCAGTTGTAAATGCCGAAAATCTGCCGATCGGACGAGAAATTCTTCATATTTTACACTTTTGAAATTATTCCCCCCCCCCCCCCGGACGGGTTTGCTGCGTAGGCACATACGCTCAGAACAGAAAAATATTTGTCGAGCTGCAGCTTGTAAATACTGAAAATCTCCCGATCGGACGAGAAAGTCTTCATATTTTACACTTTTGGTACGTATCCCCCCCCCCCCCCCTCGCATACACACGATTGCTGAGTTGGCACATGCCTTCAAATAATGTGGAGTTGTAGCTTGTAAATGCCGAAAATCTCCCGATGGGAGGAGGAATTTTTCATATTTTACACTTTTGGTATTAACCCCCCCCCCCCCCCCATCGCCGATAGGTTTCCAAAGAGTGCACATGCGCTGAGAAAATTTGTCGAGTTGCAGCTTGTAAATGCTGAAGATCTCCCGATCGGAAGATTAATGAGAAATCTTGATATTTTACGCTTTTGGTATCCCCCCCCCCCTAGTTTCCTGAGGCAGCAGATGCCCTCAGACAATTCGATGACTTGCAGCTTGTAATGGCTGAAAATCTCCCGATCGGACCACAATTTTTTTATATTTCATATTTTAGGGTTTTAAGCCCCCCCCCTCCACACACACACTCGACAAGAGTCCTGGGTTTCCTCATACTCGCAGAGAATTTGTTTAGTTATAGTTTCTAGAAAAATATCGCTGAAAATCTCTCGATCGGACCACAATTTTTTTATATTTCATATTTTAGGTTTTAAGCCCCCCCCCACTCGACAAGAGTCCTGGGTTTCGTCATACTCGCAGAGAATTTGTTTCCTTATAGTTTATAGAAAAACATCGCTGAAAATCTCACCATCGGACCATACATTTTTTATATTTCATATTTTAGGTTTTAAGCCCCCCCCCCACTCGACAAGAGTCCTGGGTTTCGTCATACTCGCAGAGAATTTGTTTCGTTATTATTTATAGAAAAACATCGCTGAAAATCTCACAAATCGGACCATACATTTTTTATATTTCATATTTTAGGTTTTAAGCCCCCCCCCACTCGACAAGAGTCCTGGGTTTCGTCATACTCGCAGAGAATTTGTTTCCTTATAGTTTATAGAAAAACATCGCTGAAAATCTCACCATCGGACCATACATTTTTTATATTTCATATTTTAGGTTTTAAGCCCCCCCCCCACTCGACAAGAGTCCTGGGTTTCGTCATACTCGCAGAGAATTTGTTTCGTTATAGTTTATAGAAAAACATCGCTGAAAATCTTACCATCGGACCATACATTTTTTATATTTCATATATTTTAGGTTTTAAGCCCCCCTCCACACACACACTCGACAAGAGTCCTGGGTTTCCTCATACTCGCAGAGAATTTGTTTAGTTATAGTTCATAGAAAAATTTCGCTGAAAATCTCCCGATCGGACCATACATTTTTTATATTTCATATTTTAGGTTTTAAGCCCCCCCTTCCCCCACACACACACTCGACAAGAGTCCTGGGATTCGTCATACTCGCAGAGAATTTGTTTCGTTATAGTTTATAGAAAAACATCGCTGAAAATCTCACCATCAGACCATACATTTTTTATATTTCATATTTTAGGTTTTAAGCCCCCCCCCACTCGACAAAAGTCCTGAGTTTCGTCATACTAGCAGAGAATTTGTTTAGTTATAGTTTATAGAAAAATATCGCTGAAAATCTCCCAATCGGACCAGAAATTTTTTATATTTCATATTTTAGGTTTTAAGCCCCCCCTCCACACGCACACACACTCGACAAGAGTCCTGGGTTTCCTCATACTAGCACAGAATTTGTTTAGGTATAGTTTATAGAAAAATATCGTAAATAAGAAAATACGAAATTACGGACATTTTATGTGTGCTGGGGGCTCTCCCCCCTGGACACCCAATTGTCGTTTGTCTTACTAGAAACGTTTTCTTCATTCAATTGCCCTCACAGCGAAAAAAACCGGCAATTTTTGTACGGCCCCTCAAGATTTGTGCCCAAATGTCCGGGTGCCCAAATGTCCGGGTGCCCAAATGTCCGGGTGCCCAAATGTCCGGTGCCCAAATGTCCGGGTGCCCAAATGTCCGGTGCCCAAAAGTCCGGTGCCCAAATGTCCTAAACTCGAATTGGGAACTCCAAACGAATTTCGAGAAAACGTTCCATGTAAGCCAAGCGAGAATTGTACTTTAATTTGAAGAAAGACATTGCCGAGGATCCGAGGTACACTTGGTTGGTGGGGGGGGGCGTGGTTCTACCCTGAACTTCCGTAATATTATATTCTGGGCCGCTGGAGTCTGCCAGTGTATCCAGGAAGTTCCCCTTGAAGTGTCCGCCAGGTCCATGAGCTTGGAAGGGGAGGGGGTTCCCCCAAATGTTTAAAATTGACGTAGAGCTCTAAACATTAGTATCATGCTTTATATAATGATTCTGTATACGACCACGAATTTTCAGGAGGGTGGGGTATCCCTCCCCTAGTTTCTAAGAGCTATTCAGGGGTAACATCGAGGATACACTGACCGACTCTAGAGGTCCAGAATATAAAATTACCGAAGTTGGGGGTAGAGCCCTCCAAACCAAGTACCTCGTATCCCTTTCACAAGCTTCACCAAATTTCTGGGGGAGGGGGCAGGGCATACATAGTTTGCCATTAAACGCAACATGAAGCATAGAAATTGCGAGCAAATCCCTGACCTTGAACACTTGTCTGCGCTCTTAGAAACTTGGGGGAAGGTGAATTCACCCCACCCTCTTGAAAATTCGTGGTCGTGTACAGAATCATTATGTAAAGCATATGGTTCTTATGTTTACAGCTCTACGTCCATTTTAACATTTTGGGGGAATCCCCTCCCCCAAAGCTCACGGACCTCGCGGGCGCTTCAAGGGGAACAGCCTGGATACACTGACAGGCTTCAGCGGCCCAGAATCTAATATTACGGAAGTTGGGAGTTGAGCCCCTCCCCCTCCAAGAGTATCTCGGATCCTCGGCAATTTATTTCTTCAAATTAAAGTACAATTCTCGCTTGGCTTACATGGAACGTTTTCGCGAAATTCGTTTGGAGTTCCCAATTCAGTTCTCAATATAGGCCCAGAAACGGCAATCTTTATAACCCCCTCTTTGAACTTTTGTGGCCAAGTTGCTGAAAGATATGTGGCAGGGTTGCCGGTAAATTGCCACACCGGAACACTGCCACACATCAGTGTTCCTGTTACATTGAACCGCTTGTTCTGGGGGTATTTCTTCCGGGGGCATTTTTTCCGCTTTTCAGTTTTCGGGGGTATTTTTACCGTTTACCGTGAAATTTAATGGCGATTTCAAAAAATGTCTCAGTTTTCCTGTACCTACTTCTGTTCTTAAGATACAATACAAAAATCATGACCAAGTCGAAATAATTATGAAAAGGATCATTTATCCAATACTTAGGTTTACAGCAATAAATCGTTTTTGTAACTCATAGGCCCGCTTTACACGGTAAACGGTAAAAATACCCCCGGAGAAAATACAAATGAAAACTGAAAAGCGGAAAAAATACCTCCGGAAGAAATACCTCCAGAACAAACGGTTCACTGTAAAATGCCACACAGGAACTCTGATGTGTGGTTCCATGTAAGCCAAACGAAAGTTGTACTTTAATTTGAAGAAATAAATTGCCGAGGAACCGAGGTACACTTGTTTGGGTTGAGAGGGGGGGGGTGCTCAACCCTCAACTTCCGTAATATTAGATTCTGGGCCGCTGGAGTCTGTCAGTGTATCCAAGCTGTTCCCCTTGAAGCGCCCGCTAGGTCGGTTAGCTTGAGGGGGAGATTCCCCCAAAATGTTAAAATGAACGTAGAGCTGTAAACATTAGAACCATGACGACCACGAACTTTCAGGAGGGTGAGGTGAATTCCCCCTCCCCCAACTTTCTAAGAGCGCAGACAAGTGTTCAAGGTAAGGGATTTGCTCGCAATTTCTATGCTTCATGTTGTGTTTAATGGCAAACTATGTATGGCCCTTCTCCCCTCCCCCAGAAATTTGGCGAAACCTGTGAAAGGGATACGAGGTGCTTGGTTTGGAGGGCTCTACCCCCAACTTACGTAATTTTATATTCCGTACCTCTACAGTCGGTCAGTGTATCCTCGATGTTACCCCTGAATAGCTCTTAGAAGGTAGGGGGAGGGGTAACCCCACCCTCCTGAAAATTCGTGGTCGTGTACAGAATCATTATATAAAGCATGGTGCTAATGTTTTCAGCTCTACGTCCATTTTAACATTTTGGGGGAAAGCCCCTCCCCCAACCAAGTGTACCTCGGATCCTCAGCAATTTATTTCTTCAAATTAAAGTACAATTCTCGCTTGGCTTACATGGAACGTTTTCGCGAAATTCGTTTAGTTCCCACTTTAGTCCTCAATTCTCAATTCAGTTCTCAATATAGGGCCAGAAACGGCAATCTTTATAGACACCCCCCCCCCCCCTTGAACTATTGTAGCCAAGTTGCTGAAGATGTGTGGCAGGGTTGCCGGTAAATTGCCACACCGGAACTGCCACACATCAGTGTTCCTGTGTGGCAGTTTACAGTGAACCGTTTGTTCTGGGGGTATTTCTTCCGGGGGTATTTTTTCCTGGGGGTATTTTTACCTAAATCCGTTTTACACACACGGATTTTTACTGCCGAAGCAATAAAACCGTCCCGCAGTGTAGTTTTTGACCAGCTTTCACACAAGCTGCTTAATTGCTAGAACGGAGGGGGGAATTCCTGAGCGGGAACTATCAGTTTTGTTTTTTTTTTTTGTTCAACAGCACTTTTCCCCCACCCCCTCTCACAAGAGGGATTGTTTCATTGCACTGGCGGACGATCGGCGGGCCGCCTGTGTGAACATCTTGCCTTACAGCTACGTTTCTTTCAATTTGGAAAGTATTTTCGCCTTCCGGTTTGTAACGAACCCCTCAGAAGTTGAGCGACTACCGTGTAGGAATTTCTATCGCTTCCGCGCGTCTGAAAGTCTGGGTATATAATTCTATGGTTCGCTTTAAAGCAAAGCGGTAAGACAGCGGGGAGATTTTTTTGCTTCGGCGGAAAATCTCCGCTTGTGTGAAACGGGCCATAAGAAATGAAATAACATTTAATATAGAAATATTCGTCCATCTATCTCGTCCTCCCATGGAGGGTTGAGTCCTGCAAAGACGACTATGCGCCCTTGAGGGTTAGTCGTCTTTGACGGGTAAGGGACAAAGTGCGTCCGAGGCCGACTTCACAGGGAACCCATCTACGCATTCGCGTCCCCAACCACGGGGAGCCTGCCGAAACCCCCGGAAAAACGGTAGACTGGATGGCACAGAAATATAGTGAAGCAAAATTATAAAATGTACCTAAAATTTTGTTGCCCAGCTTTTAGCTTTGCATCTTGATGGCATACTATGAACAAGGTTTTGTAAAAGATTGGGTTCAACAATACGATTCCTCAGTGAGCTGAATTTTGGTTGTTGGCTTCTGTTTTGATAGTTCATACGAAACTTTGAACCAACAATTTTCTATCGGGTTTAAGTCCGGTGACTGTGGTGGCCAATCAAGATGCTGAACATTTTTTTTTGAAACCACTTTTTCACTACTTAAGAATGATGACAGGGAGCATTGTCACCTAGAAAAATAAAATTGCCGTCATAATGTCTTCTAGATGATGGTAGCATCTTGTTTTTTAATATCTAGATGTATTTCTAGGCATTTACAGTACCATCGGCAATATGGAAATTCCCAAAAGCCAAGTGCTCACGTGCATCTCCTGACCATGACCTTCACCGGATGCTTAACAGCAGTCACTAAGCAACTTGGATGGAATTCTTCATGCTTGAATCTCCTTACATAGGCATTACTCTGATTCCCATTAAGGCAAAATTCGGATTCATCACTGAAAAGAACATTTTCCATTGCTTGGTTGTCCATGAGACATGCTGCTTTGCCCACTGAAGTCTACGCTGTCTTTGATTTGCAGTTAACAGTGGTTTACGTCTGCCTTTGCAGCCACTTAAGTCATAGTGAAGCAGCCTCCTCCTAACAATAGATTTACTAAGAGTCACTTCAGACCATCTTTGAAGCAATTCAGGTGAATTGAGCATCCTGTCTGCCAAGCTTAGTTTTCTGAGCACTCTGTCCTGCCTGGTTGAAGTGTATCTCGGGATTCCATTGCGACGCATATTTTAAATATCACCAGTGTCTTTCACTTTCTTCAATAGCTTAATAACTATAGATTGATTTACAGCCCACTCTTTCAGCGATTTGCCTTGAAGAATATCCCCCTTCATGCAGAACAGCTATTTTTAATCTGTCTGCTGCGGACAATTCCGCAGTTTTAACCATCATTGAGAATGTGCATAAATTATACCGTAATAACAACAAGAAGCGACCACTACAAAGCTCTAGTAGACCAGATCAGATCATATGCAGAGGATTTTAGGAAGGGGGTGTCTGACCCCAGATCTTAAACAACCCTTAGAAATACGAAGCTAGGAGATTTGGGCTAGAGTGCCCGATAGGAAAGTCACACGGAAGCGAGGTAGAAGACGCCCTTATTTACTACCGGGGGCCAGTAACCGGGGTCAGACGGCTTAATGTGCCCATCAGATCAGATCATATGTAGAGGATTTTAGGAAGGGAGTGTCTGACCCCATGTCTTAAACAACCCTTAGAAATAGGAAGCTAGGAGATTTGGGCTAGAGTGCCCGATAGGAAAGTCACACGGAAGCGAGGTAGAAGACGCCCTTATTTACTACCGGGGGGACAGTACCCTGGGTCCGACGGCTTAACGTGCCCATTCAATGCTCTAGTAGATCAGATGAGATCAGATCATATGTAGAGGATTTTAGGAAGGGAGTGTCTGACCCCATGTCTTAAACAACCCTTAGAAATAGGAAGCTAGGAGATTTGGGCTAGAGTGCCCGATAGGAAAGTCACACGGAAGCGAGGTAGAAGACGCCCTTATTTACTACCAGGGGGCCAGTACCCGGGGACCGACGGCTTAATGTGCCCATCAGATCAGATCATATGTATAGGATTTTAGGAAGGGAGTGTCTGACCCCATGTCTTAAACAACCCTTAGAAATAGGAAGCTAGGAGATTTGGGCTAGAGTGCCCGATAGGAAAGTCACACGGAAGCGAGGTAGAAGACGCCCTTATTTACTACCGGGGGGACAGTACCCTGGGTCCGACGGCTTAACGTGCCCATTCAATGCTCTAGTAGATCAGATCAGATCAGATCATATGTAGAGGATTTTAGGAAGGGAGTGTCTGACCCCAGGTCTTAAACAACCATTAGAAATAGGAAGCTAGGAGATTTGGGCTAGAGTGCCCGATAGGAAAGTCACACGGAAACGAGGTAGAAGACGCCCTTATTTACTACCGGGGGCCAGTACCCGGGGACCGACGGCTTAATGTGCCCATCAGATCAGATCATATGTATAGGATTTTAGGAAGGGAGTGTCTGACCCCATGTCTTAAAGAACCCTTAGAAATAGGAAGCTAGGAGATTTGGGCTAGAGTGCCCGATAGGAAAGTCACACGGAAGCGAGGTAGAAGACGCCCTTATTTACTACCGGGGGACAGTACCCTGGGTCCGACGGCTTAACGTGCCCATTCAATGCTCTAGTAGATCAGATCAGATCAGATCATATGTAGAGGATTTTAGGAAGGGAGTGTCTGACCCCAGGTCTTAAACAACCATTAGAAATAGGAAGCTAGGAGATTTGGGCTAGAGTGCCCGATAGGAAAGTCACACGGAAGCGAGGTAGAAGACGCCCTTATTTACTACCGGGGGCCAGTACCCGGGGACCGACGGCTTAATGTGCCCATCAGATCAGATCATATGTATAGGATTTTAGGAAGGGAGTGTCTGACCCCATGTCTTAAAGAACCCTTAGAAATAGGAAGCTAGGAGATTTGGGCTAGAGTGCCCGATAGGAAAGTCACACGGAAGCGAGGTAGAAGACGCCCTTATTTACTACCGGGGGGACAGTACCCTGGGTCCGACGGCTTAACGTGCCCATTCAATGCTCTAGTAGATCAGATCAGATCAGATCATATGTAGAGGATTTTAGGAAGGGAGTGTCTGACCCCAGGTCTTAAACAACCATTAGAAATAGGAAGCTAGGAGATTTGGGCTAGAGTGCCTGATAGGAAAGTCACACGGAAGCGAGGTAGAAGGCGCCCTTATTTACTACCGGGGGCCAGTACCCGGGATCCGACGGCTTAATGTGCCCATCAGATCAGATCATATGTAGAGGATTTTAGGAAGGGGGTGTCTGACCCCATGTCTTAAACAATCCTTAGAAATAGGAAGCTAGGAGATTTGGGCTAGAGTGCCCGATAGGAAAGTCACACGGAAGCGAGGTAGAAGACGCCCTTATTTACTACCGGGGGCCAGTACCCGGGGACCGACGGCTTAACGTGCCCATTCAATGCTCTAGTAGATCAGATAAGATCATATGTAGAGGATTTTAGGAAGGGGGTGTCTGACCCCAGATCTTAAACAACCCTTAGAAATAGGAAGCTAGGAGATTTGGGCTAGAGTGCCCGATAGGAAAGTCACACGGAAGCGAGGTAGAAGACGCCCTTATTTACTACCGGGGGCCAGTACCCGGGATCCGACGGCTTAATGTGCCCATCAGATCAGATCATATGTAGAGGATTTTAGGAAGGGGGTGTCTCACCCCATGTCTTAAACAACCCTTAGAAATAGGAAGCTAGGAGATTTGGGCTAGAGTGCCCGATAGGAAAGTCACACGGAAGCGAGGTAGAAGACGCCCTCATTTACTACCGGGGACCAGTACCCAGGGTCCGACGGCTGAACGTGCCCATTCAATGCTCTAGTAGATCAGATCAGATCATATGTAGAGGATTTTAGGAAGGGGGTGTCTGACCCCAGATCTTAAACAACCCTTAGAAATAGGAAGCTAGGAGATTTGGGCTAGAGTGCCCGATAGGAAAGTCACACGGAAGCGAGGTAGAAGACGCCCTCATTTACTACCGGGGGACCAGTACCCAGGGTCCGACGGCTGAACGTGCCCATTCAATGCTCTAGTAGATCAGATCAGATCATATGTAGAGGATTTTAGGAAGGGTGTGTCTGACCCCAGATCTTAAACAACCCTTAGAAATAGGAAGCCAGGAGATTTGGGCTAGAGTGCCCGATAGGAAAGTCACACGGAAGCGAGGTAGAAGACGCCCTTATTTACTACCGGGGGGCCAGTACCCAGGGTCCGACAGCTGAACGTGCCCATTCAATGTTCTAGTAGATCAGATCAGATCATATGTAGAGGATTTTAGGAAGGGGGTGTCTGACCCCAGATCTTAAACAACCCTTAGAAATAGGAAGCCAGGAGATTTGGGCTAGAGTGCCCGATAGGAAAGTCACACGGAAGCGAGGAAGAAGACACCCTTATTTACTACCGGGGCCAGTACCCGGGGACCGACGGCTTAATGTGCCCATCAGATAAGATCATATGTAGAGGATTTTAGGAAGGGGGTGTCTGACCCCAGATCTTAAACAACCCTTAGAAATAGGAAGCCAGGAGATTTGGGCTAGAGTGCCCGATAGGAAATTCACACGGAAGCGAGGTAGAAGACGCCCTTATTTACTACCGGAGGGCCAGTACATAGGGTCCGACGGCTGAACGTGCCCATTCAATGCTCTAGTAGATCAGATCAGATCATATGTAGAGGATTTTAGGAAGGGGGTGTCTGACCCCAGATCTTAAACAACCCTTAGAAATAGGAAGCCAGGAGATTTGGGCTAGAGTGCCCGATAGAAAAGTCACACGGAAGCGCGGAAGAAGACGCCCTTATTTACTACCGGGGGCCAGTACCCGGGGACCGACGGCTTAATGTACCCATCAGATCATATGTAGCGGAGTTTAGGAAGGGAGTGTCTGACCGCAGGTCTTAAACAACCCTTAGAAATAGCAAGGTAGGAGATTTGGGCTAGAGTGCCCGATAGGAAAGTCACACGGAAGCGAGGTAGAAGACGCCTTTATTTACTACCGGGGGCCAGTACCCGGGGACCGACGGCTTAATGTGCCCATCAGATAAGATCATATGTAGAGGATTTTAGGAAGGGGTGTCTGACCCCAGATCTTAAACAACCCTTAGAAATAGGAAGGTAGGAGATTTGGGCTAGAGTGCCCGATAGGAAAGTCACACGGAAGCGAGGTAGAAGGCGCCTTTATTTACTACCGGGGGGCCAGTACCCGGGGACCGACGGCTTAATGTGCCCATCAGATAAGATCATATGTAGAGGATTTTAGGAAGGGGGTGTCTGACCCCACATCTCAAACAACCCTTAGAAATAGGAAGCTAGGAGATTTGGGCTAGAGTGCCCGATAGGAAAGTCACACGGTAGCGAGGTAGAAGACGCCCTTATTTACTACCGGGGGACCAGTACCCAGGGTCCGATGGCTGAACGTGCCCATTCAATGCTCTAGTAGACCAGATCAGATCATATGCAGAGGATTTTAGGAAGGGAGTGTCTGACCCCAGATCTTAAACAACCCTTAGAAATAGGAAGCTAGGAGATTTGGGCTAGAGTGCCCGATAGGAAAGTCACACGGAAGTGAGGTAGAAGACGCCCTTATTTACTACCGGGGGACCAGTACCCAGGGTCCGACGGCTTAATGTGCCCATTCAATGCTCTAGTAGATCAGATCATATGTAGAGGATTTTAGGAAGGGAGTGTCTGACCCCAGGTCTTAAACAACCCTTGGAAACAGGAAGCTAGGAGATTTGGGCTAGAGTGCCCGATAGGAAAGTCACACGGAAGCGAGGTAGAAGACGCCCTTATTTACTACCGGGGGATCAGTACCTGTGGTCAGACGGCTTAACGTGCCCTTCCGACGCACGGAGGATATTTAGTGGTTCGAGCGTTCGTACCTGCCTGGGATCGAACCTGAGGTTATCTCCGTGGCAGTCACGAACGTTGACCACTAGGCCACCCGCGGCCCTTACAATGCACTAGTAGATCTGATCTGATCATATGTTATGGGGATATTAGGAAGGGAGTGTCTGACCCCAGGTCTTAAACAACCCTTAGAAATAGGAAACTAGGAGATTTCGGCTAGAGTGGCCGATAGGAAAGTGACACGGAAGCGAGGTAGAAAGGGGGAGACAGACGCCCTTATTTATTACCGGGGGACCAGTACCCGGGCTCCGACGGCATAGCGTGCCCATCCGACGCACGTCGGATATGTAGTGGTTCGAGCGTTCGTACTTACTTTGGATCGAACCTGAGGTTATCTCTGTGGAAGTCACGCAGGTTGACCAATATCCGTGGCACTCACGCAAGCTGTGCGTCAACCCTTGTAAAGGCTGGAATAGGATTAGGATAGCATTAGGAACCAGCCAGTCAGGTAAAAGAATGTGTATGATTGGCTGTAACAAATCACACACAGCTGACATGAATTTCAATGTGTTTGTCAAACCTTATATTTTATGTCATAGCTGAAGAACAGAAGTTACAGGTAAAACTAAGACGGTTTTGAAAGCATAAAATTTCGCGTCTAATAGCATATAAAACGACGAAATAAGTATAAAAATCAGATAGTTAACAAACGAGTTAAACTTAAAAATTCACGGTTTCTGCAGGTGATTGCACACCACTCTAGTTCAGGATCCTGTTCCTTTATTTTTTATTTTTAATGAGTGTTGCTGAATGGGCATCGGAAAATTCGCGATCGTATACATCCTGCAAAACTACATTTATTTTCCCAGTATTTTCAATAAAATGCAATGAAATTAAATACACTGACGGGAAAAAAAACCTAACACCAAGAAGGTGTTGTGTTAGATAAACGACAGTTGGTAGGCGGTGAGAGTACATCTGTAAGATGACGTCTATGCAAATTTCGCGCTCGGCGCATACGTGTGGCGCTAGTAGCGCCCCTCGGAACATTCAAAGCAGTTTGCTGTAAATACGCGCTGTAACGTTCGTGAGCGTTAGTTATCGTTCAGATTCGACGTAGGGTGTTGATGTTAGTCAAGAATGCCTTTAAGAAGACGAAGTAGCCATTATCAACAGCTCACGGGGTTTGAACGAGGTCGTGTAATAGGGCTACGAGAAGGTGGATTTTCTTTCCACAATATTGCAGAACGACTTGGCAGGAATGTAGCCACTGTGCATGATTGTTGGCAGCGATGGTCAAGGGAAGGTACTGCCTCAAGATGACCGGTTTCCGGCAGGCCACGTGGCACTACTGATAGAGTAGACCGCCGTGTACGGCGTATGGCCGTGGCGCATCGTGCTGCGTCTGCGGCAGCAATTCGAGCTGCAGTTGCCACCATATTGACACAACGAACTGTTACAAATCGGTTACTTGAAGGACAGCTCCGAGTCAGACGCCCTGTAGCGTGCATTCCACTTACTCCAAACCACTGCCGTTTGCGACGTCAGTGGTGTCAAGCTAGAGCTCATTGGAGGACGGAGGGGAGATCTGTTGTGTTTTCTGATGAAAGCCAGTTCTGCCTGGGTGCCAGTGATGGCCGTGTGTTGATTAGAAGGAGGCCAGGTGAGCGCCTGTAAACAACCTGTCTGCGGCCGAGACACACTGAACCTACACCTGGAGTTATGGTCTGGGGAGCAATTTCCTATGACAGCAGGAGCACTCTCGTGGTTATCCCACGCACCCTGACGGCACAGTTGTACGTCGGTCTGGTGATTCAACCTGTTGTGCTGCCATTCATGAACAGCATTCCAGGGGTGTTTTCCAACAGGATAACGCTCGCCCGCATACCGCTGTTGTAACCCAACATTCTCTACAGAGTGTCGACATGTTGCCGTGGCCTGCTAGATCACCTGATCTTTCACCAATCGAGCACGTATGGGACATCATTGGACGACAACTCCAGCGTCACCCCCAACGAGCATTAACCGTCCCTGTATTGACAGACCAAGTGCAACAGGCATGGAACTCCATCCCACAAACTGACATCCAGCACCTGTACGACACAATGCATGAACGTTTGCATGCTTGCATTCAACATTCTGGCGATTACACCGGTTATTAATGTACCAGCATTTCACATTTAAAATGGCTCTTCTCGCGCTTACATTAAGCTGTGATCTTGAAACCTTAATTGATTAAATATGTTACCTATACGAATATATTGCCGCCATTTCATTCCTCTACAACTATTTTTTCGTGGTGTTGGGATTTTTTTTCCGTCAGTGTATTTATGGGTCTCAAGAGATCGTACGGTATAGTGCCCCAGCACAAAATATAAAATAGTTTTAAGTAGAAAATGGTACCTCAGAAATAAGGGCAGTCGACAAAGGAAATTGTGAACGGCGATTTCCGCACAAAAGCAAAAAAAAAAAAAAATAATAATAAATAAAAAAAAAAATAATTTCGCTTACACTTCAAAATTGCCTTTATTCTTCAGTAAAATAACATTTCTATGTACATGACAATGGAATTCTGCCAATAAATACAGTGGTATATACATCTGCTGGAAAGTTCCAGTGAAACGTAAAACAAAATATTGTTAAAATCATAAAATTATTTCGCCACGTAGGGCGAAGGAGAGGCAGACAATAAAGCACGAGCGATACAAATGAAAATGTTTACCTACAGCATTGTAGACAGGGAAAGACATGATTCTATACTAAGTTCAAGTTGCATCGAAGATCACTCCTTTGGAATTGATATCACACGCGTCTCAACCATGGGCTACAGATGCCAACTCCCTAGTCGTGTGTCACTGTTGATTGCTCGACATCAGAAATTACGCCACGCCTGGTGCAGGGAACATCAAAACTGGACCATCTGCAGAGTGGCATCGCGTCTCAGTGCAGCTGAAAACGGGATGACGTCTCAGTGTAGGAGCCACGTCTCAGTGTAGCTGAAAACGGGATGTGGCACCTCGTCTCAGTGTAGCTTAAAACGGGATGACGTCTCAGTGTAGGAGCCACGTCTCAGTGTAGCTGAAAACGGGATGTGGCACCTCGTCTCAGTGTAGCTGAAAACGGGATGACGTCTCAGTGTAGGAGCCACGCCTCAGTGTAGCTGAAAACGGGATGACGTCTCAGTGTAGGAGCCACTTCTCAGTGCAGCTGAAAACGGGATGTGCCACCTCGTATCAGTGTAGCTGAAAACGGGATGACGTCTCAGTGTAGCTGAAAACGGGATGTGGCACCTCGTCTCAGTGTAGCTGAAAACGGGATGACGTCTCAGTGTAGGAGCCACGTCTCAGTGCAGCTGAAAACGGGATGTGGCACCTCGTCTCAGTGTAGCTGAAAACGGGATGACGTCTCAGTGTAGGAGCCACTTCTCAGTGCAGCTGAAAACGGGATGTGCCACCTCGTATCAGTGTAGCTGAAAACGGGATGACGTCTCAGTGTAGGAGCCACGTCTCAGTGTAGCTGAAAACGGGATGACGTCTCAGTGTAGGAGCCACGTCTCAGTGTAGCTGAAAACGGGATGACGTCTCAGTGTAGGAGCCACGTCTCAGTGCAGCTGAAAACGGGATGTGGCACCTCGTCTCAGTGTAGCTGAAAACGGGATGACGTCTCAGTGTAGGAGCCACTTCTCAGTGCAGCTGAAAACGGGATGTGCCACCTCGTATCAGTGTAGCTGAAAACGGGATGACGTCTCAGTGTAGGAGCCACGTCTCAGTGCAGCTGAAAACGGGATGTGGCACCTCGTCTCAGTGTAGCTGAAAACGGGATGACGTCTCAGTGTAGGAGCCACGTCTCAGTGCAGCTGAAAACGGGATGTGGCACCTCGTCTCAGTGCAGCTGAAAACGGGATGACGTCTCAGTGTAGGAGCCACGTCTCAGTGTAGCTGAAAACGGGATGACGTCTCAGTGTAGGAGCCACTTCTCAGTGCAGCTGAAAACGGGATGTGGCACCTCGTCTCAGTGTAGCTGAAAACGGGATGACGTCTCAGTGTAGGAGCCACTTCTCAGTGCAGCTGAAAACGGGATGTGCCACCTCGTATCAGTGTAGCTGAAAACGGGATGACGTCTCAGTGTAGGAGCCACGTCTCAGTGCAGCTGAAAACAGGATGTGGCACCTCGTCTCAGTGTAGGAGCCACCAGTCAGCAGTGGCACACGAGTAGGGAGTTGGCATCTGTAGCCCATCATATGCAGTGTGTGCATACCGTTCGCTGACCCTGCTTGGGTCTACCAGAATTTAACCTGGATGAGATTTGCGCTGCCGTTGTCAAGCGGTAGGTCTGTACGAGCCTGGATAGTCTACGTCGACTCCAGTGATCAATGGCGTGTGGTCGCGGCCACTGCTTGTTCTTTGCGCCCTGACACGGCCGTCGAAGGTATACTCGCGGTACAGCCTTGATATGGTTGCCCTCCGATTCCTACCACTTCGGCGATAGAACGACTGATCTGTCTTGCGCCTACAATGCGTGCACGATCAAAGTCGCTCAGATAACTACGTTTACCCATGTTTGTCGATTGCGATACACTCCTACTGTCTACCTGTTTTTTGCCTTCGTTCGGTTTCGGTCTGTTCAACTTTGCGCGGGGGATGCCCATGTCAACTGCCCATCACCCCTATCTCTAATGTTTTGTCAACTAAGTGCATTTATCGAATCGTGCCCATCGTCTCTGTTGTAACTTACTTTTCCAGTGACACTGCTTCATCTGAAGGATCGTAAAGAACTACTTAAAAATACGGTAAATGAGTCACGGCGATTAGTGCACTAGCATTGTCAAAAATAATTAAGAAATTTATCAAATACAAGGTCGTATCAGAATAATATGACCACCTACCTAATAATGGGAATAACCACCCTAGGTGACACGGCGAGATGTCGTGACATGGACGCAATAAGGCCCTGGAGGGTCGCCCGAGGCAAACGTGCCCGTTAGAACTGCTGCAGAGCACGCAGGTCCCGGAGATGATGTGGTTGTGGATCGGCATGTCGAACCTGTCGATCTAAATAGTCCCACAAGAGCTCTATGGGATTGAGGTCGGGCGATTTCGCCGGCCAAAGGAGAACGGAGACATCGATGTCGTGTATCTGGAACCAGACACGCACTCCCTTAGCGACGTGGCATGGCGCACTGTGCTGTTGGTGCACACCATCACCACCAGGGTAAACGTCCTACATCAAAGGATGCATGTGGTCAACTAGGACTGACATGTAGCCATTGGTGTTCATCAACCCAACCAGTGGTACCAGAGGTCTCAGGTTATACCAGGAAAATATCCCGCAGACATGCACACTGCCACCGCCGGCCTGTACTTGACCGACAAACGTGTCCAGGTGTTGTTGGCTGTCGTGTGTCTGACGCCGTATCCGCCACTGCCCGTCACTTCTGTGAAGTAGAAACCTCGATTCGTCGGAGAAGACAACCAATGTCAACTCTTCCAGTGTCCAATGCGATAGCCCTATGCGAACTGCAGGCGTCGTTGCAGATGGACCGGGGTTAATATGGGCGCCTTGACGCAGCGTCGACTCCGGAAACCTATGCCTAACAGAGTTCGCTCTACTGTTACCGAAGACACGTACCTGGGTGCCCCAACGTTCATTTGTGTGGTCAATTGCTGCACTGTTGCGGATCGATTGTCCTTTACCAGTCGACGGAGGCGACGTTCTCCTCTAGGGTCGATGACCTATGGTGCTCCACAGTAATGAGGTCGGTTCCAGGGAAAGGAGAGAGCCAGTGCCGTAAGACAAACACGATATCCATGCCTCATGGGGATTCGAACCCGGACCCTTCTCGGACGAACGATCATAAACCATCGCTTAGACCACTGCGCCACCGGGCCGGTAACTCGGCTTCGAAAACATTACAAACTGTTGGTAAAACAGCGACAAGTCACAAGCTCGATAGTTGAATTGCACTTCTGCTCATGCTTTTGTATACGTCTTACTGACTTGACTGCCTGCCATTAGTTTTTATTTTTTTATTTTTTTGGATTGGAGGTTTAACGACCTCCGTGAGCAACTCAATGAGCTATAAGCAGTCGCCCGTCCCTAATTTAGGGTCACTGGTTCCATGGAAGGGAGAGAGCCAGTGCCGTAAGACAAACAGAACATCCATGCCTCACCGGGATTCGAACCCGGACCCCTTTCGGACGAATGATCAGAGGCCATCGCTTAGACCACTGCGCCACCGGGGCGGCCATTAGTTTTCGAAAAAGTGAGCTCTTGGGAGATATGACGTTAAATCAGAAGAGGTGGCGAAAAATAACGTGCTTTAAATCCGAACAAATAACTAAAATTTTAAGTTCAAAGCTCTCGTTTCATGCTCTACAAAATCCAAACGCCAAAATGAAATAAAAAATTTTAAGATTTTAACCATCTAACTCGGTATAATCTTTTCTTTACTTTTAAAAACTGCTCTCTCTCTCTCTCTCCCTCACTCTGTCTGTCTCATCCTGATTTCACCTCTGTTGAACAGCGTTCACTCTTTTTTTTTTTTTCTGTCAGCCAATTCTTTTTTATCCTACGCTTTGTTCACTTTCGGTTTCATGATCCCTTCTACTAATAAGGTAAAGTACATTTACCATCGCCAGCCAAAGAAAAAAAAATAGCATAAAAACGTAAAAACAGTCAGGAGTGAATCAGGCATTTTTGCTTTGTGGCAGAAGGTGTCATTAATCCGTTGCGTTGGTAACAGAAATGATGACACAGAAGTGTTCCAAAGGAAAAGCACAATCGATATTTGTTTCAGAAAATTAGCTAGGAACCAGCCATTACTATATTTATTAACCGTTCAAGAAAGAAGAATGAACTCTATTGCAATTCCTGGTTGCGAATATTAAAATTAGCTATCCCGTCGCGCAGTAGCCTGGCTTCAGACCATTCTTCCGAGATGGGTCTGGGTTCGAATCCCAGTGGGTCATAGATGATGATACGGTGGCGCAGTGGTCTAAGCGATGGCTTCTGATCCTTCGTCCAAGAAGGGTCCGGGTTCGAATTGCGGTGAGGCATGGACGTTGTGTTTGTCTTACGGCACTGGCTCTCTCCCTTCCCTGGAACTAGTGACCCTAAATTAGGGACGGGCGACTGCTTACGACTGCTTATAGCCCATCGAGTTGCTCTCGGTGTCGTTAAACCTTCAATAAAAAAAAAAACGCATTCATCGAACGGAGAATTCATCGAAAAGCAAATTCTTCACCGAAAGATGCAATGTCGTAGGGTAAGGCTTCTCTCCAAAACTTTGACTATAAGTGGAATATGGCTAAATGGCCACAAAAACGTTTAGGGAACGTATAAAAATTGCATTTTTTATTTCTTGGTGTAAAATTTCATGAAGGATGACCACAAAACCTTTAGGGAGTCTTACAAGAATCAAACTTTTGTTTTCATCGTGTCTACTTTCCCCGTAGATCGCCTCTAAAGACACGACCTAAGCCGTGGCCTTTCCAACAGTTTTTATTCCACCAGGAGCATATTTATGAGGTTTAGACACCAAGTCAAGTTAGTAAAGTTACGCTTTTACTTAATCATCAAATATTTAAAAATAGGCCCACGATCTAGGCCTTCATAGCAGTTTTTATCCCGTCGTGATTTTATTCATAAGGTTTGGACACCCAGACAGGTTAGTAATACTATGCTTTTTCTTTGGCACTAAAAATAAATTAATATGCCTAGGCCTAAACGTAGGCCTTTTTAACAGTTTTTATTCCATCGTGCATATATTAACAAAGTTTAAACACCAAGTCAAGTTAGTATTATTGCGCTTTTACTTAGGCATTAAATATTAATATCTTGGCGTAGGCCTTTTTAACAATTTTCATTCTATCGCGCTCATATTCATAAGGTTTAGACACCAAGTCAAGTTAGTATTATTGCGCTTTTACTCAGCCATTGAATATTAATACATTGGCCCAAGGCCTAGGCCTTTTTCAACAGCTTTCATTTCGTTGTGCTGATATTCTTAAAGTTTGGAGAAGTCAAGTTAGTATCATTGAACTTTTACTTAGGCATCAAATATTAATAAATAGGCGTTAGGCATTGGCCTTTTTGACACATTTTATTCCATCGTGCTCATTTTCATAAGATTTGGACTTGCCGTCCAGTTAGCCGCCCCAGTGGCGCAGTGGTCTAAGCGATGGCTTCTGATCATTCGTCCGAGATGGGTCTGGATTCCGGTGAAGCATGGATATTGGGTTTGTCTTATGGCACTGACTCTCTCCCTTCCCTGGAACCAGTGACCCTAAATTAGGGACGGGCGTCTGCTTATAGCCCAATGAGTTGCTCATGGTGGTCGTTAAACCCCCAATTAAAAAACAAAAAAATCCAGTTAGTAATATTGCACTTTTACTTAGGCATTAAATATTAATCCCTAGGCCTTTGCGCACGTCAGAAACCAAGAAGCTGCAATTTTCATACGGCCGCTAAAGTGGGTGTCTGCACTTGTCCGTTTGGCCAGCTGTTTAGTGGCCACTTGTCCAAAAAAAAAAAAAAAACATTTTGATGAATTCGTTTCATTTTTTTCAAAAAAGTCTTCTTTATGTAAATTGCTCGCTCGATAAATTTGTTTTCAATGAAATCGCATTCGACGAATTCGTTTTCAATGAATTCGTTTCACTTTTTTCGAAAAAGTCGTCTTTCGATAAATGGTTCGTTTGATAAATTTATTTTCGACGAATTCGTTTTCGATGAATTCGTCTTCGATGAATTCGTTTTCGATGAGTTCGTTTTCGATGAATTCGTCTGTTCCCTGCGCGTTTTTCGGCTAGCACTACTTAAGTGCAGTCACACAAGGGAAATTCAAACTTTAGCAGTATTCATACGTAATATACCACTAATGAGTAGTTTCGGAATATCTAAACGAAACAAAGAGAGGATGGCTTCTTAAATGAGAAATAAGTAGCAATAAGCATCACTGCGGATTAAAGAATAAAATGGAAGTAGTTCAAGGTATTCAACTCATTCAGAAGTAAAACTATTATAGCGAAAAATTGGCAGAAATAAAACTGAGGGAGGGTGAGATTTCCATGCTAATCTGCTTCTGGGGTTAACAAATGTTTTGGCGCGTGCAGTAGAATGGTAGTACTGTATTACCTTCAGGAGAGGAAGAGCAGAAGTTATGGGATTAAGTACATAAACGCTTTTTTAAGTAGCTGTTCTGAATTCATGTAATCAACCACAGAAAAAATTCAGAAAGCGTAGAAAGATATTGGAATGTACGCTGCTATCCAAAACTTAAGGACAAAGTACACTATGTTGACAAAAGTCACCGTAAACCTAGAAGAGAAGAGAAACACAACATAGCATGTATTGACATACATTAGTACTGTGTCGGTCCACCTAATGCATGCACTGACCCTTTGAGACATGCTTTCGACATGGTTTTAGAACACAGCGATACGTATGCACTTCCATTCAGTACATAACGCTGACGCTAACGGTTGCTTAGTAAAAGGCCTTGGTTCCAAACTTCTTATGTGGTGTTCTAATTCATCCCATAGGTGCTCTATGGGATTAAGATCAGGACTCTGTGCTGATCAGTCCACACACGATACGGAATTACACGCCGTAAGAGTCTTTGATTTATGACTCGGCGTATTATCCTGCTGGTACCAACAAGGCATAGTATTGTCACAGAGTTGGTGGGGCATAGTATTGTCACTTGTCCAGAATATCGTGGTAGACGTGCTGGTTAACAGGTTTGTCCACGATAACCAGCTAATGGGCAGGGACCATAGTACGAAAAACACCCCCCACATGAGTACACTACCAGCTCCAAACTTGACCGTAGGAACGGTACACTGTGGTAAATAGCATTACCCCGGCTGACACCATACCCACACACGGCCATGAGACTGATGGATCGTGTAGCTGGATTCATCAACCCATAGGACCCGTTTCCATTGATCTACGGTCCACGATAAATGTTCTTTACACCATGCTAAACGACTAGTAGCATTCTGAGGGGAGATGAAAGGCTTATGAGCAGCCGCTCGACCACGGTAACCCATGGAATGAAGTTCTCTGCGAATGGAACGTGTACATACCGAGGTTCCAGCATTTTTACTCACCTGTACACTGAGGTCTTGTGCAGTACTCCGTCGATTAGCTGTAACGACTCTCCTGAGGTTTCGACGTCTTCTACCACTGATTTTCTTTGGTCTGCCGGTACGTTTTGCTGCTTCAGGCATGCGATGTGTCTTCCACTTATTCAGTATATCCAAAACAATTGACTTGGGTATTTTTAAACGCCTCTCGGTTTCTCTTGTGGACAACCCACTGATATAACACCCAACAATCTTTCCTTTCTCAAAGTCAGTTCTCTCCCGCCGCGACATTTTCACTCAACCTCACAGTGCAATATGATCGAGGTCAGCTGCAGGCTTGTTTTTATACCGTTAGCAGCCGTACCGCGCATCTTAACAACGCAGCGGATCCATTCATTTGGTTTTGAAGGGGTGTCCAGTGACTTTTGTCAATATAGTATATATTTTGACCTGTCAAAATCGGAAAAAATTCGAGAGAGTACGTTAATACACTTCGTAGATAATTTATGCTATGCATTTTTCGCATGTCAAGACCTTTGTGGGTGTAAAATAAAACGAGTGATTCGAGAGTATACATGAATTAATTTCAAATACTTCGTAAAACCCCTTTAAGAAAAATAAGAATTTTTGAACGAATAAAAAAGCAGTGGAGTCATGCACTATCTTGCGTATGCGCAGATGGTCTTTCGGAGCTACATCATATTTCATCGGTGTCATGATCGTTTCTTACGTTCGTCTAAATCTGAATTATGTATAATAATAATAAATATTGTTTTTGAAAACTGAGCAGTCGAAATACTCACTTTTGCAGCCGCCATAGTTTAGTAAATATTTACTTTTATGACTATCATACCTTCTTTCGTTGGTTTGACGACAATAACATTCATTAATTCACCTGCCTAAGTACCGCTCAATATCAGGAATTAGTAAACCTTATTGTTTGTTGTTATGATTAAATTCCATTTAGTACGTACCGAACTATGGTTGAGTGTGATCGTGATTGGGGCGAATAAATGCAATATATTATACGTAAATGAATGTACGTATATTCTGGAATCACTGGTTTTATTTTACCCCACAGATATCTTAACATGCGAAAGATGCATAGCATAAATGATCTATAAAGAGTACCGAGGTACTCCCTAGTTTTTTGTTTTTTGTTTGGTAACGGCTTGTATCACATTTAGCATCAAGTCTCGTAATTCACGCAGACTGCAATGAAATATTGTTACGTTTGTGTAAAAGGTGATGAAAGAATGTTCGGCGATAGTTTGGTAAAATATATTTTTGACTAACAATGAACTTAACCATTGTTGCGTCACTTCATGAGATAGTGTGCAGCACGATCAGATTTCAACAATGATGTTGGCTACTTCCGCTACCCATTTTCGTTATATCGAATTTTTTTACTTGGGCTTTACTTCACAAATGACTAGAGGTCTGCACGGGCCGGGCTGGCCAGCCAAATCCCAGCCCGGCCCGGGCCGCGGGCCGGTTCGGGCCTTTTCTTAATTTAAAGAACAAAGCACGGGCTGGGCCAAGTCGACCCATTCTTTTTATCGCAATGGTAAAGAAAGAAAAAAGTCGTGTTCCCTGGTTTCATGTTGTGTTTAACTGTTTCGCTGATTTTACTTACTCCCATGACATAGCCCAGGGCGTAATCAGAAAAGCAAGGAGAGGCACTCAGTGTTTTTACCAGTCTACAACTATTATGATGGTAAAACCATTTTCGGGACTTGTTGACAACAAAAAGATTCGACCCCGACAGTGTGTGTGTTGTGTAGTGTGGGGTACGGAGGGTGTCTACAGTAGGGTGGGGGTCTGTGTGTGTTTGAATGAGAGAGTGGGACGACATCGATTTTTTCTCCTATCCCTAATCTCTATAGGGATTGACTTTTGTAATGTTACAGCTTACTAGTTCAGAGAAAGGGATTCTGAACGCGCTTAATCTTCTTTTTTCTCTCTCTTTAAACAATACCAAATGGCACAGCACGGGCCCAGCCGGACCGGGCCTAAATAAGAGCTGCAAATGACGGCCCAATGTCTGATATTTGAAACGGGCCGGGCTGGACCTTAACCGCACGGGCTTGGGCCGGGCCGGGCTCACCAAATTAGGCCCGTGCAGACCTCCACAACTGATGCTCAGCATCAAAAGCGGTTTGATAGCTGTAAATGGTATCGATGATAATAGCAACAGTAAAATGAAAGATACGACATCAAAAGGCATTAGTAATACAATAAAAAAGATCGAAACACACACACATACAGAACAAAACGAACAAATGTTCTGCATAAACAGATTACACCACCAGCAAAGCGCAGTGTGTTAAGTAGAAATGCGCTGTGTGAGAGGAGGACGTTTCTGACGGGTGTTCGAATCCCGATCCTGCCGGCCATCTAGTCTGCGGTTTTTCCGGGGTCTTCCGCAGCCTCCCTGGGTATGGGGACGCGAATGCGTAGATGGTTCCCTATGAAGTCGGCCCTAGACGCCCTTTGCCTCTTACCAGTATGCAGCAGAAGAATGGCAAGACGGCTGTATTAATTTGCTAGTAATCCTCAAGGGCGCGTAGTCGTCTTTGTGGAACTCAATCCGCCATGGGCGGACGAGATAGAGAGAGAAACAGATTACACGGCTAGGTGTT
The DNA here is from genome assembly GCA_039090855.1 of Macrothele yani. Lineage (NCBI taxonomy): Eukaryota > Metazoa > Arthropoda > Arachnida > Araneae > Macrothelidae > Macrothele > Macrothele yani. The sequence continues at coordinate 38,442,980 of CM077016.1, forward strand.
CAATAGAGGATGTGTCCATCCTGCACCGCAACGCATGTTTAACTCCTGTGTGCCGTGCTGAACATAAAGTCGTTTAGGATCTCTTGAGGAAGTTCTCTCGCGCTTTCTGGACACCCCTGGTAAATTCTGAAACGGTTTCTGGTGGGGACTCCTTTGCCCAACACGTCTCCCAAGAGCTTCTCTTGCATGTTCGATTGGATTGAGATCAAGTAAGCGCGATGGCCACTCCGACCGACGGATATCCTCACTAACCAATACTTCATCCACAGTATCTGTGCTATATGTACGAGCGTTACCGTAGATAAAAATGAAATGTGGGCACACAGTACCACGGAGCAGACGAACCAGATGAAGAATCACATGACTGCAGTATCGCTGCCCGATGATTTTCCCTTAACCCTTTAACGACCATTACCCTAAAATCTGGTATCACTCTAGATACCATAAAGCCGAAAACTGTCTTTTGGTTCACATCTTTGTTTAGTAACAACAATGGTGACTGACGGTGACTCCTGTTGATCTTTCATAGGTCGTGCAAATTTAAATAACATGTAAGGGTAGCAAATCTGACTCACTCTAGACAGGCGTTTCGGGCGGCTATGGCCGTTTGCATGTACGTGCGTTTTGGGCGTTATGGTCGTTAAAGGGTTAATCCATCACCTGCAGTTCGTTACGTCCGTTGACCATGATACCGGCCCACACCATGACGCCGCGACTACCATATCTCTCTAGTTCAATGATCTTTCTGGCATCGTACGCAGTCCCACGTTCCCTTTAGATCAACTGACGCTTGGACTTCGACGAAAGACTAAAGCAATTTTCATCTGTACGTAAACATTATCTTGGCCCATAGATCCATATACTAGTCAACGTGAGACATATACCAGTGAAGGAGCATTGCACGATGCGCCCTGGATGATGATAGACAACGTACAGCTTTCTGGGTATAGGCTATAGTTCACCTGCATTTAGACGTTTTCGCACGGTGTAGCGCGAAATTTACTCACATGTGCTTGCCTGAAGTGGATTAGCGAACTGGATAGCAGTATTTTTCAGACTCCGTTTCGTTACTACACTGCTGGCCACCCAAAATGCAACACTAAGAAGAAAGCATCCGATTGGCCTGAAATTCGCAGCATGCGTCGCCCGCGAGAGGACATGCAAACGATTAGCATTGCAGGGCATATGCAAATCATGTGTGCCCGGCACGCCACCGAGAAGCACTATAAGAAGGGGGAACAGAAGGCGGGGTGTAAGTAGTGGAAGTGTGTTGTGCCGCCGGACCTGTGCGTGGGAAGTGTCCTGATGCCTCGTCGCAGAATACGGCAGTCATTCCAGCACGTTTCGGAGTTCGACAGAGGACGAATAGTGGCTTATCGCGACAGTGGTTTATCGTACTGAGACATCTGCGCCCGTGTGGGACGACATCCAGCCACAGTGAGGCGAGTATGGATTCGGTGGGTGCAGGAGGGACGGACGGACTGACGTGAGTGATTGCCGCAGCCGCAGAACACCACCGAACGAGAGGACCGGCATGTTGTGCGGCGGGCATTGACGGCTCGCATCGCCACATCACGAACGTTAGCGCAGGAATTAGGATGTGTTGCGCAACAGCATGCATCAGCACGTACCTTTCAACGTCGTCTGCAGGAGCGGGGACTTGTCGCCCGGCACCCATTGCTCCGATTGCTATTGACGTTATACCACCGGCCAGTGCGGCGGAAGTGGGCCGTTTAACGCCGCACCTGGACTACGGAATGGCATGACATTGTCTTCTCCGACGAATGCCGCTTCTGCCTGCGACAATACGATGGTCGGATCCGCGTGTGGCGGCCCCGCGGCGAGAGACTGTATGACGCCTGCATTATGCATCGCCATACCGGTCCGTCGCCTGGCGTTATGGTTTGGGGCGCAATTGGATATGACACCCGCATCCCTCTGGCACGCATCGCCGGTACACTCAACAGCCACCGCACCATCTCCAACATTTTGGAGCTTGTAGTCCTCCCTTACCTACAGAACCTGCCAGCGGCCACGTTTCAACAGGACAATGCGCGCCCGCACGTGGCACGCATCGTGCGACAATTCTTCACGGCCCACTAGGTGTCACTGCTGCCGTGGCCCGCCTGTTCTCCCGATATGTCGCCCATCGAACACGTCTGGTTGCTGATCGGCAACCGAGTGGCCCGGCAAGCACCTCCCGCGGATGAACTGTGGCAACGTGTGGAAGCAGCAGGGACCGACATATCCCAAGCCCACATCCAAATGTAGCGGCCGTTACTGCCAGCCATGGGGGCCACACGAACTATTGATGTCTGCGTGTTCCGCAAGTCGCACGGGCCTGTAAGCTCAATCGTTTCATCTTTGTATCTGTTATGTGTCCAGTAAATCTGGCTTCGCTATCTCGTGTCCTTCTTGGTGTTGCATTTTGGGTGGCCAGCAGTGTATATTCAGATAACGGGCATCCCGCAGGTTCGTAAAGCTGGGACGACTTCCAGCAAAACACCTGATTGGACACTTAACAGCATCCATAAGTGTTAGTGAGAAGCCTCACCTTTATTAGAGCCAATGTTGTTAGATTCCGGAGAGCCATTGTGAAAGTATTGCTGTCTACCGAGAAAATACAGTCTGTCAAAAGGAAAAAAGAACAGCACCATGAAGTAGTCATGTGATTTGCATGCAAATTGGCAGGTAAGATTGTAACCTGTAGATATGCGAATGAACCTACTACCAAACCCATCCGGTATACGAATGGATCTCTTCGAGTAACATTGCCACAAATGACTAAAAAGTGACTCCTGGAGGAAAACCATCACAGGTAGAATGCCGAGAACTCGTCGGCGCACTGTTTATCATTAGCTAACGGGCTTCGAAAGAAGAAGCAATATTGGCCCGGCTGATTGAATCGGCGTATTGCGTCACATGTTGTCCTCTTCAAGACCACAGTTCATTGTTGCTTTACGCAGTGGATGAAAGAAGGCATTAACTGGCGTCGGTTTTGAAGCGGTTAGCCTAGAAGGACTACAGAACGAGAACGTTTGATCCGGTGACAGACCCTTACAGAAGCGACAGCCTTCATGTAGTTGAAGTTTATGGTCGCTATCGGATTTTCTGTTGATTGTATTCCTAACCCAGACTTCGTCGGCATATTCTTTTAGAATAGATTGTCCCTTTCTGCTGAGACTTATCTAAATATTAGCTTTGATATAATTTCATATCTGTTTAATAGCTTTCCAGTAATTAGCAATGAGTTTTAATACACTATCTACCAACAAGTAATTGGACACCTGTGATAGCAAAGGAAAATGAAGTTTATTCACCTTTAATAGTTGGTGGAGCCTCCACGAGCGGCGATTACAGCTGCGACCCTCCGGGGCATACCCTCAACCAGGCGTTGTACGACGGCTAGCAATATTTTCTTCCACTCGGCTTGGAGAAGACAGGTCAGTTCCTTCACCGATGTCGGACGGTGGGGGCACCCCTTAAGTCGACGCTCCAACTCGTCCCAGAGGTGCTCGATAAGGTTAAGGTCCGGGCTATGCGCAGGCCAATCCACTCGATTAACCCCATTGTCACCATACCAAGCCATGGTGGACCTCGCAACATGACAGGTGGCATTGTCATCCTGAAAGTAACATTGGTCCACCCCGTAAAACTGCCACGACGTAGGAACGCATGGTCATCCAAAATGGTGCAGTAGGTCTCGGCGTTGAGTCTACCAGGAATTGCGACCAAGGGTCCAGTGCCATACCAGGAGAAACACCCCCATAGCATAATTCCACCGCTGCCGAACTTCACAGTTGGCACAATACATTCCGGCAGGAGGCGTTCTCCAGGCAGACGCCAAACCCAGACCCTGACATCCGAACGGTAGAGGGTGAACTTTGATTCGTCGCTCCAGAGAACCTGTTTCCACTGCTCAACGATCCACTGTCGACGTTCTTTGCACCACGTTAGCCGAGCAGCGCTATTGGACTTGGTGATCAAAGGTTTGTGAGCGGCAGCACGTCCATGATAACCGAGCAGATGGGCTTTCTTACGGATGGTATTCATCGAGAGAAAACTCGCGGATGCCTGTTGAAACTCCTCGCGGATGTGGCCCATCGATTTGGTGCGGTTCTTCCAAATTTCTCTGGCCAGCACCCGTCGGTATCTAACTCCCAGTTTTGTGGGTCTGCCGGGTCGGGGCACATTACGACAGTCACCTCTCATCTTCCACTTGCCAATCACGTAGGCCATTGTCGCTTTTGGGTACTTCAACTTGCTGGATATGTCACGTAAGGATCGGCCATATCTGTGATGCCCGACAATTACACCTTTCTCGAAATCAGAGAGCTCGAAACTGCGTGGCATCTTGCATGTGACTGGTTGCGCTGTTGTTTCCCTCACGATATTTAACGGCGGCGGCCGTGACGTGTATCAGGACCGCAGATATCGTCGATTTCAGGGGTGTCCAATTACTTGTTGGTAGATAGTGTATATTGCTGCTTAGAATGCTGACTGATATGGTGAGATAAGAAGGATTTGTTACCGTAGTTAAGTGCCATAGCTTTCCCCGCTGTTTTACGATAGATCTTATCACCAGCAAACATTTCTTGTTGGGGCTTCCCATAATACACGGTCGAGTCACATTATTGTGACCACCTGCTAATATGCAGAGTAACCCCCGTGTGCAGCACGGACAGCAGCTAGGCGGGCTGGGAGTGACTCAACAAGGTGCTGGAAGGTGTTCACAGGTATGTGGAGCCATGCTGACTGCAGTGCATCTCACAGCTGCTGAAGGGTGTATAGCGAAGTAAATTTCTTCGTCATCTTTGTCCACGCCGGGCATCGAACCTGCGTCCCCTCATTCCGGAATAAGTCGCTCTCCCAACTGAGCTACGCGGACGTATGCTCTCGCTGTTATCTGCCTTTATCTCATGTGTGTCCTGCGGTGTAGGTACGTCACAGGTGCGTGGTGGAGTATCCATAGAGCGAACAATACGATCGAGGTGGTCCCACAGATGCTCAATTGGGTTTAAGTCTGGAGAATTAGGGTGCCAGGGAAGTACTTTGAAATCTTCATCGTGCTCTTCCAACCACTCTCGGACATTTCTAGCTGTGTGACACGTCGCATTGTCGTTCTGGAAGATCCCGTCCCCCCACCCCCCAGGGAAGACAATCAGCATGTATGGGTGGGTGTATGTAGTCTTCAAGGATGGATTCATAACGAATTCGGTCCATAGTGCCTTTCACGTGTATATGAGTGGACCCAGAGAATGCCACGAAAACCTTCCCCAGACCATAACGCTGCCCTCACCAACTTGTGCTCATAATTTAAGTGCTTAAAAAAATGCATCATTTTTGATGCACTTAAATTATGAGTTTTTGATGCCCTATCAACCACAAAAAGATTTTTGAGGATTTCAAAAAAGCTCCATGTATTATACTGTGTGACGTATACTCTAAATTAACTTTCATTTGTATAGGTGCTTTCTCCATGTAAATTGAGTTCATTCTCTGTTAGCGTTTTTCAACCTTAACGTTATATTTCCTTTCTCACGAGATGAGGTTGGCAACACTTCAGAGGTCAGAGAGTGTGTCACCGATAAGAACTGGAAGATATATAATGTGAGGCAGCAATCAAAAGTGGGGAGATGGTAGATGTCATAATACTATAATCTGGGAAGCGGCGTTGTTTTAATTGAAGTTTGATCTATTTCAAGGCTGCGTGTTAGATCTTTAGTGTTGGTGTTTTCCTTAATCAAGAAGTTCTCTGCTTATTAACTCACATTTTGTTCTTTGGCTGAATAAAGACTAACTGTAAGTAACTTTTTCTTGAAGTATCTTGGGTGACTCCCGTTTCACTTTAAGTGAAGTATTTAAGAAGAATTGGTTGTAGGTACTGTTCAGTAAGCCATATACACAAGAACATTACAACGGATAGGGCGACGAACGGACAGTCAGACAAAGCGATTACATTATCCCTCACATTAACTTTTCTTAAAGCCACAAGTTGAAATTTTTCTTAAAGAAATGAGTGTTGACATCCAAATTTGAGCTTAGGGGGTAAAAAAGTCAAAATTCGTCTCTGAACATGAAGTACAGGGTGTCCCATAAAGGTGTAACCAATTTCAAATAATCATAAGTTTTAATATAAATGATCTCAATACACAGCTTGCGTTAATTGACAGAACAGATCATGAAGTTTTATAGACATTCAACATGGGTACCATTTTTCACTCGAACAATGTCTAAACGGTATTCCAGTTCCAACCATGTTCGTTCGAAATGTCCGTATTAACTTTCTGCACTGGGTGTGTAATCCTCCTCTTTAGTTCCGAAATGTCAAACCTCACCCTTTATGAATCCCCATAAAAAAAGTCACAGGGTGTTAAGTCCGGCGAACGTGGGGGCCATGCAATGGGACCACCACGCCCAATCCATGGATTGGGAAATTTGGTATCCAGAGACCTCCTCACAATCAAAGCCCAATGAGCTGGCGCTCCATCTTGTTGGAAAATGACCGCAGTTGCAAATTCATCCAACTGGGGATACTGCTCAATCATGTACAAGTAATTAATTATCAGCTCTCGCGGTCGCTTCCTGAAAGAAAAATGGCTCAATAACACGGTCGACCATTATGCCACACCAAACATTCACTTTTTTGGCTAGCACGTTCATGTTCCATTGTGTAATGCGGGTGTTCAGCTCCCAAAATTCTCACATTCTGTTTATTAACCTTTCCAGAAACATGCAAAGTGCGCTCATCCGAGATACAGATTTGTCTCAGTAAAGATTCAGCAGTTGCAATGTTCTCCAGCATCTCTTCAGCAAACTGTTTACGATTCATGTGATCATCTGGGGTTATGTGATTGGTTATCTGTAGTTTATTCGGGTGCATTTCCAATCTCTGACGTAACACCCTGTGCACTGACAACTCGGGGATGGCCAGCTGTCGTGTTGCTTGTCTGATTGACTCTCGAGGGCTACGAGTGAATGTTTGTCTCACAACCTCCTCCCTTTCTGGAACCAGCGATGGTCGTCCAGGGCTTTTCTTTGTAAGGACGCTACCAGTTTCATTGAATGACTAGTACGACTTTCTGATGCTGTTACGTGTGAGGGGGTTTACTCCCATATTTTTTTCGGAAATTCCACTGAACCCGTGTTTCGGATCGGGTTTCAATCCGTCAATCTCCACAATCTGTGCTTTCGTCCCAGGATCCATGGGGTACACTTCTAGAAAACGTGAGGGTATTCCTTACCACCTGCAGCAAACAGAATGCTGATATTAGTTCTTATATCAAAAGTTATCATCTTTTGAAAATGGTTACACCTTTTTGGGACAACCTGTATTTTTTCCCTTCAAGCGAAACAGAACTGATTTACAGTGACATAATCAGCTCACAGGACTGATTATGTCACTGCGAATCAATTCAAACTATGTCGCAGATTGACATAGACAAGAGTTTTGAGTTAGTTTACATTTAATACCGGTACCGCTACTTTACCACCCCTAAGAAAAGTGTGGCTGGTAGTAATTCTTACTGTGGCTACTGGTCATTCTTACTGGGATGAGATCATCGAAAGGAGGTGCTAACAGAATGGCACGCAATTAAGATAGGACGATCACTCTGTGCCTGCAGATTGCATAAGACATCCGGAATAAGTAAGGGAGATTAGGAACGACACAATACCTTAGAGAGTTGATCACATATACTGGGTGCAAGCTTTTATCTCTTCAGCGGTTGATCGCAGATACATACAGGGGTTGGACAGAATAATGCGAGCACCTAAAAAAAGAAGGTTTTACGTAACGTACCTAATAGGGTTTGGGACCATCTTTGGCATTCAAAACCGCCTGAATCCACCTTGGAATGGATGCCTATAAATCCTGGATGGTGGTTAGTGGGATGTTACACCATTCTTCATGCAGAAACTGCTCCAGGTCCTTGAGATATGCAGGAGGAGGATAACGGGATCTTACTCTGTTTTCCAACACAGACCACAGTGGCTCGATGATGTTTAAGTCTGGTGATTGAGGAGGCCAATGAAGGTGTGAAAGTTCGTCCTCATGTTCCTCAAACCATGACTGGACATTTTGAGCTCTGTAAATTGGGGCGTCATCATCTTGACAGATGGTATCTCCTACAGGAAACAATGCCTGAGCCATTGGATGGACTTGGTCGGACGAAATGGTTTCATACGCCCTGCCAGTAATCCGTCCTTTCAAGGTGATCAGGGGATCTGCTGAAAACAACGATAAGACCGCCCAGAACATGACAGAACAACCACCATACTGCACTGTAGGGAGCAGACAGTCTGGGTTGTATGCTTCTGATGGTGTTCTCTACACGTAGACACGTCCTGCGGTGGGTAATAGTGTGAATGAGGATTCATCCGACCACATTACATGATTCCATGCATCGGCAGTCCACGTTGTATGCTCCTGGCACCACTGCCGTCGCCGTTGTGCATTCACTCGGGCCACCAGAGGTTTTGCAATAGCTGCTCTGCCATGAATATCTTGTTTATGCAGTTCCCTGCGCACTATTTTTGTTGATACTAATGTCTACAAATGCAGATTGAGCTTCGCACGAATTTTCGGCGCCGTGGTCTTCTCAATACGGGTAACAATCCTCTTTAATGCTCTCCTGTGTCTAACAATCAGGGTCGTTTTCCGGCCGCTCTTGTTTTTCGCAGAGAAGATTTTGCCACGAACACCGTATGGCGGACAACAGTCACCAGTACCCTGGCGACTGTTGTCATGGAGGCACCAACTACCCAGGCCACTAACAATTAGCCCTCTTTCGAAGTCTGTTAGGTCGCTCATTTCGTCGTCACCCTCAGAGTAATTCTGCACCAAGACACTTTAATTGCGTTTAAACAGGACCTTGAGGTTCTAAACAAAGCTATATACGAATGATGATCCTTAATTTCGTGTTTTTTTTTACGATGTACAATTTTGCCGCTTGAGGGCGTAAATGCAGATGATGTCGAATTCAAAAATACATGTTATTCCTCATATTTGCTTCTAAACATCCGATTGAAAAAAATATTTTATCTTTCGATTCCATTTATGTCGAAGAGTATTTTAGGAATGGTTACTTTTCCAAATTATGCATAGATTTTCCGCTATGGGGCGTAAAAGTAAATTACGTTTTTAACGACATCTCTTCTTTTAGAACTCCGATTTGAAAAAAAGTTTTCTTTAGCGGATACAGCTCCTGATGGAAAATCTTTTCCATGTAATTTCTAATTTTTTGTAAGAATACTTTGGCCACCAGTGGCCAAAGTATTCTAATTAACACTAATTTCTAATTAGTGTTAATTTTTGCTTCTGATGTATTTGCCATAAAATCTGAGCTTCTACAATCTCGATTGAAAAAAATATTTTGTAGACCGATGCCACTCACGTCGATAAACCTTTTCGGAATATTTTTTTTAATATTTCATGGTTTCTCCTCCAGGGGGCGTAGATGTGTATCTTAATTTTGTCAATATATCTGCTTCTAATGGTCCGATTTGGAAAATTCTTTCTTTTTTTGATAGAGTTTCCGATGTGACATGTTTTCTGAATAATTTCAAAATTTTTCAAATAATTCATAGACTTTCCGCTAGGGGGCGTAAAGGTAAACTGCGTTTCCGCCTATACCGCTGCTTCTAAATCTTCGATTTGAAAAATTCTTTCTGCACCGGATACAGCTCCTGATGGGAAATCCTTTGCACATAATTTCCAATTTTTGTAAAGAAATGGTTTGGACACCAGGGGGCGTAAGTCTTAATTTCCACTTCTGATGTATTTGCAGCAAAATATGAGCTTCTAATATCTCGATTATAAAATAAAGTCGTTTGTGGACCGATGCTACTCATGTCGACAAACCTTTTAGGAACATTTTATTCTTAAAATAATGCATGGTTTCTACGCCAATGGCGTAGATGTATATCTTATTTTTGTCGATATCTCTGTTTCTAAGAGTCCGATTTGAAAATTTCTTTCTGTGTTGTAGAAAGTTTCCGAGCGAAATGTTTCTCATATAAATTCACATTTTTTTTAACGCACAAGCCTGCAACCAGAGGGCGTAAGCTCACGATTCCGTTTACAGCAATATCTGAGGGATTAAAAACCGGATTGAAAAACTTCTTTCTTCCGTCAGAAAATATTGTTTTCCATATCGGTTCCTCTGACATTGATTAGTTTTGATAAATTTAATTTGCGTTAGAACGGATTCAAAAGACGTGCTAATTACCCCCGAAAATTCGATGTCATCTTTCTTGTCTTAAATTTCTTATCAAAAACGTTCTTAAAATGTTTGGATATCCTCTGCATCCATACCGCTGCTGCTAATCAACCGGAAGAGAAACAGGGTGAATAAGAAAAGAATTACAATCCCAGCACGGAACTGCCCTGTGTTGATACATTCGAGTCAGCAGGATTTTCACATTTAGAAATACTTCAGGGATTCTCGGCAACATGAAAAAAAATTGCAAATTATCTGATGAAATGAACAATTTGTTATTAGTGTTTGCAAAACACCATAAAATGTAAGTTTCAGATTATCGGTGCATTTGAGTTTTCCGTGAATTTTCTTCCCTCCATCAGCACAGGTAATCGAGGTGTTTTTATATATTTTTTTATGTCGTATTTTATCCCTTAAACATCGGATTTGTAAAATTATTTTATTGAGAAAAGCTTTCTCTTATCTTTCAGTTAATCAAAAATTTCCCTTAAGGTAGCTCAAGTTAGATTCTTAGTTCGATGGCATTTATTTCAACTTCAACAAGTCTGACAGCATTTTCTTTTTAACATTGGCTAACTGTAACTGTATTTATTCAACATTACCTAAGCAGTTTATGAATTTCCAGATGTGTTCGTTGCCTTCTTGGTAATTTTACAATGCGTCTATATTTGATATCACATTTGTGCTCCCAGAAGTCCCATCTGAAAATATTTTTTTTTTTTTTTCATTCAACTGTTGTAAAAAAGGGCACTTTTATTTGTGGGAGATGGGGGAGATTTGGGGGTTTTATGAAGCAAAAGTTTCCCTCTATAGTGTAAATTCAGATTTTTGGTTGGACAGTTTCATATCTTCTGCAAGTCAGACGGAAAAAATTCTTTTAAAAACGGCTAACCTTAACAGCGACCATTATCACCCATATACTTCCTAATTTCACAGTTACACTAATTTCCCACTGCAGGATGCAACAGTACCATTGAATTTGGCAATATATTTCTGCTTCTGGCAGTCCTCTTTGATATTTTTTTAATATGTGAAGCTCATACTGTGGTCAAGATTACGCAGAAATTTCAATATTTTTTTCCGTTCAAAAATGTATGGCACAAAGTCCATACATTTCCACATGGAGAAGTCGACTGGAAACAAATTCTCCCATCTATTATATGTAGTTCTGAACAATATTTTACAGAATTTTCTAGAAATTAACCCGTTTCTAATTTTCCATTTAGATCAGATCATGTGTAGAGGATTTTAGGAAGGGAGTGCCTGACCACAGGTCTTAAACAACCCTTAGAAATAGGAAGCTAGGAGATTTGGGCTAGAGTGCCCGACAGGAAAGGGACACGGAGGTGAGGTAGAAAGGGGGAGGAAGACGCCCTTATTTGTTACCGAGGGGTCAGTACCCGGGGTCCGACGGCTTAACGTGCCCATCCGACGCACGGCGGATATTTAGCGGTTCGAGCGTTCGTACCTGCCTGGGATCGAACCCGAGGTCTTCTTCTCCGTGGGAGTCACGAACGTTGACCACTAGGCCACCCGCGGCCACTTTTCCATTTAGATGGCGTAAGAATATACCTATATTCAGGGTTTGAAAGATTGTAGGCTGTTTCACCATCCCCGCAGGGTTGTCGATTTTGTTTCGTGCTTTAATGTTGGATTTGTTAAAAACTTATACGCATTCTAGAATAAATTTTTTTCGCTTACCTAATTTAAACGATGAATCACTGTATAACCACCAAACTCAGTTTTCTCCCTCTAGAGTATAGATGATGCAAGAATCCTTCAATGTTTGGAACTTTCCTAACAGCTCCACGGAAACACGGATTCCAATATTTGCCCTTTGACTTGGACAGCAATTGGCTAAGCGGCAGCTCGCGAGGTTCATGTGACTCTTACACTTCCTATCTTTTCACACAGCGTTAAGGGAAATTATTCTACCAGGCTTGCGGCTTCTCAAGTCGTGTTCCTTGTTAAGAGAACCGTGCCCGGATGTTTTGACTCACGGCATTCGCTTCCCAATTTCTTCCGCGAAGAAACCGGTTTCCAATGCTGGCCCACAATCACGCATCACTTATGTGCATTAAAATAAGCTTTATTAAGAAACTAATAGTTTTGCATTTCCAATAATAGGCATAATAACGCATAAATAATTGCCGATTGAATTTAAACTGCTCTACTGACTTTTTACTCGTCAGCTAAAACTTTTTACTCGTCACGGACGAGCAGACGACCGCATTTTTCTACCCCTGCGTATGTTTTACATCACATCATCTCTTCAAGCTGGATTAGGAAATTCTGAAATCCCTCTCGAAGCTCACCGTAGAAACAATGCCTGATATTATTCACGTACTTCTCACTTGTTCTTAATGAAAAACTCCTTAAATGCACATTTGTATTACAAATGGAATCTCCGCCTTTACTAGTCGGACTGGATTTATTTATTTATTGTTTCTTCCTTGAAAGATTTCCACGCATTTACGTAAGTTTTCTAATGCAAAATTTTTCACTCAGTGGTGAACATGTTTTTATGATGATATCTCTGCAACTGCAAGTCAGATTTAAGAAATACTTTTTCCACTGGACAACAGGGAGAAGACTAGACCGTGTCTAGGAAATCTTTGTAATACAGAAAACTACTGATTGCACACTATAAGATACTTGGATGTTCCTTCAGGCGCGAATTTTGTAACTGCTTCCTCGCCAAAAGTCACCCCTCCCTTCCTTAGAGCTAGTGGCTCTAAATTAAGGATGGGAGACTCCTTGTAGAGTTTAAAAGTCAGCAAACGACACAACCTACCGGAAGTGGCCATCATGCACTTCCGATGGTCCCTGGGAGACGTCACACACAGTGTTTCTTTCAGGCATACATCCGAGGGGGGGGCGAAGCCCTCCTTGAAACGTCCATCCTCACGGAGACATTTAATGTTACGGAGCTAAATGTTAATAATTTCAGGTTGTAATGAAAAAGAAAGTTCCGTTTGCTTTGATGTTACAAATACTTCTCCACTTATATATCTTTTTAATATTGTTCAAGTATCATAGTTTATTTTCCTGAAAAGTGTTTTAAGACACATGCCACTCTTTAACATACAGTTAGAAGACTAATCATACCTCATAATCGGGGAATCCCGATTTAAGATAAAGAGTGTGGTGAATGCATTTTAATCGATAAATATTTCAAGCCTGCCGAAACCAAGACCCCCTTCCCTTCTTCTTGAATTTTTTGAAGAAGTTACTACATCAGTGGCGTATATAGAATTTCTTTTAGGAGGAGGGGACGAAAAATGGAAGTTTTTGAAATCCACCAGAACAAAATTAAAGTTAAAGAAAAATAGAAGAAAAATTAAAGCATTTTTTTCTAATGTAAGTTGATGCATTTTTATTAAATTAAGGCTTTTTTTTTATGTAAGTCGCATTCTTACCAAAAAAATAAAAAATAAAAAAAAATAGACACTTTCGAGGGGACTAAGGCCGCCCACTAAGTACGCCCCTTTGTTTCATATACTGTATATAGTAATTACTTCTATATATGTAGATATAGTAATTAAATATACATATAGCAAATGGAAAACTTTCCTCCTCTAAGGTTCCATTTGCCACCCCCCCTGGTCAAAAAGTCCTGAAAGAAACACTGGTCACACATCTAATTTTTTCTCCATCGCACATCTCTCGAATGAAGGACCGCCATGAGCAACACTAAGGACAATAAGCAGCAGCCCGTTCCTAAATTTGGGCTCCTGGTTCCAGGGAAGAGACAAAGCCCGCGCTATCAGACAAACACATCCCCCATTCTTTTTGTTTGTTTGTTTGTCTGGGATTTAACTGCCACCTTTAATAGCTCGATGGGCTATAAGCAGACAAACGCGACATCCATGCCTCGCCGGGATTCGAGCCCGGACTCATCGCAGGTTAATGGTCAGAAGTCAGCGCTTAGACCCCTGCGCCACCGAGGCGGCGTAAGATTTCTGAGCCGTTTGGAGCGGCGGAATTCAGATTCACACCGCTTGAAGGTAACACTGGACATGGCTCAACCGAGAGAACAAGCTGGATTCAGGAGTGGCTACAGCACAATAGATCATATCCACGTACTGAGAGAACTAATTGAAAGAGCGAGGGAATATGAACTTCCATTGTGCATGGCTTTTATCGATTATGGAAAAGCCTTTGATTCGGTGAAACCATCAGCAGTTACAATGGCTCTGAAAACCTGCGGTATTGAAGATGCATACATTAATATTATTAATAACATCTATGAAAATGCAAGTGCAAAGATTAGGCTGTTTGAAAATACAACACACATAAAAATTGGAAAGGGAGTGAGACAAGGTGACACCATATCTCCGAAGCTCTTTAATGCCACATTGGAGGGTGTTTTTCAGTCGCTGAGCTGGGAAAACAAAGGGATAAAGATTAATGGAGATTATCTAACCCACCTTCGTTTTGCTGATGGCATAGTCATTTTTGCAACTACCCCATCAGAGCTGCAGAGTATGATCCAGGAACTTGCTGACAAGAGTAAAGAAGTGGGATTAAAAATGAACTTTCAGAAGACAAAAGTGATGTTCAATGCTTTTACAAGAAATGAAGATTTATTGATTGATGGAGAAAAGCTGGAGATAACAGACACGTACGTTTATCTTGGACAGCAGATATCAAGTGAGGGTCACATTGATGAAGAAATTAATCGGCGTACAAAACTTGCCTGGAGAGCTTTTGGAAGAAACAGCATAATTTTCAAGAGCAATATGCCATTATGTCTTAAAAGAAAAGTGTTTGATCAATGCATCCTTCCAGTGCTTACGTATGGTGCAGAGACGTGGACCTTAACTAAAAGAGATATGCAAAGACTGCAGACAACTCAAAGAAGCATGGAGAGGTACATGCTTCGTGTAACCAGGAGAGATAAGAAGAGGAACTCGTGGATCCGAAAAATGACAAGAGTGGAAGACATCATGATCAGAGTTAAATCCCTGAAATGGCAATGGGCTGGACATACTGCCAGAAGGACAGATCATCGATGGACAGCCGAAATTTTAGATTGGATTCCAAGGGACAGGAAAAGACCCAGAAGAAGACCACATGGGAGATGGGTGGATGAAATTCGAAAGTATGCAGGGGTGACATGGAGGAGACTGGCACAAGACAGACCGTTGTGGAGGAAACTTGGGGAGACCTTCGTCCAGCAGTGGATTGATAATGGTTGACAATGATGATGATGATGATGATATATACTGAAAATATTGCCAGAAGGACAGACCATCGATGGACATCCGAAATTTTAGATTGGATTCCAAGGGACAGGAAAAGACCGAGAAGAAGGCCACATGGGAGATGGGGGGATGAAATTCGAAAGTATGCGGGAGTAACATGGAGGAGACCGGCACAAAACAGACCGTTGTGGAAGAAACTTGGGGAGACCTTCGTCCAGCAGTGGATTGATAATGGTTGACAATGAGGATGATGATGATATATACTGAAAATTTTACCGAACCAAAGTACAGTGAAGTGCCAGAAAAACTGGTACACCAGTCTAATACTTGGTAAGTCCCCCACGGGAGAGCAGAACTGCAGAAATACGACAGGGCATATGCTGTAGGCAATGTACACCAGACTTCCTGCAGAACGTTCCACAAATCGGGTGTATTCCGAGGTCTCGGATTCCTGTGTTCGATAGCGCGTTGAATGACATCCCAAATGTGTTCTATCAGGTTCAGATCTGGGGACTTGGGAGGGAATGGAAACCCCCAAACTCAGATGAATGCTCGTCTAACCATAATGTGACGTCCCGACACTTGTGTGGAAGTGCATTGTCCTATTGGACCAGGCCCAACCCATCAGCATGAATGCAGGACATGAACGGGTGTATCTCGTCAGAAAGAATGCACACATAGCGTTGGCCGGTCACAGACGTTTGTAGACGTACCAGGGGTCCCAGTGAAGTCCAACTAAACACACCCCATACCATTACACCCAATGTCTTTTTACGGCCACTGGTATCCCTTGCAATGGTCGTCCGTGAAAATCCGAACTTCGTTTCTACCTCCGAAATGCTATGGTCCATCTCACGAGCCCCAACTATGACACCGCGTTCAAAATCGTTTAAATCGTTATTACTTGCCATTCTCATGCCGAAAACAACTGTGACAGCTGGCAAGGTTTTCTATCGCTTTATATACGCACTGGCGGACGCAACCGAGTACGCGCATATAGGTGACGTTGCTATGTATTTTGCATAAGCTCATCTGTACCAGTTTTTCTGGCACTTCAGTGAATTTTTTTAAGTACAGTGAAAAGAGGAAGAAACGAACACCATCGTTTTTTAGCTCATCAAATCATCGTTAGTTCTGAAAGACAATGTGAAGCAAGCGCAAAATGAATTGCTCGTGTTGCGCAGGTTGAAAATATAGGAATTTCAAATTCATGAGTAGTTATATACATTTCTTCATGAGATGCCAGTAAACAAGTTAGTAAAATCATGCAATGCATTGATTATGATACGCTTTCCAACATACCAGAAATCGCGCTCAGGCAAACCCTCCTCCCTACCCTGACTATTGATTCGTTCAGTATACCTCTGGAACTACGTACTAAAGTTTTGTCGCCATAGAAGCATTTTTACTCAAGTTATTACTCAAGTGATGAGGATAATGGCTGTGGAATAAATCTCGCTCCTGTGCCGACCTTTGACCCCATTTTAATGATATTAAACAGAATTGGTTCAGTATACTTCCGGAACAGCATACTAAAGTTTTGTCGCAATAGAAGCATTTTTAGTCAAATTATGAGGATAATAGCTGTGGAATAGATCTCGTTCCTGTGTCGTGACCTTTGATGCCATTTCGATTATATTCAACAGAGCCGGTTCAGTATACCTCCGGAACAGCGTGATAACGTTTTGTAGCAATCGAAGCATTTTTCGTAAATTACGACGCATGAGGCGATGGAACGGATCCCGTTCCTATGTTCTGACCTTTGACCCCATTTCGCCCATTCTCAGGTTCGTCCCAAGTTTGTTCCCTACCACATACTAAAATTTCATCGAAATCGAACCATTTTTACGAGGGATATCTTGCGGACAGACAGACAGATGAACAAAGCTGGAGCATATACGCTTCTTCAACCTACGGTTGGAAAGCGTAAAAAACAATAGCCATGCTCTGTTTCTTTTCTCTTCTTTAAAATTTAAATCAACAAGTTAGTAAAATCATGCAATGCATTGATTATTATACAACTCGCGTAAAATATGCATGTAAAATATAAAATATACAACTCGCGTAAAATATAACTCGCTTTCCAACATACCAGAAATCATTGCTCAACTTATTACTCCAAGTTATGAGGATAATGGCTGCGGAATAAATCTCGCTCCTCTGTCCTGACCTTCGATCCCCTTTCGATGATATTCAACGTAATTGGTTCAGTATACCTCCGAAACAACATGATAAAGTTTTGTCGCAATCGAAGCATTTTTACGTAAGTTATGACGCATAAGGGCAATGGAATGGATCCCGCTCCTATGTCCTGAACTTTCACCCCATTTCGCCCATTAACAACAGGGTTCGTCCCCAGTGGTCCCCTACCACATACTAAAATTCATCGAAATGGAACCATTTTTACTCACGTTATGACGCATAAGGGCAATGGAATGGATCCCGCTCCTATATGTCCTGACCTTTGACCCCATTTCGCCCATTTTCAACAGGGTTCGTCCCCAGTGGTCCCCTACCACATAATTAAAGTTCATCGAAATCGAACCATTTTTACGCAAGTTATGACGCATAAAGACAATGGAATGGATTCCTCTCCTATGTGCTGACGTTTTACCCCATTTCATCCATTTTCAATAGAGTTTATCCCTACCACATACTGAAATTTCATTGAAATCGAAGCATTTTTACGCGGGTTATCGCGTGGATAGGCGGACAGACAGACGGACAAAGCTGGAGCATATATAGGCTTCTTCAACCTACGGTTGGAAAGCGTAAACATGGAAGATTAAAATTGTATCTAAATTTACCTTCAATAACCGCTTTTAAGGGTAATTTTCCTCAGCTTACAAAAATGCGCGGTTTTTGAAATATCGGTTTGCCATAAGGAAAATATTCATGGCTGCTAATTTCTTCTGCATATAATATCAACGCACTTTTGCATGCAAGCCTTCAGTTTTATATCTTCTTTGAAGTCAAGGTCCCAGTGCTCCCTAATCATCTTTTTGGATCCACGATCTAGCTGCTCCCATGGCGACGTTTACGACTAATCGCTTTTTTTCGGGGGGGAGACAGTGCGGTAAGACAAACGTATCACCAAGGCCTAATCCAGAAAACAGACAGAAGCCACCGCGACCCCCGACAAGAAGGCACTTTTGCAAGAAGATAGTTGTGAAAACCCTTATCTTCTAGTAACCCTGATAGTTTTGCACATGGAGAGTTGTTAAATCCGAATTTCCACCCCCGGTGGCCGAGTGGTCCGAGGCACGGATTTCTGACCATTCGTCTGAGATGGACCCATGTCAGAGTCCTGGATGAAGCACGGGCGGTGCCTTTGTCTGATATCACAGCCTCCCATTCCCCCCGGAACCAGTGGTCCCCAATTAGGGATCAGCGACTGTTTATGGCTCTTAGACTTACATGCTCATGGTGGTCATTAAACCCCCTCCCCCTCCCACCAAAATGCCCTGTTCTTTACAATGGATAATTCCGTGGCACCCCATGGGCGTATTTAGAGTGGGGGCTAGGGCGGCCTGTAACGTACCAGGAGATGTGACGTACCTGCCAGAAGGACGCACACGACATAAAGGCAGATAGGAATCAGAATAAAACGTCCGCGTAGCTCAATTGGTAGAGTGACTTATTCCGGAATGAGGGGATCCGGGTTCGAGCCCCGGCGCGGATAAAAATGACGGAGAAATTCACTTCGTTATAGGCCTTGCCACCGAAAGTGTTTCATTTTTTAGGTTTTTGGTTCAAATGCGACTTACATTAAGAAAAAATGCCTTAAATAAATAAAAATCATCAACTTACATTAGGAAAACATGCTTTAATTTTTTTCTTCTATTTTTCATTTATTTTGTCCTGGTGAATTTCAAAAAATTCCGTTTTTCGTAGTCTCCCTCGAAAAATAATAATTTCTATATACGCCCCTCTTTTGTTAAATATTTCAAATATTAAAACTTGCTAAGAAATATTTAATTTATTAAAAATAGCAACTGAAAATTTATTAATACTGCAGTGGGATGTAAAAATTGACTGCTAATCAAATGCCGAACGAGTAAAATAATTCTAAAATGCTTCACATATTAAATCTTTTAAAGTGACAAATCGGAAAATCAAAACGCTTTACTCAAATAAATAAAATTAAAAAAAAAAAAACTTTTGATTGCGAGAATGGAGGACGGTTGGGGTAGATTTTTTCGCTTCTTTATGGAGTGACAGTCTCTCTCTACGTGTCCTGCAGAAAACACACATACATTCAGCTGTTTGGCAGCAGAGAATGTACCGTAAAAAAGCGAAGAACAAAGAGTAAGAAAAAAGTATATGGTGGTGGAATGGGCCGAGTGGGAGGGATCAGTTATGAGTTTGATTGGCAGGGTCGCCATAGCAACGCCCCTGTCTGCCTTAGTTGCCTGGGCGGGCTGAACGGACCAATGAGCGACCTCAGAGCAAAGCTCCGACTCTCACACACACACACGACTGCCAAATGATAACATCAAAATGAATCAGCTGCAGGAACATCGCCAGCTTGCTAGTCTGGTGAGGTGACTTGGTTCTTGGTTGGGGGCCCCCGTCTTTTAGAGGCCCGATCCACGCGGTTTCCGCTTCCTTCGCGAACTCAAGACCAGCGAGGAGTTGCTGTCCCACACCGGAATAGCAACGCAGACAGGTTTGTCTGGAAAAGTGTCAAGTATCTGCCCCATGGTGGACACGTGTACCCATTAAATCTTTGGTGGCATAACGGGGAGAATTGGGCAGAGAAAAAGATACTCCATGTCTACATCGTCGTCATTCTGTAACTGAAGAAAGAATACTTCTAACCGTATCGCTCTCTTCCAAGAAGAAGAATTCCGCTTGCTACAAAAACGGTTCCGCTCTTTGGAATTCAGGTGATGATTCTTTTTAACTAAAAGAAAACTCTCTAACACGAATGATAACCGCATTATTTATGAGACAAATTATATTTCTTCCTAAAATTGAAGCAATCATCAAAGAGTTCTTCAACGTTAAAGAAAATGATATTTGGAATGCAGCTTTCTTGGGAAGAAAATGCAATCTCTATTGAACCATGATCATCAATCAGATTTTAAATTCTCGATAAATAAACAGGTCTTTTAAAATCGCCAGAGGTTCGGTACGAAAATATTAAACGATTTTGAAAGAACATTTTTGAGACTGACCCTGCTTGATTCAAAAAAAGAGTAACTGGATATCTTTCTGCGGATGATCACACGGTGTTTTGCAAAGAAAACTTAAAAGAAGTGATTAATAATTTTCATACTTTTGCCAAAATTTGCTTCAGATCAAGTTAGCGCAAGAGATAATAATAGCAAAAGTTGCTAACCATGTAAATGAAAATCTGTACATACATTTAACTTGAGCAGACTTGTTTCTGTTGAACCATAATGAAAAAGCTAATTGAACTTATTTCAAGAATTTATGTACCTGTGATGGCACCCAAATATTTTCGCCTCGAATGTTCTGGAAATCAGTCTAAAATAATTTGACCACTTCTTTTTTTTCTGACAACTGAATAAAATTATTAGTGAAGACAGCTTTGCAATGAAGCCTGAAAGAGCTATTTGGCAAAAACATCTGTCGAAACTTTTTAACATATGACATAGAAGAACCGCTTCCACGCAAAAGCATTGCCAAACATCATCACCACTTGTGGTGCGCCGTTTTTAGGACCTCTGTGAACTGTGGTGACAAGCCGTCAAGCTGGCTTCCCGCTTTTTATTACGTCCAGTCTGCGCTCTGCAGGATAGGGACTGGGAAAGGGTCAATTATTGCCACCACCACCCTTCCTTGAGCGCTGGCGGGGGTACTTTGGACTCCTGCGACAAGATCTCGGACCTCATGATCGTGGGTCACATGGCGGATTCGGCGGCAGCCGCAGCATCTCAACTGCCGTCGGTTCCGAGCTTAGTGGCCCCGTCTTCTTGTGCTACCACCGTCAGTCCTACATCGCCGAGCCCAATGCTCCCGTCATTTGGCTTCACACAAGAGCAAGTAGCTTGTGTTTGTGAAGTTCTGCAGCAATCTGGAAATATAGAGAGGTTGGGACGATTTTTATGGTCCTTACCAGCTTGCGAACATTTACAGAAGAACGAAAGTGTGCTCAAAGCAAAAGCCTTGGTGGCATTCCACAGAGGAAACTTCAAAGAACTGTACAGGATCTTAGAAAGTCATAATTTTTCTCCCGCGTCGCATCCGAAACTGCAGGCCCTGTGGTTAAAAGCTCATTATATTGAAGCTGAAAGGCTCCGGGGGAGACCCTTGGGAGCTGTAGGCAAGTACCGTATCAGGAGGAAATTTCCCTTGCCGAGGACCATATGGGACGGAGAAGAGACGAGTTATTGTTTTAAAGAAAAGTCTAGGAACATTCTTAGAGAATGGTATGCTCACAATCCTTATCCTTCACCTAGAGAAAAGAGAGAACTTGCGGAAGCTACAGGTTTAACTACCACACAAGTCAGCAATTGGTTCAAGAACAGAAGGCAAAGAGATCGAGCAGCTGAAGCAAAAGATAGGTAAGATATTTTTCTCAATATTATATACAATAAAAAGTGAGAAACTTAACTACTTTTTAGGGTAATTTTTTTCCTCCTAGTGAGACATAATTATCGCTCATGGAAACTTATTCTTCAAGTTTTAATAAGAAATTTTACAAACAGAGAAGCCAGTTGGTGGTACATTGTGTAGATATAATATTCCTTTAAATTATCTTACATACGACTAAACGTAGCCATAAGAATTCGTAAATTATTCATAAATGTAATGTGTGAAAAAAAAATAATGTAGAGAAATTTTGGAAATAAGACTTAGGTGTTATGTTTTTCTAAAACATCGGTAATGTGTGTGTATATATATCATATAATTTTCTAACAATCATGGAAAACTTAAAATAGTCGCCCAACTCCAAGGAACGGGAGTACAAGAGAATAAGCGCAATAAAAACAAACGTTCCTTACCCCGAACTAGAAGACCAGGATTTAAGCTCGGCAGCCCTTGTTTTCCTAACAGATAATATGTGAAACGTAATCTGAATATTAATGGCATACCAAATAAAATGCCATTTGTTGGAAAAGAAAATTAAAACAACAGTTCATTTTTAAGCTTGTGTGGAGACACATTCCCTGTTTGGTCACTTCTGTCATAACAATTTTATAAAATAACTGCCCTGAAGGTGATGTTAGAAAGAAATCTACCTAAAGAAGTTGAAGTTAAGATCTGTTTTTGTCAAGCTATTTACAAAGAATACAGAAATTCGAAAAGACGGGATCTGTGTGTTTTCTATCTTAAATAATATCTTTACCTTAAGTAAAATGCGAAAAGCAGCTGCGTATTTTTTGTTTAGACAAATTCAATCAGTGTTTATAAGCAATGTCAAGTTTAACTTTTTCCGGTATAATGTTTCTATGATATTTTTATTTCAGAAGTTACTGGACTTTTCCTTTTCAGAGCTATATCGAAAAAAAAAAAAAAAGAAAGCTTGCTTTGTGATATCAGCCTCCGTATGATTTATGAGCGTACATTTTCAAATCCATAATGAATGGAAAATTCTGGAAAACTATTCCAGCCTTGCTAGGATATTTCCCATGCTCTCCCAAACGATTACACTTATTTTGAGAATTCATTTCCATAACCTATATTTGAATAAACTGCGATACACATTTATTTACTTTCTGTAATTATTCAACTGCACACACACAGCAATAGTTTCATCACGAATACACATGTGTATGTTACACACAACCTGGACATGATTTGATATTGTATGCGTGAGTTTGCTCTTACCTGTTACTGGTTGTTCTCAGAGGTGGGATGTTTATATACTGGTTTGTCATGGTTTCCTGTTAGGTATCTTCACAATGGACTGGAAATCATACATTTCAGATATTTCTTTTATATTATCCGTAATTTCAGATTTCGGAAATTTTCTTTAAAGATACAAGTTGAACCACCTCGTCGACTTCCTGGAGGCAAGATTACTCCGAATTTATGTTGTCTTTTTTTTTTTTTTAATAATGGGAATAATTATTCTTGAAAATAACAATTTTGTATCCACTTGGCAAAATGCTTAATTTCCTGGCCACCCCTGTGGCTCAGTGGTCTAAGCGATGGCTCGTGATCATTCGTCCGAAAGGGATCCGGGTTCGAATCCCCGTGAGGCATGGATGTTGTGTTTGTCGTACGGCACTGGCCTCCTCTTTCCCTGGAACCAGTGGCCATAAATTAGGGACGGGCGACTGCTTATAGCCCATTGAGTTGCTCACTGTGGTCGTTAACAACTCAAAAAAAAAAAAAAATCCTGCAGGTTTGCCGCTCCGCCTGAGAATTTCAACGATCATCACGTTCCTTTTTTCAGCCCAGTACCCAAATAAAAATTTCGTTGCTTAGTCTGGCACAGCCACCAATTTCTCAGATTTTTTTTTAAAACTTCAGAATTTTGTGTATACCTTTGAATCCATAAATGTCAAAGACGAAGCAAACTGAATATTTTTTTCCAAACTGCAATCGCTTTACAATTCTTCTAAAGCAAATGATGCTTGTGCTCGCAAAATTGTTAGTACTTTAGTTTGGTCTGAAGTGTTGTGCTCTTAAAACTAATCTAAGGAAAGTTCTGCATAGAAACAAAACCTCTTCAAAATTCCCAAATTGCCTATTAACAGTTGTCTGTTTTTTCCATAGTACATCAACACAGATTCTGCAAGAAATCATCTTATATTTAGCCCGTGTTTCGGCTGTATTTCTTAGACTCATCAGTTAACATCGGACCGAGCGAATTTTTCATGAACGTAAAAAAATTATACGTAAATGAGTTGCGTCACAGGTATCTTACCATAGTTTATAAGCAAGTAATATTCATCATAGCTGTTGAATCATAAGTTAACACATTCTTTTTCAGTAGATAATATAACTTAAAATCTATTTCTTTTTGGATCATACATGCTCGGCGTAGGTGAAAGTATAAAGTTATCTTCTTTTCCTAAATCTATCTATCTATCTAATGTAGAATGAATTTAAGGGAACTAAGCAGAAAAGAAATGGGCGCAGTGGTCTAAGCGATGGCTTCTGATCATTGGTCCGAAAGGGGTCCGGGTTCGAATCCCGGTGAGGCATGGATGTTGTGTTTGTCTTACGGCACTGGCTCTCTCCCTTTGCTGGAACCAGTGACCCTAAATTAGGGACGGGTGACTGCTTATAGCCTATTGAGTTGCTCACGGTGGTCGTTAAACCTCCAATAAAAAAAAAGGTTTTGATATTACTGCATGTATTGACATGACTCTATTTAACGATATTGTGTATAGATTAATTTAATGTCAAAGCATGCAAATATGACTAGTGATATTTTTTTTTTACCATTTCGATTTTGATTTTCCTACATTTAAGTGGCAGGCATTTTGTACGAAAACTTTTTCCATCCTTTAAGCACAACCTTATCCGGATTTTCATCGGTAACAGAGCAGTGCAAGCAAAGATTATTTTAATATGTGGATTAAGTTTTAAACAGATTAGCATTTTGTCGAGCAATTTCCCCATGAAAATGTACCGTCATGACATAAGCTCGTTCTGTAATATTTCAAAATTTATGATTTTCTCTGTATTATTTCAATCTTTCAATCTCTGTCTGTCTCTCTCTCTCTAAAAAAAAAAACTTCTGATACACAGAACCATGAAAAATTTTACTTACCTGTTTTGAAATGCGGGCCACACTGTACAAACTAAATGGTGTGAATTCACGGAAAGTTCCTGAAAATAATGTGCTGCAAAATTGCCGGTAAGTGTCCGTCTTTTAACAAAATTTTCCTTTTTAAAAGTTTCCGTTTCAGCATTTTGACAGATTTATCTCAGAAAAGTCCGTTTCGGGTTTTTTCTTTTTTATAAAAAAAAATTGTAAGACCTCTGTCTTTCTCAACCCTCTTACGAATCCTTCCTGGCAGATTTCGAACCGCGCGTGCTACCGTTGAGCCAGAAATACACGCAACGCCCGCCCCCATATTAGGTAGAACTCCAATCGCGCGATGTTTTTGCCACGAGTGGCCGAGTGGGCAACGTTCGTGACTGCCACGGGAAGGGCCTCAGGTTCGATCCCAGGCAGGTACGAACGCTCGATCCACTAAATACCTGCCGTGCGTCGGATGGGCACGTTAAGCCGTCGGACTCCGGTAATAAATAAGGGCGTCTTCCTCCCCCTTTCTACTTCGCTTCCGTGTCACTTTCCTATCTGGCGCTCTAGCCCAAATCTCCTAGTTTCCTGTTTCTAAGTGTTGTTTAAGACCTGGGGTCAGACACTCCCTTCCTAAAAATCCTCTACATATGATCATGATCGCGATGTTTTTTTGTTATTAATATGGGTGAATTACTCATTTCATTTTTTACTGGAGCTCATTATTTTTTTGAATAGGGTTTTAATAATTTTTCTTTCTGTAGAGAGACCTATTACAAATTACGTATTTTTTATCGTGGTTTTTGCAAAGCAATAGATGCTTTGCAACTTGAAATCTTTTTAAACTGATAATGGCTTTCGATTATCTTTAAGAAAAAGTGAAATGTACTGCATTATAGTATTTCACAAAACTCTTAAATATGGTTGGTTGGTTAATGAATTTTTATTGGCGCAAGGGCCATATTTGGCCAAACAGCGCCAGACACATGACAAACAAACAGTATTAAAAAAGCGTGGTATCAAGCTTAAAATCTGGCTGATCAAGGAAAACTGAATAATGAGAATGATTGAAAACTCTTAAATATAAAATTTACTCTTGATAGCTATAATAGCTTTTGTCTTAAAGAATCCACAGACTGACAGATATCACACAATCACCCGTACAATAATTTAAATGCCAAGTTTCTTATGGTAACACAATATACAATAACTCATGCACAAAACGGGGGAGAGGAAAAGAAATAACCTAGTCAATAATGACCAAAATTTCATGCGATATGCTGTCCACAATATCCGGTCGCGCTACAGAACTTCAAAATCAGGTTCTCCTACAGACGGTTGAAATTTAATAGTTAATCGAACCTCAAGTATATTCTCATGAATCGCTCCTATTATTGGAAATTTTCCGACATATGGATACGGGAAATGAGAACAGAATTTTTCCGTTAATATACGAAAGGAATTGCGGAAAGGTTTCTGGAAATTCAGAATTTTCCGTTAACAGATCTTAAAAACGGCGATTTACTGTCAATAAACGAAAGGAATTGCGGAAAGGTTTATGAAAATTCGGAATTTTCCAGGCGCACGAAAAATCCTTGAAATTCAGGTTTTGTTTTGTTTTCCTTCGTTTCACGGAAAAGGTTGTATCAGGAATATAGTTTGTTAATTTACAAAGAGAATCACGGAAAATAGATCGTGAATTTCGGAAAATATTTTAGTGTACTAAAAAACTTTTTATTAGAACCTGATTTAAATAGTTCCATAATGTAATTTTCAGAGGAGATATGATCAGAAATTTCAGTCTTTGAAGCAATCTGCGTTGAGTTTAAACATCTGGACACAAATACAGGTCCATCATGAAGTGCACTTTTAATCCTGTAATACCGTCCGCTCTTTATAATCCTGAACAGCAGTGTATCGGTAATTATTGTTCAACTAATAAGAATCTCCTTGTAGTCGTGTGATCTAGTAAAAGACTTTCTGGGCATACATTTTTGCCGTATTCGCTGTTCCGGCGCCAGGTTTACCTTAGAGACCAGTGGTCTAAATTTAGGGCAGACGATTTCACTTAATGCTAGAATCTTACGAGGGTATCTTAACAAGAATTTGATACTATTAAAGTTTACGTACAACCATTGAAGAGCACCTATTCATATTTTAAAGCCCATAGTTATTTGCTTTATTCTGTCAGTATTGTTAAGAGCCGGTATGGTTAAAAGTGCAGGTCTTCAGTTAGACAGGCTACCAAGGCCGGATTAAGGCCTTAATGGGCCCTAGGCTAAGACATTTGAGTGGGCCCTAGGCTAAGGCATTTGAGTGGCCCCCAAGTCTAAGACATCTGAGTGGGCCTTCAAAGAACTTATGACGGGGAATCATTATAAAGTCCCTTAAAACACGAAACTGTAACTACTAAATTATCTTAAGAGTTTCCATAATAAGTCACTATTTTTATTTGTCCTCATAAAAACGTGAGTTAAAAACTTAAGGCTTCTAGATTTATTTATTTTTTTAATGATTTAGCATTATATACTTTTCTCGGTGCAT
The DNA here is from genome assembly GCA_039090855.1 of Macrothele yani. NCBI lineage: Eukaryota > Metazoa > Arthropoda > Arachnida > Araneae > Macrothelidae > Macrothele > Macrothele yani. Next base: position 38,470,624 of record CM077016.1, read on the forward strand.
GTCTTTTCTTATGCAATGTGAAGCCACAAGGGACTTTGCCCATTAACGGTTTCAAGTGCAAATTGGGAGGTGTGGGTGGATGGTATAGTGAAAAAGCTGAAACTGTCTCACCAACTCTACTGTACACAACGACATGAAACATACGAGACAAAGGTAAAACAATTTTATAACCCCCCCCTCCTCTCTTCAACTATCAATCTATGATTTGCCCAGGCACGCCTCCTGGGCCCTTGGTCATGGTGGGCCCCAAGGCTATAAGCCTCTATAGACCTCTCCTTAATCCGGCCCTGCACGCTACCAGATACGATGCGTTGGGTTTCCTCTCCTGTACCTTTAACCACGCGTGCAGTATTGGAACTAGTGTTTCGAAGAAGTCTTCCTGATATGAGCGATAAAAGCATTATTTCATTTCATGTTGATTCCGCTGCAAAACTGCCGCAAAAAGTAAGTAAAAATCTTCATCGCTCAAAAATAAGTAAAATGGGAATTTCTGGAGAGTTCAGCTTATTGAAGTAAAAGACTTTCGATAGTGGATTCATAATATATATGTGCCATGAGCACTTAAGCCAATATTAACTTCCTTCTCCTAAAAGAAATTAATATATTTACTCAGCATGCAGTTAAGTCATGCTATAAGCCTTTTGTAATCTGTACGCTAATAAACTATATGGCTAAATAATAATATTTCAGTCACAATGAGCTATCAAGGGCATTGTACAGTGTGTGAGCATTGAGACTGGGGTCTTGATTCATTATGTAACACGATTCGGATTGCATCATTGAATTGAGTGTCATGAGAAGAAATATTTTACACAACAGAACTTCTCAGGTAAAACTCACGATTTTAAATCTGTAAAAGCTATCCAAGCCAAACGAAGGTTTCATTGAAGAACCAAAAAAGAAGGCGCATTGTAAATCGTAATCACGGTGGTGAAAGGTATTTATGGTAGAAGGAATACCTATTGGTTTTCAAACCTTAAAACAGACAAACATGCCAGAAGAAAACATGAGCACTCCGAACACAGACTAGGTAATAAAGCAATACGAGCATCATGAAGTTTTTGTGAAACCTGCATCAAGGGCACTTACACCTATTATAGTCCATTATCCTTTATGTTGATATTACCCTGGATTGCTCTCATTATGTGAACTACGATATGATTGCACATTTTCAAACTGTTTCGTAGAATTTCAACTCTTTTTCACCAAAATTCCCGGAAGACCTATTTACCAGCCCCAGATGCTGTCGGTAAGCTTAGGTGCATTCGCATCTTTAGTTTAAATTTCTTCTCCAGCCATGTACCAAATCGCCATTCCGTAATTTGAGCACCTTTAATTTAGCAGAAAGCCGTAATTTTGAAGTTTTGCTGTCTAAACATGAAAGCAATAGCTGCAAATATTTCTATTCATCACAATTCTATTTTTTTTTTTTAATTATATTTGGGGAATCGTATTTCTATTTCTTGAAAATCATGTCACATGAAAAGCAATATAATCATATTTGCTATTAATGTGCGAATATCAGTAGTACGAAACCTTTCTGAATATTTTTTCTGATGTTGAGTTCGTGTTGTTTGTCATGTTGAACATGCTACCAAAATTATCCAGAAATTAAAATTTAGCTCACAGATGATTCATCGATGGGTTCAATATCACAAATTCTTTCTGTAGCACATACGATTTTTTTGTTAGATTCTTAGTTCTTAGAGTTTTCATTAACTAATGTGGTTTCACTTGACGACCGACTGATATTGTTCAATTCCACTTTATTTCTCTGACCTTATCCCTTTCATTAAGGAAATCAAATATGACAACTACTTAGAATATTTATTTATTTATTTTTGTTTTGTTCTGCTTTTTGCTTGTCTTTTGCATCTCTCTCTCTCTCATCATCATCAAGAACCGTTATCAATCCACTGCTCGATGACGGTCTCCCCAACTTTCTTCCACAACTGTCTGTCTTGTGCTAGTCTCCTCAATGTCACTCCAACACGCTATCGAATTTCATTCACCCATCTCCCACATGGTCTTTCTCTTGTCTCTTGGTATCCAGTCTTTCAGTTGTACATTGGTGGTTACTTCTCCTAGCAATATGCCCATCCCATTACCATTTCAGGGATTTTACATCGATCATAATGTCTTCCACTCTTGTCATTTTCCTTATCCACAAGTTCCTCTTCTTATATTTCTTGGTTACACCAAGCATGCATCTCTCCATGCCTCTTTCAGTTGTGCGCAGCCTTTCTTTGTTACGGTCTGTGCCTCTAATCCATAAGTAATAACTGGAAAGATGCATTAAATGTACTGTTGAAAATAGTACTGTTTCTTCCAATTGCTCCCCAACAAATTTTTGTACGCCGATTAATTTCTTCTTAAATGTTTTCTTCGCATGATATATGTTGCCCAAGGCAAATGAAGGCATCTGGTACCTCTAGATTTTCCCCATCAATCGTAAAATCTTAAGTTCTTGTAAAAGCATTTTTGTTTTCTGAGAGTATGAGGGGACCCGGGTTCGAATCCTGGCGCGGATAAAAATGACAGAGAAATTTACTTCGTTATACAGCCCATTGTAATTTCAAGGATTTTATTCTGATCATGATGTCTTCCACTCTTGTCATTTTTCGGATCCACGAGTTCCTCTTCTTATCTCTCCTGGTTACACCAAGCATGCACCTCTCCATGCTGCTTTGAGTTGTCTGCAGCCTTTGTATGTCTCTTTTAGTTAAGGTCCACGTCTCTGCACCATACGTAAGCACTGGAAGCATATATATATACATATATATACATTTCCTTTGTATGATTTTGCTATATATATATATATATATATATATACTTAAGAGCAAAACTGAAGACTAAGGAAAAAATTTTTTAATTTAAAACGAAGGGTGCAAAATAACCTGAAAATCAAAACGCGCAACGCAGCAGTTTTGAAAATTCAGAATTCACATTCTATAAAGAAGATACCTAAGCAAAAAATTCATATATAATTTTGACTCACACCTAATACAACATAGAAAAGGTTATGTATCTACCTGTGTGAGTAAAAGGAGAAAAGATAAAAAAATGAAATAAAACAACTGAATGTAGAAGGTGTCGAGAATACTGAGCCTTGGCTTTATCAAGGACCAGCAAAAACTCTGCATTTTCTCACTTCCACAAAGACCTAGTTGGAAATGGGTTTCTGCAAGGCCATAGATGCAAGTAACATTCCCACCTAAAATAGTTTAAAAAATATATATATAAGTCATGTCCTCCGTAGAGTAGCATGACCTAGCACTAGTTAACAATTTCGCTTGCATCCATTAACCTTCATGGCCCGACCCATGCTCTTCATCTGTTACTATTAAACAGAGAGAAGAAGATAAAAGAGAACTCAAGCTGTGAGAGTGACATAATAGATAGAAATGATTTTCAGCTATAACGAAATTCCAAGTTCGTTTGAGAGAGAATTTAAACCTGAAAAACAATGCAAAAGAAATCCAAATTTTACATTGCAATTAAAAAAGGAAATGTTAATTTATAACGAACAGATTTTTGAAAGAAAACTTGAGTCTAAAACCCCCTACTCTACAACTTATGACAGCACGAAAACGAGAATAAGTTAAAGATAATAATTAACTAAAGAAAACTTTGTGAAAGTTATATACCTTAAACAGTTAGTTGCAATATGTACAAAGTATTTCAGCAGTGCTTTAAGTGCATAATTAATTAGTTATTAAGAACTTAACTACTTTGAAAAAACAGCGCATAGACAGCGCATAGAAAAGGAAGCTCACTAAGGTGATTTAATACATGCAAAGATTATTAAATAAACTGCTCGTGTATTTTATAATATTTCTCATGTATTCTGGAGAGTTAATTCTGCTCATTCTGATCATACAGATCCACAGTCTTAAGTTTATATATTTTTTACTCTGGTTAAAATCTCCGCGCGTTGGTTTCTTGCTGTATGAGGAGGCCATCAGCCCCACCCTCACTGCCCCCCAGCGTCTAGGGAGTGGCGGAAGGGGTCAGCCATGTTCTCCTCTTGTGAGGAGAAAAGTTTTTGTCACACAAGAGGTAAGCTCTCTTCCTTGTTTTTGGGTTCTAGGTTTTATAAGTTCAATGTTTGTACTTCATGTACCTTTTCTCTGTCGTTTTTTAGCTTTTCAGCTTTTAGGCATTGGTTTGTCTGTTAACATTTTTGCGGGTTTTAACTCTTACTTTTCTTTGTAACTTTGAGCGTCTTTTGGGGTACCTAGGAACAGAAGAAGGCTAAGCTTGTTCCTTTTCTATGCGCTGTCTATGCGCTGTTTTTTCAAAGTAGTTAAGTTCTTAATAACTAATTAATTATGCACTTAAAGCACTGCTGAAATACTTTGTACATATTGCAACTAACTGTTTAAGGTATATAACTTTCACAAAGTTTTCTTTAGTTAATTATTATCTTTAACTTATTCTCGTTTTCGTGCTGTCATAAGTTGTAGAGTAGGGGGTTTTAGACTCAAGTTTTCTTTCAAAAATCTGTTCGTTATAAATTAATATTTCCTTTTTTAATTGCAATGTAAAATTTGGATTTCTTTTGCATTGTTTTTCAGGTTTAAATTCTCTCTCAAACGAACTTGGAATTTCGTTATAGCTGAAAATCATTTCTATCTATTATGTCACTCTCACAGCTTGAGTTCTCTTTTATCTTCTTCTCTCTGTTTAATAGTAACAGATGAAGAGCATGGGTCGGGCCATGAAGGTTAATGGATGCAAGCGAAATTGTTAACTAGTGCTAGGTCATGCTACTCTACGGAGGACATGACTTATATATATATTTTTTAAACTATTTTAGGTGGGAATGTTACTTGCATCTATGGCCTTGCAGAAACCCATTTCCAACTAGGTCTTTGTGGAAGTGAGAAAATGCAGAGTTTTTGCTGGTCCTTGATAAAGCCAAGGCTCAGTATTCTCGACACCTTCTACATTCAGTTGTTTTATTTCATTTTTTTATCTTTTCTCCTTTTACTCACACAGGTAGATACATAACCTTTTCTATGTTGTATTAGGTGTGAGTCAAAATTATATATGAATTTTTTGCTTAGGTATCTTCTTTATAGAATATATATATATATATATATATATATATATATACACTGAAATACTCAGTGAGGGTGGCTCAGGGGCTCGGGCCCTTCCCGTGAACTATAACTTGGTCCTTCGTTCTTTGTTATTGGCTGCTTACTTTTAAATGTACTTCTCTCTCTCTCTCTCTCTCTCTCTCTCGTCCGCCCATGACGGGTTGAGTTCCGCAAAGACGACTATGCGCCATTGAGGATTACTGGCAAATTAATGCAGCTAGCTGGCTTGCCATTCCTTTGCTGCGTACGGGTAAGGGACAAAGTGCGTCCGAGGCCGACTTCACAGACAACCATCTACGCATTCGCGTCCCCAAACACAGGGAGCCTGCGGAAAACCCCGGAGAAACCGCAGACTACACTGTAAAAAATAAGTGGTGTGAATTCACGGAAAATTTCTGAAAATAACGTGCAGCAAAGTTGCCGGTAGGTATCCGTGTTTTTCAGAAATTTCCGTTTTTAAAAGTGCCCGTTCATTTTAACTGCCGTATTTTCACAGATATTTCCGTAGACAGAAATTCCGTTTATTTAAAAAAAGATCCATTTCAGGTTTTTCCGTATTTAAACTAAAAGTCCCCAAAACTGAAGAAACCGCTTTCTTCAGCCCTTTCCCCAGATAATCCTTATGTTCCAGACTGTATCGAACCAGGGCCATTTGAACAGGTAAGACGCGACTTTCACCTCTGAGCCGCAGACACACGTGAACTCGAGTCACGTACATCGTAAAAGATATTGCGAAACAATGAATTTTTTTTTCATTAATTCGAGTGATTCAGTCATTTTATTTTCTGTTGGAGCTTTTTTTTTTTTCTGAATAGGTTTTTTATTTATTTTTTATTTATTTATTAGAACTCTTTTGCTTTACAATATCACAATACAACACCCAAAAGAACGAACAATATGTCACAGAATCTAAGGTTAATAATAACAAGTATATATAATACACCAATGAGACCAATATAAGTAAGACAACTTTCCAGTTTTTAACAATATAATTCCCATGTTACGAAGATAAATACTTTACAATATAAAATACAGAAACAAATTCGCACTCAAATGTTGTCAATATGACTTAAACACCTTCAATATCAATTTAAAATGTACAGCAAGGAGCCAGGGAAAAAGGCTAAATTTTTAGCCTTACAAGCCCCTGATCTCCTGAAATTTTCAAAAAAAAAAAAAAATATTTTTTTTATGTCCAGTCGAGACAACGAATATGATATTAAAGTATGCACTAAATAACATCCAGAAAGCCCAAGACAATAAAAATTTCTTTCCCACCCCTTACCCTCCCCTTTTTATATACAATTTTCAATCTAAAAAACTCCTCAACGGTCGCCTGAAAACAGGGCATCGGATCTCAGATCTAATGGTCAATGGAAGTCTATTCCATTCTCGCAGGCCCAATAAACCAATGCTGTTAAACATCATGCCCGTAATTATTATTATTATTATTATTATCATTTTTGTAGGAGGACTTTTCACAAATTAAGCATTTTCCATCGTGATTTTTCGAAGCAACAAAATGTTTCGCAACTTTATTTTTCTAAACTGCAGTGACTTTCAGTTATCTTCAAAACAAGTGAAATGTACTTTTTTTGTATTATTTCACCAAAAAAAAAAAAACAAACTCCTGAATATAAAATTTACTGCTACAGTAGACAACCTCCCCCCTACCAACTATAGGTTTTGTCTTAAGTTGTCCAAAGACACATACACATGTGTACATTGTATAACCATCTGCACAATAAGTTAAGTACCCGGTTTCTTACAGTTACACAATATGTATATATTAAATAGTTGGTGCACAAAACAGGGGATAGGAGATGAAATATCCTGTGCCACAATAAACAAAATTCATGCGATATGCTATTCACAATAACCGATTTCGCTACTGGACTTCAAAATTCGACAGACGATTGAAAGTTAATCAAACCTCAAGTATTTCCCCTAATCACTTCTATTACCGGTAATTTCTCGTCATACGGATACAGAAAAAGTGAGAACTGAGTTTTCCCGGTTTAATATACGAAAGGAATTGCGGAAAGGTTTCTGAAAATTCAGAATTTCCCCGTAGTATATGAAAAATTCGTGAAATCCGGGTATCTTTCCGTCATTTCACGGAAAAGGTTGTATGAGAAATATGTTTCGTTAATTCACGAAAGAAATGACGGAAAGTGGCTCGTGAATTTCAGAATTTTTTTTTACAGTGTAGGGGGCAGGCAAGACCGAGATTCGAACACCCGTCCGAAACGTCCGCCTCCCACAAACCAGATAGCGACTTAACCAAATTAATATACTTATACATGTGTTTAAAAATATATTTCTCTAATCATTAGAAACATACTTTAATATGGCGGAGATATTTTTTATCGCTTCCCGATAATTTGGAAGATGTTTTCTCCAGTGTATTTTTATTAGCATTTTCAATACTTTTGACCACCCTCATAAAGAAATCCTAGGTGTGCCACTGTGTGTGTGTGTGAAAACTAATGTCTGGCTCACATTCATTTAATAGGCAAGACATTTCATGTCAAGAGAATAAAAACTGGTTCGCATTGTTGAACTCTTAGCCGTTGACGATAAAGATTGTCACACATTATATTCAGAGACAGTTCCGATTTTAAAAATGACACTAAATGCAACGGGAAACGGGACCAAATAGAGATTTGTTAAATCTACAGGTATAATGTCTTGTATAAAAACGCTCGTTCTTGTGAGCATTTAAAAAAAAAAAAAAAAAAAAAAAAGAGATTTGCTTTTTTATGCATTGGTTTGTATTCCGCCATACCGAAGCTTAAGAATGTAAACAAGGTACAATACATCTATGAGTAGTATACAATTTTAACATTTCTTTGCTGACATCCGAAAGGCATACTTTATAGAGAACACGACATCTTACAGATTGAGTTATTTCGGCAGCCAAAAATTATTGTTTCTTACGCTTCAATTAGAGATGAGGAGGGAAACAATTACGCCTCTTTGATTGAATAGCAAATAAGATTGCTGAAAGTCTTTCAAACCACCGAGCTACAGAGCCAAAATGGTGGGAGATCATCACACAGCCAGCAGAGATGTTTTGCTTTTTGGGAAATGTATGAGGGATCAGTACTACAGCTTTTCGATTTCACATTTTACCTTCATAAATATTCATAGTACGTTTATGAAATTGTTCCTTATGATTCAATTAAAGATTCAATAATGATTCAACAATCATATCTTAACAGATGGAAGACTAGTTTCAGCAGCCGTAAGATATTATTTTTATTATTATTGTAATAATGCTATTATTATAATTATAACTAGCCTTCCATCTGTAAGATATTGTTATTATCATAATCATCATATTATTATTTTAGACAATACTATTAATAATAATAATAATAATATTGATGATGATGATGATAGTTAGACAGGACAGGGTTGCAAAATTGATTCACTGGCCATTATGCAGAAAGCACAATCTGCCAGCATCGAAAAACTCATGGGAACATCAGGCTGAGAAATTGTTAAAAAACGATCAGGTCAAGATCTTGTGGGATTTTCGAATTCAAATCGATCGGCACCTTAGAACATAATACACCAGACATAACAGTCATAGAAAAACGGAAAGTCTGGATAATTGATATAGCAATTCCTGGAGATGCCAGAGTCGATGAAAAAGAACTGGATAAAATGACTAAATATAGAGACCTGGTCATAGAAGTTACCCGATTATGGACTAAACACACAACGGTAGTCCCCATTGTCATCGGGGCACTTGGAATCATGTCAAAAAATTTTATGAACCATTTCAAAAAATTGCAGCTTTCTGGTATACCACCTACAGAACTGCAGAAGACAGCTTTACTTAGGACATCATATATTTTACGCTGATTCTTGACTGATACCTAGGTCTCCGGTGGAAACTGGTATCAGCTCAACAACACTATAGTCAATGATAATTTTGTTGTTTATGTTTGTTTGTCATAGGCTGTGTTTCGTACATTTCGAATAAAGAAGATAATAATAATAATAATTGTAACAATAATAATAAATGGCTTCCGGAAGAGCTAGTGTTTTATAGAGAGACAAGTAATCATTGGTATCTGTTTGGCGTGATGGCGCTTTTGTTCCGTCCCTCCCCGTAACGCGGGAATGAGACAGCCAGGTTGTGTGTATTCCTGGCTTAGAAATTTCCTGGTGCGCGAACTAAACTTCTAATGGATGGATATGGTGGACTTCTCTTGAGAGGTTGATTATGACGCACGAACTAAAAAATAAAAAAATATGTCATCATTGTTAGGGCCTGATTAAGGCCTTAGTGGACCCTAGGCTAAGACATTTGAGTAGGCCCCAAGGCTAAGACATCTGAGTGGGCCCTCAAAGAATTATGACTGGGAATCATTATGAAATCCGTTAAAACATGAAACAGCAAATATGCTTATGATAATTAATACGTAGTGCATTCTTCAAACTCCTTAATTATCTACAGAGTTATCATAAAAACTTACTGTATTTTCTGTTGTTCTCATAAGAACATGAGTTAAAAGCTTAAGATTCCTAGATTTTGTCTTGAATTTTTTTTAATGGTTTACCACTGTATACTTTTCTTGGTGCATCTTTTTTGTTATGCAATGTGAAGCCACAGGTGATTTTCGACCATTAACGGTTCCAAGTGCAAATGGAGAGGTGTGTGTGGATGGCAATGAAAAAGCTGAAACTGTTTCACCGAACCCGCTGTACACAGCGTCGTGAAACCTTTACCCTTTGTAAGTCATTGCCTTGAAATCTGTTTGTCTACCAGCCCCTGTTTCTGACCAAGTGGAAATCACGAGACAAAAGTAAAACTAGTTTACACAAACCACTGTCTGTCTCTCTATATGTCTGTTTATTGTTTGCCCAGGCATGTTTCCTGGGCCATTGAACATGGTGGGCCCCATAGACCTCCCCCCACTTAATCCGGCCCTGATCATTGTCAGCCATTCTCAATTTAATTCTAGATGATGTCTCCTCAATTCTCTTCCATAAATCTCTGTCTTGATCTGATCTCCTCCATGTAATTCCGGCATGCTTTCGAATTTCATCACCTATCTGCCATGTGGTTTTCTGGGTCTTTTTCTGTCCCTTGGTATCCAGTCTAATATTTCAGCTGTCCTTCGGTGGTCAGTTCGTTCAGCAGTATGCCCAGCAGTATGCCCAGCCCATTGCCCTTTCAGGATTTTTACTTTATTCATGTTATCATCCACTCTTATCATTTTCCTGATCCACAGTATTTGTCATTTTCTTGTAGGACTTCCGTCCACAGTGAGTAGAGTTTAGGTCCCAGGAACCTACAGCGAGATCGCCTTTTGGGCAGGACACAGAAACGGAAGGAATGAGAGCAAGTCTAGCGACTTTGACAGAACAGTTTGTAGTTAGATTAGAGTACAGTAGATGGCGCCACCGTACAAGTACGATGTTGCACACAGAGAGGTGAGAGAATTTCAGGGGGGGGGGGCATAGGAAAGGATACCCATTTAACCAGTGGGTCCAGCCTGGGGGCTGTCACTTAACGTGCTCGTCCGATGCACGGCGGATATTCAGCGATTGTTAGTAAATCACACCATCTCTGAAAGATCAGCCAGGTTCGAACCTGAGGACCTTGCATTGATAGTCTGACTCGCATTTTCCTGATCCATGAGTTCCTCTTCCTATATTTCCTGGTTTCACCAAGCACGTATCTCCCCATGCTTCTTTGAGTTTTTCTAACGCGGCAAACAGAACAGCCATTGCTTTGCTTACTGTTCAACGTGTAACTTAACATGAAAAACCTTGAAAATTATATCGCCCCGGAGCGGAAAACGAACCCGCATCTCCTGATTTCCCTTCGAGCCTCCCATTCGGGTTCGATTCCCGCTCCAGAGCGATATCATTTTCAAGTTTTATTATGTTAAGTTACACGTTGAACAGTAAGCAAGGCAATGGCTATTCTGTTGGCCGCCTAAAATATCCTGTAGTTGTTCCGTGTATTTGTGAAGAATATTTCTTCCAAAATCTCCACCTTCTTTGAAATGCCAACAGCCGTCCTCTGTCTGTCATTTTTAGTTAACGTCCATGCCTGATCAAACTGGAAGGATGTATTGGTTAGCCGCCTTACTTTTAAGACACAACGTGGTAAATTATTTTTGAAAATTATGCTGTTTCTTCCAAATTCTTTCCAGCCAAGTTTTATACGCCTATTAATTTCTTCTTCGATGTGGCCCTCGCTGGATATTTGTTGTCGAAGGTAGATTTAGGCATCAGGTACTTCTAGATTTTCCCCATCAACCTCTAAATCTTTAGTCCTCACAAGAGTATTGCACATCAGTTTTGTTTTCTGTAAGCTCATTTTCAATCTCAGTTCTTTACTCTTGTCAGCAAGTTCCTGTAGCACACTCTGCAACTCTGAGGGGAGTACTTGCATCAGCAAAACGAAAGTGGGTTAAACAATCTCAATTGTTCTTTATCCCGTTCTCTTCCCAGTTGAATGACATCAAAGTTATAGAGCAGATCAGAGGGTGTGTGACCAGGGTAGGTAAGGACCATTGAAAACTGTTCTTGCTTATGCTTATATATTTTCTTGAGTATGCCTCAGGTTCCTTATGACAACTTCTTGCCGTCGTTGATAGGTTCCTTAGAAGCTTTGAAGTGTAAATTGAAGCACTAGACCTCTTCAAATCAGTATGTTACTGAAAACATATACAATTTACTGACAAAAGTCACCGGACACCCCTTCAAAAGCAAATGAACGGATCCGCTGCGTTGTTAAGATGCGCGGTACAGCTGCAAACGGTATAAACACAAGCCTGCAGCTGACCGCGATCATATCCCACTGTGGGGTTGAGTGAAAATGTCGTGGCGGGAGAGAACTGACTTTGAGAAAGAAAAGATCGTTGGGTATAATATTAGCGGGTTGTCCATAAGAGCAACCGGGAGGCGTTTAAACATACCCAAGCCAACTGTTTTGGATGTACTGAATAAGTGGAAGACAGATGGCGTGCCTGAAGCAGCAAAACGTACTGGCAGACCAAAGAAAATCAATGATAGAGGACGTCGAAGCCTCAGGAGAGTCGTTACAGCTAATCGACGGAGTACTGCACAAGACCTCAGTGTACAGGTGAGTAAAAAGGCTGGAACTTCGGTTGTACACGTACCATTCGCAGATAACTTCATTCCGTGGTAGTGCGGCTGCTCATAAGCCTTTCATCTCCACTCGGAATGCTACTCGTCGTTCAGCATGGTGTAAAGAACTTTTATCGTGGACCGTAGATCAATGGAAACGGGTCCTACGGACTGATGAATCCAGATACACGATCCATCAGTCTGATGGTCGTGTGTGGGTATGGCGTCAGCTGGGAAACGCTATTTACCACAGTGTACTATTCTTACGGTCAAGTTTGGAGCTGGCCGTGTACTCTTGTGGGGGTGTTTTTCGTGGTATGGTCCCGGCCCATTGGTTATCGTGGGCAAACCTGTTAAATAGCACGTCTACCTCGATATTTTGGACAATTATGCCCTACCAACTCTGTGGCAGTACTATGGAACCGAGCCTTGTTGGTACCAGTAGGATAATGCACCGAGCTATAAAGTAAGGACTGCTTCGGCGTGGTTTGACATTCATTCGGTATCGTGTACGGACTGGCCAGCACAGAGCCCTGATAAAGCACCTATGGGAGGAATTAGAGCGCCGCATAAGAAGTTTGGAACCAAGGCCTACTACTAAGCAACAGTTAGCGGCAGCATTATGTACTGAATGGAAACGCATACCTATCGCTGTGTTCCAAAACCTTGTCGAAAGCAATGAATTCTTTGTTGTGTTTCTCTTCTAGGGTGTCCGGTGAATTTTGTCAATATAGTGTATTTTGCAACATTAAAATATATTATAAACTTAGATACTTAAGTAAAAATTTGGTCCTAACAAATTGAAAAATCCACTGAAATGCTTCCAATCTTGGTTTTATTCAGAACTCTTCGATATGGAGTCCCACTCCAAGCGACTAATTTAAGATACAATCTTTGCTATGCTCAACTTTTAGCCATTCTTCTCTTGGTTTATGTCCATCGCCGGAGATGCTGGAAACTGTAAAAAATTACACCGTAATGCCGCACTATCAACAACCTTTGAAAACACATTGCCGTGACTTAAGCTCCGGCTAATGACCGTTCGCCTAAGTGGGTCCAGGTTCGAATCCCGGTGAGACATGGATGTTTGTGTTTGCCTTATGGCACTCCCTTCCCTGGAACCAGTGTCCCTAAATTACGGACGGACGACTGCTTGTTGCCCATTGAGTTGCTCACGGTGGTTGTTAAACCTTCAACAAAAAAAAAACAAATAAACGGATCACTTTAATTTCTCGTAATTCGTGCGACGGCCGACTCTGGATAAAACAATAACGGTTCATTGATTTAATATTCGAAGTTTTCTGGTACCTTATGGAAAGCATTTTTGGAGAAATCGTGAAAGAATCAATACTGAGGTAAGGATCTGAGTTTTTTTTTGTTTTTTTTTAGGGGCGTAAATTTCCAAAAGGATGGACTGTTTTGTATATAATTAACACCGATTTATTTAATGGTAAATTTTTTTTTTACAAAAATTACATGTTTTATACCCCCCAAAATGCAAGACGCATCATTGCATAATATATTTTTCAATATCTGTTTTGTTTTCCCATACCCATTCCATTTATTTTTGTTAGTTTGTCATCTACATGGTGATCTAGAATCATTATTGCGCTACGTGTAGAAAGAAAAAAACATGTTATGCTTAAGAAAAACATATTACAAAAAAAAAAAAAAAAAAAGAGTTTTGCGAATATATTTTGACATTCTGTAGAAAGAAAAAGTACCATTTGCATAAAAGTTCTGCAGAGATTTTCACATATGATTTAAATGTGTTAATTGGCTTTTCCGGATTTCAGTTATTTACAAAATCTGCGTTTTATATCGCATATTGAATAATCAGAGTCTTCACTTATGAGTGAACCTCAAAATTATATATTATTCATATTTGTCATGGATATAACAATAGACATGATCAACGGTACTGATGAATATCACTTTGGAGCACAAAGTGACATTCATCATCATCTAACATTAAAGATAGTAGCTTCTTACACTGAGGAATAGATTCGAGTCAAGAGTTAGGCAAAGGGCGTATGCTTTTTCTTCAGTTCTGATTGTCTTCTGTCCCTGGTGTCAATAACATTAAATTAAGAACTCGCCCTTGCTATTAGGTTTTGATTTTCATTTGGGTATCTGCCTATTCCACCTCTCAATAAATGGACGGAGACCTGTTGGATTATTTTATTTCCTTTAGACAGATAACCTCCCAACTAAAAGTCAGTGGTACAAGTGACATGAACAGAAGGACATTTAAGGTGGACGTCAAGTAACTTTGCTTCCTATACTTCCAATGGAAAAAACTTTTGTACACATTTCCTTCACAATTAGTGTGTTCCCAAGAATTAAAATTTGAACATCGATTAAAATAACTTCGTATTATAACTTGGAATACTTCATATTTTCTAAAACATAACCATAATTACATTAAAAATCAACAACTTTTTCCTTTGGTGGTGTTGAAACCAGAAAAAAGATGGCGCGACCTGTACTTTGATGACGTCAGTAGACAAACAAACGTTGGATTGCATAATTATGGTTATGTTTTAGAAAATATTAAGTATTCCAAGTTATAAAATGAAGCTATTTCAATCGATGTTCAAATTTTTATCCTTGGGAACGCATTAATTGTGAAGAAAATGTGTACAGAAGTTTTCCCATTGAAAGTATAGGAAGCAAAATTACTTGAGGTCCACCTTAAGCCCAAGAATCCTTTAGAAATCTTGCAATATATCAGTACCTTAAAGAATTAGATAAATCTGTCGAAATTAGATAGCAGTGGTAGACTTTTCGTGAGAAAAAATTCTATGCAAGTTATTTACTCTCATTCTCTCTTTAATTATGAAACCTGAATTATACCATAGGAGGCTGTGAAAACACAAATTTTTCCGTGACGCAGATAGAACTCGCGCTCCCTCACTCTGGAGTAAGTTGCTCTCCCAACTAAGTTACACGAACTGAATGTATCGCTGCAGATTTATCATCTTGACATGTGTTTTACCTCACTAGTACGCCACATAATCTCCCTCATATTATTATTTTTTTTCTTTCTTTTTGAAGTGAAGTAGAAATTTTTCATTAATTCCAAACAATGTGTGGAACAAACATCACACATTTTTCAAGAAACCCAACGGGAGCCTGAAATCCGGAAAAGCTAATATCCATTTTTATGTTCGGAAGCCAATGTGAAAACACAAATTTTTCCGTGATGGGGATCGAAACCGAGCCCCTTCACTCCGGAGTATGTTGCTCTCTCAACTAAGCTACACAGACAGAACGTATCGCTGCAGATTTGTTGTCTTGACACGTTCTTTACCTTTGTTGTACATCAGAAGGCAAATAACCTAAATATAGCTAACTGGAATTCCCGATGTTTTCTTAAATGTGTGCTTAGTAAAATTAAAGTTGCTAAAATGTTTGTTTCTGTACTGCATGTCGTTACACATTGTCATTCATTGGGCTTTGACACCAAAAGCAACGGTGAAAATGTATTCAAAATTGTCCGTGGTTAGGAAACTAACTTTTGATTAGGAATTATGATTTCCCAATAGCGAATTTCATCAGTGTTATAAAAACATTTCGAGGATAGCCTAATATATAGCAATAGGACATCAGTTAAGATAGAAAGAAATATGGAACGTATTCAACGCTAAAAAGAATAGCTAGATACCCTAAAAACTTGAAAATGGCTCAAATTTCTTTAGTATTGAAATCTCCTGAATTCGAGTAAAGGTTGGGTTTCTGCGCACAATGATAAAAAATGCCTTCTCTTCGTTGGTGCGTTTCCTCCTGTTACTACTCGTGCTCCACCCACCTTCCTTGTTTTCACCAATAGAAAGAAATGTGAATGCAATCTTCTCCTTTAAGTTTTACGCATGACCGCGCACAATCATAAGGTTCATGCTTTGCTTTTGCACGTCAGAATTTTTAGTTCTTTTGTTGTACTTTAAGTCTGAATATCAACTTCAGAATGTGAAATTCGGCGTACTTTTTCTTTCGACGTTGCCAAACCTTGATGAAATCATGCAAAAATAATATCATCTCCGTGAAAAATTTATCGATCAGATGAAATGAGATTTATATGTGGAATTGCAGAAAGTTGCATGCGTTCAGATTAAAATGCTATGCACTTTTTCCTTCTAAGATCACTCCTCTTATTTGTATTATCTTAATCCCGAACAACGTACTTTTGTTCAATATCAGCACGATGATGCAGGAATAAATGAGGAAGGATTGTTCTTATAAAGAAATTAAATCAGAGGTACGAACCAGCTGTGATTTCTTTATTATTAATTTTTCCCCTTTAAAGGATATACGAACGTATTTCGTTCTTAGACTTAGTAAATGTTAATCCGAGTTCAGTGGAAAAGAGAGAGAGAGAGAGAGAGAGAGAGAGAGAGAGAGAGAGAGAGAGAGAGAGAGAGAGAGAGAGAGAGGGGGGGGAGGGAGAGAGAAAATGATGACTGTGACAGAAAGAAGATACTCACAGGAGAAGATACGTACTGTGACGTGCGTGCAACGCAAGACGCACATGAGATAAAGACAAATAGCAGTGAGAGCACATGTCCGCGTAGCTCAGTTGGGAGAGCGACTTACTCCGGAGTAAGGGGACCCAGTTTCGATGCCCGGTGCGGACAAACTTGTACGTTATAGTACATAAATATGGCGGATGAAATGGCAAATGTTCAACAAAAGATAAATCGTGACCAAAACACAGATTTGATTTCAGACAGTCTTAAAAATGGGAAAACTAAAAGTAGAGAGTGGGTTAGAAATAACAGTAAAGCTAGTTTTGAGGGGGAATGGGGAAGCGATGCACTCACGAAAAATCAGAAAATGAAAACATATACACGGATAGAGTCGAAAATATAAAGAGGAACAGAGATAGAAGGATGTAAAGTAATGCTGAGAGAGACAGAAAGAGGAAAAGGTACATTCAGAGGAACGGAAAGAGAAATTGAGGTAGAAAGTGGCACTAGGAGATGAGAGTTTAAGACAGAGAGAAAGAATAAGGAAAATATATGCGCATATAGAGATGGAGGGAAGGTGTTATATTGAGAAACAGAAATAAAAAGTGAGGGGAAGGTGTTTGAAGGGAATGAAAGGAAAGATATAACACCAGGAAACACACATTAAGAAAAAGAGGCAGATTGCGACAGATATGGAATCAGAGGTATAAATAGGGCGGGGCGGACCTTGGGCGCGCAAAATTTACTGCTTGCAATCTGATTAAAATCGGAATTGAAAGTTTTGCACCAGTTTATTTTATACTTAAGGTGGACCTCAAGTAATTTTGCTTCCTATACTTTCAATGGGAAAACTTCTGTACACATGTTCTTCACAATTAATGCGTTCCCAAGGATGAAAATTTGAACATCGATTAAAATAGCTTCATTTTATAACTTAATATTTTCTAAAACATAACCATAATTATGCAATCCAACGTTTGTTTGTCTACTGACGTCATCAAAGTACAGGTCGCGCCATCTTTTTTCTGGTTTCAACACCACCAAAGGAAAAAGTTGTTGTTTTTTAATGTAATTATGGTTATGTTTTAGAAAATATGAAGTATTCCAAGTTATAATACGCAGTTATTTTAATCGATGTTCAAATTTTAATTCTTGGGAACACACTAATTGTGAAGAAAATGTGTACAAAGGTTTTTCCATTGGAAGTATAGGAAGCAAAATTACTTGACGTCCACCTTAAATTTCGAATTTATTCCTTAAAATGTTTAAAAGATGCTTGTTGCTCACGTTTAGAAGTGAAGGAGCGGTTCTGTAGCCCGTCCAAATAAAAAAGAACCACGATCTTTGTTGGCACAATGGGGCCCGCGGTTTTTCTGTAGTTTGATGGATAAGGATGTCGTTTTTCTTTAGTTGGATTCTCACATTGTTGAAGATCTTTAGAGAGAGAATCTAGTTAGAGGATCTTTACATTGTTGGAGATTCTCTGGGGCTAATTATTACTGTGACTGCGAGTCACGGCTGTCAACTACTTTCCCTACTTTTGGTTCATTTGATGTGGTACCGAAGGTCTGAACTACAAAGCAGCTGCGAAAATCGGTACAAATAATCACAGTTTGGTTGTGAAATGAAAAAAAACTACTCTCTCTCTCTCTCTCTCTCTCTCTCTCTCTCTCTCTATATATATATATATATATATACTGTATAAGGTTACAAGAAAAGTCCGTGATCAGGCTAATATCTCACGAACTATGGCAGTTAGCGATTTACTCCTTATGCAGTTGTATAGGAAAGCCCCTATGGCGCACACCATAACACCACGAAGGATACCCTCCTCCCCTCTTTTGGGGGGTTGAGGGGGCTATCGCGCCCCTTTGCAGATAGAGCAAGAAAGTCAACTACAAACTTGTTCAGCAAGGCAAAAATAGTACATAAATGTTTTTGTCGTATAGCAAAAGATGGAAAAGGACTCTCCAAATGCGAAAAACTACCTGTGTCGCTGTGTCCGAAGCATATTCGCATGGATTTCAAATGTGCTTTCTGCTCCCTCGTTAGAATACGAAACTGACATGCGTGGTCGGTATGCCAACAGCTTTGCCACGTACGCAAGTCAGTTAGATGTGCATACAGTTTTCCTATTGGATGAGTGCTTCGCCCCTTTATGCTATTTCTCCTTGTCTCAGTGTATTTTTTACTGTATTGGACATCAAAGTCTGATATTGAATATCTCAAGGAACTGCGTTTTATTTCAGAACAAGAACTGTTGATAAGGTTTGTAGGAACATTTTTCCTTTGTGCTTTCATTAATTTTTCCTTTGTGCTTTCATTAATTTTTCCTTTGTGCTTTCATTAATTTTTCCTTTGTGCTTTCAACTTGCCAATTTAGATAAGTTCTAAGTAATAAGTTCTTTCTAATTACTCTGTTGTTGCTTCCGGATGCTGTGATTTTCTGAGGCCACATTCCCGGTCCCCTTCCATCTTTTGTTATGGGGCAAAAACATTTAGGTACTATTTTTGCCTAGCTGAACAAGTTTGTTACTGATCTTTTTCTCCTGTCTGCAAAGAGGTGCGAGATAGCCCCTCACCGCAACCCCAAAGAGGGCGTGGGGATCCTTCATGGTGTTATTGTGTGCGCCATAGGGGGTTTCCTATATAACTGCACAAGAAGTAAATCGCTAACTGACATAGTTCGTGAGATATTGGCTGGAACACGGACTTTCCTTGTAACCCTGTATCTATCTATCTATCTATCTATTTTGATTTTCAGGTTATTTTGCACCCTTCGTTCTAAATTCTAAAATTTTTTCCTTAGTCTTCAGTTTTGCTCTATCTATCTATATATATATATATCATCATCATCATCATCATTGTCAACCATTATCAATCCACTGCTGGACGAAGGTCTCCCCAAGTTTCCTCCACAACGGTCTGTCTTGTGCCAGTCTCCTCCATGTCACCCCTGCATACTTTCGAATTTCATCCACCCATCTCCCATGTGGTCTTCTTCTGGGTCTTTTCCTGTCCCTTGGAATCCAATCTAAAATTTCGGCTGTCCATCGATGATCTGTCCTTCTGGCAGTATGTCCAGCCCATTGCCATTTCAGGGATTTAACTCTGATCATGATGTCTTCCACTCTTGTCATTTTTCGGATCCACGAGTTCCTCTTCTTATCTCTCCTGGTTACACCAAGTATGCACCTCTCCATGCTTCTTTGAGTTGTCTGCAGCCTTTGTATGTCTCTTTTAGTTAAGGTCCACGTCTCTGCACCATACGTAAGCACTGGAAGGATGCATTGATCAAAAACTTTTCTTTTAAGACATAATGGCATATTGCTCTTGAAAATTATGCTGTTTCTTCCAAAAGCTCTCCAGGCAAGTTTTGTACGCCGATTAATTTCTTCATCAATGTGACCCTCACTAGATATCTGCTGTCCAAGATAAACGTACGTGTCTGTTATCTCCAGCTTTTCTCCATCAATCGATAAGTCTTCATTTCTTGTAAAAGCATTGAACATCACTTTTGTCTTCTGAAAGTTCATTTTTAATCCCACTTCTTTACTCTTGTCAGCAAGTTCCTGGATCATACTCTGCAGCTCTGATGGGGTAGTTGCAAAAATGACTACGTCATCAGCAAAACGAAGGTGGGTTAGATAATCTCCATTAATCTTTATCCCCTTGTTTTCCCAGCTCAGCGACTGAAAAACACCCTCCAATGTGGCATTAAAGAGCTTCGGAGATATGGTGTCACCTTGTCTCACTCCCTTTCCAATTTTTACTTGTGTTGTATTTTCAAACAGCCTAATCTTTGCACTTGCATTTTCATAGATGTTATTAATAATATTAATGTATGCATCTTCAATACCGCAGGTTTTCAGAGCCATTGTAACTGCTGATGGTTTCACTGAATCAAAGGCTTTTTCATAATCGATAAAAGCCATGCACAATGGAAGTTCATATTCCCTCGCTCTTTCAATTAGTTCTCTCAGCACATGGATATGATCTATTGTGCTGTAGCCACTCCTGAATCCAGCTTGTTCTCTCGGTTGAGCCATGTCCAGTGTTACCTTCAAGCGGTGTGAAAGAACTTTAGTGAAGATTTTATAAACTACTGACAGGAGGCTGATAGGTCTGTAGTTTCCAAGATCCTCAATGTCACCTTTCTTATGTAGCAGGATCATTGTAGCGGTGTTCCAATCCTCAGGAATCTTTCCTTCATTAAGGCATCGAGTGAAAATTTGGGCGAGTACTGTTTCGATTTCTCCACTTGCTTCTTGTATGATGTCTACAGTAATTCCATCTTCTCCTGGAGCTTTCCCCGCTTCATGTTCTTGATTGCATGTGCAACTTCTGCTGGAAGGACTGGAAGAACTCTGGTACTGGTACCTTTCATGATGTCTGGAGTACATGTATCATCCCTTTCATATAATTTGGAGTAGAAATCTTTCACTCTTGTCAAAATTTCGCCTCTATTTCTTGTTACAGAACCATCTTCTTTTCTCAGTGCCATAATCTGTTTTTTCCCCTTACTGAGATGTCCCTTTGCTATCTTTAGGCTTTGGTTGTTTTCAATTGCTTTCCTTACTAGTTCACAGTTGAATTTCCTTACGTCTTCAGTGATACTTTTTCGTACTGTCTTGCATAGCTCTATATATTCCACTTTGGAAGTCACATCTTCTTTAGTTGTCCTCATCACTCTTCTTTTTTGCATCAACATTTTGGTTTTCCCTGATAATTTGTTCACATGCAATTTGTTCTTAGACCCAGCTAATTTTGTTGCTGTTTCCATAAGAGCTTTGGTTACTTTTCTGTTAACTTCAGAAATATCCACTTCTTCCGATGTTAGGCCTTCTAAAGCAGAGAATCTGTTCTTCAGTTCCAATTTGAAGGTATTATGGTGTTTTTTAAGGTTGGTTATGTCAATACATTTTGTTTGTCTTATGAGCTTGCTACGTTCGAGTTTAGTGTTGAGGTGCATCTTACATCTCACCAATCTATGGTCACTACCTGTGTTGAACTTGTTTAGCACACTGCAGTCTTCTATGACGAATTTTTTGTTACACATAATAAAATCAATTTCACTTGTCGTCCCATTTGGATGTCTCCACGTCCATTTCCTGTGTGGCTTTTTCTTGAAGAAGGAGTTCAAGATGAAAAACCCTTCTGCCTCTGCAAACTCAACGAGAGTATTTCCACGCTGGTTTCTGTTGCCATGGCCGAATTTACCTACTGAAGTTTCATTCTGTTGCCGTTGCCCTATTTTTGCATTGAAATCTCCCATAATTATTTTCAAGTGCTGCTTACCTTTATTATTTAGATGACAAATTTCCTCATAAAATTCTTCAATTTCTTCTTCAGGATGACTTGTGGTGGGTGCATATATATATATATGTATATATACAAATTTTTTCCCCGAAGAAACAACTAATAACTAGTTAGAGATATTTGAAAAAGTGACACCACAGATGAATACTTACATTCTTTAGAACGCAAAAAAGACTGAAATCAATACTTTGTGTGGCCACCTTTGTTTTTTATAACGGACAGAATACGATGTGGCATACTCTCAATGAGGGATTTGCAGTAGTCACTTGAAATGTCTTTGCATCACACGTACTTTATGGCGTCAATCAAAGCTTGGGAATTTGATGGCTGTTTTTCTGCTACCTTGTCTTTTAAAATGGTCCACAAAATCCCGATGTGGTTAAGGTCGGGACTATTACCGGGCCAGTCAAGCACAGTTATGTTTTTCCTCTGCAGATAATCCTTTACTGTCTTTGATCTGCCGCATGGAGCACCATCATGCATAAAGATTGTGCACTTCATGAAGATCAGCACCATCATGCATAAGGATCGTGCACATCATGCATAAGATTGTCAGTTAACAGCTTCTCATGTAACATTTCCACATAAAAAGGACCAATCATGGTAGTGCCTGTCAGCAAAAAGAATAATGAAGCAGTACCGGATGCTAACATAGCACCCCATATCATCTGACTAGGCGGATGTCTCACGGTGCTAACGCTGTATTTTTCGTCAAACCTTTTGGTCGTCGAACATGTGCTTCACGTGATTCAAATTGACGCACAGTTGATTCATCGGTAAAAGGAACTTGCCTCCAATTTTCAGCAGTCCACGATTGATGACGCTTCGCAAACTGGAGATTCTTCTTTTTCATGACACAGGTTAGTCTAGGTTTACGTGCAGGTTTATAAGACTTTAATCCAAAATCTTTGTTAAGACGTCGGGAAACAGTGCTGATACTAATATCAGACCATTTTGAATGTAGAAAGGCCTTGATTTTCTTGCACGAACGCCTCAGAGAAAGCATAACTATTCGCCTTATGGTATTGTCATCACGTGGGTTGTTTCCCTTGGAGGTTCACATCTTTTTCGGTCGCTAAATTCACCTGTATCTCGATATTTCACGATCGTATTGTGAATAGCAGTCTTGCTCACATTCACCTTTCTGCTTATGTCACGTTTTTAAAGTCACTATTTGTGCCCTCTGAGTAACACTTAATGACGCTTTTTTCGCCCATTTTTCGCTACACAAAGAATACGTACAAAACCTCTCAGCATGAAAACCAGATGCAAACTGACGCTGGCACGTTTCCCCCAACTCTATCAACAGCTGCCGCTGTAGGATGATGCAACACCGACAGGAAGTTGAGTAATACAGACAGTAGCTGACGTAATCGGCAGAAATCTCCTAAAACCAAGAGGTGGTCTTAAACTTTTGCAAATGACTGTATATATGTGTGTGTGGATGGGAACGCAATATTTTGTGGTTTGCCACGGGTGCAGAGATGCCTAGTTATGCCTCTGGATAGAATGATGCAAAGATACTCAGTGAGAGTGACAGACAGAACTGAGAAAACTTGTGTTGATGGAGAAGGAAAGACAGACAGATAGAATGGGAGAAAGGTGTGGCGAGAGGTCAAATTGACTCTTCCTAAGTGCTTTCGATTCGAGCCGCTGAAGTGATTCATTTGCAATAAGTCTTTCAATTAGTTCGTTTGACACCTTCCGTTTGCTGTGTGACTCGCCGGAATCTGTTCTTTTGATTCTGAGCAGATTGCGAAATAAATGAATATTTCGCTGCAAATCGTTAATTGGATTTTTTCTGTTCGATGAGCGGATTGTTCTAAGAGATAATGGGAATATCATGAGTCGGATATTTTCATTCCGAGTCAGCACTGCGACTGCATCAATTTCTGAGTGAAAATTCGGTGATTTCTGGTGACTCCTAATTTCGAAATTTGTGGGCATTTTCTTTATGAATACGAGAAAATCGGAATCAAAGAACATTCACAATACCTATATCTCATCTGAGACTCTTTTTTTAAGTACATCCATCTTTCCACTTAACACACCCGGGCGAAAACATAACTGAAAGTGAAAGTATTGATATAACACTTGCCCAATGAAAACTGTTCACTCAAATTTCCAGTTCCCTTCACTCAAGTTTCCACTTCACTTTAAAGGCTGATTTTGATGTACTCTTAAAAACTAATTTGGTGTCCTTTTCTTTTCTTTTTCACAAATGAAAACCTTCACACGTTAGGACTTCGCGTGCGTTTTGTCAACATTGCATCGTGCTTTTAAAAATCAAATTGGAGAAAAACAATCTTATATTTTTTCTTTCGTTCTTGAGGAAAGTATGCCAAAGATTTTTTTATCTCTTAATTGGTCTGTCCGCCAGTCTGCTTTCCTATATCATCATCATCATCAACAATTATCATTCCAATGCTAGATGAAAGTCCCTCCTAATTTCTTCCATAGCTTTCTGTCTTGAGCCAGTCTCCTCTATGTAACCCCGACATGCTTTCGAATTTCATCCATTTATTCTCACATGGTCTTCTTCTGGGGTCTTCCTGTCCCTTTGGATCAAGTCTAGTATTTCAGTTTTCCAGCGGTGGCCAGTTCTTTTAGATATATGTCCAGCCCATTGTCATTTCAGGGGTTTACGAGACCTTAATCATGATTTCATCAGCTCATGATCAAGGTCTCGCGAAGCATGCAATTCTCTATGTTTCTTTCAGAAATTTGCTGCCTCTGTTCTGTGTCTTTTTTAAATTAAGGTTCATGTTTCTGAACCATAAGTAAGACCTGGAAAGGTGCATTGGTCAAACACTTTTTCTTTTAAGACATAATGGTTAATTGCTCTTGAAAATTGCAATGTTTCTTCCAAATGCTCTTCATCATAGTTTTATACCCCTATTAATTTCTTCTGTATGACCCTCACTTGATATCTGTTGTCCTAGGTAAATGTAGGCATTACTAATCCACTACTGGATGAAGGTCTCTCCTAGCCCTTCCTACAACTTTCAATCTTGTGTTTGTTTTTTCCAAGTTACTCTATAGCATGACTTCAAAATCCATCCATCCGTCTTTCACGTGGTCTTCTGCCTGGTCTTTTCCTGTCCATTGGTAACGATTCTAGTATATCAGTTGTCCAGCCGTGGTCAGTCCTTCTAGAAATATGTCCAGCCCATTCCCACTTGAAGGTATTCACTGTGATCATGCTGTCATCAACGCTTATTTCTCTAATCCACGTATCGTCATTGTCAACCATTATCAATCCACTGCCGGATGAAGGTCTCCCCATGTTTTTTACGCTTTCCAACCGTAGGTTGAAGAAGCGTGCATGCTCCAGCTTTGCCCGTTCGCACGATAACTCGCGTAAAAATAGTTAGATTTCGATTAAATTTTGGTATGTGGTAGGGGACCCCACCTGGGGACGAACTCTATTGAAAATGGACGAAATGAGGTCAAAGGTTGGGACATAGGAGCGGGATCCATTCCATCGCCCTTATGCGTCATAACGTACGTAAAAATTCTTCTATCACGACAAAACGTTAGTATGTTGTTCCGGAGGTATACTGAACCGGTTCTGTTGAATATAATCGAAATGGGGTCAAACGTCAGGACACAGGAGCCAGATTTATTCCACAGCCATTAACTTCATAACTTGACTACAAGTGTTTCTATTGCGACAAAACTTTAGTATGTTGTTCCGGAGGTATACTGAACCAATTCTGTTGAATATCATCGAAATGGGATCAAAGGTCAGGGCACAGGAGCGAGATTTATTCCACAGCCATTATCCTCATAACTTGAGGAATGATTTCTGGTATATTGGAAAGCGTATCATAATCAATGCATTGCATGATTTTACTAACTTGTTTCCACAACTGTCTGTCTTGAGCCAGTCTCCTGCGTGTCACTCAGGCATGCTTTCGAATTTCATCCATTCATCTCCTATGTGGTTTTCTTCTGGGTCTTTTCCTGTTCCTCGGAATCCAGTCTGAAATTTCGGTTGTCCATCAGTGGTCCGTTCTTCTGGCAACGTGTTCAACCCAATGCCATTTCAGTGATTTTACTCTCTGATAATGATGTCTTTCAATCTTCTCATTTTCCGTATCCACAGGTTCCTCTTCTTATCTTTCCTGGTTACACCAAGCATGCATCTCACCATGCTCTTTGCGTTGTCTGCAGTCTTTGTATGTCTTTTTTAGTTAAGGTCCATGTCTCTGCTCCATACTTAAGCTCTGGCAGGATGCATTGATTAAACATTTTTCTTTTAAAACATAATGGCATACTGCTCTTAAAAATTGTACTGTTTCTTCCAAAAGCTCTCCATCCAAGTTTTATACGACGATTAATTTCTTGATCAATCTGACATGCACTTGATATCTGCTGCCCAAGATAAATGTAGGTGTCGGTTATCTTCAACTTTTCTCCATTAATCGATAAATCTTCGTTTCTTGTAAAAGCAATGTACATCACTTTGTCTTCTCAAAGTTCAAATCCATGCATACCTCTTCCTATCTTCCCATGCCTTTTTCAGTTGTTTGCTGCATCTGAAATATTTATTTCTTAGTTAAGATCTATGTATCTGATCCAAAAGTAAGAAATGGAAGGATGCATTGATTAAACAGAGATGCATTGATTGAAAGATAATGGTAAATTGCTCTTGAAAATTTTACTGTTTCTTCCAAAAGCTCTCCAACCGAGTTTTACACGAGCTTCACTTCTTCTTCTATGGGGCCCTCCCTCCCTTGATATCTTTTGTCCAAGGTAAATGTAGGCATCGGTTTATGCAAAAAAAAAAAATTGATGTACAATGGTTTTTCAAATACTGAGGATTTGGTAGTAGTTGATCGAGCAAATCTAGCGGCAACTGATGCATGCGAGGTGGGATAAAAAAGTATCCAGACTGGTTGCATAAGTTCGGAATTGCGTAACACATCAGGAAGCGGTTTGGCACAGGTATGTGGTAGGGAACAACTGGGAACGAACCCTATTGAAAATGGACGAAATGGGGTCAAAGATCAGGACATAGGATCGGGATCCATTCCATCGCCCTTATGAGTCATAACTTACGTAGAAATGCTTCTATTGCAACAAAACTATATGTTGTTTCGAAGGTATACTGAACCAATTCTGTTGAATATCATCGAAATGGGGTTAAAGATCAGGGCACAGGAGCGAGATTTATTCCACAGCCGTCATCCTGATAACTTGACTAAAAATGCTTCTATTGCGACAAAACTTTAGTATATTGTTCCGGAGATACACTGAACCAGTTCAGTTGAATATCATCGAAATGGGGTCAAAGGTCAGGGCACAGGAGCGAGTAATGATTTCTGGTATGTTGGAAAGCGTATCATAATCAATTAATTGCATGATTTTACTAACTTGTATTTTATAGCAGTACTTTGTTCTTACGTGCGTGAAGCTGTTCGTCGCATTTGTCACGTCGGAAAAATTGATCAACGAATTTGCACTAGATTTTGTCAAAAACGTGGCGAAACTTGCAAAGGCTCATTCTTAAAGTTACAGAAAGTCTTGGAGGGGGGATTTTATGAGTCGTGCCCATGTTTATGAGTTGATCGTGAAAGAGTTGAAAGTGCTGAACTGGTCTGGGAGGCCCGCAAACAGCAAAAATGAAAAAAATGTTGAACTTGGGCGCACAACTGTGCGAGAAAATTGTCAAATCACTACTCGTGAGTTATCTGAAGACTTCAACATTAGTTTCGGTTCAGTTCAGTCTATTCTTGTCGACGATTTGTGTATGTACGAAGATTGCTCTCAGTTGAGCCAAAACAGGCCAGTGTTTTAGCTGCCAATGACCTACTACAGTGCGTCGAAAACGACGAAAACTTTTCAGACAGTTCCGGTGGTGCAGTGGTCTAAGCGCTGGCTTATGACCATTCGACCGTGAAGGGTCCGGGTTCGAATCCCGGTAAGGCATGGATGTTGTACTTGTCTTACGGCACTGGCTCTCTCCCTTTCCTGGAACCAGTAGCCCTAAATTAGGGACGGGCGACTGCTTACAGCCCATTCAATTGCTCACGGTCGTTAAACCTTCAATCAAAAGGAAAAAAAGAAAACTTTTATAATTGGTGATGAATCGTGGGTTTATCGGTATGACCCCGAAACTAAGGCCCATTCTTCACAGTGAAAAGACCCAAAATCACACGGCAGAGCCGCAGCAAAGTCAAGACGAAGCTGTTTGCTTTCAATCATGAGGGAATTGTGCGTCATGAATACGCTCCGACAGGCCAGATAATCAACAAAGGAGTACTTCTGTCAAGTTTTGTGGCGTTTGAGGGACGTAGTTCGTCACAGAAGGCCGGCACTGCATGAGAGTGGCGAGTGGCAACTCCACCATACAACGCACCTGTCCAATCATCGCAACTTGTGCAGCAGTTTCTTGCTCAAGCGCCATATTGCACAGGTCCGACAGCCACCCTATTCGCCAGAACTCCCTCACTGAGACTTTTTTCTCTTCCCCCAAATCAAATACCACTTGAAAGGAAAAAGATTTCAAGATATTGAGGAGATACAAAAGAATGTGACAAAGCAGCTGTTTGCCGCCCCGGTGGCGCAGTGGTCTAAGGCGCTGGCCTCTGATCATTCGTCCGTGAGGGGTCCGGGTTCGAATCCCGGTGAGGCATGGATGTTGTGTTTGTCTTACGGCACTGGCTCTCTCCCTTCCCTGGAACCAGTTACCCTAAATTAGGGACGGGCGACTGCTTATAGCCCATTGAGTTGCTCACGGTGGTTGTTAAACCTCCAATCAAAAAAAAAAAAAAAAAAAAAAAAGCAGCTGTTTGCTATTTCAGAAGATGACTTCAAAAAATGCTTCGAGTAGTGGAAACAGCTTTGGGCTGAGTGTGTGGTTTAGGAAGGGGACTATTTCGAAGGCGATTAAGTTTCAAATCTGTAAGTCTTGTACTTTTTTTTTTTTTTATAAACCCAGTCTGGATACTTTTTTATCACACCTTGTATACAGTTTGTATATACACTAAGTCTTTTTTCTTTGCATGGGACACAGTAACAAATTCTGCTTCTCGTTCACTTAATACACTATTAGTAGTATTCGGAAATTTGTATCATAAGGACCAGATTAAGTTTTGTAGAACACATTTTTTACTGTTTTTGTCAGTTATTATAAAAACTTTCTGCTATAAATATTTCATTTGATTTCATTCAAAATAAATAGAGGGAAATCTAATATTCAAGGAAGGTTATTCTTTCAATAAAGCTAATCTTTTTGAGATTTGATTCTTCTGTCGGGTTGTTGTTTTTTTTTTTTTTTTCAGTAAGAGATCGCTCACGAGCGATTCACTTAAATAATTCGATCAAATCGTTCGATAACGAATCATCACTAAACAGATAGACAAGGAAAAGATTTGTTTAGAGAGTAAGATAAAACAGAATGAACGAATGTTGTATTGAACGAGAGGTAGGCAGAAAGACAGAATCAGGAAAGGATATAAATATTCAGAAACGGAGAGGGAGGAAATTGAATGAAGAAAACGATCGTTCACAGACGAAAAGAAAGCAAGACAAACAAAGAGAATTAGGGAGAAATGCGTTGAAAAATGCGTATATTTGAATGAAATATTGGGTAAAAGCACGCGGCTTTAATTATGACAAATACTGAAGAAAGAAAAACTCACTTAAGTTATCTGAAAATATTATCCTAAAGTTTAAATTTTAATACTGTTTCTTCTGTCTTTTTTAACCGAAGAAAGAACAGATTTAGAGAATTTTCCAAAACGACAAATAAATATGATGTTTGGGATCTGACGACCATCTATAAAATCATTCCTCCTAGGATTGAAAAAGAATGAAGTAGCTGCGGAAAACTTCACGCATAGAGGTTAAAATGTTGTGCAACTTTTCTTCCTTTAACATACGAAGCACACAGACAGTCAGAACGTTAGAAAGGCGTATTGAGACCATTACGAGAGAAACTGCCTGCGATACCGTTCCTGCTAGGACAGAGAAAAATTGAAGGGGTTGCTGAAGGTTGCATGCTTTGAGATTAAAATGTTGTGCATCTTTTCTTCTTTATACATATGAAGCAGAGGGACAGGTCGAACGTTTGGAGTATTAAGACCATTAAAAGAGATGGAGAAAAATAAAAGAAAGCTGTATTGAGAGAAAGCCTGTCTGCCTTTCTCTGCCAGAATAAGGAAAAGATGCATTGAGAGAAATGAACAAAAAGGGAGAAAGGCATGCTGAGAGAGAAACATGTATTAAGAGAGTTAGACAGGAAGACCAATGCAAATTTAATCAGAGAGGGAAAATAGACAGACACACTGAAGTATCAGTGCATAGATAGAAAGACTCAGATGCAGATGTGTGGAAGAACTGAAAGACAACGGTATTCAGATGTGCGGAAGAACTGAAAGACAAAAGGATTCGAATGTATTTGGCCTAAGCTCATATATATATACTAAGCTCATATATATATACACTGCTGGACAATTGCTAAGGACGGATCATAAACGGCTATACAGCGTATAAAAAAGTAAGTGTGGTTGGATGCCAAGTGAAATAAAATAATGTCAGAATGCCAGGACATTACAAGAAAGACAATTTATTGTGCTCTGAAATCCAGAAGGCTTTGGAACGTGTTCAAGGGACAAACAGGCCATTTTGTGCAGAATACGTAAACGTGAAAAAAATGCAATTACCGTCCGCAGGCGTTCCGGCGTAAGATGTCAATACGGGATATGGCCACCATGGAGGGCGATGAAAGATTACACACGTCGTTCATGCTTTGCACAACATTATTAAGCAGCTGTTGGGGTAATTTATCCCATTCCTCTGTCTGTGCACGGATGAGGGTGTCCTTGTTTATTGGAGGGCATTGGCGACCAGCAAGACTCCTCCCCAAAGCATCCCACACATTTTCAATGGGATTCAGATCTGGAGAACGTGCTGGCCATACGAGGCGTTGAATATCCTCGCTCTCAAGACACTCCTGGACAGCGACTGTTCGATGACATGTTGCGTTGTCGTCCATGAAAATGAATCTATCACCGACAGCACCACGGAACATGCAAACATGAGGTAGCAGAACATCATTAATGTATCGTTGGCCGGCCATAGTCCCAGTTGGAAGCACATAGAGGGACGTACGGCCAGTGATCATGATGCCAGCCCATACCATGACACTACATGCCGGATATCGGTCCTTTTCCTGTATGTTTGCTGGACAATATGCAGTACCACTATCACGCCAGATCAGTTGTCGTCGACAATCAGACGATAGACTGTATCTACTCTCATCTGAGAAGAGGGCAGCAGACCAGTCGTTATCAGTCCAATTGCGATGTTGATGGCACCATTGCAAACGGGCGGTACGGTGACGTCTGGACAATGGGATGCACACAACAGGACGGCGGGCGTATAGTCCTCCTTCATGCAAACGTCTGGCGACAGTTTTTCGGGAGATCCGCTTGCCAGTAGCAGCCATAAACTGATTTGCTACCTTACTAGCTGTGCTGCGCCGGTGTCTTTTTGTTGATAGCACTATGTACCGATCTTCTGCAGGTGTCGTACTGCGAACACGACCTCCCCCGTGACGTTAGCTACACTCTCCACTTGTTTGAAATGATTTCCAAAGCCTTGAAACAACACTGTGGCTGACGTCGAACTCCCTGGCAACATCTGTTATTTTTCGCCCTTCTTCAGTCTTGCCAATAATACGGCTAAGTGTAAAATCATCTAGGTGATGTCGGGAAGACATACTGAAAATTGCAAGTTCGTCAATTGATTCTTTCCCTTTCAACTTTGCGTTTGAACAACAACGGTCAACACGCGTCAAATCCTTTATATCTCTTATCAGCGCTATGACGTCACGAACAAGTTCGGCAATCCAAAATTTGCATACGCACAACACGTCTTACTGTATCCCGCACTTATGCTAATTTCCACATTTTCCTGCCTTCCATTTTAGGGTTGCTATTGTTGCTATTGTCATCCGTCCTTAGCAATTGTCCGGCAGTGTATATACTAAGCTCATATATATATATGAGCTTAGGGAGAATGATGCTGAAGGGGTAAAAGATACAAATGCATTCGAAGAGAGAAGCAGAGACTCAGATGTACTGTTAGAATGAGATAAACGTATATGTAAATAGGTTGAAATAGAGGTAAAGGTATAATCTGTTGAGACACACACAGATATACAGTGATGAAGATGAGTTTAGACAGCTAGAATGAGAGAGAGAAAGAATGGACGGCAAATGCTCTAAGAGGGATAAATTTCATATATATCCTTTTGACCCATGATATCCATTAGCTTATTGTGACAAAGCCGCACTGAGAGAAAGAAAGAGAGACACACGTCGAGAAAGAGAGGGATATTTTATGGAAGAAGTACTGCGGGAAAGTTGGAGAGTGAATAAGACAGGAGGAAAGAGTGGAACTGTTTTTCAGAGTAAGGAAGAAAAAAGTGCATTAAAAAAAAGTAAAATACTTCAACATAGAGAGAAAGGTCGGAAAGAAAAAATACTAATATGAAAGAATGAAAGAGAAAGAAGGATAACCAATTTCGGGAGACTCAGAAAGGCGAAAAATATATCGAGAAAGTGAGAGGGGGGGGCAGCGATTTAAGAAAAAGGGAAATGCATGAAGCTGGAGAGGAAAAGAATTATTGAAAGCAGGATTAAGAGGGGAAAAAATTACCGAGGGAGATATTTTGGAACAGAAGATGCATTCAGAGGAGAGAAAGAAGAAAGAACGTTTTGATATAGGGTAGACAGAAGTACTTTCAGAGAAAAAGTAATTAAATAATGTATTGAATAAAAGAGGAACAGAAAAGCTGTCTTTAAAGTAAAAGTGGAAGACTTTCTGAAAGAAAATGGAAGAGATGGAATGTATTTAGATAGCGTAGAAAAAGTGGCAGACCTGTACATGGAAGCTTAACTATGGAAAGAAGTTTCAAGTGAGGGAGCAAAAAAACTTATTTTTAAGGAGGAAAAGACTGCGAGAAAAAGAAAGGGAGAGATAGAAAAGCAGAAATTGAAGGAAAGCGAACTGAAAGATAGGAAGAAGAGCGGAAATATGAATAATGGCATAAAAGTATGTGGCAAAGATGACTAAAATGAGAAAGAAAGAACACAGAGAATGATGAATTCACAGAGAGGGGTAAGAGAAGAAAGAAAAGATATTAAATGAGGGAGACAGCAAGAAAGAGGATAAAATGAGAGAGAAGAATGAAAAGAACTTGATGCCCAATTCAAAAAAAGAAAGTAAGGAAGAGAGTAGATGAGAAGGAAAGAAAGACGGAAAGCCTCTGTGGGGAAAGAAGGAGGATACAAAACAGAGTACTTGATTGGTAGAGGGACAAATAAAAAGAGATAAAAAGCTGTAGAGGGAGAGTAAAAGGCAAAGGGAAAGCACGTGAAAAAAGGAAGAGAGAGTGCTACTGAAAAGGGAAATAAACAGGGATGGTAATAATAAACAAACAATGAAAATGCAGATTACGAGTGAGAGAAATGGACAGCGAATCAAAATGTGTGTGTGTATGAGAGAGAGAGAGAGGGGGGGGGGGGAAGGAGCGGGAGCAAAAATGGAACATTAATGAGAACGAAAAATGAGAAGGGACAGAAATGGATATAAAAAGTAAAAGAAACTGTGTGGAAGAAAGACATTGAGCCGCAATAGAAGAATGTACGTGGAAAGTGATTTCCCATTTCCATCTCTCACGATGGTTGTAATTTTCATTAGTGTTCCATTTTGTTGCCGTGTAAGATAGAGAGAACAAATCTTATATGAGCAATAGAAGTTCAAAAAGAAAATATTTTAGGACTGAGTTTTAACTAACCGTAATATTTGGAAATATTTATCTATTTATTTATTTTGAAATCTGAAGCAGATTAAAGTTTCAGTTTATGCTCGAACACCTGTTTGAAATTTAATATGTGTTACGGAGAATTAAAAAGACAGCTTTTTAAGTCCATGATGAGACCAGCAAAAGGGGGTGAGATAGAGAACAATTCCCGATTTCAATAAAAGGGAGAAAGAGAACAATATATAGTTGCATGGGCGTAACAGCTGTAGAGAGAGAGAGAGAGAGAGAAATACAACATAGCTGATTAGCATGGTTTTTTAATTTACCAAAAGGGCGTGCTAAAAATTATTATTTTCACGTCAGGTAATTTGCTTTATCTCTGAAACATCCGTCTATAAATACTGTTAACGACATGTAAATTGCCCTATACGATATTTAATCAAGAATGAGTAAAGACCAGTTTGTTTTTCAACAAAAACTCCGGAACGGTTTGTGAATTTGGAAGCAGCGTGACTCTTCCAGATTAGGGAGATGTCGGGAAGTTGAATTTTTCATGAAGCTCTTGATCATTTAAAGCACAGTGGCAAAATGTTCCCGAGAGGGAGAATGGCACAGATGCTTGCTGGTCTTATTTCTTGCCTCTCGCGGGAAATATAGCTTTCCATCATGTTCAGCATATTGTGTTCAGCTCATGGCGACATTGTGGCATTAAAAATCAGATTATGTACTTTAAATAATAATAATAATAAATATATATCATCCTCATTGTCAACCATTATCAGTCCACTGCCCAAGTTTCTTCCATAACTATTTGTCTTGAGCTTGTCTCCTCCATGTTACTCCGGCATGCTTTCGAATTTCATCCATCCATCTCCTGGGTCTTTTTCTGTTCCTTGTAATCCAGTCTAAAATTTCGGTTATCCATCGGTGGTCCGTTCTTCTGGAAATATGTACAGCCCATTGCATTTCAGGGATTTAGCCCTCTGATCATGATGTCTTCCACTCTTGTCATTTTTCTTACTCACGAGTTCCTCATCTTATCTTTCCTGGTTACACCAATCATGCATCTCTCCATGCTTACTGGTCTATGACTGAATATGACATAGACCAGTAAAGTTCAGTTGTCTGCAGTCTTTGAATGTCTTTTTTAGTTAAGGTCCATGTCTCCGTTCCATATGTAAGCACTGGAAGGATGCATTGATTAAACACTTTCGTTTTAAGACATAATGGCATGTTGCTCTTGAAAATTGTACTGTTTCTTCCAAAAACTCTCCAACTAAGTTTTATCCGCCGATTTATTTCTTCATCAATGTGACCCTCACTTGAGATTTTCTGCCCAAAGTAAATGTAGGAATCGGTTATCTCCAGCTTTTCTCCATCAACTGATAAATCTTCATTACTTGTAAAAGCATTGCATATCAGTTTGTCTTCTGAAAGTTTATTTTTAATCCCACTTCTTTACTCTTGTCATCTTGTCAGTAAGATCTTGGATCATGTTCTGCAACTCTGAAGGGGTAGTTGCAAAAATTATTACGTCATCAACAAAACGACGGTGAGTTAAATATTCTCCATTAATATTTATCCCTTATATATATATATATACGTATCATCATCATCAACCTAGACGAAAGTCTCTCGAAGCCTCTTCCACAACGGTCTGTCTTGTGCCAGTCTCCTCCATGTTACTCCCGCACACTTTCGAATTTCATCTACCCATCTTCCACGTGGTATTCTCCTGGGTCTTTTCCTGTCCCTTGGAATCCAATCTAAAATTTCGACTGTCCATCGATGGTCTGTCCTTCTGGCAGTATGTCCAGCCCATTGCCATTTCAGGGATTTTACTCTGATCATGATGTCTTCCACTCTTGTCATTTTCCTGATCCACAAGTTCCTCTTCTTATCTCTCCTGGTTACACCAAGCATGCACCTTTCCATTCTTCTTTGAGTTGTCTCCAGCCTTTGTATGTCTCTTTTAGTTATGGTCCACGTCTCTGCACCATACGTAAGCACTGGAAGGATGCATTGATCAAACACTTTTCTTTTAAGACATAATCGCATATTGCTCTTGAAAATTATGCGTTTTCTTCCAAAAGCTCTCCAAGCAAGTTTTATACGCCGATTAATTTCTTCATCAATGTGACCCTCACTTGATATTTGCTGTCCAAGATAAATACGTATATATATATCATCATCATCATCATCATTGTCAACCATTATCAATCCACTGCTGGACGAAGGTCTCCCCAAGTTTCCTCCACAACGGTCTGTCTTGTGCCAGTCTCCTCCATGTCACTCCCGCATATTTACGAATTTCATCCACCCATCTCCCATGTGGTCTTTTTCTGGGTCTTTTCCTGTCCCTTGGAATCCAATCTAAAATTTCGGCTGTCCATCTATGGTCTGTCCTTCTGGCAGTATGTCCAGCCCATTGCCATTTCAGGGATTTAACTCTGATCATGATGTCTTCCACTCTCGTCATTTTTCGGATCCACGAGTTCCTCTTCTTATCTCTCCTGGTTATACCAAGCATGCACCTCTCCATGGCTCTTTGAGTTGTCTGCAGCCTTTGTATGTCTCTTTTAGTTAAGGTCCACGTCTCTGCACCATACGTAAGCACTGGAAGGATGCATTGATCAAACACTTTTCTTTTAAGACATAATGGCATATTGCTCTTGAAAATTATGCTGTTTCTTCCAAAAGCTCTCCAGGCAAGTTTTGTACGCCGATTAATTTCTTCATCAATGTGACCCTCACTTGATATCTGCTGTCCAAGATAAACATACGTATCTGTTATCTCCAGTTTTTCTCCATCAATCGATATATCTTCATTTCTTGTAAAAGCATTGAACATCACTTTTGTCTTCTGAAAGTTCATTTTTAATCCCACTTCTTTACTCTTGTCAGCAAGTTCCTGGATCATACTCTGCAGCTCTGATGGGGTAGTTGCAAAAATGACTACGTCATCAGCAAAACGAAGGTGGGTTAGATAATCTCCATTAATCTTTATCCCTTTGTTTTCCCAGTTCAGTGATTGAAAGACATTTTCCAATGTCGCATTAAAGAGCTTCGGAGATATGGTGTCACCTTGTCTCACTCCCTTTCCAATTTTTATGTGTGTTGTATTTTCAAACAGTCGAATCTTTGCACTTGCATTTTCATAGATGTTATTAATAATATTAATGTATGCATCTTCAATACCGCAGGATTTCAGAGCCGTGGTAACTGCTGATGGTTTCACCGAATCAAAGGCTTTTTCATAATCGATAAAAGCCATGCACAATGGAAGTTCATATTCCTTCGCTCTTTCAATTAGTTCTCTCAGTACGTGGATATGATCTATTGTGCTGTAGCCACTCCTGAATCCAGCTTGTTCTCTCGGTTGAGCCATGTCCAGTGTTACCTTCAAGCGGTGTGAAAGAACTTTAGTGAAGATTTTATAAACCACTGATAGGAGGCTGATAGGTCTGTAGTTCCTGATATCCTCAATGTCACCTTTTTTATGTAGCAGGATCATTGTAGCATTGTTCCAATCCTCAGGAATCTTCCCTTCATTAAGGCATCGAGTGAAAATTTGGGCGAGTACTGTTTCAATTTCTCCACTTGCTTCTTGTATGATGTCTATAGTAATTCCATCTTCTCCTGGAGCTTTCCCCCGCTTCATGTTCTTGATTGCATGAGCAACTTCTGCTGGGAGGACTGGAAGAACTCTGGTACTGGTATCTTTCATGATGTCTGGAGTACATGTATCATCCCTTTCATATAATTTGGAGTAGAAATCTTTCACTCTTGTCAAAATTTCGCCTCTATTTCTTGTTATAGAACCATCTTCTTTTCTCAGAGCCATAATCTGTTTTCTTCCCTTACTGAGATGTCCCTTTGCTATCTTAAGGCTTTGGTTGTTTTCAATTGCTTTCCTCACTAGCTCACAGTTGAATTTCCTTACGTCTTCAGTGATACTTTTTCGTGTTGTCTTGCATAGCTCTATATATTCCACTTTGGAAGTCACATCTTCTTTAGTTGTCCTCATCTCTCTTCTTTTTTGCATCAACATTTTGGTTTTTCCTGATAATTTGTTCACATGCAGCTTGTTCTTAGACCCAGCTAATTTTGTTGCCGTTTCCATTAGAGCTTTGGTTACTTTTCTGTTAACTTCCGAAATATCCACTTCTTCCGATGTTAGGCCTTCTAAAGCAGAGAATCTGTTCTTCAGTTCCAACTTGAAAGTATTATGGTGTTTTTTAAGGTTGGTTATGTCAATACATTTTGTTTGTCTTATGAGCTTGCCACGTTCCAGTTTAGTGTTGAGGTGCATCTTACATCTCACCAATCTATGGTCACTACCTGTGTTGAACTGGTTCAGCACACTGCAGTCTTCGATGACGAATTTTTTGTTACACATAATAAAATCAATTTCACTTGTCGTCCCAATTGGATGTCTCCATGTCCATTTCCTGTGTGGCTTTTTCTTGAAAAAGGAGTTCAAGATGAAAAATCCTTCTGCCTCTGCAAACTCAACGAGAGTATTTCCACGCTGGTTTCTGTTGCCGTGACCGAATTTACCTACTGAAGTTTCATTCTGTTGCCGTTGCCCTATTTTTGCATTGAAATCTCCCATAATTATCTTCAAGTGCTGCTTACCTTTATTATTTAGATGACGAATTTCCTCATAAAATTCTTCAATTTCTTCTTCAGGATGACTTGTGGTGGGTGCATAAGTTTGAATAATCTGAGCCTGGTATCTTCTCGATAGTTGGATAACGAGTCGTGCAGCTCTGTCAGAGGAACTTTCAACTTCTACCACTTTATCCTTCAGTTTCTTGTTTATTATAAATCCAACACCACTAGTTCTGCCAGTATCTGTCCCACGATAATAGAAGAGATGTCCACTTTTCAGTTCAATGAGATCTTCTCCTTTTCTCCTTACCTCACTTAGCCCGACGATGTCCCACTTGATCCTTTGTAGTTCCTCTTCCAATTCAAGAAGCCTTGAATCAGAAGATAGGGAGCGTCCGTTATAGGTAGCCAAGGTCAGCATCAAATGGCAGCCTAGTCCGGTCCTCCGGGGATTCTTAGCACCCTCTGCCTTCATGTCGCACTGGCCGCTGCCTTGGCCAGGTACATTCCAGCTGCCGGAGACTGAGGGCCAAGATTTAAGTTGTAGAGTCATTTTGGAGGTGTTTGGCCATAACTCACCACGCTGGCCAAGCGGGTTGGTGAGTGTGGGATAGCATTTCCTCTGATCCCGATGGTATAGTTATACCGCTATTGGCGGTCGTCAGAGCCCCTTTAGTGGGAACAGGATGCACCACGAGAAGGCGGGGTTGACATTTGTCAAGGAGAGGCTGTGATGTTACGCATCACCTGACCTTACATCCCATATATATATATATATATATATATATATATATACTGAAGAGCAATGCTGAAAACTAAGGAAAAACTTTAGAATTTAAAACGAAAGTTGCAAAATTAACCTGAAGATCGAAACGCGCAACGCAGCAGTTACGAAAATTCAGAATTCACATTCTATTAAGAAGAGACCTAAGCAAAAAAAAAAAATTTAAATTTTTGACTCGTACCAAGTACAACATAGAAAGGGTTATATGTCTACCGGTGTGAGTAAAAGGAGAAAAGATAAAAAATAAAATAAAACAACTGAATGTAGAAAGTGTCGAGAATACTGAGCCTTGGCTTTATCAAGGACCAGCAAAAACTCTGCATTTTCTCACTTCCACAAAGACCTAGTTGGAAATGGGTTTCTGCAAAGCCATGGATGCAAGTAATAAGCCCACCAAAAATTGTTTTAAAATTTATATATATGTCATGACCTCTGCAGAGTTGTATGACCTAGCGCTAGTTAACAATTTAGCTTGCATCCATAACTTCCATGGCCCGACCCATGCTCTTCATCTGTTACTATTAAACAGAGAGAAGAAGATTAAAGAGAACTCAAGTTGTGAGAGTGACATAATAATTAGAAATAATTTTCAGCTATAACGAAACGCCAAGTTCGCCTGAGAGAGAATATAAACCTGAAAAGTAATACAAAAGAATTCCAAATTTTTACTTTGCAATTAAAAAGGAAATATTAATTTTTTAAAACTCAGATTTTTGAAAGAAAACTTGATTCTAAAACCCCCTACTCCGCAACTTCTGACAACACAAAAACGAGAATAAATTAAAGACAATAATTAACTAAAGAAAAGCTTTGTGAAAGTTATATGACATAAACAATTAGTTGCAATATGTACAAAGTATTTCAGCAGTGCTTTAAGTGCATAATTAAGTAGTTATTAAGACCTTAACTACTTTGAAAATACGGCGCAAAGTAAAGGAACTATGCTTAGCCAGCTTCTGGGCCTAAGTTTCCTAAAAGACGCGCAAAGTTACCAAGAAAAGAAAGAGTAAAAACCCGCAAAAATGTTAACAGTCTAGCCAGTGCCTAAATGCTAAAAAGCAAAAAACAACAGAGAAAAAAATACAAGAAGTACAAACTTTGAACTTATAAAACCTAAAACCCTAAGACAATGAAGAGAGCTTACCTCTTATGCAACTAAACTTTCTCCACTCAAGAGGAAACATTCTTTTGTATTACTTTTCAGGTTTATATTCTCTCTCAGGAGAACTTGGCGTTTCGTTATAGCTGAAAATTATTTCTAATTATTATGTCACTCTCACAACTTGAGTTCTCTTTAATCTTCTTCTCTCTGTTTAATAGTAACAGATGAAGAGCATGGGTCGGGCCATGGAAGTTATGGATGCAAGCTAAATTGTTAACTAGCGCTAGGTCATACAACTCTGCGGAGGTCATGACATATATATAAATTTTAAAACAATTTTTGGTGGGCTTATTACTTGCATCCATGGCTTTGCAGAAACCCATTTCCAACTAGGTCTTTGTGGAAGTGAGAAAATGCAGAGTTTTTGCTGGTCCTTGATAAAGCCAAGGCTCAGTATTCTCGACACTTTCTACATTCAGTTGTTTTATTTTATTTTTTATCTTTTCTCCTTTTACTCACACCGGTAGACATATAACCCTTTCTATGTTGTACTTGGTACGAGTCAAAAATATAATTTTTTTTTTTTTTTTTTTTTTGCTTAGGTCTCTTCTTAATAGAATATATATATATATATATATATATATATATATATATATATATATATCGAAATATCGAATGTCAACCAATTTAGAATTTAAACAAACCAAGATTCAGGCGAATGCCATAAAAATGATTAAAGGATTTCAGAAAACATTGGCAGTTGTCACTTGTGGGGTTTTCAAGAGCCGACACAAATCACAACTATCTTAATTTCTCATTTCTACAAAGACCAAACAAATATGTGTTTCTGCTGTATCCAATTTGTAAAAATTATTTAGAAGTTATCTAATCTAGGGATGTAAGGTCAGGTGATGCGTAACATCACAGCCTCTCCTTGACAAATGTCAACCCCGCCTTCTCGTGGTGCATCCTGTTCCCACTAAAGGGGCTCTGACGACCGCCACATAGCGGTATAACTATACCATCGGGATTAGAGGAAATTCTATCCCACACTCACCAACCCGCTTGGCCAGCGTGGTGAGTTATGGCCAAACCCCTCCAAAATGATTCCACAATTTAAATCTTGGCCCTCAGTCTCCGGCAGCTGGAATGTACCTGTACCTGGCCAAGGCAGCGGCCAGTGCGACATGAAGGCAGAGGGTGCTAAGAATCCCCGGAGGACCGGACTAGGCTGCCATCTGATGCTGACCTTGGCTACGTACAATGGACGCTCCCTATCTTCTGATTCAAGGCTTCTTGAATTGGAAGAGGAACTACAAAGGATCAAGTGGGACATCGTGGGGCTAAGTGAGGTAAGGAGAAAAGGAGAAGATCTCATCGAACTGAAAAGTGGACATCTCTTCTACTATCGTGGGACAGATACTGGCAGAACTAGTGGTGTTGGATTTATAATAAACAAGAAACTGAAGGATAAAGTTGTAGAAGTTGAAAGTTCCTCTGACAGAGCTGCACGACTTGTTATCCAACTCTCGAAAAGATACCAGGCTCAGATTATTCAAACTTATGCACCCACCACAAGTCATCCTGAAGAAGAAATTGAAGAATTTTATGAGGAAATTTGTCATCTAAATAATAAAGGTAAGCAGCACTTGAAAATAATTATGGGAGATTTCAATGCAAAAATAGGGCAACGGCAACAGAATGAAACTTCAGTAGGTAAATTCGGTCACGGCAACAGAAACCAGCGTGGAAATACTCTCGTTGAGTTTGCAGAGGCAGAAGGGTTTTTCATCTTGAACTCCTTCTTCAAGAAAAAGCCACACAGGAAATGGACATGGAGACATCCAAATGGGACGACAAGTGAAATTGATTTTATTATGTGTAACAAAAAATTCGTCATAGAAGGCTGCAGTGTGCTGAACAAGTTCAACACAGGTAGTGACCATAGATTGGTGAGATGTAAGATGCACCTCAACACTAAACTTGAACGTGGCAAGCTCATAAGACAAACAAAATCTATTGACATAACCAACCTTAAAAAACACCATAATACCTTCAAGTTGGAACTGAAGAACAGGTTCTCTGCTTTAGAAGGCCTAACATCGGAAGAAGTGGACATCTCTGAAGTTAACAGAAAAGTAACCAAAGCTCTTATGGAAACAGCAACAAAATTAGCTGGGTCTAAGAACAAGTTGCATGTGAACAAATTATCAGGAAAAACCAAAATGTTGATGCAAAAAAGAAGAGAGATGAGGACAACTAAAGAAGATGTGACTTCCAAAGTGAAATATATAGAGCTATGCAAGACAGTAAGAAAAAGTATCACTGAAGACATAAGAAAATTCAACTGTGAACTAGTGAGGAAAGCAATTGAAAACAACCAAAGCCTAAAAGATAGCAAAGGGACATCTCAGTAAGGGAAGAAAACAGATTATGGCACTGAGAAAAGAAGATGGTTCTGTAACAAGAAATAGAGGTGAAATTTTGACAAGAGTGAAAGATTTCTACTCCAAATTATATGAAAGGGATGATATATGCACTCCAGACATCATGAAAGATACCAGTACCAGAGTTCCTCCAGTCCTTCCAGCAGAAGTTGCACATGCAATCAAGAACATGAAGCGAGGAAAAGCTCCAGGAGAAGATGGAATTA
This sequence comes from Macrothele yani, assembly GCA_039090855.1. Lineage (NCBI taxonomy): Eukaryota > Metazoa > Arthropoda > Arachnida > Araneae > Macrothelidae > Macrothele > Macrothele yani. The sequence continues at coordinate 38,513,565 of CM077016.1, forward strand.
CTGTAGACATCATACAAGAAGCAAGTGGAGAAATCGAAACAGTACTCGCCCAAATTTTCACTCGATGCCTTAATGAAGGAAAGATTCCTGAGGATTGGAACACCGCTACAATGATCCTGCTACATAAGAAAGGTGACATTGAGGATCTCGGAAACTACAGACCTATCAGCCTCCTATCAGTAGTTTATAAAATCTTCACTAAAGTTCTTTCACACCGCTTGAAGGTAACACTGGACATGGCTCAACCGAGAGAACAAGCTGGATTCAGGAGTGGCTACAGCACAATAGATCATATCCACGTGCTGAGAGAACTAATTGAAAGAGCGAGGGAATATGAACTTCCATTGTGCATGGCTTTTATCGATTATGAAAAAGCCTTTGATTCAGTGAAACCATCAGCAGTTACAATGGCTCTGAAAAACCTGCGGTATTGAAGATGCATACATTAATATTATTAATAACATCTATGAAAATGCAAGTGCAAAGATTAGGCTGTTTGAAAATACAACACACGTAAAAATTGAAAGGGAGTGAGACAAGGTGACACCATATCTCCGAAGCTCTTTAATGCCACATTGGAGGGTGTTTTTCAGTCGCTGAGCTGGGAAAACAAGGGGATAAAGATTAATGGAGATTATCTAACCCACCTTCGTTTTGCTGATGACGTAGTCATTTTTGCAACTACCCCATCAGAGCTGCAGAGTATGATCCAGGAACTTGCTGACAAGAGTAAAGAAGTGGGATTAAAAATGAACTTTCAGAAGACAAAAGTGATGTTCAATGCTTTTACAAGAAATGAAGATTTATCGATTGATGGAGAAAAACTGGAGATAACAGATACGTATGTTTATCTTGGACAGCAGATATCAAGTGAGGGTCACATTGATGAAGAAATTAATCGGCGTACAAAACTTGCCTGGAGAGCTTTTGGAAGAAACAGCATAATTTTCAAGAGCAATATGCCATTATGTCTTAAAAGAAAAGTGTTTGATCAATGCATCCTTCCAGTGTTTACGTATGGTGCAGAGACGTGGACCTTAACTAAAAGAGACATACAAAGGCTGCAGACAACTCAAAGAAGCATGGAGAGGTGCATACTTGGTGTAACCAGGAGAGATAAGAAGAGGAACTCGTGGATCCGAAAAATGACAAGAGTGGAAGACATCATGATCAGAGTTAAATCCCTGAAATGGCAATGGGCTGGACATACTGCCAGAAGGACAGATCATCGATGGACAGCCGAAATTTTAGATTGGATTCCAAGGGACAGGAAAAGACCCAGAAGAAGACCACATGGGAGATGGGTGGATGAAATTCGAAAGTATGCAGGGGTGACATGGAGGAGACTGGCACAAGACAGACCGTTGTGGAGGAAACTTGGGGAGACCTTCGTCCAGCAGTGGATTGATAATGGTTGACAATGATGATGATGATGATGATCTAATCTAACAAATAAAAAATAATAAAGGTGCTAATCCTAGAGAAGCTAGCGAATAAAATGTAGATTTAACACTGAGTTAAACATTGTTAAACATTGAAAAAATTTCTCCAGAAAAGAAAAACTGACAATTAAAGATATAATCTTTTCTAAGAAATTGCAAATTGAGAATTTAGAGAAAATAATGACAAATTTGGACCAATTACAAATTTAATATTCCAGGTCCGACCTCACACGTGACTCGAAATCAAACTACGTTTTCAAGACGAATAGCAATCAACTGTTAACGAATATGGATCTTATAAATAGCTTCAACAAGTTATCATTATACACACTAATATTGTATCAAATGAGAAGATATATGATACAAGGTTTGTGATGAAAAAATTATAGAAACAAAACTTAGCCATAAACCAGCTAAAAAACCGGCATGGCCACATTTGAACAAATAATAGGGCTAAACGAACCGTAGAGCCAGAAAACTAAAAAGTGAAAAAGCCAACACACTGTGCCACAAACCTTATTCTCCCCGAGCACATAAAATAAAAATAAAATGCGTACCCAGATAAACTTATAAAAGAAGATTTAGTAGCAATACAATAAGCTTTATGTGGTGGAAATCTGTATTTGCCGTAGAGGCTCTGGAAGTGTACCAGAAGGCAACTCATTAATTCTTTCTGTATATCTTGGGAACATTTTACTGAGTTTCATGAAAACCCGAATAATTTTCCTGTTGATTAGCCGAATTTAATATGATATTTAGGATTTTTATTCTCTAATCATCTTTAAATCTGTGATAGAGAATGATTATAAATTTGTAATTTTTTTTTTTTTTTTTTTTGTATCTTCACGAGCCCATTTAGCATAGAAGTCGATAAGAACGCTAGCCCCTATTTTAGGATATTTTCTCCAAGAAAGGGAGAGAATCAAAATATAAGGACTGACAAATAGTCACACTCATTTCGAACATAGAACTGGCATCAAAAGTTCCATCTTGACTGCTTAACAACCGAGCTACATACGTTTCTGCAGTTTAAAATAAAAAATAATAACAGTGTTGAATCTGGAAATTAATAATGAAAGTTCTTTAGTAAGCTATTTCAGAGAAGGATTTAGAGCAAATACTGTTCAAAGAGCTCCTGTTCCCGTCTGCTCCTTATGAATGTGGGATAAAATGCGATTTGCCTAAGTTAAAGATTTAAATTCAGTTATGCATTTTCAGATGAACGGAAATTAAAAAGTATCTACTATTTCTATAAGACCATTTTTATTCCAAAAATAATTCGAGTGCATGCAGTATCACACTGTATCTGTTGTCTGTGGAAGGGGTATCATATTAAAATTTTAAAATGAAGCTTTCCCGAAAACACTGTTACATTTTTTTCCTGAAGATTTCAAAAGACAGAATAACTTTTTCTTCAGATCAACGAGTTTCTTTTATTGGTAAAATATAGTAAACCACTCAAAAGCAATTTCTTTTATCTAGATTTTGAAAGCTGGATGTTTGGGGGAACTGCAGCCGTGTAAGAAAATTTCAAGTTTTCATGCAGAAGGAATGAACAAGATATTTGCACTGTATAGACCTAACACAGAACGCGTGTTGGACGGTAGGGAGTTGCTAAGTCCCAGAACCCGGGGGTGGGGGGAGTGGAGAGTCACATCGGGGGATGGGGGTGGCGGTGAGGTTGAAGGGTCTTTTTGGATGCTCTGTGTTCAACTATAAACTGCATTTTTCCACGAATGCAAACGCAGGTTTTGCTTTGTTTTTAATCTTCTTCTGTTAATTTACTTCATTAGCGCTGATAATGCCAAAAAGTGAAAACAGTTGGATAAAATACAAAATATGAAATAAAAAGAGGGAAAAAAACAGAACTCTCTTGAAATATACTAAAAAAAAAACTTGTGTGAGTGTTTTTTTTTAATTTATTTACTGTTTTTGTCTCTTTTCTATAGATCCACGCGTCGGGGATTGACTAAAGTCATTCACACTTCATTTTTTTTTTACTCCTTTCCTTCGGTTCCACTTTTTCTCCGTCTTTAAGCTCATATTCTCCTTCGCTGGTGCTTGACACTTCTTACGGTGATCAATAGTCATACCTCTTTTCCCTCTCAAAAACTAAGAGCACCAGACTCCCGCCAAAAGAAAAAGAAACCCTTTTCTTCACCACAAGCATCGTAAAACCACTCCCACTGGACGAAAAATAACGAATGAGAAGATATTAAAAGCTCTTTCTCTCTCGCCCACACGCAAGGATTTCCTTTAGCAACATTTTTGAATGCGTATAGTGATAAATTTAGTTAGAATGCACTTCTTAGGGTCGCGGGTGTCTTAGTGGTCAGCGTTCGTGACTGCCATGGAGATAGCCTCAGGTTCGATCCACTGAATACCCGCCGTGCGTCGGATGGGCTCGTTAAGCCGCCGGACCCCGGGTACTGGCCCACCGGTAATAAATAAGAGGGTCTTCCACCCCCACCCCCTCTTCTACCTCGCTTCCGTGTCACTTTCCTATCGGACACTCTAGCCCAAATCTCCTAGTTTCCTATTTCTAAGGGTTGTTTAAAACCTGGGGTCAGACACTTCCTTCCTAAAATCCTCTACATAGGATCTGATAGCACTTCTTTGTTTACAACGAACTACTTGGAAGCTTTTAAACAGCAGCTTAGCATCTCATAGTGACTTACCAAATGACGAACTGGACGAACTACGTTTCCACCTTCGTCACTTATTCTTTCTACCTATCTTTTTTTTTTTTTTTTTTTTTTGATGTTCTTCAAAATTTTACGTACCTACGGAAAAGGAAAACGATAAAAAAAAAAAAAAAAAAAAAAAAAAAAAAAAAAAAAAGAGAGAGGAAAAGAAACGGCATTTCTGGCCAAAAGCACCAAAACCAACTCATCATGTGGCAGAGAATCATTGGATCAACTGCTCCTACTGATTCACATAAGTAACTTCTCTGAAGTTATTCATCGTTTGTGCTGTATAACTTCAATTTTTCTTGTTTTTAAGAAATGTAATGCACGATAAAATAAGGAAAACCATTTATGCTTATAGTGAAATACAAAAGCCATTTTTATAAATCAGAGAAAATAAAAGTTCAAAGAATTTACAACGTGTATTTTCCAGGGGATTTGCTTGGTTTGCAGGGAGTCCGAGCCCCTCTATTGCTCTGCTAGCTACGGCCCTGTTGGACGGCCGTGCTTCTTTTAGTGCGACAAAAAACCGCTGCTGGCTATCATATTTTAATCATTTTTGTTGATTGTTTTCTTGTTCTCAAATACCGTAATTTTCTTCATATAATCCGCGGATTATCTGTTTAAGGGATAATACACCACTTTAAAAAAAGAATAACAATTTTGCGGCACTTCGACTTAAAAAAAAAAATCCGCGTCGTTCTTCGTCAGGATAAGTCGTGAAAAAATTAATTACCAGAAATGCATTGACAACAGGAAAACCTAACACAGTACGAAGATGGAGGTTTGCAAGCAGTTTTAAAGATTTTTTTTTGTTTTTTACTTACGAGCAATTTGACAGTAAATACGATGCAACGAAGGCGATATTATTTTCTCTCGCGAACGATCACGCTGTGAGAGAAGTTCAGCATCAGCGTTACACACGTTCGTGGATGCCGCTGGTCTAACGACGGAACTGCATACTACGGAGTTGTCCGGTCTAACTGCGGAATGTAACTACGGAATTGTCCGGTCTACCTACGGAATAGCAGTAATGCTGGAAAAACCTCATAATTTTTGCTCTATATTGACATGAAACTAACAGAAAAGCATTTAAAAATGACAGCTATTTTGAGATATATTTTGATTCGTGCCGTTAAAAACCAAAACTGAAGTAGGTTCACCCTCAGGACAGGATAACAAACACTCTCTATGAATAAAACACACATAAGAGTTAAAAACTTTACTCAAAGTTAAAATAAGGTAGATTAAAAAAAATAGTAAGAACTTTCGGACTCACTGTGAGTCCATCTTTAGACTAAGCATTAACAAGATATATATATAAATATAGAAGATTCTGAAGATATATATATATATATATATATCATCATCATCATCATTGTCAACCATTATCAATCCACTGCTGGACGAAGGTCTCCCCAAGTTTCCTCCACAACGGTCTGTCTTGTGCCAGTCTCCTCCATGTCACCCCTGCATACTTTCGAATTTCATCCACCCATCTCCCATGTGGTCTTCTTCTGGGTCTTTTCCTGTCCCTTGGAATCCAATCTAAAATTTCGGCTGTCCATCGATGATCTGTCCTTCTGGCAGTATGTCCAGCCCATTGCCATTGCAGGGATTTGACTCTGATCATGATGTCTTCCACTCTTGTCATTTTTCGGATCCACGAGTTCCTCTTCTTATCTCTCCTGGTTACACCAAGTATGCACCTCTCCATGCTTCTTTGAGTTGTCTGCAGCCTTTGTATGTCTCTTTTAGTTAAGGTCCACGTCTCTGCACCATACGTAAGCACTGGAAGGATGCATTGATCAAACACTTTTCTTTTAAGACATAATGGCATATTGCTCTTGAAAATTATGCTGTTTCTTCCAAAAGCTCTCCAGGCAAGTTTTGTGCGCCGATTAATTTCTTCATCAATGTGACCCTCACTTGATATCTGCTGTCCAAGATAAATGTACGTGTCTGTTATCTCCAGCTTTTCTCCATTAATCGATAAATCTTCATTTCTTGTAAAAGCATTGAACATCACTTTTGTCTTCTGAAAGTTCATTTTTAATCCCACTTCTTTACTCTTGTCAGCAAGTTCCTGGATCATACTCTGCAGCTCTGATGGGGTAGTTGCAAAAATGACTACGTCATCAGCAAAACGAAGGTGGGTTAGATAATCTCCATTAATCTTTATCCCTTTGTTTTCCCAGCTCAGCGACTGAAAGACACCCTCCAATGTGGCATTAAAGACCTTCGGAGATATGGTGTCACCTTGTCTCACTCCCTTTCCAATTTTTATGTGTGTTGTATTTTCAAACAGCCGAATCTTTGCACTTGCATTTTCATAGATGTTATTAATAATATTAATGTATGCATCTTCAATACCGCAGGTTTTCAGAGCCATTGTAACTGCTGATGGTTTCACCGAATCAAAGGCTTTTTCATAATCGATAAAAGCCATGCACAATGGAAGTTCATATTCCCTCGCTCTTTCAATTAGTTCTCTCAGTACGTGGATATGATCTATTGTGCTGTAGCCACTCCTGAATCCAGCTTGTTCTCTCGGTTGAGCCATGTCCAGTGTTACCTTCAAGCGGTGTGAAAGAACTTTAGTGAAGATTTTATAAACTACTGATAGGAGGCTGATAGGTCTGTAGTTTCCGAGATCCTCAATGTCACCTTTCTTATGTAGCAGGATCATTGTAGCGGTGTTCCAATCCTCAGGAATCTTTCCTTTATTAAGGCATCGAGTGAAAATTTGGGCGAGTACTGTTTCGATTTCTCCACTTGCTTCTTGTATGATGTCTACAGTAATTCCATCTTCTCCTGGAGCTTTTCCCCGCTTCATGTTCTTGATTGCATGTGCAACTTCTGCTGGAAGGACTGGAGGAACTCTGGTACTATTATCTTTCATGATGTCTGGAGTGCATGTATCATCCCTTTCATATAATTTGGAGTAGAAATCTTTCACTCTTGTCAAAATTTCGCCTCTATTTCTTGTTACAGAGCCATCTTCTTTTCTCAGTGCCATAATCTGTTTTCTTCCCTTACTGAGATGTCCCTTTGCTATCTTTAGGCTTTGGTTGTTTTCAATTGCTTTCCTCACTAGTTCACAGTTGAATTTTCTTACGTCTTCAGTGATACTTTTTCTTACTGTCTTGCATAGCTCTATATATTCCACTTTGGAAGTCACATCTTCTTTAGTTGTCCTCATCTCTCTTCTTTTTTGCATCAACATTTTCGTTTTTCCTGATAATTTGTTTACATGCAACTTGTTCTTAGACCCAGCTAATTTTGTTGCTGTTTCCATAAGAGCTTTGGTTACTTTTCTGTTAACTTCAGAGATGTCCACTTCTTCCGATGTTAGGCCTTCCAAAGCAGAGAACCTGTTCTTCAGTTCCAACTTGAAGGTATTATGGTGTTTTTTAAGGTTGGTTATGTCAATAGGTTTTGTTTGTCTTATGAGCTTGCCACGTTCAAGTTTAGTGTTGAGGTGCATCTTACATCTCACCAATCTATGGTCACTACCTGTGTTGAACTTGTTTAGCACACTGCAGTCTTCTATGACGAATTTTTTGTTACACATAATAAAATCAATTTCACTTGTCGTCCCATTTGGATGTCTCCATGTCCATTTCCTGTGTGGCTTTTTCTTGAAGAAGGAGTTCAAGATGAAAAACCCTTCTGCCTCTGCAAACTCAACGAGAGTATTTCCACGCTGGTTTCTGTTGCCGTGACCGAATTTACCTACTGAAGTTTCATTCTGTTGCCGTTGCCCTATTTTTGCATTGAAATCTCCCATAATTATTTGTAAGTGCTGCTTACCTTTATTATTTAGATGACAAATTTCCTCATAAAATTCTTCAATTTCTTCTTCAGGATGACTTGTGGTGGGTGCATAAGTTTGAATAATCTGAGCCTGGTATCTTTTCGAGATATATATATATATATATATATCTTCAGAATCTTCTATATTTATATATATATATCTTGTTAATGCTTAGTCTAAAGATGGACTCACAGTGAGTCCGAAAGTTCTTACTATTTTTTTTAATCTACCTTATTTTAACTTTGAGTAAAGTTTTTAACTGTTATGTGTGTTTTATTCATAGAGAGTGTTATCCTGTCCTGAGGGTGAACCTACTTCAGTTTTGGTTTTTAACGGCACGAATCAAAATATATCTCAAAATAGCTGTCATTTTTAAATGCTTTTCTGTTAGTTTCATGTCAATATATAGCAAAAGTTATGAGGTTTTTCCAGCATTACTGCTATTCCGTAGGTAGACCGGACAATTCCGTAGTTACATTCCGTAGTTAGACCGGACATACTGCCAGAAGGACAGACCATTGATGGACAGCCGAAATTTTAGATTGGATTCCAAGGGACAGGAAAAGACCCAGAAGAAGACCACATGGGAGATGGGTGGATAAAATTCGAAAGTATGCGGGAGTGTCATGGAGGAGACTGGCACAAGACAGACCGTTGTGGAGGTAACTTGGGGAGACCTTCGTCCAGCAGTGGATTGATAATGGTTGACAATGATGAATGATGATGATGATATATATATATATAATGAGCACAGGCACTCTTGTCGATGCTTAGTCTGAAGATGAACTCATAATGAGTCCGAAAGTTCTCACTATTTTTAATCTATCTTATTTTAACATTGAGAAAAGTTTTTAACTCTTATGTGAGTTTTTATTCATACAGAGTGTTATCGCGTCTTGAAGGTAATCCTACTTCAGTTTTAGCAGTTATTTTTTTTAATTAGAAGATCAGTTGTGTTTTTTTCAATTTCTTTGGACTGCTGGGTCATTTCGTGAATCGCAACTTCCTTTACGAAATTATTATTTGGGATCTACATCGCGGGTTCCGATTATATGATATTTTTTTTACTTGTATTTCACGGGCTGCGGGTTATGCGTCGCCGCGATTTATACGGAGGATTTTTTTTTTCTTTTGTTGAATTTCACTGTCTGCGGATTATACGCTGCTACGGATAATACGAAGAAAAAAAATAAGATAATAGCAATATGAATAACACCTAACGGACACAAAGGTCGTAACTCTAAGAAACGTCTGTGACGTATATTCTAATTTAACTTTCATTTTTAGTTCCTTTTCCTATGTAAATTTGAGTTTGTTCTCTTTTGCACTTTCCAAACTTAACGTGATATCTTCTCTCTCACATGAATGAGGTTGGCAACACTTTTGAGGTCAGGGAGAGTGACGTATGGATGTGATAAGAACGTTTGATAAAAAGATGATACAGCAGTTGCTTTGTGTGTGTGTGTGTGTGTGTGTGTGGAGATGTTCGATCGTTGTTAAGCTAGATTATACGACAGATAGTTAAGGTATTATGTGTAAAGTGTAAAACTCTCAGTGCTATATTTTGGATTTCATCTGCTGTGCTGGACCAATAAAAGGTTATCGTAAGTTTGACTTCTGTATATGTTTCGTCTGGCCGTAAAACCTTAATTGGAACTATCCCGTGCAACTATTGCATTGTATTCTCATTTAGTTCAACATTTCCTTAGTCATTGTTTTAGACATAGCATAACACCAATCTCGCACACGAAAAAGGGTTACGTTATACAGCACTTACTGAAAATATTTAAACTCGGGAAAACCGCACGAGACTGAATTTGTTCAGCTTACGCCAAGAAAGCTGTAAGTGTAAGCACCTGTCGTGAGTCGTTTGTGAAGTTCGACCTGATCGTGTACGCACCAAGGCCGGATTAAGGCTTTAGTGGGCCTCTAGGCTCAGACATTTGAGTGGGCCACATGGCTATAAGACATCTAATTGAGCCCCCAAAGAACTTAAGACGGAGAATCATTATGAAGTCCGATAAAACACTAAACTGTAACTACTAAATGATCTGCAGAGTTTTCATAATAAGTCACTATATTTTTCATTATTCTTAAAGGCACATGAGTTAATAGCTTAAGATTCCTAGGTTTTGTCTTGGATTTTCTAATGATTTAGCGTTGTATACTTTTCTTGGTGCATCTTTTTTATTGTGCAATGTAAAGCCACACAGGACTTCGACCATTAATTAAATTGGAAAATGTGGGTGGATGATAGTGAAAAAGCTGAAACTGTCTCGTCGACACCAAGGGTAAAGATTTCATGTCGCCGCTGTACACAGCGACATGAAATCTTTACCCTTGGTGAGTCACTGCTTTGACATCTTTCCTTCTTCCAGCCTCTGTTTTTGACCAAGTGGAAATCATACGAGACAAAAGTAAAACTATTTTAACAACCTCTCTCGGCCGAATAACAATTTTTCAGTTGCTGTGCGTTTCTTAACGGGGAAAGAGCGACGTCTTTATTTATTCACTGACGCCAAGTATTTGGAGGATTTTCACTTTGGATTTCGCCCTTTGGATTTAACTGCTATAATTCATATATAGCGAGTGCCGTTAATGCCCACCAGATGGAGACGTCTCAGTAGTTGAGCCCATCTTACGGATTTATAATGTCAGATGCTGACAGAAAAACACACATAGCGCTGTGGATTGTTGGCCACCGTGGTGTAAGGCTAACGCGCTCGGCTGGATATGGAGAGATCCGGGATTCGATTCCCCGGCGGCGGCCGAATGACAATTTTTATGTTGCTGTGCGTTGCTTAACGTGGAAAGAGCGATGTCTTTGTTTATTGACTGACGCCACGTATTTGGAGGATTTTCACTCTCTCTATTACTTGCTCAGGTATGCCTCGTGGATCCTTGGTCATGGTGGGCCCCAAAGCTGTAGAACCCCCCCCCCCCTTAATCCGGCTCTGGTACGTACCACATTTATTCGCCCATCAAAGGTTGGAAACTTTACAGAAATCTAACAGAAGCCATGTATTTTAAAACACAACTCGGAGAACCAGAACTTAGTGTTGGTGACACAATCTCACAAATCGCCGTGCTTATTATAATAAGAGACCAACTATAACTGACAGAGTATAACTGATTCGCAGATAATATTCATTTGACTAGTTCGCTTAACATCTTCTTTCTCTATATCAATCTTTCCCTTTCATTTATTCTCTGATTACCTGGCAGCCGTTGCGAAAATGTCGGAGAAACTTGGCAGTTCTGATGTGACGTTCTGAATGAAAAACATATGTAAAAAGTAGCCAAGTTTACATAAGAGAAAGAAACTGTGCAGGAGAGTTAAATTAGCGATGTAAGTCACAAGCTAGGACGAGACCTGGTAGTTCTTTGGAGAAATGCTCTTTATAACACATATAAAAAGATAAGCAAACTGCGAAACTATGGAAAGAGATTTAAAAAGAACGGTTGAGTGACTGAATGAGTGCGATTAGGTGAATGAAGATTGTTAACCAGAAGAGCAGCTTTTATTCTGCACAGCATTAGTAAGCTTAATCACTCAAAAGTAGGAACAATTCGAGATCTGACCCGGACTATTTTTTTCATCAGTTAAATGAAAAATTCCGGTCTCGGACCTGGCCTGTTTTGGAAGGTTTAGCGTTTTCCTTCTGGATTCAACAAAAACGTTCCGACTCACAAAACGAAAATTGACTTGTTAAATAATCACATGACAAAGTTCATTGAACGAAAGACTGAATCCGCCACTGGCTACGGATATATCAGTTAATTACAGCTGAAAACGACCAACCTGCCTGTAAAGTGAGAGCCTGAAATGGGATGGTTTATTTCTTTAAAAGTAAAATTCCGTTTCACTTCGTTGGCTTCAGCGACTAAAACACGCGGCTTTTTTCTTCCGAGAAATGTTTCATGGGTTTTCAGCTACACCAAATTAAAACCAAAAAACAATTTCTGACGCAGATCGTTGTTACAATAGAGATGAGGAAGTTCGAAGTATTTGCTTACATATTTGGGGATCGAGAGCTACCTTGTTCATACTTACGTGTAGAAGATACTTATGTGTAGAGGACTGGAAGCCGTGACGCAGTGACCTAAAGCGATGGCTTCTGATCATTCGTCCGAGATGGGTCCGGGCTCGAATCCCGGTGAGGCATGGATGTTTGTGTTTGTCTTTCGGCACTGGCTCTCAATATGTTACTTGTCCAACACTGGTTATCTGTGGTCATTTAGCATTCTCTAAAAACCATGTTTGATGTGTACTTGTTCACAATGTATTACTTGATCAACACTGCCAATCTCTGTGTAAATTGATCATTTGGCATGCTGTCAACCATGTACGATTTGTACTTATTGCTGTGAAATATCTGTATCCTGTTTATGTCTACCTATTTGTCATGTCTCTGTACCACCAGGTAGAATAAATCATTAAAAAAAAACCCCGAATCAAAAAAAAAAAAAAAAAAAAAAAAAAAGAAGAAGATTTGTAACATCCTTTACATTTGTAACAGAATTAAGTAGTCAGGCCTACACCTCATTTGTAGGAGGAATTCCTACGAGAAATGTCACGTCTTTCTATGCCACATTCCGTTTACTATTATGGTAGTTCAATTTAGTAGAGCACCTTTGTTTCGTCTAGAGCACAAAATCTTCAAACATTTTTGAATCGCGGACAACATGGCAAAATGGAATAGCATTCGCTGGCCACATGAAAAAGAAGCGTAAAAAATGTACATTATGACCACCCACAGCGTAGAGAAATGAGCGCGACTGGAGACCGAACGGTGGCGCTGGTGAAGTTCACAGAGCAGTATACAGACAGCCCGAGGACCGGCTTCGGTTAGTAGAGTGCTCGGAGTCAAAATGGGAAAAGCTGCTGACTTATCGCAGTTTGCTAAAGAACACATTGTGATGGCATGGCGCCTGAGAACTACGATCTCGGAAACGGTGGGGCTTGTGGGTTGTTCACGTGCCGCTGTAGTGAGTACGTATCAAAAGTGGTGCACAGATGGAGAAACGACTATCACTAAATCAACCACGACTCTCTACTAAATCCAACAGTGTGTTGCCCGTAGCTCATTGATGCCAGAGGGGAGGGAGACTGTCGCACATTATTCACAGTGACGGCAGGGCCACAGTGCGACAAATCACCCGCAGCTACAACAGTGGTGATCAGGGCATTGTGTCACAACTCACAGTTCATCGCAGCCTTCTGCGCATGGGCCTGCGTAGCCGAAGACACAGCCGGGTTCCCATGCTCACTGCACATCATCGCCAACAACGCATGAAATGAGCCCAAGATCGTCGAGATTGGACCGTGGATGATTGGAAAAAGTGGCCTGGTCTTACAAATAAAGATTCCTGGTGCATCACGTAGACGGCCGAGCGGGGAACGCCGATTACCAACGGAGGCTATGGCACCTGGATGCACTGTTGGGCGGAAACATGCCAGCAGCGGCCGTGGTGTTCTTCTGTGAGCGAAGTTTTCTTGGGACACTTTAGCTCTATTATCCCAATAGCACAATCCCTGACAGCTGTCAGGAATCTGAACATCGTTGCGGACCAAGTTCCCCCATTCACGGCAACTGTGTTCCCTGTTGGTGATGGCCATTACCAAAGGAGAATGCGCCATGCCACACTGCCAGAATCGTCAAGGAGTGGTTCCAGGAACATGCTGGTAACTTTCTGTTAATGCCCTGGCCTCCAAATTCACCTGACATGAACCCAATCGAACATTTGTGGTTCGACTTGGAAAAGCAGGTTCGCGCTAAATTACCACCATCCCGAAATGTACTAGAACTGAAGAACCTGCTGTTGATATTATGGTACCAGATACCGCAGGATACCTATCGCCACCTCATCGAATCGATGCCTTGCCAAGTCGCCACTGTTTTGCGGGCTAAACAGGTACCTACAGCTTATTAAGTAGGTGTCCATAATGTAATAGCTCATCGGTGTATATGTTTGTTATGAATATCGACCATATTATAGAGGTTTTGAATCCTAAAACTTAACTTTCGGAAAAAGAAACGATGCAGTTAACATGATACCTACACCACAAAGAGCTCCGAAGTAGGTATCTGATATGTTCACATTTTTTTAGTAGTTTTAAAAATTTTCAATTATAAAATTTATCGCAGTTGTAGCTCATAGCAGATTTGGGAATTCAAATAGTGGTCCAAGAGTAGGGACGACAGACTGCTTTTATCCCTTAGCTCATGGTGGTCGTTAAATCACGGAATAAAAAAAAAATTATCATCGTGTCAAAAGTTTTTCAGATGAAAAGTATTCTCCACCTCGAATTCGTAGTCCCAGCTATCTTGAAGCATGTTTAGCAATGGACTTTAAAGACAAGTTGGAGGAAATACTCAGATAAAGAAAAAAAAAAAACGCTCATGCTTTTTCACAGAGGGTTATCTGATACAGAAAGAGAAGAAAAACTTTGACATATTTTGACGTTCAGGGTTTTGACAGGTGTCTGTAGATTTACACTCGTTCCGCCGAAGTTAACGATCCTACGACTTAGTCAAATAGATGTTACGGACAGAGCTATCACGGCTGTTTGTGAAGAGATTAAGGAAAATCCACATATCACCTTTCAGTAATAAATTTAGATGTCAGTGTATCGATTGGCCATGTGGAAACAATGTTCATAAATATTTAAAGTTCTGCAACATCGTTGAGATGCTGGCAATGCTTGACCATTGCCAGCATCTCAACGATGTCAGGTATCTGAACATCTTGGTGGCCTCAAAATGGTGTTAACATGCATTAATTATACGTGGTTTTATTACTATACAACTCCCAGACCACCGATTGTATATAACGCTCTGTGACATCCTGCTTTGCCGCCTCGGTGGCGAAGTGGTCTAAGGCGTTGGCCTCTGATCATTCGTCCGCAGGGGTCCGGGTTCGAATCCCGGTGAGGCATGGATGTTGTGTTTGTCTTACGGCACTGGCTCCTTCCCTGGAACCAGTGACCCTAAATTAGGGACGGGCGACTGCTTATAGCCCATTTGAGTTGCTCACGGTGGTCGTTAAACCTCCAATCAAAAAAAAAAAAAAAAAAAAAACAACTCCCAGAAAGATCTACAGTAAAGTCTGGGTGGCGAATATGAAATGCATTCTGCAAAAGTTAAATTCCACGAGGTTGTCCTATCCAATATAAGAATGACCTCGTGATCCTATCCAGGTAAAACACAACATTGCAACGAAACTTGTGATTTCCATTAGTACCGTACGATTAATCTAAGGAATGCAAAATTTGGTTTAAATTTTGTCTAACTCACGAAATTATTCAGCGCGCACATTCTGAAATACTTTCCATTGGTCATTACTAAACGGAGTCTAGAGGTTTTGTCATTGTTGGAAGCAAGACAAAGCTCTTCTTTCGTAACTGTTTCATGTGCCTTCTGTGTTTTTAAAAGAAATACATTTCCTTAATGTATTCTTAACCAGACATTCCGATTCACTGCAATATTGAAAGTGCTTCACTGCAACACGGTTATTGTATTGAAGAGATTTCTAAGGTACGGTGAGCATCGATGACACTGGCGTTCTGCAGTTCAGCCTTTCAAACATTTTAGGTACTGCAGTGAAGTCAAATTGCCAATCCAAGATATTGATCGTTAGCTAAGTAGAATGATCTTCGTCTTCCGAAAATAAAAGGTGGACTCAGATTGTTTAGGCAACTTTGAACAGTTAAATCTCCCGTGCGACTAGGATTTTGATAAAGCATCTTCACCGAAAGCAGCTGGTAATATGCAGTGTGTTGTTTGTAACACTTCTTTTTGCCAAACTAGAAATATAACCATACTTCTCTTTCTCTTATCTTTCGAATTCCCCATTTCCAAAATTGCGGATATCGTCGTATGCATATATACTCAGGAAGTAACTAGTGCTGCATAAACCGAAGGGCAATACGGCAGCTTTTTCACAAATGCGCACTCTGACAATATCTAAAGGGAGAAAAGAGAGCACTATTGCTTGTACAGGGTGTCCCACAAAGGACTCCCTGATTTTAAAAATGAAATAACTCGGAAACGAAGATCGATAGAAGAATAAAACAAGTGGTATGTTTATTTGAAAAGCCGTAAAAATCTGATACAGAAGTTTCAAAATTACTTACAAATGTTGCCGAAAGGTGGCGCTGTACGCTGTAGTCACAGTGCGGTCCTATAAATAATGCTGTGAAGCACAGAGCGATCAGTCTTCGGACAGTTTCGCTGTCGAAACCTGAAAGGAGGTTAACGTACTGAAGGAAGTGGATGAAGTCATGCATTCCGTGGAGCAACGTGTTTTTCTAGTACTTGAGTATCAGGGACTTCGTGGTTTATGCAAGATGGGGCCCGATCACACCGTACCCCAGCGGTTTTTGCCTTTCTTGAGGAATACTTCGTGAATAGAGTCATTGCTTTGAACTATTCCACATTTACGGGAACAGGCATGGATTGGCCTCCATACTCACCCGAGCTTACCCCCCTGCGACTACTTTTTGTGGGGCACATTGAAGGACACGGTTTTCCAGAACAATTCTGCAACACTGGACGAGCTTAAAGAGTTGATCGGTGAGGCATGTGCGTACATTTCCGTTGACACACTACAGAGGGTGACTGAAAATTTCATTCTTCGTTTGCGCCATCTCTGTGCTGCGAAAGGTGCACATTTTGAATCGAGTGTCATGTGGTTGCAACGACTGCTTGCAAAGGACAGTTCATAGACTATTTCTCGGACGCCCTAATACGACTAAAGCGTACAGCGCCACCTGTCGGTAACATTTGTAAGTAATTTTGAAACTTCTGTATCAGATTTTTACGGCTTTCAAAATAAACATAGCACTTGTTTCATTCTTCTATCGATCTCCGTTTCCGAGTAATTTCATTTTAAAATCAGGGAGTCCTTTGTGGGACACCCTGTAAGTATACATGTTACAACACCACTGCTATTACTTTTCAGTAGCAAGTCGTGTGTTGACGATAGTTTTTAATTGAAACTAATTGGTCAACGTCATACGTCAGAGAAAGAGCAGGAACAGCAGCGTCTAACGGTTCAAGATTTCTTTATATGAGTCGACATTTCCTTTTTAGTAAAATGGTTTGAGGCTAAGCTTCCTGATCCAATGTTTACTCCTTTTCTATTTGCATTCGCCATTTGAAATAAACTACGTTTTGTGGAAAAAGATGAAACATACAAAGGTTGGACAGAATAAAGTGAACACCACGCTCAGAGATGTGACTTTCAATGCAGCTGCATACGTCGCAATACGCAATGGTATCCACCACTTTTTGGTTGTAATAGCTTTGTTGACAACCTCAAGGTCCTCTTTAACTGCTTTTAAAGTGCCTTCTTGCAAATTTTCTTTCAGGGTGACGGCGAAATAAGCTACGCAACGGACTTCGAAAGAGGGCTAATTGTTGGTAGCCGGCTGGTTGATGCCTACGAGACGACAGTTGCCCGGGTAGTGGGGCCATCGAGAGCTACTGTGTCTGGGGTCATGACAGTATACCCTGTTCGTGGCAAAACCTCGTCTGCGAAACACAAGAACGGCCGGAAAATGACCCTGACTGATAGAGGCAGGAGAGCATTAAAAAAGATTGTTACCCGTAATAAGAAGACCACGGCTCCGAAAATTAGTGCGGAGCTCAATCTGCATCTCCGGACCTCAGTATCAACGGAAACAGTGTTCAGAGAACTGCATAAACAAGATATTTGTGGCAGAGCTGCTATTGCAAAACCTCTGGAGGCCCGGGTGAATGGCAGTGGTGCCAGTAGCATGCAACGTGGACTGGCGATGCATGGAAGCTTGTAATGTGGTCGGATGAATCCAGATTCACACTATTCCCCACAGCAGGATGTGTTCACGCGCGGAGAACACTGTCAGAAGCGCACAACCCACACTGTCTGCTCCCAACAATACAGCATGGTGGTGGTTCTGTCATGCTCTGGGCGGTCATATCGTGGTTTTCAGCAGATCATCTGATCATCTTGAAAGGACGGATGACTGGCAGAGCGCATGAGACCATTTTGGCCGACCAAGTCTATCCGATGGCTCAGGCATCGTCTCCTGCAGGGGATGCCATCTATCAAGATGATAACGCCCCATTTCACAGAGCTCGGAATGTCCAATCATGGTTTGAGGAACATGAGGACGAACTTTCACACTTTCCTTAGCCTCCCCAATTACCAGAATTAAACATAATCGAGTCACTGTGGTAAGGACCTGGAGCAATTTCTGCATGAAGAATGGTGTAGCATCCAACTAACCACTATCCAGAGTTTGTATGCGTCCCTTTCAAGTAGGATTCAGACGGTTTTGAATGCCAAAAGTGGTCCCACACCCTACTACTGTAGGAACGTAAAACCTTCTTTTCCGTAGGTGTTCACGTTATTCCGTCCAATCTCTATATATACTTAAATGATATTCTTCTAGACGCTCCTTACCGATGATTTTCTTGTGGTCTTCAAAGAGATACAGTTCTTTAACGTGTTCATTGGTGAATAGCATAATAGCAACACCCTAACTCTCTGCAACAACCTAACTCTCTGCAACAGCCTAACTCTCTGCACACGAATAAACAAAATTATGTTTGATGAGATGCTTCTAATAAACAAAACTGTTCATTTATGCAAGCAGTTTTTATAAATTATGTGCGACTTTAACATGGGACCATGAGAAATCCCATAATTCATTAGCCTTTATGAACAGATGTAATTTACAAATGTAGTATTTTGTACGCAATAAAAATGTTCGAAACTATAAGGTTAATATCGAAAACAATTAGACCAATCCTCTAACAAAGTTATTCTGCACACAGATAAGTGCATGTTGTTGCTACTTATATTATTTGGTCTATGTATAAATTTCCAGCGTTTTATGGTCGAACAGATATCCTACTTACACAAGCAGGTAGCTTTCAACCCTCATCGAAATATGTCTGCTATCCGCACGTCCGAAGGAGATGCAAATATGCGCTCTGAATCTCCTTCGTCCGTCCGCTACGCTGCTTGTCCTCCATGGTGCAATTAGCGTTTCTGAACTTCACAACCCACTCCTGGCACGTGCTTGCACTTACAAGTTTCTCACTGTATGCCGAACAAATCAATTCACGTGCTTCTGGAGATTAAAAATGACAACAGACCGTGCAGAATATGCAACTTGTTTGTTGCCATGTCCCAGCTCAACTGACAGCAGGTATGGATTCTCCTCCAACACGTGGCGTTCAAAGCAGTGTTGCCGCCTTACCAACACAACGTGAAATTTGGACGAAAATTCAACCTTTTCGCTTTTATAGCCCGTTACGTGGAGCGCCGGAAACGTATGTATCGGCCTAATGTTAATAAACTAAAGCTGAGTCCGGAAAAGAGTATTGACCTGTGTCCACAGTTCATCGACATTGCGAGAGGTTCGTGCAAGGAAGTTAAGGCGTCTGACAATGGCATCCCACTCGTTCTCTATTGGGGAGAAATCTGGTCATCGCTGCTGGCCAGGGCAGCACCTGCACACCTTGTAGGTACCGTGTTATGATGTTGGTAGTTGGTAGTGTGCGGGCGGATGTTATCTTTTTGAACCCGGGTATCAGGGATACCACGAAGATACAGCAAGAAAACGGGCTACCGCCCCTCATCGACGTATCGAAACTAATAGCGCCCCGAACTATGACACTAGACTGAGGAGCCGTATGACGCTCACGGATGGCAGCAAGATCATTTCAGTGACCACGTCATCTCCAGACTCTCAATCGACTATCGTTGTCACTGGGACAGAAGTGAGTCTCGTCGCTGGATACGACATGGTACCATTCGTCCCACCACGCACAGCTCTGGAATCTTGCGCGACGATGTGCTTCGGTGAGTTGCTGGCGAGAGGGCAAACCTATCTCAGCCAACCTCCGATTCGCAGTCCGTGTCGATATGGGAATCCCCGTAGCCGCCTGTACACCTCGTTAAATGTCGTCTCCTGTAGATTGTAGAGATGCAAGGCCTTGCAGCCGAATGCAGCTATCGAGGCGTTCGAACGTACCACTACGTACTCTAGCCCGACTACAGAGATGCACGTTACCTTTCTCCAACAACAACTGTCGGCCGAAGGTGGCGACAGGCCACCTTCGGCCGACAGTTGTTGCATTCCGATGTGTTTCCGCCGCGATATGACGCACGGACCAACAGGCTGTACGCAGCCCTATGATGAAGCTTCTGGCAAATTTGTCGGTGTGATGGCAGGATTCCGGTTGACCTTTTCCAGGCATTCTCACTCCTTACACGAGCTTTCGCCCCAGAGATCAATCCGATGCGATAGTCCACACACCCAGGCGAGGAAGACCAAACTTAGCTACATCGAGCCGTCTTGCATTTTTTTTTATCTCCCTTACCACTCACGTGAGTGGTTCGCCACTGCAACTATTTACATAACTCAAATGTGGACAGCTACCCACCAATTGCATGGCGCCCCGATAAATATTTCCTGGTGTAGCACTTTCTTTGTCGAGCAGTGTATTAGCATGTACAATAAAATTCTTTCGTATAAAAAATTATGTAGTTAAAGTGCTATAGAGGCTTACTGCATATTATTCAAACTAGGTACCTTCTATCGAGTAATTAGTTTTTTTTTTTTTTTTTTTTTTTTTTTTTTTTCATGAGGACCGACGAAAATATGCGTTGATGTACAAAATTGTTCATTAATGAATTTTCGTGAAAATGAAAAAGTCCACCACCAGTAAAAATAGAATAATTGTAAAAATGTTGAATTTTCACTAAACTGCTCCCCCCCCCTCGTTTGTCGAGGTTCCGGGTAAGATCAACGCTCGATAATACACTGCTGGCCACCCAAAATGCAACACCAAGAAGGAAGCATCCGATTGGCCTGAAATTCGCAGAATGCGTCGCCCGCGAGGGGACATGCAAACGATTAGCATTGCAGGGCATATGCAAATCATGTGCGCCCGGCACGCCACCGAGAACCATTATAAGAAGGGTGCAGAGAAGGCAGGGTGTAAGTAGTGGAAGTGTGTTGTGCTGCCGGACCTGTGCGTGGGAAGCTTCCCTATGCCTCGTTGCAGAATACGGCAGTCATTCCAGCACGTTTCGGAGTTCGACAGAGGACGAATAGTGGCTTATCGCGACAGCGGTTTATCATACCGAGACATTGGCGCCCGTGCAGGACGACATCCAGCCACAGTGAGGCGAGTATGGATTCGGTGGGTGCAGGAGAAACAGACGGACCGACGTGAGAGATTTCCGCAGCCGCAGCACACCACCGAATGAGAGGACCGGCATATTGTGCGGCGGGTATTGACGGCTCGCACCGGCACATCACGAACGTTAGCGCAGGAATTAGGGTGTGTTGCGCAACAAACTGTGTCAGCACATACCGTTCGACGTCGTCTGCAGGAGCGGGGACTTGTTGCACGGCACCCATTGCTCCGATTACCATTGACGTTACACCACCGGCGAGGGCAGCGGCAGTGGGCGGTTGAACGCCGCACCTGGACTACGAAATGGCACGACATTGTCTTCTCCGACGAATCCCGCTTCTGCCTGCAACACCACGATGGTCGGAACCGCGTGTGGTGGCACCGCGGCGAGAGACTGTATGACGCCTGCATTATGCATCGCCATACCGGTCCGTCGCCTGGAGTTATGGTTTGGGGCGCAATTGGATATGACACCCGCACCCTTCTGGTACGTACCGCCGGTACACAGAACAGCCACCGCTACATCTCCGACGTTTTGGAGCCTATAGTCCTCCCTTACATGCAGGACCTGCCAGTGGCCACGTTTCAACAGGACAATGCGCGTCCGCACGTGGCACGCATCGTGCAACAATTCTTCAGGGCCCACCAGGTGTCACTGCTGCCGTGGCCCGCCTGTTTCCCCAATATCTCGCCCATCGAACACGTCTGGTCGCTGATCGGCAACCGAGTGGCCCGGCAAGCACCACGCGCGGCTACGCCTGATGAACTGTGGCAACGTGTGGAAGCAGCCTGGACCGACATACCCCAAGCCCACATCCAAAGCCTCTTTCGTTTGATGTCGCGGCGTGTAGCGGTCGTTATGGCCAACCCTGGGGGCCACACGAACTATTGATGCGTGTTCCGTAAGTCGCACGGGCCTGTAAGATCAATCATTTCATCTTTGTATCTGTTGTTATGTGTCCAGTAAATCTGGCTTTGCTATCTCGTGTCCTTCTTGGTGTTGCATTTTGGGTGGCCAGCAGTGTATTTAGCGTTTGGTCAGAAGAAATCCCCGACCAAGTATATAATTCGAGGGGCTCCTAAAACGTTCGTATCCGAACTTACTTCTGGTGAATATGAATATGCAGCATTTTTCTGTAGTAGTACATATCAGTCCAATTTTCGATATTGTAGATCTAATCGTTTATTAGGCGATTTTGTGAACTAAACTGAAAAGACTTTGCGAAATGGAGAAAACTGAACTACTAGCGATGATGAAATACCTGCCTTTGACGGTCATTGGTCCACAGCAGGTTCATGATGATATGATGTAGACATAATAAAAAGGCTCCTGCGTATTCTTCAGTTCTCAAGTGTCACAGAGATTTCTGGAAAACCCTCCACATAAACCTGTGAGGAAAATATCAGCCGCGTGTATGACCTCGTGGTGCAAGACAAACAAATGACTGATCTGTGTATCTCAGTTTGTAGGCATTTCGTACATGTCGATCCAATCGGACGAATTCTTTGAAGGTCAGTGCACGATGGGTCCCACAAATGTTGGCCGATGGGCAAAGGAATATGCCTCAGAACATGCTTCATGCGGATCCGATAAATTTTTGATCCCGGATTGTTACTTTGACCTGGAGACTAAAAAACAAAGTCTAATGCTGAAGCACGCATATTCTTCGCCTTCCGAGAAGTTCCGTGTTGCTCCGTCAGTCGCCATAAGTGATTGGATTAGTGTTTTGGATGCAGAAAGTATCGTAATAATTAAATACCTAAAAAAAGAGCACCCGTATCACTGTTGCAAACTACCCCATCCTAACAAGCCAACTTCGTGCAGCCATCAAGGAAAAGAGACGTGGAAAACTTTAGTAGGCGTCTTCCTCCCTCAAGACAATGCACCCAGTCACACATCCCAGACTGCGACGACCACCATACAGACTGCATAATTTGAGTTCCTTCAGCATCTATTCTCTAGAGCATGCCCATAGTGACTTTTAATTGTTACCCAAGCTGTAGGAAAAAATCAATGGGAAGCGAAATACCTCTGACTCCGAGATGATGGCAGCTGTGAGTGCGTGCTTGGATGACCAAAGTAGAGATATTTTCCCCACCTTGATCAAGTTACTAGAGCGGCGGTTGGAGAAGTGCGTCAGTGCCCGGTAGGGCTGAATTTGGTCTTAATTTTAAGATCCCCAGCCCAAATTTTATATTGCAAAAAAGAGCCCGGGCCAGAACGCTCCCGAAAACTATGACTAATAGGATATTAACAAAAATATCCTCTTCCAGACGTCCACTCTCTTTCCCTGCAATTAACCAATGCTTCTATCCACTGGGGAGAGGAAAGGGACCTTCACATGTTTCTATAGTAGAGCCACACAATTTAATTTGACCTTTCGTTTCCTCCTGAAATGTTCGGAAAGGTCGGGCGTTCGGAAAACATTCGGAAGGGCCCGGCGGCGCTGCAGTCTATGTACGTTGCTCAATAGAATTAGCAGAGAGCTGCCACATGGAAATAGGGGGAAACATTTTGTTGGCGTACTAGCTGGTACTTATAGTGCTTCAAGAACCTTTTCCTACTTCGCGAAGTCCACTAATGCGTGGCTTGGCATTTGTTGCCCAACCCCGAAATAAATTGCCCTCCCGAGTACCCATTCCCCACCCAGACTCAGCTACCGGAGAATTATCTTTACCAACTAGAAAGTGTAAAATAATTTCTCCCTCAGAGCCGTAGCACCCGGGAACCGCAGTAAATATCATTGAGCCCGAGCCCACCTGAGCTTGGGTTGCTTCGGGGTTTCGGGATCCGGTTCGACACCCCTCAGCACTGGTATCCGGGAGCTATGTTGAAAAATAAAGAAGTAACCATAATGGCACAGCTTTCTTGCATGTTTAGAATACGGACGTTTCAAACGACACTCGTTTCTTAATATCAATTAGCAGACTCAGACTTGAATATATTTATTTTAAAATTATAGAATCCGTTAAAAGGTTCCTTTTTTTAATAATTTGTAATTTCTATCTCTCACTATGCTTTTTTATGCTTTCCAACCGTAGGTTGAAGAAGCGTATATGCTCCAGCTCTGTCCGTCTGTCTGTCTGTCCGTCCGCACGATAACTAGCGTAGAAATGGTTCGATTTCGATGAAATTTTAGCATGTGGTAGGGGACCAACTGGGGAAGAACCCTATTGAAAATGGGCAAAATTGGGTCAAAGGTCAGGACATAGGAGCGGGATCCATTCCATTGCCCTCATGCGTCATAACTTGCTTAAAAATGGTTCGATTTCGATGAAAGTTTAGTATGTGGTAGCGGAAAACCTGGGGACGAACCCTATTGAAAATGGACGAAATGGGGTCAAAGGTCAGGACATACGAGTGGGATCCATACCCCTTATGCATCATAATGGGGTCAAAGGTCAGGACATACGAGTGGGATCCATATGGCCCTTATGCATCATAACTTACGTAAAAATGTGTCGATTGCGACAAAACTTTAGTATGTTGTTCCGGAAGTATACTGAACCGGTTCTCTTGAATATAATCGAAATGGGGTCAAAGGTCAGGACACAGGAACGAGATTTATTCCACAGCTATGATCCTCATAACTTGAATAAAAATGCTTCGATTGTGACAAAACTTTAGTATGTTTTTCCGGAGATATACGGAACCGATTCTGTTTAATATCATCGAAATGGGGTCAAAGGTCAGAGCACAGGAGGATTTATTCCACAGCCATTATCATCATAACTTGAGTAATAACTTGAGTAATGATTTCTGGTATGTTGGAAAGCGTGTCATAATCAATGCATTTGCAAGGTTTTACTAACTTGTTTATTTCGGGTTTAACAACCACCGCGAGCAACTCTTATAAGCAGTCGCCCGTTTCTTACTTATGGTCACTGATTCCAGGGAAGGGAGAGAACCAGTACCGTAAGACAAACACGCCAACATGCCTCCTCCAAGATTCGAATCTGGGCCCACACGGAGGAATGGTCAGACACCCGCGACACTTTTTGACCCATAAAAGTTTCCTGACCTCGCGGTTGCTCGCTGTCGTCGTCTTGATTCTGAATAAAAAACAGAAAGTGTGTTTTAGCTACTTCAAATTGCTGGAAGTTGTTTGCATTGAAACAGATAGCCAGTCACACACACACACACACACACACGCGCGCGCGCGCGCTCACGGTCACAATTCAGGTGATAATAACGTTTCTTCTATTGTGGTTTGAGAGGTAGGGCTGACGTTTCTTGCGTGGGTTTGATTTAACAAGAAGCCAAACGCCCTATCTGTGGCTTTCATAGAACTTTCTGCTGTCGATCATATGTGCACAATGATTAATTTCATTGTAAAGCCTACTACTATGATATGACAGAATCGTCTCCTGAGGAATGATCAGTACGTCCTTGTTACTCATACCTGTGAATGTATTTTGATGTAGCCATTAATACATCAACTACTGCACAAACGCCGACTAAGGGTATGCTTGGTTGCTTAAGCATGCCCCACAGATATCAAGGCATGCTCAGCATGCTCTGATTCCTTCATAAGCAACCAAAATTACCTTTTGGTAACAATTTGCATACTGTAATTCATCATCATCATCATTGTCAACCATTATCAATCCACTGCTGGACGAAGGTCTCCGCAAGTTTCCTCCACAACGGTCTGTCTTGTGCCAGTCCCCTCTATGTCACTCCCACATACTTTCGAATTTCATCCACCCATGGCCGCCCCGGTGGCGCAGTGGTCTAAGGCGTTGGCCTCTGATCATTCGCCCGAAAGGGGTCCGGGTTCGAATCCCGGTGAGGCATGGATGTTGTGTTTGTCTTACGGCACTGGCTCTCTCCCTTCCCTGGAACCAGTGACCCTAAATTAAGGACGGGCGACTGCTTATAGCCCATTGAGTTAAAAAAAAAAAAAAAATCCACCCATCTCCCATGTGGTCTTCTTCTGGGTCTTTTCCTGTCCCTTGGAATCCAATCTAAAATTTCGGCTGTCCATCGATGGTCTACCCTTTTAGCAGTATGTCCAGCCCATTGCCATTTCAGGGATTTAACTCTGATCATGATGTCTTCCACTCTTGTCATTTTTCTGATCCACGAGTTCCTCTTCTTATCTCTCCTGGTTACACCAAGCATGCACCTCTCCATGCTGCTTTGAGTTGTCTGCAGCCTTTGTATGTCTCTTTTAGTTAAGGTCCACGTCTCTGCGCCATACGTAAGCACTGGAAGAATGCATTGATCAAACACTTTTCTTTTAAGACATAATGGCATATTGCTCTTGAAAATTATGCTGTTTCTTCTAAAAGCTCTCCAGGCAAAGTTTTGTACGCCGATTAATTTCTTCATCAATGTGACCCTCACTTGATATCTGCTGTCCAAGATAAACGTACGTGTCTGTTATCTTCAGCTTTTCTCCATCAATCGATAAATCTTCATTTCTTGTAAAAGCATTGAACATCACTTTTGTCTTCCGAAAGTTCATTTTTAATCCCACTTCTTTACTCTTGTCAGCAAGTTCCTGGATCATACTTTGCAGCTCTAATGGGGTAGTTGCAAAAATGACTACGTCATCAGCAAAACGAAGGTGGATTAGATAATCTCCATTAATCTTTATCCCTTTGTTTTCCCAGCTCAGCGACTGAAAGACACCCTCCAATGTGGCATTAAAGAGCTTCGGAGATATGGTGTCACCTTGTCTCACTCCTTTTCCAACTTTTATGTGTGCTGTATTCTCAAACAGCCGAATCTTTGCACTCGCATTTTCATAGATGTTATTAATAATATTAATGTATGCATCTTCAATACCGCAGGATTTCAGAGCCGTGGTAACTGCTGATGGTTTCACCGAATCAAAGGCTTTTTCATAATCGATAAAAGCCATGCACAATGGAAGTTCATATTCCCTCGCTGTTTCAATTAGTTCTCTCAGTACGTGGATATGATCTATTGTGCTGTAGCCACTCCTGAATTCAGCTTGTTCTCTCGGTTGAACCATGCCTAGTGTTACCTTCAAGCGGTGTGAAAGAACTTTAGTGAAGATTTTATAAACCACTGATAGGAGGCTGATAGGTCTGTAGTTCCTGAGATCCTCAATGTCACCTTTTCTATGTAGCAGGATCATTGTAGCATTGTTCCAATCCTCAGGAGTCTTTCCTTCATTAAGGCATCGAGTGAAAATTTGGGCGAGTACTGTTTCGATTTCTCCACTTGCTTCATACTGTAATTGCAATTTGTGAAATAAGATAATTATGTCAGTTAATTCTTTGATGAGGTACTAATCATCTTTATGTGTGTAGCCACAGATTACTAAAAATCAAAATTGATGTATTCATATAGTGTAGACGCTCCGCTGGAGCAGTGGTCTAAGCGACGGCTTCTGACGATTTGTCGAGCTGGGTCCGAGTTCGAATCTCGAAGATACATGGATGTTGTTTTTTTACGCTTTCCAATCGTAGGTTGAAGAAGCGTATATGCTCCAGGTTTGTCCGTCTGTCTGTCTGTCCGTCCGCACGATAACTCGCGTAAAAGTGGTTCGATTTCGATGAAATTTTAGTATGTGGTAGGGGACCACCTGGGGATGAACCCTATTGAAAATGGAAGAAATGGGGTCAAAGGTCAGAACATAGGAGCGAGATCAATTCCATTGACCTTATGCATCCTAACTTACGTAAAAATGCTTCGATTGCGACAAAAATTTATCATGTTGTTCCGGAAGTATACTGAACCGGTTCTATTGAATATTATCGAAATGGGTCAAAGGTCGAACACAGGAGCGTGATTTATTTATTCCACAGCTATTATCCTCATAACTTGACTAAAAACGCTTCTATTGCGACAAAACTTTTGTATGTTGTTTCGGAGATATACGGAACCGCTTGTGTTGAATATCATCGAAATGGGGTAAAAGGTCAAGACACAGGAGCGAGATCTATTCCACAGCCATTATCCTCATAACTTGAGTAATGATTTCTGGAATGTTGGGAAGCGTATCAAAATCAATGCATTGCATGATTTTACTAACTTGTTTCTTGTGGTACTAGCTCTCTCCCTTCCTTTGAACCAATGGCCCTAAATTAGGGACGGATGAGTGCTTATAGCCAATATTCCCTCTAAGTGGCCATGGGTGCCTAACCCAATGAGCTGGGCAGGCATCAAAACCACTTGGGCAGAAATTTTTATTTTGCCAGATGCACACGTGCCCATCCGGACTGCATGCTTATAGTAACACCGTGTCTGTCTGTGGATATATCTCTGCAACTATTAGTCCGATTTGAAAAATTATTTTTGCAAACGAAAGCTTGAACTGTAAGTATGTCGATCCATAGTTATCGATAATGCATGCCCGCCCCACTGGCGCAGCGGTCTAAACGCTGGCTTCTGATCATTCGTCAGAGATGGGTCCGTGTTCGAAACCCGATGAGGCATGGATGTTGTGTTTGCCTTACGGCGCTAGCTTGCTCCTTTCCCTGGAACCAGTGATCCCAAATTAGGAGCGGGGTTCTGCTTATAGACTTATAGACAATCGAGTTGATCACAATGGTCTTTAAACACCCCCTCCCCCCCCCCAAATGTAATATATGTTTATCACTATTGGGAGTGTAAATATATATGGTAATTTTTCCGAAATCTCTTCTTCAAAATATCAGTTTTTAAAAATTCTTGTCGCATTTGATAAGTCACGATGGTGAACATTTTGTGCATGAACTTTACAATATTTTGTGGCAAAATGTTGTGACACTAAAAAGTGCATATTTCTGTTTTTAACATGTTTACAAAATCGTACCTGTGCTTCTGAAAATCTAGTTGAAAAAATTCTTTCTCAGTCAGATGTCACTCGTACGGAAAACATTTGTGCTTTTTCTCTCAAAAAACCATGTTTAATTTTCCCCTCTAAAGGGCGTTAATGTAAAGCTCCAAAATTATGACATGCTCACTTCTACAAAAAAAAAGTCCGATTTAAAAATCCCTTTTTGCTATTTTCCAGAATGTATAAACAGGAATATTTTACACATATTTGCCAGTTTTCGTACCGTATTGTTTTGCCACTAGGAGGTTAGGTATTCACTTGTATTTGTGCCATACTTGCAGCCGTATTTTCGTTTCTAAGGACTCGATTTGAAAAATCTCCTTTGACTCGGATATCATCCTTTATGAGTAACGTTTTATGCACAATGTGACTTTTTCGTAGCATATTTCATCCACTTGTGGCCGAAAGTAGCTAGTTCTAGTTGTGGACGTTTTACGGATATTGTGTAGAAATCAGGTTAATACTTTTTTTTTTTTTAACAGGTTCAACACAATATGAACACTGCTTACACGGCGCATTTGAAATTATCCGCAGATTTTCTCAGGTGGCGCAAATTAATTTTTATTTGAATTTTTTCTTCTAAAAATCTGCTTTGAAGCATTGTTTTCGTGTCGGAAAGCATACAGAAATGTGCTCATTACGCCCGAGAAATCGGTGTCGGCTTTCTTTTTTCTCCTCCGTACGGTGTCCAGAAACGCGTCCTTAATATATATAACTAAGCATACTAGCACAGGACAACCAACTATAAACCAGGTATAACAGGCAGGGAACAAAATAATAAAGAATGTACAAAATATTGTAAATAGTGAGCTGTGGCTTTTTCAAGGACCAGCACAACTCTCCATTCAACTAGGTCTTTGTAAAAATTCTTCTCTGTCGCGCAAAAGCAACAGAGAAGAATTTTTACAAAGACCTAGTTGAATTTGGGTTTCTGCTGTGCTATATACGCATGTTAGTTATGCAGGTACATTAGCCATACATATGTAACATAGCGGAATTAGTCATATTAGTCATACATGTACATTAGCCACACATATACATGTATAACACAGCGGAAACCCAAATTCAACTAGGTCTTTGTAGAAATTAGTTAATGGAGAGTTGTGTTGGTCCTTGAAAAAGACACAGTTCACTATTTACAATACTTTCTACGTTCTTTATTATTTTGTCCCCGGCCTATTACACTTGGTTTTTGGTTGGTTGTTCTGTGCTAGTATGCTTTGATTATTTGTTTGGTTTTTAATCATGTTCTACTACTTTGTGAATTTTTGGCTTGCACTTTGTGATTTTGCTATTTTTTTGAAAATTCTTCTCTGTAGCTTTTGCGCATTTAGATTTTCAGTGTTTCTAATGTTTTTGCTGTTTGTAATCATCATTGCCTACACACAAGAACTCTGCGCAACACTGCAAGAGCGAGTTGTGTGTTATATGCCAGAAATAAAAAAGCGACAAGCAACCAAATCAAAGTACCATGAAGCACCCACATCATGCAAAACTAGAATTTTCAACTTAATGAACTTTACAAGCGAACTTAACCAATGAAATTGGCTCAGGAGCCCCAGGCCAAAAGCGAAAGACACATGGAGCCCCTCTGTCGGAAAGTTCAGGTTTCATGAGTGCCTTCTCTTTTTTTATTTAAAGAAATGCCAAACCGCTGACGTCCTTATTAAAATTTTGAGATGTTAAATTTTTTTGAAGGCATTCTGTCTTTCTTTCCTGAACATATAAACCAACGAAACAAATGAAACTTCCCAATCAAAATTCCTATCCCCAGTCTTCTCTCAAAAATGTAAACAAATGGAAGAGGTCACGATTAAGAGATACAGTATATCCTGTTCCAAAAACTACCTCATAGTGTGTTCGTAAAGTACGTATAAAAAACAGTCCTACATGCACCTTCAGAAAATCAACCCAAGAAACAGACGTCAAGAAAATCTGCTAGATGTAAGTAATGCAGGTCTCCTGGCTACTCGGTGGAAAAAACAGTCGGATTGTGTACCTAGAAAATGGTTAATTAAGAGATTGAGATGGTGTGATATTACAGAAACGAATTTTAAAAGGTGAAGAAATATTGAAATAAGATAAAAGACTTGACAGATGAAATCTACAAAACTTAAAAAGAGACTGATTTTTCAATAAAATTTCAAACAAATTCTTCAAATGCTTTGTGGTGTTGTCCCTATTACTATATATTCTTTCATTGGTTAAGTTCGCTTGTTAAGTTCATTAAGTTGAAAATTCTTGTTTTCCATGATTTGGGTATTCTATGGTACTTTGATTTGGTTGCTTGTTGTTTTTTTATTTCTGGTATATATATATATGTATATCATCATCATCATCATTGTCAACCATTATCAATCCACTGCTGGACGAAGGTCTCCCCAAAGTTTCCTCCACAACGGTCTGTCTTGTGCCAGTCTCCTCCATGTCACCCCTGCATACTTTCGAATTTCATCCACCCATCTCCCATGTGGTCTTCTTCTGGGTCTTTT
Source organism: Macrothele yani (assembly GCA_039090855.1). NCBI lineage: Eukaryota > Metazoa > Arthropoda > Arachnida > Araneae > Macrothelidae > Macrothele > Macrothele yani. Next base: position 38,544,998 of record CM077016.1, read on the forward strand.
CCTGTCCCTGGGAATCCAATCTAAAATTTCGGCTGTCCATCGATGATCTGTCCTTCTGGCAGTATGTCCAGCCCATTGCCATTTCAGGGATTTAACTCTGATCATGATGTCTTCCACTCTTGTCATTTTTCGGATCCACGAGTTCCTCTTCTTATCTCTCCTGGTTACACCAAGCATGCACCTCTCCATGCTTTTTTGAGTTGTCTGCAGCCTTTGTATGTCTCTTTTAGCTAAGGTCCACGTCTCTGCACCATACGTAAGCACTGGAAGGATGCATTGATCAAACACTTTTCTTTTAAGACATAATGGCATATTGCTCTTGAAAATTATGCTGTTTCTTCCAAAAGCTCTCCAGGCAAGTTTTGTACGCCGATTAATTTCTTCATCAATGTGACCCTCACTTGATATCTGCTGTCCAAGATAAACGTATGTGTCTGTTATCTCCAGCTTTTCTCCATCAATCGATAAATCTTCATTTCTTGTAAAAGCATTGAACATCACTTTTGTCTTCTGAAAGTTCATTTTTAATCCCACTTCTTTACTCTTGTCAGCAAGTTCCTGGATCATACTCTGCAGCTCTGATGGGCTAGTTGCAAAAATGACTATGTCATCAGCAAAACGAAGGTGGGTTAGATAATCTCCATTAATCTTTATCCCCTTGTTTTCCCAGCTCAGCGACTGAAAAACACCCTCCAATGTGGCATTAAAGAGCTTCGGAGATATGGTGTCACCTTGTCTCACTCCTTTCAATTTTTATGTGTGATGTATTTTCAAACAGCCTAATCTTTGCACTTGCATTTTCATAGATGTTATTAATAATATTAATGTATGCATCTTCAATACCGCAGGTTTTCAGAGCCATTGTAACTGCTGATGGTTTCACCGAATCAAAGGCTTTTTCATAATCGATAAAAGCCATGCACAATGGAAGTTCATATTCCCTCGCTCTTTCAATTAGTTCTCTCAGTACATGGATATGATCTATTGTGCTGTAGCCACTCCTGAATCCAGCTTGTTCTCTCGGTTGAGCCATGTCCAGTGTTACCTTCAAGCGGTGTGAAAGAACTTTAGTGAAGATTTTATAAACTACTGATAGGAGGCTGATAGGTCTATAGTTTCCGAGATCCTCAATGTCACCTTTCTTATGTAGCAGGATCATTGTAGCGGTGTTCCAATCTTCAGGAATCTTTCCTTCATTAAGGCATCGAGTGAAAATTTGGGCGAGTACTGTTTCGATTTCTCCACTTGCTTCTTGTATGATGTCTACAGTAATTCCATCTTCTCCTGGAGCTTTTCCCCGCTTCATGTTCTTGATTGCATGTGCAACTTCTGCTGGAAGGACTGGAGGAACTCTGGTACTGGTATCTTTCATGATGTCTGGAGTGCATGTATCATCCCTTTCATATAATTTGGAGTAGAAATCTTTCACTCTTGTCAAAATTTCGCCTCTATTTCTTGTTACAGAACCATCTTCTTTTCTCAGTGCCATAATCTGTTTTCTTCCCTTACTGAGATGTCCCTTTGCTATCTTTAGGCTTTGGTTGTTTTCAATTGCTTTCCTCACTAGTTCACAGTTGAATTTTCTTACGTCTTCAGTGATACTTTTTCGTACTGTCTTGCATAGCTCTATATATATTCCACTTTGGAAGTCACATCTTCTTTAGTTGTCCTCATCTCTCTTCTTTTTTGCATCAACATTTTCGTTTTTCCTGATAATTTATTTACATGCAACTTGTTCTTAGACCAAGCTAATTTTGTTGCAGTTTCCATAAGAGCTTTGGTTACTTTTCTGTTAACTTCAGAGATGTCCACTTCTTCCGATGTTAGGCCTTCTAAAGCAGAGAACCTGTTCTTCAGTTCCAACTTGAAGGTATTATGGTGTTTTTTAAGGTTGGTTATGTCAATAGATTTTGTTTGTCTTATGAGCTTGCCACGTTCAAGTTTAGTGTTGAGGTGCATCTTACATCTCACCAATCTATGGTCACTACCTGTGTTGAACTTGTTTAGCACACTGCAGTCTTCTATGACGAATTTTTTGTTACACATAATAAAATCAATTTCACTTGTCGTCCCATTTGGATGTCTCCATGTCCATTTCCTGTGTGGCTTTTTTCTTGAAAAAGGAGTTCAAGATGAAAAACCCTTCTGCCTCTGCAAACTCAACGAGAGTATTTCCACGCTGGTTTCTGTTGCCGTGACCGAATTTACCTACTGAAGTTTCATTCTGTTGCCGTTGCCCTATTTTTGCATTGAAATCTCCCATAATTATTTTCAAGTGCTGCTTACCTTTATTATTTAGATGACAAATTTCCTCATAAAATTCTTCAATTTCTTCTTCAGGATGACTTGTGGTGGGTGCATAAGTTTGAATAATCTGAGCCTGGTATCTTCTCGATAGTTGGATAACGAGTCGTGCAGCTCTGTCAGAGGAACTTTCAACTTCTACCACTTTATCCTTCAGTTTCTTGTTTATTATAAATCCAACACCACTAGTTCTGCCAGTATCTGTCCCATGATAGTAGAAGAGATGTCCACTTTTCAGTTCGATGAGATCTTCTCCTTTTCTCCTTACCTCACTTAGCCCCACAATGTCCCACTTGATCCTTTGTAGTTCCTCTTCCAATTCAAGAAGCCTTGAATCAGAAGATAGGGAGCGTCCATTGTACGTTGCCAAGGTCAGCATCAGATGGCAGCCTAGTCCGGTCCTCCGGGGATTCTTAGCACCCTCTGCCTTCATGTCGCACTGGCCGCTGCCTCCTGGCCAGGTACATTCCAGCTGCCGGAGACTGAGGGCCAAGATTTAAGTTGTGGAGTCATTTTGGAGGGGTTTGGCCATAACTCACCACGCTGGCCAAGCGGGTTGGTGAGTGTGGGATAGAATTTCCTCTAATCCCGATGGTATAGTTATACCGCTATTGGCGGTCGTCAGAGCCCCTTTAGTGGGAACAGGATGCACCACGAGAAGGCGGGGTTGACATTTGTCAAGGAGAGGCTGTGATGTTACGCATCACCTGACCTTACATCCCTATATATATACATCCCTATATGTATATATATTCGTATATATATATACATGTTTTCTGTTCTCACCAAAAAAATCAAAAAAAAAAACTGAAAATGAAAAGCTAATCACAAGCAGTCAAACAGTCATAAAAAGTCAAAAATAGTCATAGTAAACTGTCAAAAAAGTACATTGTAAATAGACAAAAATAGTCAAGCAGTTTCTTCTGTGCCATCATAATAAACTGCAGAGATCATAAATATTCGCAAATTGCACAAGTTTAAAACGGTGTCGAAGGATAAGTGGCAAGCGACCGACACAAGCAAGGGCCACAACAAACGCAAGCAACGATGTTGTTCAAAAATTGGGATAACGAAAACGATAGACATATTTCTTCTTTTCCAAATAAGAGTATAGTATTTTATAGAAACAATTCTGAGTTTTCAATTAATTCTTCTTCGAACAAAAACAGCTTTTTCTCCTTACGATTTGTAAAGTGTCAGTCTTTCATTTATAATTTTATTTTTGAAAAATATTGCTATACCTTTCCACATGAAACACGTGAAGAAACTTTGTCCTTCAAATTTTTTCAAGTGAGCAAACGTGCAACTTGAACTTCGCACTTACAGACTATTATTCAATGTTCTTAAAATGTCTGGGCGCACTTAGTTTTGCAGCCTTCAGTACGTCTGCAACTTCTCTTTTATGTCAGCTGTAGAATCGATTAGAGTCAAAATTCTCTTGTCATCAACAATTGAAAACATGTCTTGCGTGTGGGTTACTTCTCATGGTTAAACTGACTTCCCAGAATCACTTCAACCACTTTTCATGGTTCTGAACAGTACCTTCTCCAGACACTTCACAGACGTGTTTTTAAACATCTGTGATTTGCACTGTTTTCTTCATAAACTCATCTTAAGATCCAAATACTTCTGGTTTTCTATCATTTCTACGTTTCAAAATGCTTACTTCAAAAATGTTACTATGTGGGCTGTTTACAAAGTGCATTTATCCAACGACTATTTAATTTGATCTTTACAGAACTTATTAATTATTATTTTGGTTGTACCATCAACTACAAAACAGCAGATGCAGATTTTTCAGATGTCCGATTCATTATCGATGTTTGCAAATTAATCAAAGTTAACTGGAATTTCTTCCGTCTCAAATAAGGTGATATACTGAAATACTGATTCTCATTTCGTAAAAGTTTTTGGTAGAACTCAGACCAATCACAGTCAAAATTTGATTTTTGTAGTAAATATATTACCAGGTGGGTGCAACAAAAGCTACTTTGAGCCCTTTTTTCTTTAGAAAAGTAACAAGCTAGGGATAAAGTATAAATCTGAGGACATTTCGGGTTAAACATCAAAATTCGGGGATCATTTGCGTCTCAAATACATTAGATGCTTTTGGAGAGAGTTGACCGAATTCGAGGACTGTCTTCAATAATTTCACGAAGGATGGGACTTTGGGCATAGGGAGAATCTCTTCTTCGGGTCAATCGTTCTCATCTGCTTAGTCTGAATTTCCTCCCCATTGAAGAGAGGAAACTCTTGACAGAAATATTATTCTTGCTTTTGTTCTCTCTCCCTCTGTCTGTCTGTCTCTCTCTCTCTCTCTCTATTGCAAGCGTTTTATTATCTCTCCACATCACGTATTTTACGTACATACTGTTCGCGTTATCATGAAAGAAAATTTTCAACAATGTTTGAGCTTAAATAAAAAAAAAAAAACATCAGGTGTTAAATAAAATAGACGATGATACTCTGATGTATGGCAGTGAAACCTGGGTACCACAGGAGAGACATAGGAGTCGTTTGTGTGCTGGAGAAACACGTCGTTTGTTGTGGGAAGACACGAGTCGTTTGTTGTGGGAAGACACGAGTCGTTTGTTGTGGGAAGACACGTCCTAATCATGTGAGGAATGAAGATGTGTTACAGTTAAGTAATGTGAAGCAAAATGTTGTTAGCAAGTTGGAGACTAATATTCTTAGGTGGTTTGGCCATGTTGAAAGAATGAGTGATGAAAAATGAAATGCCTTTCTTTTCTGCCCAAGTGACAGGAAAGAAAGGCAGAGGGAAGCCAAAAAAGTTAAAGGAGGATCAGATTCAGGAATGTCTGCACGAGAAAAAGATTATGAGTATGAAGCATAGAAGGTCTTGTGTACGCCGTGTGATGGATGTCAGTGAAGCCCGCGTGTTGTGTGTCAAGATCGCTGTAAATGGAGAAGTTATATACGGCAACAGTAAGTAAATAATCAGTAAAAAAATTATCTGGTGGTTTGTATTTCTTTGTGGGGCTAACCTCTGAATCTCAGAGAACAGCTTAATGATACACTGACGGAAAAAAAAAATCCCAACACCAAGAAGGGGTTGTGTTAGATAAACGACAGTTGGTAGGCGGTGAGAGTACATCTGTAAGATGACGTCTATGCAAATATCGCGCTCGGCGCATACGTGTGGTGCTAGTAGCGCCCTCGGAACATGCAAACAGGTTTGCTGTAAATACGCGCTGTAACGTTCGTGAGCGTTAGTTATCGTTGAGATTCGACGTAGGGTGTTGATGTTAGTCAAGAATGCCTTTAAGAAGACGAAGAAGCCATTATCAACAGCTAACGGAGTTTGAACGAGGTCGTGTAATAGGGCTACGAGAAGGTGGATTTTCTTTCCGCAATATTGCAGAACGACTTGGCAGGAATGTAGCGACTGTGCATGATTGTTGGCAGCGGTGGTCAAGGGAAGGTACTGCCTCAAGAAGACCGAGTTCCGGCCGGCCACGTGGCACTACTGAGAGGGAAGGCCGCCGTGTACGGCGTATGGCCGTGGCACATCGTACCGCGTCTGCGGCAGCAATTCGAGCTGCAGTTGCCACCACAGTGACACAACGAACTGTTACAAATCGGTTACTTGAAGGACAGCTCCGAGCCAGACGCCCTGTAGCGTGCATTTCACTTACTCCAAACCACTGCCGTTTGCGACGTCAGTGGTGTCAAGCTAGGGCTCATTGGAAGACGGAGTGGAGATCTGTTGTGTTTTCTGATGAAAGCCGGTTCTGCCTGGGTGCCAGTGATGGCCGTGTGTTGGTTAGAAGGAGGCCAGGTGAGCGCCTGCAACCAACCTGTCTGCGGCCGAGACACACTGGACCTACACCTGGAGTTATGGTCTGGGGAGCAATTTCCTATGACAGCAGGAGCACTCTCGTGGTTATCCCACGCACCCTGACGGCACAGTTGTATGTCGGTCTGGTGATTCAACCTGTTGTGCTGCCATTCATGAACAGCATTCCAGGGGGTGTTTTCCAACAGGATAACGCTCGCCCGCATACCGCTGTTGTAACCCAACATGCTCTTCAGAGTGTCGACATGCTGCCGTGGCCTGCTAGATCACCAGATCTTTCACCAATCGAGCACGTATGGGACATCATTGGACGACAACTCCAGTGTCACCCCCAACCAGCATTAACCGTCCTTGTATTGACCGACCAAGTGCAACAGGCATGGAACTCCATCCCACAAACTGACATCCAGCACCTGTACGACACAATGCATGAACGTTTGCGTGCTTGCATTCAACACTCTGGAGGTTACACCGGTTATTAATGTACCAGCATTTCACATTTAAAATGGCTCTTCTCGCGATTACAATAAGCTGTGATCTTGAAACCTTAATCGATTAAATATGTTACCTATACAAATGTATTGCCGCCATTTCATTCCTCTACAACTATTTTTTCGTGGTGTTGGGATTTTTTTCCCCGTCAGTGTATGTATGTATGTATGTATGTACGATATTTTGCATTTTTATTTAGTGCAGCTGCAGAAAAATTCGGCATTAAAAAGGGGCACATTTTCAGCAATTTTAAAAAATCGCGAGGAAATTGAAGCTGCTAGTACTTTCAGCCACTTTGAACCTACTTGAAAACGTGTGCGAACTACAAAAAAATCCAAGTCGAAATTGCACTTATGAGACGGATTAGAGTAATTAGAGTGAGATGTATTTATGCATAGCCTTGTAGCACTCTACCAAAGTGTAGAGTGCTATAGCATTATTTATAGTTTCGTCTTCGTTGGGTAAAGTTTTAGATAAAGATAACGTAATTAATATTTTAGAAACCAAACCCACTTTTCTCTTTAATTGTGCTGTTGTAAATTTTGCACATTTCAGTGTGTTTTAGTTGTTCAATTAATTTAATATCAATAACATGAACTACTCTTAACGCGAACAAATTTTTGGGCTCCACGACGTTCGTGTTAACGAGGTTTGACTGTAGTTTGGAAAAGTTAAGCGTGTATAGTTTTCTGTAAGTCAGCTGCATAGAACATGAAAGATTTGTCATACATTTATTTTAGTTGTTGGCTATTAATCTGCCAAGAATTCAGATAGAAATAAAATAACCTTCCTAGATTAAAACGCAGACAGTCTAACGAACAACTTAACTATGCTGCGCTTGGAATATTCATCAGAAAACTTTATTAATAATTCTGGTAAGTTTACTAATGATGCTGCTGATAACACATGCTTCATAAATACATTCAAAGCAGCTATTTACTGATTTTTTCTGCATGCGATTATGCAGTTGATGAGTGAATGAGAATGATTCTATTAATCTTGCGTTTCTACTATGAATGTCTTTTAAGAGGAACGCACTCAAATTTTGAATGTTTTGCAATATTCGAGCATCGCATACAGCCACCTATAACGATTTCTTATAGCAGTATAGTTTTTCATTTATGATGTACCGCCTTATGAAAAAATAATTCACTAAGAAAATTATAAAATCTAGGAAATGCTTGCTTCTAACAGAATCGAATCGAATTTTCAACCCGTTTTCTAAAAAAAAAATAGTGTTGCATTTACAGAAAAAATTCTGCAACAAGAAAAGATTATCAATCTTAGGCATCTATGACGTAGAAGTCTTGTCTTACTTCTACGTTAATTTAAAACATCAACATACTAAGAAATAGTTCCTAAATGAAAGAAACCTTAACGGCCAGACGAAACATGTTAACAACAGAAGTCACACTTACCGAAAAGATGCTTTATTCAGGATGTAGCATAGCATATTGCACTAAACTCTCCACACACCACACAACTCTTAACACAACACTCTTTTCAATAATCAGTTTACAACCCAACGCTCTCCCAGCAACAATTTTGTCGTCGCTTTTATCTCTTGTTCTTATCAATATCAGGCATACGTCACGCGCATTCAACCTCAATTGTGTTGCCAAACGTATTCGTTTGGAGAGAAGATATTACGTTAAGAGTGAAGAAAAACAGAATAAACTCAAGATTTACATAGGGAAATAAACTAAAAAGGAAAGTTAATTTAGAATATACGTCACACATCCTTTTCCAGTATCAGACACAAAATAATTTTTTTTTCTGTACAGCTTCTGTATTCCTATTTAGTCTAGGTTCTTTTATCATGCTTACCTCTGCCTAATCCAAATGAGAAACTGAGCAGATATCATATCACATAATCGTGTTTTCTTGTATCAAGAACTCAGGACATACACAAAAAAAAAAAAAAAAAGTCAAGGAGAAGCATGTGCACATATATGCTAACAACAAGAGCTAAATGCATGCACGCGAACCTTATGCTATTGGACTACTTTCTGTCGTCCATGAAACTCATGAAAGACAGAAACCAGCAATATACACTGCTGGACAATTGCTAAGGACGGATCATAAACGGCTATATAGCGCATAAAAAAGTAAGTGTGGTTGGATGCCAAGTGAAATAAAATAATGTCAGAATGCCAGGACATTACAAGAAAGACAATTTATTGTGCTCTGAAATCCAGAAGGCTTTGGAACGTGCTCAAGGGACAAACAGGCCATTTTGTGCAGAATACGTAAACGTGAAAAAAATGCAATTACCGTCCGCAGGCGTTCCGGCGTAAGATGTCAATACGGGATATGGCCACCATGGAGGGCGATGCAAGATTCCACATGTCGTGTCATGCTTTGCACAACATTATCAAGCAGCTGTTGGGTTAATTTATCCCATTCCTCTGTCAGTGCACGGATGAGGGTGTCCTTGTTTATTGGAGGGCATTGGCGACCAGCAAGACTCCTCCCCAAAGCATCCCACACATTTTCAATGGGATTCAGATCTGGTGAACGTGCTGGCCATACGAGGCGTTGAATATCCTCGCTCTCAAGACACTCCTGGACAGCGACTGTTCGATGACATGTTGCGTTGTCGTCCATGAAAATGAATCTATCACCGACAGCACCACGGAACATGCGAACATGAATTAGCAGAACATCATTAATGTATCTTTGGTCAGTCATAGTCCCAGTTGGAAGCACATAGAGGGACGTACGGCCATTGATCATGATGCCAGCCCATACCATGACACTACATGTCGGATATAGGTCCCTTTCCTGTATGTTTGCTGGACAATATGCAGTACCACTATCACGCCAGATCAGTTGTCGTCGACAATCAGACGATAGACTGTATCTACTCTCATCTGAGAAGAGGACAGCAGACCAGTCGTTATCAGTCCAATTGCAATGTTGATGTCACCATTGCAAACGGGCGGTACGGTGACGTCTGGACAATTTGATGCACACAACAGGACGGCGGGCGTATAGTCCTCCTTCATGCAAACGTCTGGCGACAGTTTTTCGGGAGATCCGCTTGCCAGTAGCAGCCATAAACTGATTTGCTACCTTACTAGCTGTGCTGCGCCGGTGTCTTTTTGTTGATAGCAGTATGTACCGATCTTCTGCGGGTGTCGTACTGCGAACACGACCTCCCTCGTGACGTTTGCTACACTTTCCATTTGTTTGAAATGATTTCCAAAACCTTGAAACAACACTGTGGCTGACGTCGAACTCCCTGGCAACATCTGTTATTTTTCGCCCTTCTTCAATCTTGCCAATAATACGGCCACGCGTAAAATCATCTAGGTGATGTCGGGAAGACATACTGAAAATTGCAAGTTCGTCAATTGATTCTTTCTCTTTCAACTTTGCGTTTGAACAACAACGGTCAATACGCGTCAAATCCTTTATATATCTCTTATCAGCGCTATGACGTCACGAACAAGTTCGGCAATCCAAAATTTGCATACGCACAACACGTCTTACTGTATCCCGTACTTATGCTAATTTCCACATTTTCCTGCCTTCCATTTTATGGTTGCTATCGTTGCTATTGTCATCCGTCCTTAGCAATTGTCCGGCAGTGTATTAAGTCTTCTACATGTAGCCGGTATGGAAACAGGGATTTGTCAGTGACGAAGATCGAAACCGCGTCTCCTCGCTCCCGAGTGAGTTGCTGTAATAAGCTACACCGACGGAATGTATCGCAGCAGATTTGTCGTCTTGACACTTGCTTCACCTGTGTAATACGTCAGATCATCTCCCTCTTAATCTTTATTTATTTTTTAATTTTTTTTAAGCTAAGAAAAGCCGGCCCGGTGGCGCAGTGGTCTAAGCGATGACTTCTGATCATCCGTCCGAGATCGGTCCGGGTTCGAATCCCGCGAGGCATGGATGTTGTGTTTATCTTATGGTGCTGGCTCTCTCCCTTCCCTGTAGCCAGTGGCCCTAAATTAGGGACGGGCGACTGCTTATAGCCCACTGAGTTGCTCACGGTGGTCGTTAAAGTCTAGAGGTCTGCACTGGGCCGGGTCGAGCCTTTGCTCATTTCTAAGCAGGGAAAACGGGCCGGGCTGGGCTTTCAATATTTAATGCAAAACAGACACGGGCCGAGCAGAGTTTTTAATGAGCAAAACAATCGCTGTACGGTGCCTTTCTCGTTTGGAAAACTCGCAACATACAGCAGCAGGATAAGACTGAAGAATTTCCGCTGTTGGAAAAAATAGAAGTTTTACGACATCCTTTCCTCCTACAAAACCATTGGAGTGGGTCAGCTCCCTTAGTTTTTTTAATGTGGATGTGGTCCCTTCTCTCTCTCTCTCTCTCTCACCCTCCTCTCATGCTTTAGGACAGGCTATTAACTGCAGCATTTTCTAAACCGATCCAATCGCTTGCAGACGACCTTTTGTACTGTTCTGGTCGGCGGCACTTTGTTCTCTAGATGTGTGAAAAGCTTTTACGTTGTCTTAAATGGCACGGGAGAAATGGGCTGGGTGAAACTTACTTCTGTGTATAAATCTGTGCCGTATTTTCCCGATTTGTATTCTCAGGCAGCCGTTTTCAAAACTTCTGTGACACTGGTTAGCTGGGCAGTCTGTCGTTGTTTCCTCTTAGCATGTGCTCAGTTCAGTGTTGCTGATAAATATTCTTCCATACTTATTATGGAGTTTAAGAAAGCGAAAGATTTTCGCGAAAAAATTGCTTCCGGAGAATATGTGCTTATAGACAATGTAAAGGGGAAAAGCGATATTTTAAATTACTGTCCCATTCTGAAACTAGTCTGCCGGAAAACGTTGTGCTGTGCACTAAATGCAAAAACTTTTTGAGTTACGGTGGCACAAAATCTGGAACATCACACCTTAAGCGGCACAAATGTTTCCCCCACCCCCCTTCACCCCCCACACACACGAGAGACATATTGGGCTCCAGCGATATGATATGCCACTAGAGATAGGTGCAGTTTATAAAGCCATAAAATCTTCTCCTAGTAGAACGATCGCACTCATAATTTTGGATATTTCGTACTTTTCGAATTACCCCCCCTCCTTACCCATAAGGATATTTCCTGGTCCGGCGGTAGGGAATGACAATTTGAAAGCCCAGAAAATTTGAAAGGCATGGAAATTGTCCTTTTCATGCAATATTTTTGAGTATACAACCGCCCCCCGCTCCCTCCTCGGACGTCACGTGACTTATACAGAGTCTCAGAAATATTATGAATTAACGTTTATTGTAATAGAATACGTGTAGCAATTAAGAAAACGAAAACTCTTCAGGAGTCGAATGACCGAGTGCACCAAGTGTCAAATTCGTGTTTTGGTAATTGTTGAAATTTTACGGGCCAGCCCTGGCCTTGAAAACAGGAGAAATATACGGGCCGGGCTTTAATTAAAAATATTTAAACGGGCCGGGTACGGGTCGGGCTTTGGACGTGCAGGCTTGGGCCGGGCCGGGCTTTCCAAATTAAGGCCCGTGCTTCCAGACAATGTGTGGAACGAACATCACACATTTTTCGAAAATCTCAACGGCCAGTAGATCCACTTTTACGTTCGTGCTCCAATGTGAAAACAGGAATTTTGTCGGTGACGGGGATCGAAGTCTCCTCGCGCTCCGGAGTGAGTTGCTTTAACCGACTGAGCTACACCGACGGAATTTATCCCTGCAGTTTTGCCGTCTTGGCACGTGCTTCATCTCGGTAGTACCTCCCACCGGCCCCTCAGAAAACTCGAAAACTCCATCACTGTGGCACAGGAATCGAACCCGCATCTTCCGATTTTCGTCCAAGTATTTCACTATCCAGGAAAACGTATTTGAACCAACTGAAATACGGAAATCTGTACTAACATCAGGCTGCGCCAATAAAGTCCCCCATTACCTCCTCGTAGCAAAGACGAATCAATCTCAAGAGAGGCGCGGATACCAGAAGACAGAGAACAATCTACTTTTAACAGCGGCATAAAAAAAACCCGAAAATGTCAGAAATACAGGGTGTTTAGAGAATAATTTACACCTAATCAAAAGCAAAGGAATGTATTACCTTAATGTTAAAATTCGGGTGCTATTGAATATTTTTATTTACATATTTAGTCAATTAAAGTAGATGTGAAAGTGACCTCCACAGACATGCCTGAACTCATTTCATTTTATTTTCAAAAACTTTCATCAGATCCTCTTGTGGTATGCCTCTGATATAAGCTATTACAGGAGCTTCGGGTTCGTTAAGTATATATGTGGGCTTTCTTCAACTGGGCTCAAGTGTGGTCGGCAAAGGGGACATAGATTTTTTGAGATTATCTGATCTCCAAATATTTCGTGCTAGAGTGTCATCGATCGTGTAGCAGTTTGAGCCGTGGCGCCATCTTGCTGAAACCATATATTGTTTATTCCTCATTCAGTTCGCCTATAATTTTGCGGAGAATAATGGACTCATTAGGTAAGTAAAAATGGTCAATACCAAAAGAATTGTAATAATAAGGTAATGCATTTATTTGCATTGAAAGAAGCGTGTAGTTAGTTTCCAAACGCCCTGTAATATGATCACAGATATTCTTGCCAATCTTCTGTCAACACTGCAGAAAGATCTTAACCGTTCGCTCTATTATGTACACTGAGAAATAGCATTTGTAAGTTCAAGCTTACGTAATGTTTTTATTACAATTCAGAAATTTTCCGGGTACCCACGAACTCTTGTCTTAAAACTAGTAAATTACTTTGCCTGGGCATGTAAGGAAAAGCGTGATTGAATTTTTAAATTTCATAGTATTTGGGAAATGGGAAAAGTATGAAATAAGATATTCTAATTTAATACTTTGTAGAAATAGAATCGTGTTATGAAAGTCGTTAAAAATGTCAACTTTTGTCGCATTCATTTTCGAAGATTTCTAATAGCTGTTCATGTGTTTCCTGATCCAAATGAATCTTAAGTAGGAAGTGAGGCTGCGCTCTTGCCAAAATGAAAACACATGCTTCTTTTAGAACAAAATAATATCAGGTTTGTAAATTGGACTGCATGAATAAAATGGGGGTTCTAAATTTGAAATATTAATTGCAATCCAGATATTAAATTTTAAGTGTCCAACCAGCCAGATTCAATATGACGCACCGGTAATTCCTGCATTCAGTTCTCCCCTTTTCTTTTATGAGCACGCATTTCAAATTTTGAGTTACTGACTCCAGGAAAATGGAAGAACCAGAACTATAAAATAAGCAGCATTCCTGTTTCCCCAGTGATAGCGCTATTTAACTTTCCCAGGAATTGTGACAGTAAAAGTATATCATCTTTGACCTCTCCCGTGATTTGAACACAAGCTTTCGGCACAAGAAGCTAGAAACCTAGTCTGTTGAAATAATATCCGCAGGACTCTCCATAATTGACTCCCGTAATAACAACTTACAATTTTGAACTTGAAAACATTAAGAGAGGCCTGATGTACAAGCACGTCGCACATACAGAGAGCATTATAGCGTAGGAAATGGAAGGGCTGAGGGAGATCAACCCCCATTAGATATCAAGGCACATTTTTCTCTTGAACGCCGAACCACATGATGTCTTTTTTTTTCTTTTAAAGCCAAATTTTAAATCTTGTTCATTAAAATTATCAAGATGAATCTTAAAAACCGATAAAAAAAAACTGACTCAAATCATATTTTTTCCAACGATGTCGTGGATATTTTCAAATCCCTTTGAATTCGTTTCATTGGCGCATTTTTCCACGTGCAAGCAACACACCCGCAGGGTTCACTCACTGTCGATCACACTCCTGGAAGATGCCTTGATTAACAATAAGTTAGTAAAATCATGCAATGCATTGATCGTGATACGCTTTCCAACATGCCAGAAATCATTACTCAAGTTATTACTCAAGTTATGAGGATAATGGCTGTGGAACAAAGTTCGCTTCTGTGCCCTGACCTTTGACCCCATTTCGATGATATTAAACAGAATTGGTTCAGTATAATTCTGGAACAACATTTTGTCGCAATAGAATCATTTTTAGTCAAATTATGAGGATAATGGCTGTGGAATAAATCTGGCTCCTGTGCCCTGACCTTTGACCCTATTTCGATTATAGTCAACAGAACCGGTTCAGTATACCTTAGAAATAACATGATAAAGTTTTGTCGCAATCAAAGCATTTTTACGTAAGTTATGACGCATAAGGGCGATAGAATGGATCCAGCTTCTATGTCCTGACCTTTTACCCCATTTCGCCCATTTTCAATAGGGTCCGTTCCCAGTTTGTCCCCTACCACATACTAAAATTTCATCGAAATGGAACCATTTTTACGCGAGTTATCGTGCGAATAGACAGACAGACGGACAAAGCTGGAGCATATACGCTTCTTCAACCTACGGTTGGAAAGCGTAAATAAGACAAGAGGAAAGACCAACCACAACGATAGAATCTTTATCAAGTTCTGGAGCTACTGTTTTTTTGTTTTGTTTTTTAACCCCAATATCAAGAAATTACTAAAAATTCTGTCAACCCTTTCCGTCTCAACGGCTACTCCGGAAAGTACATTTTCTTCTCTCACGCGCCAGAAAATTATCTTCGAAATACAATGTCTAATTCTCGACTTTCTGGACTTGAATTCATTCATGGAGAAGTAGAAGTAAATACAGGAACCATATTTTGAACGCAATGGTACAGTTACTTTGTACAATGATGCTAAGGTATGGAAGTACAATTTTGTTAAAGTAATAGCAAAACTTACATTTTCAATATTCTGCACTATTATTTATTTCATAAAAATAACTAATTTTAAAATTGCGCCTTTATAAATAACTCCAAGAAATTGAATACTGAGAGAGAAATACTTTATTTTATATTAACCACATTTAATAAATATATAGCCCTTCACATTACATACGACTTTGTATCAAAATTTTGTAAGTCAGTATTTTAATTATCAATAAAATTGAATCTATTAATGAATTTATATAATTATTCTGAATAATGAATTATTGATAATTAACGCTTAATTATTAATTGATTATTGTAGATTGGAAATTATTTTCGGTGTTTGGGCATGAAACTACTGCCCCCCCCCCACACACACACATAATTTTTGAAATGCTACGCCAATGACAGAGAGATGTATGAAAGTGCAGAATGAAAAACTAATGATTTCGCTTTCTGAAAACGCCTGTAATTCAAAAAATATTTGAGGCTTCAATTTCTTTTAAATTGAATTAATTGTATTACGTAAAGATACTTTTAAATTTGATACAAGTAATTCCACATAACGTATTGCACGGATTCATTCTCGTGAGATGTAATTCATGAGATCGCGGTCCCTGAAGTACCAAAGCTCACGCACATGAGAGTTTTTTTTTTTTTTGTATTACATAGTTGGACTTATGTCAGTTGAGGGCATCAGGCAATCGAAAGACTGTCAGTTAAGGACATCGATCACTTAAGTTCTGCGAAGTTGGGGGGTAAGAGCTCATCCCTTCATTTTGGAGAATGGGGCGACAGTAGTTAAAGGGCACTCCACTCCGTAGGGACAAATGAGCTTTAAAAAATATTCAGTTCAAGGGACAAATAACTTTACTGCCTGGAAACAAGACTCAAAACATAAATCTTCAGCGCCGAAAATGTGCATTTCATTCGATCTCAATTGTAAATTAGAAAACGAATTCATCTACTTGTGCTTTTACAAAGTTTCGACGAGTAAATTTAGCAGTTTTCTGCGTGCTACTACTGCACTGTTCCATGATTTCTGAAAGTTCTTGCAAATCTGGAAAGATATGAATAATGTAAAGCAGTTTTCGTCTTTTTTTAGGTTAACTACAGAAAACGCTGTTTCCGTTAACTATACGAAATGCACGGTTTCTCCAAACTCGAGTTCGCGAATTTTCAGCTTAATCAGAAGAACACATGTAAAAATGTCATCTTCAGCACAATGAATTGCAGAATGAACAGCACTGTGATTACTTTACTTTTAGGTTCATTATTATTTTTTCGATAACATTTTCTTATTTGATTTCTACAATTTGTACTGTTTTTTGACGATGGAGATAAAAAATAAGAGGGACAAGGAAACGTATACTTTAGAAATAAACACCACTTATTGAAGTGTCTGCTGAAAATTTAAAATATATATGTTACTGGCGTATGCTCTGGACTATACGTTGCGCAAATTTCTCGTGTATAATTGACTTTTACTCGTGTACGATTTCCTTTCCCTTACCTAAATTATGGTACCTCCTTTGTACTTTCATTCTGAAAGCTATGTCGGAACCTCCATGTTTCTCCGTACTTTGTGGTGACAACTGGCAGCGAGTCAAATGGTAAATAAAAGGTGATACTCTCAGTGCAGAAGAAAACAACGATATAATCTTGTTAAGGAACGTTATCAGCTGTTGTACTACGAGGTCTTATATCCTGCTGTTATAAAAATACGCCCAGTGATCAGTTCAGTTAATAATGCAGTTCCAGGTGTTTTCGACTAACATACACTCTCTGCCAAAAAAAAAAAAAAAAAAAAACGAAATAATAATAATAAAAAAAAAAAACGAAATAATAATAAACAAAAAAAAAAAGAAAAACGAAATAATAATAAACAAAAAAAAACGAAATAATAATAAAAAAAGAAAAACTAAATAATAATAAACAAAAAAACGAAATAATAATAAACAAAAAAAACGAAATAATAATAAACAAAAAAACGAAATAATAACAATAAAAAAAAACCGAAATAATAATAAACAAAAAAAAACGAAATAATAATAAACAAAAAAAAAAAAAAAAAAAAAAAAAACGATGCACCCAGCAAGAATCATCCATTAATACACACAATTCACGTGGATTAGGAACATCAGACAGAAGTCATCGCTCTTTCCACGTTTATAGGTTAGTCACGGAAAAATTCTCATCAAGAAGCAACCTGCCATGTGGTTTGGCAGTTAGTTGTATGTGAGTCTGGAGGAATTCGATACCGCTGTGTTGCAGTGGTAGCATGTCCGGTGCGTAACTGGAAGACCCTGGGTTCGTTTCCCGGTGGCGGCCGAGGAGAATTTTTGGATGACTCCCTTACAAACGTGGAAAGAACGATGACTTCTGTTTGATGTTCCTAATCCTCGTCAATTGTGTGTGTTAATTATTCATTCGCCTCCTAGTTATTCGTTCAGTTGCTGCTTACCATCTTTGGTGAATCCCCAGCATTGTGCGGGGCTCCAAGAAGGAACTTGCCATGTGGTTTGGCAGTTAGTTGTGTGTGAGTCTGGAGGAATTCGAGGCCACTGTGGTGCAGTGGTAGCATGTCCACTGGAAGACTATGGGTTCGTTTTCTGGTGGCGGCCCACGAGAATTTTTCCGCGACTCACTTATAAACGCGGAAAGAGTGATGACTTCTGTTTGAGGAATCATGCAATCGAGATTGGTATGTGCAGTGTACAAGTATAGGAAGGAAATGACAGTTCGGCAATTTGTTCGGATAAAACACCTACACGAGTGGAATAAGTCAGTACGTTGTAGCGCCACCTCTGGATCGAATACAAGCAGTTACCTGGCGTAGCATAGACGCATACAGTTCACGGTTACTGTCGTGAGGTACAGCATGCCAGATGGTGTCCAAATTGTGGGCCAGTTCGCCGAAATTCCGGGATGGGTAGGTGGCGTCCCATCATGTCCAAACGTGTTTGATAGGTGAGATGTCGGGCGATCTGGCTGCACATGGAAGGGTGTCGACATTACGAGGGCAGGCGTGGGAAATCCGTGCCGTGTGTAGCCGGGCATTATCCTGCTGAAAAATTGCTGGGTGATGCTGCGACAGGAATGGCAACACAACAGGTCTTAGAATGTCGTCGATGGACCGTTGAGTCGTGAGATTGGTATGGAGGACTACCAATGGTGTCCAAGTATTGGCTCTCCAGACAGTCACTCTCGTTGTGCAAGCCGTGTGCCTTTCCAAGGTAAAGGCAGGACCCGCGCGCTTACTGGCTCGTCTCCAGACACGTATGCGCTGGTCATCGGCGCCAAATGCAAACCGTGGCACATCCCCGAAAACAACACGACGCCACTATAGACACTATCCCACGTTGATAGGGCTTGATACCACTGCAACCGGCGCCGGCGATGCTTGCTGGCTCAGTGGTAGACAGCGGAGTGGCCTTCTCAAATGTAGTCAGCATGCTGCAAGCGTACCTGTAGACGACGCAACATGGCCACGAATGGTTGAGAGCGACGAATTTGGTCCTGTTCGTGCGGCTTTCACAATCGCTCGATCCTCGTGTGCTGTCGTTGCCCTCGGCCGTCCACGGCGCGCGTGCCACTAAGTTGTGCCCTCCTCGACCCATTGGCGCCAACATCGTTCGATTGCCACATCGCTCCGACACAAATGCCTGGTGATATGGCAATTTGAGCAACCGGCCTCTCGCAGCCCAATTACACGTCCTCTCTCAAACTCTCTTAACTGCTCGTATTGTGTACGGATTCGACGTCGAGGCATTCTCACATTCTGTGGCGGTTAATGAAACCGCAATCCGCCGTCACAATTGTCCTTGCGTGCGAGCTTTGCTCTTGATATACCCTTTTCGATGCGCGGTTCCCATTCACTGTTATAACGTAATTTATTTTCGTGCAGTGATCTTGTCGTTCTTACGTTATGTTTAAAACACTAGATAAGAATACGATGCAATAGTTTGTAATTGAATTACTACGGACAGACGAATCCTAAAACAGAAGTCAACTTACGGGAATACGTTTTTTTTTTTGCAGCACTTAGTCTCATATGGCACTTTCCCATTTTACTTAACAATCAAGGTCTATCATAGCCACCACATATCCACACCAGCAACTGTTATCTTGTCCTTTTATCTATTGTTCTTATCTCATACATTCATACGTCACGTTCACTCTGACCTCAGTTGTGTTGCCAATAGTATTCTCGTGAGAGAGAAGATGTCACGTTAAGTTTGGAAGTATAACGGAGAACAAACTCAATATTTACATAAGGAAAGAAACTAAAAATGAAAGTTAATTTAGAATATACGTCACACTGTAGCGGGCCACTATTTCGTCATTGGTCGTTATTTTTTAATCATTTGCATATTCGGCCCTGAGGTACTTGCACGCGGAGTTACATCAAAATCGAACGACTTTCTCTAGGTGCTTCCTTTTTTTTTTTTTTTTTTTTTTCGGCAAAGAATGTATTTCAAAGTTCGTTTGGCAAGTGGACTTCTAAACTTCAAGGAAAGACAAAAGAAAATTGTAAGTCTATCACGAAGTAAATTCCTCCATCATTTTTATGCCACGGGCGGGATTCGAACCCGCAGCTCTCGGCTGCGGAGCTCCGAGGAGTGCTATCCACTGTACTACACTGGCATGTGCTCTCACTGCTATCTGCCTTTATCTCATGTGCGTCCTGCGGGGCAGGCACGTCACATCTCGCAGTGTATAATTAAGGATTTTTGTGTGATGCTATCCTGTGCTAAAGTCTTCGAAGTTACAGTGCTACAAGTTCAACTGACTGATGGTAGGATAGTAATGTTTTAAGTAATGACATTTTAAACGAGAAACATTACAATGAGATGTACAGGCTCAACCCGATGTTAAATGGAACTCCAAAAATTCCAAATTTCAGCTACGACCAAATATTTATATATATATATATATAGGTATGTACACTATATTGACAAAAGTCACCGTACGCCCATTCAAAAGCAAATGAACGGATCCGCTGCGTTGTTAAGATGCGCGGTACAGCTGCAAACGGTATAAAAACAAGCCTGCAGCTGACCGCGATCATATCGCATTATGAGGTTGAGCGAAAATGTCGCGGCGGGAGAGAACTGACTTCTAGAAAGAAAAGATTGTTGGGTGTTATATTAGTGGGTTGTCCATAAGAGAAACCGAGAGGCGTTTAAACATACCCGAGTCAACTGTTTCGCATGTACTAAATAAGTGGAAGACACATGTCGTGCCAGAAGCAGCAAAACGTACCTGCAGACCAAAGAAAATCAGTGATAGAGGACGTGGAAGCCTCAGGAGAGTCGTTACAGCTAATCGACGGAGTACTGCACAAGACCTTAGTGTACAGGTGAGTAAAAATGCTGGAACCTCGGTATGTACACGTACCATTCGCAGAGATCTTCATTCCGTGTGTTACCGTGGTCGTGCGGCTGCTCATAAGCCTTTCATCTCCACTCAGAATGCTACTCGTCGTTTAGCATGGTGTAAAGAACACTTATCGTGGACCGTAGATTAATGGAAACGGGTCCTATGGATTGATGAATCCAGATACATGATCCATCAGTCTGATGGCCGTGTGCGGGTATGACGGCAGCCGGGCGAACGCTAGTCTCCTCCATGTTACTCCCTCATACTTTCGAATTTCATCCATCTATCTCCCATGTGGTCTTCTTCTGGGTCTTTTCCTGTCCCTTGGATTCCAGTCTAGAATTTCGGCTGTCTATCGATGGTCTGTTCTTCTGGCAATAAGCCCAGCCTATTGCCATTTCGAGGATTTTGCTCTGATCATGATGTCTTCCACTCTTGTCATTTTTCGGATCCATGAGTTCCTCTTCTTATCTCTCCTGGTTACACCAAGCATGCACCTCTCAATGCTTCTTTGAGTTGTCTGCAGCCTTTGTATGTCTCTTTTAGTTAAGGTCCACGTCTCTGCACCATATGTAAGCACTGGAAGAATGCATTGATCAAACACTTTTCTTTTAAGACATAATGGCATATTGCTCTTGAAAATTATACCGTTTCTTCCAAAAGCTTTCCAACCAAGTTTTATACGCCGATTTATCTCTTCATCAATGTGACCCTCACTTGATGCCTGCTGTCCAAGGTAAATGTAGGTATCGGTTATCTCTAGCTTATCCCCATCAATCGATAAATCTTCATTTCTTGTAAAAGCATTGTACATCACTTTTGTCTTCTGAAAGTTCATTTTTTAATCTCACTTCTTTACAGCAAGTTGTTGGATCATACTCTTCAGCTCTGACGTGGTAGTTGCGAAAATGACTACGTCATCAGCAAAACGAAGGTCAGTTAAATAATCTCCATTAATCTTTATTCTTTTGTTTTCCCAGTTCAGTGGTTGGAAGACATTTTGCGGACATATATATATTTAAAATTTTTTTTTTTTTTTTGGTGGGCTTATTACTTGCATCTATGACTTTGCAGAAACCTATTTCCAAATAGGTCTTTGTGGAAGTGAGAAAATGCAGAGTTTTTGCTGGTCCTTGATAAAGCCAAGGCTCAGTATTCTCGACACTTTCTACATTCAGTTGTTCTATTTTTTTCTCTTTTTACTCACACCGGTCAATACATAACCTTTTCTATGTTGTACTTGGTATGAGTCAAAAATTTTTTTTGCTTCAGTCTCTTCTTAATAGAATGTGAATTCTGAATTTTCATAACTGCTGCGTTGCGCGTTTTGATCTTCAGGTTATTTTGCAACTTTCGTTTTAAATTCTAAAGTTTTTCTTATGTTTTCGGCTTTGCTCTTTAATATATAAGCTGCAGTTATATATAAACATTTTAGTATAATATTGCATGGATTAACCAATAAAATGATGTAAGTTCGGAAACCCAACATGAAAAAAAAAAAAAATAGCTAAGAAAAAATGCCCCAGTTAAGACAAGGGCAAACATAAAACAAAAGAAACTGTAATGCAAAGACCGTAATTCTGAACGAGAAAGTAAAACACTTAGCTAAAATAAAAAGCCATATGCAACTGTTGGAAAGGTTTCTTTTTTATGTATACTGTTATCAAAGATGATACTTTCTGGATCCCCTTATGCCAAAATCCTGCGTGCACCCCTTCTTCTAAGTATTAGTGTATAGAATTCACTGATTGTGCTAACAAGCAAATAACAACAAAATAACTTTAAAACGTTATAATGTGCACAAATGGCATATGCGTTTAAATCGTTTCCACTGCACACACTTCATTGCTTAATCTCAAACTAAACTGCGTTGCATTTACTGAATGCAATTGGCAACAGAGAATAGCCTTCAACCAATTGCAACTACTAATATAATTGAGAAAAGTATCTGAAAATGTAGCAACTTGCTCAACGCGGGTTAAATAAATTAAAATCTGCTCCGAGTTTCAGTGAAAAGATCACGGGGCAAAGAAAAGAAAATGAAAAAGAAAACAAAATGAGCTCCATTATTTGATGGCGATGAAAACAATCCCATGGCTATTTGCTGTCACGAAAATGTTTATTATATAGCCAGTTACTTAGCATAAACTCGTTAAGCTTATGTCGACAAAATGATTTCCTGTCAACGGAAATGTCATGGTGTCACACAACTGTAACATCGCTTCCTGGGCAGCTGCAGCTTAGTTGGTATAACGTAGACCCGGTACATTTATTCCCTGCTCACAACGCAAGTCACCGTAAATCCTATGGAAAATGTTCTTTAAAATGCTACTTTTTCTTTCTTTCCTTTTCTAATCTGCATGTCTTGTTGGTTTTCTTTTCTTTTTTTGTTCAGAAATTCTTTACATGATTATACATAATACGCATAACTGCCACCTCTATTGTTTTTCTCGGGAAACCATTCATTCTCTTACTCCCATGACATGACTTTCAGACTTTTTTTTTTTTTTTTTTTTGATTGGAGGTTTAACGACCACCGTGAGCAACTCAGTGGGCTTTAAGCAGTCGCCTATCCCTAATTTAGGGCCACTGGTTCCAGGGAAGGGAGAGAGCCAGCGCCGTAAGACAAACACAACATCCTTAGCTCACCAGGATTCGAACCCGGATCCATCTCGGACGAATGATCAGAAGCCATCGCTTAGAACACTGCGAAGAAATTCTTCAAGAGTTTAAAAAATGCGTTTTCTATCCTTTTTTTAGATATTTTGCTGAAAAGAAAAAGCTTAAATTGGCTTTCCGAATTGTATCATTATGAACTGTGTTTGATAAGTTTTTTAAATGCAGAAATGCATACATAAAGCTAAAAAAAAAAGAAATTAAAGAAACCCGGCTAATTTTCCGCTATGTTTTTTTGCTTGCTTTATGGGGGCGGGGGGGGGGGTATGTATTCAATCTTATGGTATCAAACTGAAGTTCCATTACCTTGAAAACGAATCACTTGGATTTATTATTAGTTTCTCGCAACGATGTGATATTCTTTCCACACGGCAAGACAGGAAAAATGAGAATCCCTTCTCCAGTGCTTCGGAAAAATAAATCAGTGTGATGTTATCGTTCTATTTCTACTTCCCGTTCAGGTTCGGCATTTAAGCATTTAAGCCTAATTGAAGCTGTGACGTACTACGGAGGTAAAGAACGTGTCAAGACGATAAATATGCAGAGACACATTCCGTCCGTGTAGCTTAGTCGGGAGAACAACTTACTCCGGAGTGAGGGGACGCAGTTCGATCCCCGTCAAGGACAAATTCTTGTTTTCACATTGGCCCCGGAACGTAAAGATGGGTGTACTGGCCGTTGGGTACTTCGAAAAATGTGTCATGTTCGTTCCACACATCGTCTAGAATTAATGAAACTTCGTTCTTTGCTTCAAGGAAAAGAAAAAAAAAAAAAAAAAAAATTAAGGGAGAGATGATGTAACGTACTACGAATTTAAAGCACGTGTCAAGACGACAAATCTGCAGCGATACGTTTCGTCCGTGTAGCTTAGTTGGGAGAGCAACTTACTCCGGAGTGAGGGGACGCGGACAAATCCGTGTTTTCACAAAGCTTGTTGCGTAGATAAATATAGCATGAAAGAATTGGTGAGATGAATTGTCCTTTCAATTTATTTATTATTTGCTTAAACTTATTACGTTGTTGTCTTAGGCATTATCTTAGTGCCGTGATATATTGACGATTGCCTTAACTTCAACTTCCAGTTTCAACTATATCGCTACTTGCTTATTCTATATTACTCATATTATTGATTTCCCCTGCAAAATTTCGTTTTCCCTCTCGCTCCCACACGAGAGGCAATATTATCTTCCTCCCAAATGCAAACCTCTCAGTGTCACGCCTTTCTGCGTTTGGTCCCCGCGATTGAAGGAAAGATCTTCCAAGAAAACTTTGTCGCCTCCAAGAGCAATAAAATCATTACGCTGTCTAGATACGCTAATCTATTAGAATGCACATCAGAAGGAACTAAAACGATATAAAAATTAAACACTTAGCTAACGTACTAAGATCGATTTCCATGGGAAATACTGTTTTACTAATGACCATTGGGAAATACCTACTAATGACTATTGCCGACCTGATAGATAGCGTCTTAAAATCGAAGATTCCTGCGCTGACCGACAAAAGAAAGACCTATTTCTGAATATTTCCATTCCTTGGAAATGAATGAATTCTAAAATCTTTATATGGCCATACCAAGCGTCACGTGACCTCAAATACAACTATGATTCCACGTTCAAAGTCATTGAGCTCACTTGTTTTGCCAATTCCGACCCTCAAAATAGAGAGTGACGATGAACTGGCCAGCCTGATTTAAAACGCACACGGTGTTTGTTCACGGGCCGTTTTGCAAGTTGGACTGAGCCACACTGTAAAAATTAAATGATGCGATTTCACGGAAAATTTCTGAAAATAACGTGCAGCAAAGTTACCACTAAGTGCCCGTCTTTTAACGAAACTTCCGTATTTTCACATATTTTGCGTAGTCAGTAATTCCGTTTATTTCAGAAAAGTCTGTTTCAAGTTTTTTCAAATTTTATACAGAAATTTCGCAAAATCGGAGATGCTGAATTTTTCAGCCCTTATGGTAGACAGTTCTTTTGCGTTGGTGGTTGGAATCGAACTCAGGCCTATTGGGTTTGGTCTACACAAGCTGTGCGTCTTAACAACTGAGCCAGAAAATCTCAAGAGTTGCTTCACGTTCAAGGTAAATCTAATCACGCGATGATAAATTTGTTTTGTTTTATTTTTATTTTCATTCATGCCAGTGATTTAGTCATTTTATTTTCTGTTGGAGATTATTATTTTTTTCAATACGTTTGTAGTAATTTTATTTTTTCTGTAAGAGGACTTATCGCAAATTAAGTATTTTTTTTTTTTATTGGAGGTTTAACGACCACCGTGAGCAACTCAATGGGCTACAAGCAGTTGCCCGTCCCTAATTTAGGGTCACTGGTTCCACGGAAGAGAGAGAGCCAGTGCTGTAAGACAAACACAACATCCATGCCTCACCGGGATTCGAACCTGGACCCCTTTCGGACGAATGATCAGAGGCCATCGCTTAGATCACTGCGCTGTTATTTGTTGTTTCGAAATATCATGTTGAAAATAAAATATGGAGACGCCCCGCTGGCGCAGTGGTCTAAGCGATGACCTCTGTCTATTCGTCCGAAAAGGGTCCGGGTTCGTCTTTATTTTTAACTCACAATAACTTTCAGTTATCTTTAAGAAAATGCTAAATGCACTGTTTTATTATATTATTTCATTCACAAAACTTCTAAATATAAAATTTACTCTTGATAGCCATGATAGCTTTTGTCTCGACCACTACACAGACTGATGCATAGACATCGTACAATCACCTGCACAATAATTTGAATACCCGGTTTCTTACAGTAACACAATATTTAATTGCTGGTACACAAAATGCAGCAGATGAGAAGAAATATCCTGTGCCACAATAACCTAATTTCATGCGATATGCTATCCACAGAACTTCAAAATCAGTTCCTTTGACAGACGGCTTAAATTTCATAGTTAATCAAACTTCATATGTTTTCGCGAATTGCTCCTATTATCAGAATGTTCTCGTTATATGGGTAAGGAAAAAGTGCGAACGGAGTTTCTCCTTTAATATACGAAAGGAACTGCGTAAAGATTTCTGAAAATTCAGAGTTTTCCGCTAACACATGTTAAAAACGAAACTTTACCGTCAATATAAGAAAGGAATGGCGGAAAGGTTTCTGAAAATTCAGAATTTTCCTAGCGTACGAAAACCCCGTAAAATTTAGGTTTCTTTCCGTCATTTCACGGAAAAAATTGTATCAGAAATATTATTCGTAAATTCAGGAAAGGAATCACAGAAAGTGGCTCGTGAATTTCAGAAAATTTTTTGCAGTGCGTTTATGCGACAGAAACAGATGTTCCTAATAAACTGGAATCTCACTGCGTTTACAGAACTGTTTTTTAATTAACAGGAAAATATGAAATTCAGTGAACAAGGTCAAATAGAATTGGAAAAAAGATTGCCGATGACGGAAAATATTTGAGAGGAAATTCGTTCGCGTGAAAAAGAGAAGAGGGTAAAAGAAAGGATCAGCAGTATGAACAAATGAAGCAACGGAAAATACTGTGCTACAAAAATATTAGATCATTCTAAAGTAGGGAATGATACACATATTAAAGCCAGGGTATTTACAGCTGCGTGTCGATATAAAAATGATTTTCACTCCAGAAAACGGAAATACCATTATGTCGATGATTATCACTAACGCGAAGAACTCGGGAACATGAGGATCAGCTAATATCGCTTTCTGTCTGGCTTTCTATAATATGATTGGATTTTATGATTTACTTGACAAATAGGAAAGAAAGTGATGAGGCAAAGATTCGTAGGCTTTCTTTCTTTCTTTTTATACGTCATTGGATCTTGCGACTTGTTGACTGTAGCGGAGAGAGAGAAGTGAACTATTTCTATCTGTCTCTCTCTAATAAAACTCGCTGTTTAGACTTCATTGAAAAACCGAAAAGAACAGTGAGGAGCTATTTTTTTTGATTGGAAGTTTAACGACCACCGTGAGCAACACAATGGGCTATAAGCAGTCGCCCGTCCCTAATTTAGGGTCACTGGTTCCAGGGAAGGGAGAGAGCCAGTGCCGTAAGACAAAACACAACATCCATGCCTCACCGGGATTCGAACCCGGACCCCGTTCGGACGAATGATCAGAGGCCATCGCTTAGACCACTGCGCCACCCGGGGCGGCGAGGAGCTATTTAACCACCAGCTACCCCTTTGGCGCAGTGATCGAAGCGCAGACTTCTGGTCATTCATCTGAGATGAGTCCGAATTCGAACCCAGTTGAGGCATGAATGTTGTATTTGTCTTACGGCCCTGACTCTCTCCCTTCCCTGGAACTCGTGGATTTAAATTAGGGACTTTTTTTTTTTATTGGAGGTTTAATGACCACCGTGAGCAACTCAATGGGCTATAAGCAGTCGCCCGTCCCTAATTTTGGGTCACTGGTTCCAGGGAAGGGAGAGAGCCAGTGCCGTAAGACAAACACAACATCCATGCCTCACCGGGATTCGAACCCGGGCCCCTTCCGGACGAATGATCAGAGGCCAGCGCTTTAGACCACTGCGCCACCGTGGCGGCAAATTAGGGACTGCCGACTGGTTATGGCCCATTGGTTTTCTCACGGTGGCCATTAATTCCCCAAATAAATAAGAAGAAAAAAACTATCAGAATGTATTTCCTTTTTGAAAATGAGTGGATTTCGTGCTTTATGCAAGAAGAATGAGGGAAGATATCGATTTCTTAAGAATGTGATAAATAAATTTTATTCTCGAAAGAGTGTGGAGAAAAAATTCATACAGAACCGCTGTTTTTCCTCGTATGTTACATTGTTAAACGTTATTGGAGTTGCCGAAGTCCTCTATGAAGTACATCAACTATTTCTGAAAAGAGCATCAACTATTTCTGAGACTGCCACTAAATGGCAGTTACGAAAAATGCAAACGAAATGTCCCTGAAGTCCGTAAGTTCAAAGCACGCGCCTGAACATTTTTCAGAATCCACAAAAATTTGCTCCAAAACAGTAAATCCTTAGATGTAGTACCGACAAGGAGAATAAAAGATGGGAAAGGTAAAGTAGAAAATCATAAATCAGAACTTCTGTAAATTTCCCGCATACTTTCCGTTGACGTTCAAGGAAGAAAAGTAATCTTACTCAAAACATATTCAGTTCCAAAAGCATTTCAAAGGAAATGTTTCTGAAAAGACTTCCACTTACATGATTGCTATTATGTGTAACAAGTATTGTGTTATTATCGTCCTTTGATAATAATTACCATGACACTACTCCAGGGAGTATATTTTCTGCGGTTTAGAACTTTTCTCCGACTCATTTTACAAGTTCACTGAACGTATGACAAAGAGTGCCTAAAATGGGATAGATTACCTTATAATGTAACATAGCGCATCCATTAATAGGAACAATAAAGCACGTGTCGATTCTGATGCACGCAACACGAGGATAAAATGTTCTTTAACTTTAGTAAAAATACTGCAAAACAGCAGTATACGTGATCTCTGTGTGTTTGCGTCCAGATGCCTTAAAAACATACTGCGGAATTAAGCTGGGCCTGCAGAAGCTGTGTAACAAGGCTCTTGACTCGTACATTATTGCTAATTTTGATGCAAGCAAAATTAGCACCGATAGAAAATTTGGGGACACCGAAAATTGCTCTGGCTCGCGGATACGACAATTTTCGGGTAGGGCAAATATTTACATTGGCTACTGTCTACAGCTATTTAAATGTTTTGAAACGGTACTTAAATTCGGAGGATGAATATATTGTTTTCTTATTGTTGAAACGCGCATTGGATATGTATGCATTTTAATTTGATGAAATTTTGTGGAATTTGGTTTATTAGATGTATTTTTACGAAGACCCCTTATAATGTAACATAAAAACTCCTCATTCATATTTGAACAATGCATTTGCTAAAAATGTGAAACATCTCTTTAGCGTGATTGCATTCCAAAAATACACTATATTGACAAAAGTCACCGGACACCTATAGAAAAAAACACAACATAGCATTTATTGACATACATTAGTACGGTGTCGGTCCACCTTTGGTCTTAATGCATGCACTGACCCTTCGGGACATGCTTTCGACAAGGTTTTGGAACACAGCGATAGGTATGCGCTTCCATTCAGTACAAAATGCTGCCGCTAACTGTTGCTTAGTAGTAGGCCTTGGTTCCAAGCTTCTTAAGCGGCGCTCTAATTCAACCCATAGGTGCTCTATGGGATCAAGATCAAGGCTCTGAGCTGGCTAGTCCACACACGTTACGGAATTATCGACAAACCACGCCGTAAAAGTCCTTGCTTTATGGCTCAGTGCATTACCCTGCTGGTATCAAAAAGGCTCAGTTCCATAGTATTGCCACAGAGTTGGTAGGGCATAATTGTGCAGAATATCGAGGTAGACGTGCTGGTTAACAGGTTTATCCAAGATAACCAATGGGCAGGGACTATGCCACGAAATACACCTCACACGAGTACACTGCCAGCTCCAAACTTGACCGTAGGAACAGTACACCGTTGTAAATAGCGTTCCCCGTCTGCCGCCATAACCACACACGGCCATCAGACTGATGGATCGTGTAACTGGATTCATCAGTGAATAGGACCCGTTTCCGTTGATCTACAGTCCACGATAAATGTTCTTTGCATCATGCTAAACGACGAGTAGCATTCCGAGTGGAGAAGAAAGGGTTATGAGCAGCCGCAGGACCACGGTAACCCATGGAATGAAGCTCTCTGTGAATGGTACGTGTACATACCGAGGTTCCAGCATTGTTACTCACCTGTACACTGAGGTCTTGTGCAGTACTCCGTTGATTAGTTGTAACGACTCTCCTGAGACTTCCACGCCCTCTATCACTGATTTTCTTTGGTCTGCCGGTACGTTTTGCTGCTTCAGGCACGCTATGTGTCTTCCACGTATTCAGTACATCCAAAACAGTTGACTTGGGTATATTTAAACGGCTTTCGGTTTCTCTTATGGACAACCCAGTAATATAACACCCAACAATTTTTCCTTTCTCAAAGTCAGTTCTCTCCCGCCGCGACATTTTCGCTCAACCTCACAGTGCCATATGATCGCGGGCAGGCTTGCTTTTACACCGTTTGCAACTATGCCGCGCATCTTAACAACACAGAGTATCCGTTCATTTGCTTTTGAAGGGGTGTCCGGTAACTTTTGTCAATATTGTGTATGCTGGATTTGTCTTTTGAATATTTCGATTGCCTGACTGTCTTCGCGTTGCACATATGACTTGTATTCCACAGCTTTCACAAGAGCTTCAGAAACAAGTGATTATGCTAATATTGATCGATGCCAAGCACCAGAAGCGGTATCGGTGGTTCAGTGGTACGAAATGTTGGCTTCTAAGTAATCGTCCGAGATCGGTCTAAGCTCGAACCCCATGTGAATTAAGGATGGTGCGCCTAGCTAACGGCATTAGCTCTGTACTTTCCCTGGAACCAGTGGTCTCAAATTAGGGACCAAAGATTGCTTATATCCAATTGAGTTGCTCATGGTGGTCTTAAACCCATAGGCCAAAAAGAAAGGTCTAGAATTATGTGTTACCGCACGCCTGCTCTGAAGATATTTCTACTTTGTTGGGAAAATTTAGCTGCATATTAGTGAAATTCCCAGACGTTTTAGGAATTCTTTGCCCCGTTATGTTTGCTTAGTGCTTGTCAAACCGAAGCGTTGAAGCGAAATGCATCCATGGAAAGAAAGGATCTATTTTCTTTAAAAAGTTTAACTTTTCAGAACCAGTCTTAGTTCTAAAATGTACATCAACACGTAAGAAGATAGCCCCACATAGTAAAAATATGAGCTCATTTGGAATAAAATGTTTTAAAAAATTAGAAGGAAAATATCATGCTAAGAAGAGAGAAGAAAAAGTGGATGACAGAAGGATTAGCATGTAAACTCGATGCAAATTACTTTGCACTTCCTATGACACCCTCAGAAACTCGTTTCTCAGGAAAGAATAATCGGAATACCAGAAATTCAATTCCCAGATCTAAGTTTAACTTGAAACCTGTCATGACAAACCTTTCTACAGCAGCGGGCGCGGCCTCAGCTGTCGCTCTTGGCAAAAGTAGCTGACCTCGGAACCAGAAGATCATAGGGCAATCAAAAAGTAGCGTTAGATGAACAGTTCCTTTCCGCTTTTGAATGAGGTAATACTTGTTCTGATAGGTAATTGTATTTCGCTCAGCAGCTGTCGAAACTGTGTTTAACTGACACTAGAAGAAGCCAAACTACAGCTGAAAGTAATGAGCGCGGTTCAGCCCTCTTGATCACTAAAACGTCGCTGAGACGTGTTGCAAAGAATGCAGAGACGTTTGTTAAAAATATCTTGTTTCGTTGCTTTTGGCAAAGCTTCAATACAAGGCAGCTAAAGAACTGATATATATGTGATGATAAGATACTTTACTATAAGCTGCGTGCAGGTTCATTATACTTTTTCCATCATGTGTTTATCGATAAAAACATTGCGGAAAACTAAATTTCAGAACTGTGAAACATGAGAAAATTGGAAACTTTACAAAACGGTATGAAACTAAACATGCAGCGAAGGAGCATTTATATTTCACAAAATTCTTAAGAAAGACAGGTTATTATAAAAAGAGCTAGAATCTCAAAAATGTTTATATCTTCATTTGAAAAGGGCGCGGGACATGAAATTTGGTAGTAGCGTTCGTTGTTGACTGCTGGGTGTCACCATCTATTAGCAGCACATGAAATTGCGAAAGCCCACATATAGTGCAAGAAGTAAAGAATCTAGAGTTCAGTGTAGAGCAGTGGTCTCAAACTCAGACCTTTGGAAGGACCACTTTCCAGTTTTGAAGAAACTTAGGGGGCAGCATGAATATTAATAAATTTCTTATGAATAAAAATGAACTTTACAAAACTACACCATTGGCTCGGAACTAGAGTGGAATATTATTTCTAATGATCGGTAAATAGCAAAAACAAATGCTTCATCAATCACCGAAAACAATCACTTTTACATAACAATTATTTTCACTTAAATCTTAAAACAATCACATTTTACCAACTGAACACGGTACATGGTACAGAAAATATTATATGTTCTGACCAGAAACTTGGGTTCGCTTTTCTGTCATTAACATATCCATATTTGGAATAATGACCTTTGAACATGCTACTTTTAAAAGTGAGCATAAGTGACTGTCACTTAACCTGTTCCTTTTAAGACATTTTAATTGGTTCATTCTTGAAAAGAACTGTTCAGATGAGTATGTATGCTGTTCCGAACATAGACAGAACCCGTGCAGCTAGGTTATCAATGTTTACGTACTTGTCGTTTGAACCTAACTGGTAAAACTCTGTTAGATTGCAGTTGTTGAATTTTGCTTTTAGGAAAGAATCACACTGAAAGTCTATTCATTCAAGCTGAAGTTCTTCAGGTGCGCTGTCAGCATTATAGGAAAATGGAGACTTGAATATATTGAAAATATTTTCCATATCTTTGAAAAATTCAAACGCCTGCTGAAATCCTCTTTTTAGCCGCCCCGGTGGCGCAGTGGTCTAAGGCGCTGGCCTCTGATCATTCGTCCGTAAGGGGTCCGGGTTCGAATCCCGGTCAGGCATGGATGTTGTGTTTGTCTTACGGCACTGGCTCTCTCCCTTCCCTGGAACCAGTGACCCTAAATTAAGGACGGGCGACTGCTTATAGCCCATTGAGTTGCTCACGGTGGTCGTTCAACCTCCAATCAAAAAAAAAAAAAAAAAAAATCCTCTTTTAACATAACTATCTTCGTAGAAAATTCACCAAAGTTGATTTCTTCTTCTTCAGCTGAAGCTTTTAAAATGGGAAAGTGAGCAAGATTTCCTACATCAAACTGAAATCATCGCTTTTCCACGTTTATAATTGAGTCACGGAAAAATTCTCATTGGCCGCCACCGGGAATCGAACCCAGGGTCTTCCAGTTACGCGCCGGACATGCTACCACTGCACCGCAGCGTCCTCGAGTTCTCCAGACTCACATACGACTAACTGCCAAACCACATGGCAGGTTGCTTCTTGGAGCCCCGCACAATGCTGGGGATTCACCAAAGATGGATGTGCGGGGCTCCAAGAATCAACCTGCCATGTGGTTTGGCAGTTAGTCGTATGCGAGTCTCGAGAATTCGAGGACGCTGTGGTGCTGTGGTAGCATGTGCGGCGCGTAACTGGTAGAACTGGGATCGATTCCCGGTGGCGGCCAATGAGAATTTTGTCGTGACTCACTTATAAACGTGGAACGAGCGATGACTTCTGTTTGATGTTCCTAGTCCGCGTCAATTGTATGTATTAAAGATTCCCTACACGGAGCTGAAATGCGTTAACATTATCAATAACATCAGTGACTAACTTATTTTGTGCTTGTAGTTTGATATTCAAATCGCTTAAGTATCCAGTTACATTTGTGCTGAATGCCAGATCATGTAACAATTTTGGATTATCAAAAAGCGAGACGCCTTGATCTTTACTTTCAAGGAACATCTTTATTTCATCTCTCAAATCCCAAAAAAATTGTTACTTATAAAGAGGATGACTTTGCCGAGCATTACTATGTTTATATTATATTTAATATATTATACTGCACTTGAAAGAAGGCTGATTTATTTTTATTTTGTAATCATTCATGCGGGCCGCAAAACAGTTGGCGCCGGGCCGCGAGTTTGAGACAACTGGTGTAGAGGGACTTGCGTCCACGGTGGAATGTTACCTCCAAATAAAATAATTTTAAATTATTCAGAGCAGGGGCGTTGTTAGACCATTTCAGAAACAGGGGGGGGGGGGAGGGCTGAGGTCAATCGCTCAATCGCTTAATCATATCTAAAGTTTCAGAAAAATTTATAATAATCTCCAAACAAGTTTTTCTCATCTAAGTTAAAAAACAAATTCTAAACCTTTACTAAGTTGGGAATATTATCGTTATTATCTTCTTTATTCGAAATATACGAAACACAGCGTATGACAAACAAACATAAACAACAAAATTATCATTGACTATAGTGTTGTTGAGCTAATACCAGTTTCCACCGGAGACCTAGGTATCAGTCAAGAATCGGCGTAAAATATCATCATCATCATCATTGTCAACCATTATCAATCCACTGCTGGACGAAGGTCTCCCCAAGTTTCCTCCACAACGGTCTGTCTTGTGCCAGTCTCCTCCATGTCACCCCGAAATGATGTCCTAAGTAAAGCTGTCTTTTGCAGTTCTGTAGGTGGTATATCAGAAAGCTGCAATTTTTTTAAATGGTTCATAAAATTTTTTGGCATTGCTCCAAGTGCCCCGATGACAATGGGGACTACCGTTGTGTGTTTAGTCCATAATCGGGTAACTTCTATGGACAGGTCTCTATATTTAGTCATTTTTTACAGTTCTTTTTCATTGACTCTGGCATCTCTAGGTATTGCTATATCAGTTATCCAGACTTTCCGATTTTCTATGACTGTTATGTGTGGTGTATTATGCTCTAGGTGCCGATCGGGTTGAATTCGAAAATCGCACAAGATCTTAACCTCATTATTTTCTAAGACTTTGTGTTCCCATGAGTTTTTCAATGCTGGCAGATTGTGCTTTCTGCATAATGACCAGTGAATCAATTTTGCAACCCTGTAGTGTCTAGCTTTGTAATCTGTTTGTTCAATTTTGCTACACTCACATATAAGATGACACACAGTTTCATCTTTTTCTAGAGAACATCGACACTTTGGATTATATTATCACTGACTTTTTAGATTTTAGCCTTCATAACATTTGTTTCACAATTTATTATTATTTTTATTATTATTATTATTATTATTATTATTGTCGTTAATCAGCGATCAATCATAAAAAAAAATAAAGGAGAAAAGAAATTCAATGGCAAATTTAAATTTGACCATTATATGCTGCCGAAGGAAGCGTTAGGAATCGCCTCTTGTTTAAGGACACGTCCCGCGGATCGTCGGGTGTGTAATGCGGTTCGTATAATTTTTGCTTTTTAGCCACAGGTTCTTTTCAAGAGTTGGCAACATTGTATGCGCCTGATTGTCGTGGAGATCAATTGGGCGTTCAAAGGTTTTAGGTCTCGTACGATGACTTTGGTGTTACGGATGTGTTTCCTAGCCCTGCGCGCGGTGGGTCTCTCTCTCTCTTTCTCTCTCTTTATTACGGTTAAGTGCTTTTAACTCCACTGAAGCGCTACTCAATACTCTTTACCGCAGCAAAGCAACTGGGGGCCATTTCTATATTTTCCAAAACCCGCCGAAGATGGGGGAAAAGATCAACATCTAAATAATATTAAAGCTGCGCTAAAATTAATCCTAAAACTGAAGATCTTGAGTTTACAGGTTGTGAATGCAATTAAATTAAAAGTGACAGCTCTCAGTTTTAAAATTCTGCCATTTCATTTTTTTTAATTACGGAAGAGAACGGAATGAGTACAAAGTAGTGAAAAAAAATGAAGCCTTTTTTAGCCCCCAATATTAAACATACCGCCCCGGTGATGCATAGTCTAAGCGATGGGTTGTGACCATTCGAGCGAGAAGGGTCTGGGTTCGAATCCTGGTAAGGCATGGGTGTTGTGTTTGTCTTAAGGCACAGGCTCTCTCCATTCCCTAGAGCCAGTAGCCATAAATTAGGGACGGGCGACTGCTTATAGCGCATTGAGTTGCTCAGGGTGGTTGTCAAACCTCCAATCAAAAAAAAAAAAAAAAAAAATTAAAAAACTTAAGACCTGTCCCCCACCCCCTCCCTCCTCCCAGTGTTTCTAGTCTAGTGACGCCTCTGATCCAGAGTGATTTTTGACATGGGTTCGGCTTATAGTTTATCTGAACTTCAAGATTATTTGCACGTGCTTGTGGGAAACTTCCATGTTATTCAAGAGAACCACCTTCATGCCCCAAGGATTGGAGTGTAGTGAGCACGATTTCGCGTAGGATTTAGGGAAGGAAGAGTTCTTTTTTCACGTATACTATACGAACACTGTGAGCGATACTAATATAGTTCATGAATTTCTACACCTCATAAGAGAGAAGACTGCAGAAATATTTTTCCTAGCTGTCCCGGTGACCCAGTGGTCTAACGCGTTCGAGATGGTTCTGGGCCCGAATCCCGTGTAAGGCGTGTGCTTGTCTTATGATACTGCCCCCTCCCCGGAACCAGTAACCCAAAATTTGGGATGGGTGACTGCCTATAGCCCATTGAGTTGCTCACGGCGGGCGTTATACACACAAAAAGAAAAAAAAATCCGAAAAGATGACGAAATAAGTTACATAGCAGTGGAGAGTTCGGCCGAACTATTACTGTGGCTCGGAGAAAGAGGGGGGGGAGAGAGAGAGAGATAGAGAGAGAGAGAAATTCCGTAAAGATTATGGCCTCCACTCTCCCCGGTTCGTCACCGTGATAATTTTTCTGTGAAACCATATTTGTTACGAGGGTTGATTGATAGGTAAGGTCTCTAATCGTATAAAATAAGTTTCCGACAAAATAAAATAATGAAAGAGGTGCAAAATGAAGGAAATTAATTTCTCTTTAACATTACAACCTTATTTTTCGACATAGTCATCATTTACCGCTACACTTTCTTCCAAACGCGCTATCAACTTTTTCATTTTGTTCATGAAGAAAGTTTGTGGTTTGTTTTGATCCATTTGCGCACAGCAACTTCAATTTCTGCATCGGATGAAAAATGCTGACTTCTCAACATCTTTTTCAATTTTAGAAACAACCAAAAGTCGGAAGGTGATACATCTGGGCTGTAAGGAGGGCGTGGAACAAGTGCGAATTTCAGGATTCTCGCTGTTTCTATCGTTTGTGCAAAAGAAGAGTCCTCCTTTCAGGCCTGATTCTGCGGATGCGTTGTTTGAGTGCTCGTAAGGTTTCACAATACCTTTCGGAATTAATCGTCGTTCCCTTGGGCAGAAATTCCGTATAAATCACGCCCCTTGCATCCCAAAAACTGGTGAGCATGATTTTCTGCGTTGAAGGAATTCTTTCGAATTTCTTTACGCTCGGAGAACCTGGGTGACGATATTCCATGGATTGACTTTTGTTTTCTGGGTCATAATGACGAACCCAGGATTCGTCTCCAGTGGCAATTTAGATTGGCGCGCAACCTTCTAGTGTCAAAAACTCTGTTACTGATCGCTACTTTATACGTAAGTCGGAGGTAGCAGTCATGACTAACGAACGCCGTTACTTAAGGACGTCAAATAGTGAACTGAAGCTAAACTCATTTGGACTACACAGTATCAGCTACCGAACACATGCGCAAACGTTTTTCTTCCCCAACTAATAGCGACGCCACGCGGTAGGAGACCTTGCTTACCAATCGACCCTCGAACAATGCCGTTTCGTGGATAGTTTTCATTGTATTATAGCATGTGACGTATATCTCTAAATAACTTTCCTTTTTGGAGTTTCTGGTTTTTTTTTATGTAAACTTAGTTACTTCTTGGTTATACATTTTATAACTGAACGGTACATTACTTCGCCGGAATTCGATCGCCGGCGCAAAGGGTTTTCTTGCAGTGCTGAAATATTCAGCGTATTGGGTTTTGCGAAATTCCTGTCTAAATACGGAAAAACTTGAAACGGACTTTTCTGAAAAAAATGGAGCTACTGACTACGGAAAATCTGTGAAAATACGGAAGTTAAAAAGAAAAACGGGCACTTTAAAATCGGAAATTCCGTGAAAAGATGGACAGTTACTGGCAACTTTGCTGCACGCTAGTTTTAGAAATTTTCCGTGAGTTCACACCACTTATTTTTTACAGTGTATCCTACTAAATTTAACCTTTGTGATCACAACTGTGCTCCGTTTAAGTATCTGTGTACAGATACCGTCTATGTATAACCTTCCAGATTAGTTGTTTGTTATTTGAATTTTTGTTGCTTCTTCTTGTGTGTCAGAGAGATAGATAGATAGATAGATAGATAGAGAGAGAGAGAGAGAGAGAGAGAGAGAGACTAATAAACGCTATTAAATTAATAATATGTATGTAAGAATATAAGACAGAAAGACAGATGGGAGGCGGAATATTTCGCAGTTTTCTCCAGGAGCAGAAATGCTTAGCTATGCATCTTCTCTCGACTCTGATCATATTAACATTGCATAGACAATATGTAGTGTGACAACTATTCCTATGTTCCTAACTAGCTCAACACTACATGTGCTAATTGTCAAGTTCACCAATAATGAAATACGCGTTCACACGAAGTAACGTCAAAGTTTGGTACAAATCTTCTATTTGTATCCCAATATAACATGGTGGTACACGGACAAGTAACATTATTGTGACCACCAGCTAATATCCAGAGTAATCACCGTGTGCAGCGCGGACAGCAGTTAGACGGGATGGGAATGACTACTCAATAAGGTGCTGGAAGGTGTTCACAGATATGTGGAGCCATGCTGACTGCAGTGCATCTGACAGCAGCTGGAGGGTGCATGGTGGAAGATCCATAGGGCGAACAACACGATCGAGGTGGTCCCACAAATGCTCAATTGGGCTTAAGTCTGGGAAATTAGGGAGCAAAGGGAAGTACTTTGAAGTCTTCATTGTGCTCTTCCAACCACTCCCGGCCATTTCTAGGTGTGTGATACGTCGCATTGTCGTTCTGGAAGATCCCATCCGCAACAGAGAAGACAATAAGCATGTATGCGTGTACGTGATCTGCAAGGATAGATTCATGACGAATTCGGTCCATAGAGCTTTTCACAGGTATGAGTGTACCCAGAGAATGCCATGAAAACATTCCCCAGACCATAACGCTGCCCCCACCAGCTTGTGTTCTTCCAGCAATGATTGGAGAGTGTTTGTTCTCCGATGTTCCTCGCCTAACACGCCAACGTACATCCGTTTGATGAAGAAGAAAACGTGACTCATCGGAGAAGGCAATCCTTTGCCAATCAGCGGAGGTCCAGTTCCGATACTGCCGTGCAAATCTAAGCCTTTTCTGCCGATGCACCTTCGGTAGCATAGGATATGTAACCATCCATCTGCATCGCATCCCCATTCGCTGCAGAGTTCGCTGAACTGTCGTTTTAGACACACTTCCGGTAGCCCCTTGGTTCATTCGGCCAGTGAGTTGTTCCACTGTAGCGTGTCGATCGGCCCTATCACGCACCTTCGAAGCCAACGTTCCCCTCTCACATCAAGAGCACGTCGTGTTCCGCCGTTTCCATGTCGCTTATTCGCAATGGTGCTATTTCTCCAATAACGATACACTTTAACCATAGCAGCACGCGAACAGTTCACAAACTTTGCGCTGTTTCTGAAATACTGTCACCGTGGCCCGAAAGCCGATAATCATCCCTTTTTGGAAATTTGATAAATCGCTCCTTTTATCCATGACAGCAACGAGTGATATGTTTTCAGAATGCCTACAGCACACCTGATATACCTTCCAAGCCAGATCACGACACGTGCCTTCTTTCATTGACTACGCTCTGTTGACGTCAAAAGTAGGAGGTGGTTACAATAATGTGACTAGACTGTGTATATTCCAACGTCGTTAGTCCACAACTGGTAATTAATCAGTAGTACAGTATAACACTCACAACTTCACAACGTAGTTATGCAGACGGCAATAAAAATATAACTTCACATACGTTAATAGCTCTCGTACAATCAATAAGCTCAGCAAAGATTTAACATCACCACACCAAACAACTGCGTCGCAAAATATATATATCCTTTCTCGTTCTTATCAACATGCATACGTGTTGCCAAACTTCCATTCATGCGAGAGAGCAGATATTACGTTAAGTTGGAAAGTGCAAAAGAGAACTTAAATTTACATATAAAAAGGAACTAAAAATGAAAGTTAAAATAGAATATACTTCACAAATACTCCTCCTACATCGGCATATTCTTCCTACATCGGCATACTCTTCCTACATAGACATTCTATTTCAACATTGCACGTGAATCGTTCAACTACCTTGCTCATGAATAACTTATCTAAAATTGCACACTGAGCTCTTATATCAGAAGTCTGTATCGACATTGCTTGCTCTTTGAGCCACTGTCAGAATTACCAACTCCAAATTCATTGGAAGAAAAAACTCTGTGGCGTTAAGTTTAGAAAAGATTTAACGAAAATAAATCAGATTTACATAAAAAAAATAGGAACTTAAAAGGAAGGTTATATTAGAGGTATATATCACAACTATTACTACAACTTTCTATAATAAGACATGGCAAATTCATTTCTGGCAGTTTTATTGTAGTTCATATTTTTAATGTATCATAAACTTGTTCTACACAGTTGGTTCATGGAAAAGTTTTGCATAATCTGCTAACTTAACATTTATGAAGTTTTGCATTTTTTTTAACCTGTCATGTTTTAAAATCTCTGCGTCCACATCTGCCCCTCGTGATATAAAAATTCTCATTCAGTAGTCTTACTCGTAGCAGAGTATTTCTAAAAGGTCCAGTTGCCAACGTTTTTAACTTCAGTGTGCAATAGCTGAGGCAAAAATCAACTGTTACCGTGACTAGCATCAACATAATAGGTAAACGAAACCTCTTTACAACATTTAGCATACTCACAAGGGAAGCCTTTCAACTGCCACTCTCCAAAATTGAAGAAACGGGGCCAGGAGATAGTAC
Source organism: Macrothele yani (assembly GCA_039090855.1). Classification (NCBI taxonomy): domain Eukaryota; kingdom Metazoa; phylum Arthropoda; class Arachnida; order Araneae; family Macrothelidae; genus Macrothele; species Macrothele yani. The sequence goes on from CM077016.1 coordinate 38,585,950, forward strand.
TAATGGCAAAACCAATAGGTGCATTTCAGTTTTGGCCCAAATGAACTGACAAAGGTGAACGGGTGGTCTGAAAATGGCCTTAGAGCACAAGTGGGGAAAATCATCTAACATGTGCTGTGGTGCATGATATGTAACCCCAAATATTAGCTATGTTCCCATGATTCAAAATAAGCTCATGTCATACAAAAAGCAAACCAGACTCGATAACTTTGGGATCTCGCGTTGTTCTCATTGTTCGACGAAGTGAGTGTCGACGAAATGAGTTGTCGACGAAGTGATTGTCAACGAAATGAACGAGACCGAAGTTATCACAGTACTGAAAATTGTCATTCATATCTGAAAAACAAATACGTCAAACATTATCAAAAATAGCGTCATCACTTTCACGGTATCCAATTTTTATTCACGGATATAACAACATGTTGAATTTTTCTGACTGCCATTGATTGTTCATTGACACGTTCGATGATTTTCTCCACTTGTGCTCTAAGGCCATTTTTTAGACCACTCGTTCACCTTTGTCAGTTCATTTGGGCCAAAACGGAAATACACCCATTGGTTTTTGCCCTTAGTACTATCTCCTGGCCACGTTTCTTCAATTTTGGAGAGTGACAGTTGAAAGGCTTCCCTTGTCAGTAAAAACACTCGTTCACCTTTGTCAGTTCATTTGGGCCAAAACGGAAATACACCCATTGGTTTTTGCCCTTAGTACTATCTCCTGGCCACGTTTCTTCAATTTTGGAGAGTGACAGTTGAAAGGCTTCCCTTGTCAGTAAAAACACTCGTTCACCTTTGTCAGTTCATTTGTGCCAAAACGGAAATACACCCATTGGTTTTTGCCCTTAGTACTATCTCCTGGCCACGTTTCTTCAATTTTGGAGAGTGACAGTTGAAAGGCTTCCCTTGTCAGTAAAAACACTCGTTCACCTTTGTCAGTTCATTTGGGCCAAAACGGAAATACACCCATTGGTTTTTGCCCTTAGTACTATCTCCTGGCCACGTTTCTTCAGTTTTGGAGAGTGACAGTTGAAAGGCTTCCCTTGTCAGTTAAAACACTCGTTCACCTTTGTCAGTTAAAACACTCGTTCACCTTTGTCAGTTAAAACACTCGTTCACCTTTGTCCGTTCATTTGTGCCAAAACAGAAATACACCCATTGGTGTTTGCCCTTAGTACTATCTCCTGGCCACGTTTCTTCAATTTTGGAGAGTGACAGTTGAAAGGCTTCCCTTGTCAGTTAAAACACTCATTCACCTTTGTCAGTTCAGTTGGGCCAAAACGGAAATACACCCATTGGTGTTTGCCCTTAGTACTATCTCCTGGCCACGTTTCTTCAATTTTGGAGAGTGACGGTTGAAAGGCTTCCCTTGTCAGTTAAAACACTCGTTCACCTTTGTCAGTTAAAACACTCGTTCACCTTTGTCCGTTCATTTGTGCCAAAACGGAAATACACCCATTGGTTTTTGCCCTTAGTACTATCTCCTGGCCACGTTTCTTCAATTTTGGAGAGTGACAGTTGAAAGGCTTCCCTTGTCAGTTAAAACACTCATTCACCTTTGTCAGTTCAGTTGGGCCAAAACGGAAATACACCCATTGGTGTTTGCCCTTAATACTATCTCCTGGCCACGTTTCTTCAGTTTTGGAGAGTGACAGTTGAAAGGCTTCCCTTGTCAGTATTTGAATTTCTTGAAATCTTCCAGCCAATCAAATAGTTTTTATACAAACAGGATTTTTTTTTCGTTTTATCTTTGTTTGACAAAAACATTAGAGTTGAATGGCAAAGTAGCAACACGATAAGATTTGAAAATAAGTAAATATTAACAACAGATCATTCGTTCCGGTTATTCTCACTGAATCGTCACACCCCTTTCATCTGAATTGAGGGAGGAGATCGAAAGCAGTTCTTATTTATATGTAATTTTCTCAGTAATGCTCTTGTGTTACTCCTTTTTTGACTTCTGAGAATTTCTTCATCTATTAATACAAGACGCTTAGCATACAGAAGTGTTGAGTCTTATGTCTCGTGTTCTGTGTTGCAGTTCTACAGTATCGTCTTTTAATTTGTATTACGACATTTTGATTGAGACAATCCAAGAAAGTAGATCTCCCAAGAAAGAGGACCGGCAATTATTGTTCCTAAACTATTTCTTATCTGTGACAAATAATTACTTACTAGAATGCGCCCGTCATCTTTCACACGGAGGGAATACAACTTGAATTTATTAAACAATTTCCGGAAATTGACGAGCCACTTTCCTTGATTTCTTTCGTGTGTTAACGAAGCATGTTTCAGATACAACTTTTTCCGTGAAATAACGGGAAAATCTCTGAATTTCACGAATTTTTCACACGCCAGGAAAATTCGAATTTTCAGAAACATTTCCGCAATTTCTTTCTTATATTGACGGTAAATTACCGTTTCCAAGAGGTGTTAACGGAAAATTCTGAATTTTCAGAAACCTTTCCGCAATTTCTTTCTTATATTGACGGTAAATTACCGTTTCCAAGAGGTGTTAACGGAAAATTACGAATTTTCAGAAACTTTCCAGCAATTTCTTTCTTATATTGACGGTAAATTACCGTTTCCAAGAGGTGTTAACGGAAAATTCCGAATTTTCAGAAAACTTTCCGCAATTCCTTTCTAATATTAACGGGAAAACTCCGTCTCACTTTTTCCGTATCCATATGACGGAAAATTTCCGGAAATAGGAGAGATTTACGGGAATACTTGGAGGTTTGATTAAGAGTTAAATTTCCACAGTCATGGCAAAGTATTTGATTTTGAAGTTCTATAGCAAGATCGGATATTTTGATAGAATATCGCATCAATATTTGCTACTGTGTCACAGGATATTTCTTCTCCTTTCTCCCATTTTGTGCACCAGCTATTACATATTGTGTTATTGTAAGGAATCGGGTACTTAGTTTATCGCACAGGTGATTGTACGACATCTATGTATTAGTCTGTGGAGTCCTTAAGATAAAAGCTATATAGCTATCTAAAGTAAATTTATATTTAGAAGTTTTGTGAAATAATATTATAAAACAGTACATTGCACCTTCTCTTGAAGATAGCTGAATGTTATTGTCAATTGAAAAAAATGTTGTCAAACTCCAAATCGTTCTGTTGCTTCGAAAACTCACTATGAAAAATTACGTACAGAAAAAATAAAATGATTAGAAACGTATTCAAAAAACTAACAAGATCCAATAGAAAATAAAATGAATAAATGACTCACGTTACTTTAAAAAAAAAAATCACCATCGCGAAATTAAGTTTTACCTTGAGCGTGAGCCTAGTTCTTGGGGCATTCTGGCTCAGTGGTTAAGAAGCGGGTTCGATCCTCACTAGCGGCGCAAAAGGATTCTATCGCGTAAGCGCTGAAATATTCAGCATGTCGGTTTTGCGAAATTTCTGTCTAAATACGGAAAAACTTGAAACGGACTTTTCTGAAATAAACGGAATTACTGTGTACGAAAAATCTGTGAAAATACGGAAGTTAAAAAGAACAGGAACTTTTACAAACGAAAATTTCTGAAAAACACGGACACCTACCGGCAAATTTACTGCACATTATTTTCAGAAATTTTCCGTGAATTCACACTACTTATTTTGTACAGTGATAGATTATTTCCTAACTTCTTTGTTACTATGAATTTGTTTAAATGAGTTAAAGAAGATATGCAGCTGGGTTTCCTATGGAATAAAAAGATTCACATTCCGCAGAAGCATTACTGTTTCTTTGAAAGTTTTAGCTGCCAATTGCGTGAGTATAAATCTGTTTTTCTAAATTCTAGAGCAGGACCGTATTTACCAATGGGATTAGGTAGACTGAATAATTCTGGGGACGGCAATTGCTCAGCTGAAGGAGCGTTTTTGTACTGAGGTCGTTGAAGACACATCTACGCTTTCTGATGTTTGAGGGTCGTCTTAACTCTTCCGCTATCCCTCATACTGAATCTGAACTCTTGTAAGCTATATACACTGGCGAGCAAAAATTAAGGACGAGACGGTTTTTCGAATGTAACGTCGTGCAGAAGTGCTCCACATCGACTCAAATCATACCATAAGATCCCCAAGATGTAAGAATATGAGCAAAACCGTCCAAACAAGGAATCCAAAGGATACAAAGGCACTTTATTGAAAACGTAGCTTCGAGCACAACTAGACAGAAGACAGAAACGTCCATGTGACAGGCGGCTGCCAAGAAAAATCCAGTCTTTAGTAGGGGATATGGTCACCTCTGACTGCGTTGCAGGATTTACAACGTCTGTCCATGCTGAGGACGAAGTTGTCAAGGAGCTGTTGAGGCATCGCGGCCCATTCCTCTTGTAGCGCCAATCGCAGTTGCGGAATCGTTGCTGGCGGCTGGTGACGTGCTACCAAGCTTCTCCCGAGAAGGTCCCACACGTGTTCGATTGGATTTAGGTCCGGGGACCTTGCGGGCCAATCCATGCATTGAATATCTTCACTCTCCAACAGCTCTGCGACAGCCACTGTACGTTGTCGTCCATGAAGAGGAACTCAGGACCCACAGCACCTTTAAACAGACGCACGTGAGGCAGGAGAACCTCGCTACAATAGCGGACACCAGTGACTGAACCTCCTTGGAAGATGTGGAGATCAGTACGGCTACCAAGCATGATACCGCCCCAAACGAGAACTCCGCCACCGCCAAACCGGTCACTTTCGATGATGTTGTAGGTGTGATTGCGTGTTCCCTGCTCTCTCCAGTTGTGTATACGTCCAGAATCGCTCGTCAGACTAAATCGGCTCTCATCCGTAAAGAGAACTCGACCCCATTGCTGATGTGTCCAGTTCTTGTGTTCCTGGCACCACAGAAACCACCGTCTCCGATGAGCAGGCGTTAAGGGCACACACCGTAGTGGTCGTCGTGCAAATAGACCACCTTTGTGCAGCCTCCTGGCCACGGTAAAACGCGATAACGGACGTCCAGTTGTCTGTTGCATGTGCCTTGCGATTTCTCCCGCTGTCTGCCGTCTGTCTCGTCTCGCCTGTAGGACAATATACCGGTCGTCCGCCACCGTGGTTCCTCGTGGAAGACCACTGCTAGACTCTCGGACAGATGTTCCTGTCGTTTAAAATGTTCTCCAAGCTCGTGAAACGATGCTGTGAGCGATCCCGAACTCCTCGGCCACACTAGTCACACTTCGACCTTCTTCCAACTTCCCAATGACGCGACCTCGGGTAAAATCACCTAGATGTCGTCTACTGGATTGCCTGTTGATCATATCACACGGTGGCAGCAACTGGACGTCGTTCAAACCGATACACCGTGCAATAGCTTTCACCGAATTGCTGAGCGTACACCGCCCGTGTGTTTTATTCTCTTCCGACCCCCACCTACGTCATGCTGCATATATGCGCATGCCCTACCGTACCGGACCCTAGTCTATCTCCTGAGTGGTCTTTCGGCCCGTTCTGCCTGCTCGTTCCGCTGTTATGCTAATTTCTCCTCTTCATCCTTAATTTTTGCACACCAGTGTACTACGAAGACCTGATCGACTCTTTCGCCGTCCAGCAGTCGCGGAGAAGACTTCTTTCGGAACTGGGCTTGCTGCAGATAAAACGAACTTGAGATGTAACTATACCATGTATTTAGTGTTTCTTAAAGGAAAGGTCATGGAATGTCGAGCTTCGATTTTCATTCTGTCTGACAAAACGAATGTAAAGTAAATATATTTGCACATTATATGAATTCATTTCGTAGAATTCGAATATATACTATATTGACAAAAGTCACCAGCCACCCCCTCAAAAGCAAATGAACGGACCTGCTGCGTTGTTAAGATGCGCGGTACAGCGGCAAACGGTACAAAAACAACCCTGCAGCTGACCGCGATCATATCGCACTGTGAGGTTGAATGAAAATACCGTGGCGGGAGAGAACTGACTTTGAGAAGGGAAAGATTGTTGGGTGTTATATGTAGTAGTGGGTTGTCCATAAGACAAACCGAGAAGCGCTTAAACATACCCAAGTCAACTGTTTTGGATGTACTGAATAAGTTGAAGACCCATGGCGTGCCTGAAGCAGCAAAACTACCGGCAGACCAAAGAAAATCAGTGATGGAGGACGTCGAAACCTCAGGAGAGTCGTTACAGCTAATCGACGGAGTACTGCCCAAGACCTCAGCGTACAGGTGAGTAAAAATGTTGGAACCTCGGTATGTGCACGTACCATTCGCAGAGAGCTTCATTCCATGGGTTACCGTGGTCGTGCGGCTGCTCATAAGCCTTTCATCTCCACTCGGAATGTTACTCGTCGTTTAGCATGGTACAAAGAACGTTTATCGTGGACCGTAGATCAATCGAACCGAGTCCTATGGACTGATGAATCCAGATGCACGATCCATCAGTCTGATGGTCGTGTGTGGGCGTGGCGGCACGCTATTTACTACACTGTACTGTTCCCACGGTCAAGTTTGGAGCTGGCTGCGTACTCGTGTGGATTGTTTTTCGTGGTATTGTCAAGGAACATTGGTTACCGTGGACAAACCTGTTAACCAGCACGTCTACCTCAATATTCTGGACAATTATGCCCTACCAACTCTGAGGCAATACTATGGAACCGAGCCTTGTTGGTACCAGCAGAGTAATGCACCAAGCCATAAAGCAAGGACAGTCACAGCGTGGTTTGACGATAATTCCGTTTCGTGTGTGGACTGGCCAGCACAGAGTCCTGATCTTAATCCTTTAGAGCACCTAAGCGATGATTTAGAGCGTCGCATAAGAAGTTTGGAACCAAGGTCTACTACTAAGCAACAGTTAGCGGAAGCATTGTATACTGAATGGAAGCGCATATCTATCGCTGTGTTCCAAAAAATTGTCGAAAGCATGTCTCGAGGGGTCAGTGTATTCATTAAGGCCAAAGGTGGACTGACAGCGTACTAATGTATTTCACTAAATGCTATGTTGTGTTTCTCTTCTTGGTGTCAGGTGACTTTTGTCGGTATAGTGTATATTCAATACCGTTTCATCGTCGAAACGTTTTTCGTCCTTGTTAAATGTACTGTATTCTGGAATATTGAAAAAGCTAATCCGTGCAGCCTCTAGAGACACCCCCTGATGTGTTTTTTTTAATTTATTTCTGCTGCGAACTATACCTAGTGCAGTTAAATTTTTTGGTGGCCTCGAACTCCCAAAAGGTTCGCCAGTTTTTCTAACTCATTGGACTTTTCTCTTCCCCTTTTATCGAAATGTCTCTGCTGCATTTAGTGGCACACCGACATGGGGTGGTCCGACGGGTACGGACATCCCTAAAATAATAGTAATGACCCTAATGTTGAAGATGTGTAATTTGAAGTGTTGAACGAAATGAGAAACCGAAAAGATTTGATCTTGTACCGTAAACAAAAACGGTCATTTCCTTGTTACACTGGTTTCTGAACGTGAAAACCTACACCTGAAACGATGTACCAAATAATAATTAAAGCGCACGGACAGACATTTAGACGTACGGATCAGATTTGGAAATGAGTCAAAAAATTTGGACCCAGACTAGGCCGTCACATAATAGGACCCGACACGGACCAGACGCGGAAAAATCTGATTTGAACTATAAATTCGAATATCATCATTTTCAATCCACTGCAGAATGAAGGTCTCCCCAAGTTTCTTCGGCAATGGACTGTCTTGGCCCAGAGCCCTCCATTCACCGATCTCCCACGTGGTCTTCTTCTTTGTCTTTTCCTGTCCCTTGGAATCCAGTCTAAAATTTCGGTTGTTCATCGGTGGTCCGTTCTCTTGGCAAATGTCCAATACATTGCCATTTCAGGGATTTTATTCTGATCATGACGTCTTCCACTCTTGTCATTTTCCTTATCCACGAATTCCTCTTTTTATCTTTCTTGGTTACACCGAGCATGCATCTATCTATGCATCTATCTCTCAGTTGTCTGCAGTTGTCTTTTTGTTTTTTTTTAGTTAAGGTCCATGTCTCTGCTTCTTACATAAGCACTGGAAGGATGCATTGATTAAACACTTTTCTTTTGAGACATAGTGGCACATTTCTCTTAAAAATTGTGCTGTTTCTTCCCGAAACGCCAATTAATTTCTTCTAATGTGACCCTCAGTTGATATCTGCTGCCCAAGGTAAATGTCGGAATTGGTTATCTCCAGCTTTTTCCCATCAACTTATAAATCTTCATTCCTTGTAAAAGCATTGTACTTCAGTTTTGTCTTCTGGAAGTTCATTTTGAATCCAGTTTCTTTACCCTTCTCAGTAAGTTCCTGGATCATGCTCTGCAGCTTTAAAGTATTATTTCAAAGAGCTCGGAAGGATTCTTTGAAATATTTTTTTTTCTTTTCAAAAATAAAAGGAAAATAAAACCGGGCCCGAAGCACCTTGACCCGTCCTGTTTGACCCGCAAGAAATTGTCGATTCGGTGACCCGTTTCCATCTCTGGTACGGATGGCCTGGTGAAATCCTTACATGGCGTGAGAATTACGTTAGATTCCTGAAGGCTGTTCAAAATTTCCGAAGGCTTCATCTCAAACAGATATTCATCGAAAACATAGGACAGGAATGCGGTGTGGCAGTTACTCCCTGCTCTTGAAAGCCTAATTTCATCTCAAACGGTTCCCGAGAGCCGAGTTAATTACCAAAAATAGGCTGACGTAAGGACAAGCTGGCAGACAGAACGCAAAGTGCCAACGTGGCGTTTGCTGTGAGAGTTTTGAGCTGACTCTGAAAGTCAGTCTAAAAATCTCCATATGAAATGAGCTCAAACGCTGCACCGTCGTATTTCTGCTGTAATCCCAGACCAACGAGTCCGACGAAGTATTAAATAAATGTCCCACCTGTAATAATTTTGCCAGTCAGCAACTATCTACAGGTAATACGAGGGCGATGAATCGATGTGTGCATCTGAAGCCAAAGATAATATTTGCTAAACTTGTCCTTTGTCAAAATACTAGGTGCGATCATTGCTGGATTCAACACCGTTTGGGAGATATAGGTAGAAATAGAAACATTTATACGAACACGTTTTTGCACCATGATTGAGAGGTGCTAAGGGCCGCACAATCCTCAAATCCGCCCCTGTACTATACGTAACGAGAGATGGAAACGGGTCACGGGTAAGCGGGTCAATGGGTCGACAATATCTTGCGGGTCAAACGAGTCGGGTCAAGGTATTCCTGACACGATTTCGACCCGGTTTTATTTCCGTTTTATTTTTGAATTGAAAAAGAAATATTTCAAATAACCCTTCAGAGGTCTTTGAAATAATACATCAGAGCTGCAGAGTATGATCCAGGAACTTGCTGAGAAGGGTAAAGAAATGGGATTAAAAACGAACTTTCAGAAGACAAAACTGGCGTACTATGCTATTACAAGGAATGAAGATTTATCAATCGATGGTGAAAAGCTGGAGATAACCAATTATAACCTTGGGCAGCAGATATCAAGCGAAAGTCACGTTGATGAAGAAATTCATTGGCCAATAAAACTTGGTTGGAGAGCTCTTGGAAGAATCAGTACAATTTTTAAGAGCAATATGCCATTATGTCTTAAAAGGAAAGTGTTTAATTAAGGCATCCTTCCAGTGCTCACGTACGGAACCGAGACGTGGACCTTGACTAAGAAAGATATCCAAAGACTGCAGAAGAAGCATGGATGCTTGGTGTAACCAAGAAAGATAAAAAGACGAACTTGTGGATAAGGAAAATGACAAGAGAAAATGCCATCATGATCAGAGTAAAATCTCTGAAATGGCAATGGGCTGGACATCCTTAATAATAATTTGCTAGAGCCCTCCTCCTCCCACGTGCCACATTTTAAGTCGCCATAGCAACAACCGAGAAACAAATGTGTGTGACGTCACGCTTAGCTTTTGGTGTAGGTGACGTCATCACCTGCATGCGCACAGTCCACGCGTATATCACTTTGTTCTGTTATCATAGCAACAAAGAACACAGCTGCTGGTGTGATGTCATCTAATCCAAAGCATTCTCACATGACGTCAGAGATGCGTCACGTCACACGGTCAACTCTTTTGAGACACTAAAACTTTACACCAGGAATTTTGGTTCACTACCTGAACCAGTGTTTAGCCATCTGTAAGTGTGAACGTCAAGATAAAAATAGTTCACGGAAAAGAACAGGGGAAATTGATACAGGGTTCACAGTCTGTGTATAAGAAAAATGTTGGGTACGAGGAAGTGTTGACGAAATAGGGACTAAAGGTTTTATAAAACACATAACAAACAGACAGCCCGTCGTATCAAATTCCATAACCGACTGCTCGGGAAATTTTCAGAAAGCTGTGAGCCAACGTCGCCATCTATTGACGAGGAACTCAAAAACTCAATATCATAAATTTTAACTCAAAAACTTCTGTACCATAAATTTTATTTTTCCCCGTCATTATTGACGGGCTTTCATCTAGAATTATATAATTTTTCCAGAAGGACGGACCACCGATGAACAACCAAAATTTTAGACTGGGTTCCAAGGGACAGGATAAGACCGCATGGGAGACTGGATTCCAAGGGACATGAAAAAGGTGGATGGAGAAGAGTGGCCTAAGACAGTCCGTTGTAGAAGAAACTTTGGAAGACCTTCATCCAGCAGTGGATTGATAATGATTTACAACGATGATGATATATTCGAAATACATAGCTCAAAGCAGATTTGTCCGAGTCAGGTCCGAGTCAAAAATTTTGGACCGTTTCCAAATCTGGACGTAACACACCTACACTTGGCATCCTCACTTCGAATTACCACAGCGACAAATTTATGCCCTTCCCCCATCCCGGGTGGCACAGCGGTCTAAGCACTGGCTTGTGACCATTCGTCCGAGAAGGGTTCGGGTTCGAATCCCGGTGAGGCATGGATGTCGTGTTTGTCTTATGGCACTGGCTCTCTCCCTTCCCTGGAACCAGTGGCCCTAAATTAGGGACGGGCGACTGCTTATAGCCCATTGCGTTGCTCACGGTGGTCGTTAAACCTACAATAAAAAAAAAAAAAATTGTATTAGAGTCATGCTTTCTTAAATTACAATGGACACACCACCGCAATTTCTTATTTTACTCCACATTTTGGAAGTTCCGTTTTCTCATAGTCTAATGATTGTATCTTTTCTCGAAGTCCGACGAGTGAAGATACTTACGTTGAAGAGGTGGAACAATCAGCTTAGCAAGGATTGTTGGATTTCTTTTACAACATCGGTCAGCATTGTCCTCGTGCTTCCGCGTGATGTTCTAAACATCTGGCTTTAACTTAATCTGCGCCGCCCCGGTGGCGCAGTGGTCTAAGGCGTTGGCCTCTGATCATTCGTCCGAAAGGGGTCCGGGTTCGAATCCCGGTGAGGCATGGATGTTGTGTTTGTCTTACGGCACTGGCTCTCTCCCTTCCCTGGAACCAGTGACCCTAAATTAGGGACGGGCGACTGCTTATAGCCCATTGAGTTGCTCACGGTGGTCGTTAAACCTCCAATCAAAAAAAAAAAAAAACTTAATCTGCTGAACGTAAATCATGGCAGAGCAATTGCGCTCGAGTTCAGTACGGAGGCGTTCAGAAATGACGTCACCTCGTGGGGAAGCGGGAAAGCATTTCACACTCCGAGCCGTAACGGTAATGACGATCGGAAGAGATTTTTTTTTTATTATTATTCAGAAAACCAATTTCACTTTAAACAAATTAACACATAATTATGTTTGAAATGTGTTGCATTCTTAATTAGACAGACCTTCACATTTTTTATGCAAAATCAGTAGTACAGTCAAACCGCGCTAACACGAACGTTACTGGACCCAAAAACGTGTTCGCTTTTAAAGTACTTCGTGCTATTCATATTTAATTAATTGAACGACCAAACCGCACTGAAATATGTAAAATTATACAGTTCAATTAAAGAGAAAAGTACTTACATTTTTTCTTCTAAAATATTAATTACATTACCTTTTTCCAAAAGTTTTACACAGCGAAGACGAAGTCATACATAGTGCTGTGTCACAGTATACAGTGCTACAACGATATGTATAATCCGTCTCATTAGCGCAATTTGACTGATAAATATTTAGAGTATAATCCGTTTTCCTCTAATTATTCTAATTCGTCTCATTAGCGCAATTTCGACTTCGTTTTTTGTGATTCGCGTAAGTTTTCGAACAGGTTCAAAGTGGCTTCAAATTTCTCACGGTTTTTTAAAATTGCGGCCTTTTTTTAATGCCGAATTTATCTGCACCTGCATTTTTATTTTAAAATATCGTCGTCTATTTCTTTTTAAGGTGGACGTCAAGTAATTTTGCTTCCTATACTTCCAATGAAAAAACTTCTGTACACATTTCCTTCACAATTAATGCTTTCCCAAGGATGAAAATTTGAACATCGATTAAAATAGCTTCATTTTATAACTTGGAATACTTAATATTTTCTAAAACATAACCATAATTATGCAATCCAACATTTGTTTGTCTACTGACGTCATCAAAGTACAGGTTGCGCCATCTTTTTTCTGGTTTCAACACCACCAAAGGAAAAGTTATTGATTTTTAATATAATTATGGTTGTGTTTTAGAAAATATGAAATATTCCAAGTTATAAAATGAAGCTATTTTAATCGATGTTCAAATTTTCATTCTTGGGAACGTATTAATTGTGAAGAAAATGTGTACAGAAGTTTTTCCATTGGAAGTATAGGAAGCAAAATTACTTGACGTCCACCTTACATTTGCTGCTTTTTATCTAAGCTCATAAATTTTGTGGACATGAAAGATATTCGAGATGAATAGGAAGCAGTGAGCCCAATAGAGAAAAGGGTGACGAAAATTAAAAAGGAGTTTAGTGTTTTGGAAAACAGGTGTTCTACATATCATCTTTGGAAAAATAGCCTGTTGTTGAACTTTTCCACTCACGTTGGCACAACAGCACGTACGTGAAATTAAGAAAAAAATAAAAATAAAACGCTTACAGAGCAAAAGCAAGAGTAATAGTTTCGCCAAGAGTTCTCTTTTTTCAATCATCAGCCTAAGAAGATGAGCTGCTCAAAGTCCACTGTTCGTGAATTTCCTTATTCCCTGTTGAAGTAGGAGAAATTACCAAGGCCACTATTCCTAGCGAAAGTACTCTCCCACGCAATCCCGTCCACTACCCCTTTCCACCGCACAGTCTGAACAAAATATGAGCCAGATGCCTTAGTGGGCTTCAAGAAGAACGGAGCCAAGCAGTAGCATCAACAAGTGAAAAACAACAGCAAATGATCGCGCTAAGAGAATGCATTGCTGTTGAAATAACACTTTGTCTGTCATTGTTGTTGAAATAATACTTTGTCTTTCATGTTTAAGAGTGTTGATGATAAAAAAAAAAAGTCTCTTAGTACGTATGAAAATGGTGAGGGAATTAAGAAACAGTTCGCGGTAAAGTAATTCGCTTTAAGTATGTTCGCGTTATTCATGTTCGACTGTACTATGAACTTTTATGGTTGTAAATAGACACAACTACTTCAATAAAGCTCTTCGGATATCCACGCTGTGTTCCGCGCATTACTCGGGTTCTTAGCTGTTTTTAGTTGTTATACCCGAATCTCTATCAGTCTATAAGTTCTATCTAATCAATGTACCCAAAATTAATGTAGACAGTAAATAGCAAAAACCGATATACAATAATTGAAATTACATTAATCTAAATTTCAAGACTGTACTAATCAGGATGCCCTTAAAGCATTTCTTTTTGTTTCTCTTGTTAGTGTGGAAAGGAGTATACCTTTCAGGATCGAAGATTAGCTGAAGCTGTCCGTTTCATGAGTATGGTTACATTTTCCAGGAAAGAGGAGAGTCAGAAGCTGGAAACAAACTCAACTCCCATGTCTCAGCAGGCTCTTAGGAGACAATTAACATACTAACTGCAAGATATTGGTTCAAATACATGCTGTTGTTAAGGAGAAATTGTTCCGAAACGAAACGAAGAAATCCTCAAAAAGGTTCAGAGTCCCTTTGGCTGCAAGGCGCTGCTGCGTCTCTTGGAAGGACTGAAAAAATAGAGAAATTGAAGCGGGAACAGGGTTGGGCTGGCCTCATACTCTGGAGTATTAAAAATGGGGTTGCTACTCCGTTCACATATCGAGGAAGCCTGCTGTTGAGTGAAAATTCCCGAAAAAAAATATTTCCAGTTTTGGATTTATTTGTGCTTTCTTTCATACACGATTGTCTCAAAAGTGATCTCACGTTCTGAGCCAATGACGTGAATGGCCACAATATTTTCTTTCCTTTTGCCTCATCAAATGCCTACTATCCTTTAGTAACCCGAACAGTAAAATGACACATTTAACGAGCCTAGTTTGTTAGAAAAATGTCGACATCATGATGACTGGACTTTATAGATATTTTAACGGTTTTAGAAACTAAGTAAAATTTTCGAATGTGAGGAGGAATTACATTCACCGTTAAAAAAATAGTTGCACCAAGAAGGACGTGTAAGATTGCAATGATATTCGGGAGGAAGGTTAAGGTTACCAGGAACAATAAGTGATTAAACATTGAGACTGATATGGCAATATTTATTGAGCTACACGGCAATAAGTAGTGTCTCTCAGTGTGGCGTCGGGCCGCCATGTTTTCTCACACTGCATGCCAGACGTCTCGGTATGGAGTTGTACAGGTTCCTAATGGCGTCCTGCGATAAGCCATACCATGCAGTTTGAATCTTCTCACGCAATTCCTACAGATTATGCGGTAGGGGTGGAGTGTGGATAGCACGTCCAATAGCACCCCACACATTTTCAATCGACGATAAGTCTGACGATGCGGCTGGCCATGGCAGAGCGTCAGTGCCTTGAAGGCAAGCTCTCTCTCGAGAGAGCAGCCGTATGCGGACGAGCTTTGTCCTGTTGGAAAATCGTACCGGAGTGACCGTTCAGAAAAGTTAGTGCCACTGGCTGCAAGACTTCATTAACGTACCGTTGGGCTGCCAAAGTGCCTGTAATGAACACCAAAGGTCATCTGGCATCGTAGGCAATTGCACCCCACACCATGCCTCCTGGACGTGTGACGCTCGACAATAAACCGTTCATATTGGCGCTAACCACAGTGCCTCCACACACGGATTCGATGGTCGTCTCCTCCAAGACGAAAGCGTGACTCGTCACTGAAGATCACCCGCTGCCATTCTGAGTGGCTCCATGACAGTCTGGCACGACATTATTGCAGTCTTTGGCGACGATGCAATGGTGTTAAGGGAAGTCGTCGTAACGGTCTGCGTGCGTGTAGTCCTACGTCGTGCTGTTTTCTGCCAATGGTGCTGGCACTAAACGGACGATGCATGGAGGGCCACACTGTTCGCTGAATATCCGCAATCGTAGCTGTTCGTTCAGTCCGCGCATGTCGGACAACCCGTCGGTCCTCTCTCTCTCCGTCGTTCGTCTAGGTCTCCCAGATTCTTCATATCGCTGCTGCGTGCCTTATATTCTATCCACTGCCGCCAGCAACGTGCTATTGTGATATCCGCACGACCGGCATGGCGCGCAATACGGTGATAAGATCATCCCGCTTCCCGGAGCCCGACGACGCGACCCCTCTCGAACTCCTCCAACTGCGCGAATAGCTTCCAAACTTTTCTCCGAGGCATACTTCACTTGCAAAGGATGCAACTAATACAGCAGCACGAGTCAGAAGGGCAAGCGTGCGTAACGGGATGACCTTATATAGCCCGTCAGGCACAGGGCTACGACCCCTCCTTGCTTGCGTCACATGCGCGGCCAAGCGTGATACTTGAATCATTTGCATGTCTCACGATTTCAAACCTACCGGCCAAGTTTCATTCCTGTCGGTTGCTTCCTTTTGGGTGTAACTGTTTTTTTTTTGTTTTTTTTTTGACGATGAGTGTATATTCTTTACAATGCTATCTCAAACACATATTACTGGAAATTTTTCGTCGTGCATTGTACATACGGAATTTTCAGTCATGTAAAAATCGGTTTCTTTTTTTTTTTCATGGTAGATCTTAGTCGCTATGGAAAAAATAACTCTTGGAAAGATATACCTCATTCGTTACGTTTTGTAAGCTTTAGTAAACGGAAATGAAACACAGGAAGCCACAATTTCAATTGTAGCCGGGCCTCGAACTTGTGATTTCAGTTAGTTTCCTAATAATTCAACGACTACACGACATGAATATTAAATCTGTGATTAATTGTTTTCGTTCAAGGGAAGCATGGAAGGCATGATAAATAAAGATGAAATTCAATGCCGACAAGTTTACGGTAGCGATTAAAAAAAAAAAATCACGTGGAATTTGTTAACCTGTAGTATGCCTCTTCACTTTCTCCAATCTGTGAGCAACTTCAGAAGTTGTCAAGTGGTAATGCCCAAGGAACCTTTAACATCCATGAACAACAAGAGAAAAACAACTAAAGACTATTCTGAGAAATCCCAGCCTCAGCAAATGTTATTCTTAAAAACTCCACAGCAGTTAAAAAAATACGTTCGCGTGAGCTTGCAAAATGTTTTTTCGTATTAGATTTCGCATCGAAGATGTTATCTAAATTCTCTCAGAATGCTTCCCCATGAAACTGTGCTGAAATAACTTAAAATAGAAAAGGGAAGTGGGGTTTTTTTGTGTGTGTGTTTTTTATGCCATCTTTCCTATCAGCAAGGATAAATTAACTCAGCGGATCAGATCGGCTTATCACTCGGTTGTAACTGACGAGTTCACAGAAGCATATTGGCAACCATAAGTTTGTTGTGAAATCATTTTGCATACATGTGGTAACTTACAGGATGCCATTTAAAGCCAGGTCGCTGATTTTTCCATAGATGTGTCAGTGTCGATGAACACTGAATGTGAAGAAAAATTTCCATGACTTGGACTTTTTATTATAATTTTTCCAGATGACCACAACAAAACTGGCACTGTTCTCGAGAAACATATAGAATAACAGTTCATAAACATTGTTTAAACCGGAATTTTTTTCTTGTAGCAATTTGGCGATTTTGTCAGCAAAAGTTTTGTAGCAAAATGTTATGCCAGTCAATTTATGGTTCTGTTTTTCGATATATTTACGTACGAAAATATAAGCACAAATAAATTTTCGCTTGTATTTTCTAATATTAGGCTAAATAAAATTTGGTACTTTAAATAGAATTCAAGAATAAAAACAAATAGGCATTTACACTTCTAATTTTCATAAAAATACTTTTGCTGATGCATGTAGTTTGTGAAAATATATACAAAGACAAGGACTCAACAAATCCACAACCGACAGCACACCGATCGACCCGAACTGAAACGGCGCGTGCTGTTCCCGCGGTTGCTGCTGCGGCTGCGAACCGCCAAAGAAACAAATGAAACTCCTCTTTCCTTATCCATCGCAGCAAAGCACTTGTGAAAGGTGCTCTCGAAGCTAACCGGTGCTTTTCTGCAGGAGAAAAGACAACGGGGATGGAAGAACGACAACAGGATGAAGCAGCGTGAAACAGCGAAGACGGAAAGAAAGAATGACGGGGAAGGATACCAGGTCGGCAGGGCGAAGCAGCGATGACGGAACGAAAGGATGACGGGAGTGAAAAACAACGCAACGGCGAAGCAAGGGAGGGCGGGATGACGAAAGAAAAAATGACGGAAAACATTCGCTTTTTGGCGATTCAATGGAGACGGTTTGACACACCTTCGTCAACGCGATCTGGCGAAAATGCGAGGGACAGCTTAAACACTGTTCATAAGTCACTTTAAGTTAAAATCCCTTATACGGAATATGAAACCCAGATTTGCCGGTGGTGTATCTCGAACGTACATCCTTGTGCTCCGGAGCCGAATGATCTTCCAATAAAGATACGCCGGCAAGGGCTTATCTCTGCTGCTTGCTACCTTGACACGTGCGTCGCCTCTGTAGCACGACACTGAAACTAAAGTAAGAAAAAGTTTGAAGTTCAAAGAACGACATAGAATCAGCCAACATGAGTAAAGATTAACAAGCGGATCATCGCAACAAATGATAATTTCGGCAGTATTGTTGGTCTAGGTTTTGATATGATACTTCACGTGAATTCTGGGACACCAGTTCCTTCCATTGTTGACCGAAGATTTCTCCTATTTTGCCCTGTACTTCTTTGCCTTAATTTCCACTGTTTAATGTTCCAATCGTTATAACCGTGTCCATTCCAATGTCCATCGTGAAAAACACGAATACGCTAATTGCTGTTGCATATATCCATCCAGTATGTGAGTTTGTTTTCAATCCATTCAATCATTTTCGGGCAATTCTCTGAATATTTATAATCACTTTGTCTATAATTATCTGAAGTGGAAGTGAATTTTTTTTTTTTTTTTCGGTTCTTGGTATTAGTGTTTTGCCTATGTTCAGATTTTCTGCCTTGCATCGGCGTCTCTGTTAGATGTTCCCACTAGTTGACATGCAAGATGTTCTTTGAAAAAATTATTGTTGCCCCCGTGGGGCAGTGTTCTAAGCGATGGCTTATGACCATTCGTCCGAGAAGGGTCCGGGTTCGAATCCCAGTGAGGCATGGATGTTCTGTTTGTCATACTGCACTGGCGCTCCCCTTCCTTGGAACTAGTGCCCTAAATTAGGGACGGGTGACTGCTTATAGCCCATTGAGTTGCTCACGGTGGTCGTTAAACTTTCAGTAATAAAAAAACCCATAAAAAACAAGGATTAACAGCCTCCTTTCTGAGATATCCTTTTTCTGGCTGATTAACAGATTTCGTACTGGAGTGTTCTTTTCTGCATTGCTTAGCTAACAGGTTTTATATTTGGGCGATCACTGTCACGCTGGTTAGTTAACATATATTCTCGTTAAAATCTCATTTTTTAAGCATAGCGGCTTTTCATTGTGACCCTTTCTGAATAATTTAAATAAAATTTGACACTTAGGCCCATAAATAGCACAGTTTCGAAAATGTCCCTTTTACACGTCCGCTAAATAATGCTGACTTTTTGCTAAAAAAAAAAAAATTCGCTAACCATTGCTGACTTTTGCTAAAAAAAAATCGCTAACCAATGCTGACTTTTTTGCTAAAAAAAATTAAGATGTTGGAGGTTCGTTACAGAAATTAAACTGTGGCTTTTGAGTTGCATTAATTAAACTCCTTTGACTAACAAAACAAACATTTGCTAGCTAAGCTCATTATCTTGAATACCTTTAATTCATTTATTTGCATTTATTTGTAAGCACATTGTTACAGATGGTAGAACTGGTTACAGGAACTGCTATGCCATCGTTAAACGTTAACATTATAGTGCATTAAAAGTGGTAATTAACAATCATGCAAAACATACTTTACGAAAAATATCATATCTTACATTAAAAATATCCGGACATTCATCAAGTGAGTTGTGAAGTCTATACAGTTTGCATAACATAACGTAGAATTTTTCACAGCATCAGTCCACATTTTGTCCTTGGTGAACATGGCACACGAAAACTTAACAGGTTCACAGTTTGAATATCACCTATCTCCCCATTGATGATATCGTACAGAAACTTAAGTTGGAGAGCTTTCCTTCTCGATTGTAGAGAGGTCATCTTGAAGAATGACAGAAGTTCAGCCGTCGGGATGTCCGCGATATAAACACCAGTAGATTTGTGAAAAGTGTGCCGTAAAAATCTTTTTTGTACTTTCTCAATTTCATTTATCAGTGTTACGAGACCTGGGCTCTAAATGATCGCAGCATACTCTAGTGAAGATCTGACCATAGCCTCCAAAACGCGAATTAATGTATGAAGATTGGAAAAATAATTAGAAAGTCACATGATGAATCCAAGATTTCTATAGGCTGAATTCACAATTGTTTGGATATGGCTTTTAAAGTTCAAGCTGGCTGTAGGGCGATAAATTCTACTTAAGTAAATGATGCCTTGCACTTATATTCGTTCACAATGTTTCAGCGCGGTATTAACATTTTCTGAAAGAGGATTGTGACGTACTTGTCTCGGAGGTTCAATTCAATTCATTTATTGATCTTGCTGTTACATAATAAAGTAATACACGGTCGAGTCACATTATTGTGACCACCAACTAATATCCAGAGTAACCGCCGTGTGCAGTGCGGACAGCAGCTAGACGTGCTGGGAGTGACTCAACAAGGTGCTGGAAGGTGTTCACAGGTATGTGGAGCCATGCTGACTGAAGTGCATCTGGCAGTTGCTGGAGGGTGCGTGGTGGAGGATCCATAAAGCGAACTACACGGTTGAGATGGTCCCACAGATACTCAATTGGGTTTAAGTCTAGGGAATTAGGGGGCCAGGGAAGTACTTTAAAGTCTTCATCGTGCTCTTCCAACCGCTCTCGGACATTTCTAGCTTTGTGACACATCGCATTGTCGTGCTAGAAAATCCCATCCGTCCTGGGGAAGACAATCAGTATGTATGGGTGTACGTGGTCTGCAAGGATGGATTCATAACGAATTCGGTCCATAGTGCCTTTCATAGGTATGAGTGGCCCCAGAGAATGCCACGAAAACATTCCTCAGACCATAACGCTGCCCCCATCAGCTTAAATTCTGCCAGCAATGGTTGAAGAATATTTGTTCTCCGATGTTTCTCGCCTTATACGCCAACGTCCATCCGTTCGATGAAGCAGAAAACGTGACTCATCGGAGAAGGCAATCCTTTGCCAATCAGCAGAGGTCCAATTCCGATACTGCCGTGTAAATGTAAGCCTTTTCTCTCGTCAGCATAGGTGCAGTGACCATCGGTCTGCATTGGAGCCCCATACGCAGTAGAGTTAGCTGAACTGTCGTTTTAAACACACTTCTGGTAGCCCCCTGGTTCATTCAGCCAGTTAGTTGCTCCACTGTAGCGTGTCGATCGGCCCTGACACACCTTCAAAGCCGAACGTTCACCTATCACACGAATGACACGCGGTGCTCCGCAGTTTTCACGTCGCTTATTCGCAACGGTGCCATTTCTCCAATCACGATATACTTTAACAACAGCAGCATGCGAACAGTTCACAAACTGTGCTGTTTCAGAAATACTGCTACCCTTGGCCCGAATGGTGATAATCATCCCTCTTTGCAAATCTGATAAATCGCTCCTTTTATCCATGACAGCAACGAGTGGTATGTTTTCAGATCATCTTGATCATATGTAGAGGATTTTTAGGAAGGGAGTGTCTGACCCGAGGTCTTAAACAACCCTTAGAAATAGGAAGCTAGGAGATTTGGGCTAGAGTGCCCGATAGGAAAGTCACACGGAAGCGAGGCAGAAGACGCCCTTATTTACTACCGGGGGACCAGTACCCGGGGTCCGACGGCTTAATGTGCCCATCAGATCAGATCATATGTAGAGGATTTTAGGAAGGGAGTGTCTGACCCCAGGTCTTAAACAACCATTAGAAATAGGAAGCTAGGAGATTTGGGCTAGAGTGCCCGATAGGAAAGTCACACGGAAGCGAGGTAGAAGACGCCCTTATTTACTACCGGGGGACCAGTACCCGGGGTCCGACGGCTTAATGTGCCCATCAGATCATACGTAGAGGATTTTAGGAAGGGAGTGTCTGACCTCAGGTCTTAAACAACACTTAGAAGTAGGAAGGTAGGAGATTTGGGCTAGAGTGCCCGATAGGAAAGTCACACGGAAGCGAGGTAGAAGACGCCCTTATTTACTACTGGGGGGCCAGTACCCGGGGTCCGACGGCTTAATGTGCCCATCAGATCAGATCAGATCATATGTAGAGGATTTTACGAAGGGAGTGTCTGACCCCAGGTCTTAAACAACCCTTAGAAATAGGAAGTTAAGAGATTTAGGCTAGAGTGCCCGATAGGAAAGTCACACGGAAGCGAGGCAGAAGACGCCCTTATTTACTACCGGGGGACCAGTACCCGGGGTCCGACGGCTTAATGTGCCCATCAGATCAGATCATATGTAGAGGATTTTAGGAAGGGAGTGTCTGACCCCAGGTCTTAAACAACCATTAGAAATAGGAAGCTAGGAGATTTGGGCTAGAGTGCCCGATAGGAAAGTCACACGGAAGCGAGGTAGAAGACGCCCTTATTTACTACCGGGGGACCAGTACCCGGGGTCCGACGGCTTAATGTGCCCATCAGATCATACGTAGAGGATTTTAGGAAGGGAGTGTCTGACCTCAGGTCTTAAACAACACTTAGAAGTAGGAAGGTAGGAGATTTGGGCTAGAGTGCCCGATAGGAAAGTCACACGGAAGCGAGGTAGAAGACGCCCTTATTTACTACTGGGGGGCCAGTACCCGGGGTCCGACGGCTTAATGTGCCCATCAGATCAGATCAGATCATATGTAGAGGATTTTACGAAGGGAGTGTCTGACCCCAGGTCTTAAACAACGCTTAGAAATAGGAAGCTAGGAGATTTGGGTTAGAGTGCCCGATAGGAAAGTGACACGGAAGCGAGGTAGAAGACGCCCTTATTTACTACCGGGATGCCAGTACCCAGGGTATGACGGCTTAACGTGCCCATCCGACGCACGGCGGATACTTAGTGGATCGAGCGTTCGTACCTGCCTGGGATCGAACCTGAGGTCCTTTCCGCGGCAGTCACGAACGTTGCCCACTCGGCCACCCGATTGCCTACAGCACACCTTATATACCCTCCAAGTCAGCTCACGACACGGGCCTTCTTTCATTGGCTACACGCTGTTGACGTCAAAAGTAGGAGTTGGTCACAATAATGTGACTCGACTGTGTAAATTCGGAACAGTTGCATATACGCCAAAAAATAACAGCAGGGAAAATCAAGGAGAAAGCCTCGCAGAGACCTGACTTAGCCTCGATCTCCCTAGGTATAAGTCAAGCCAAGAGCATTCACATAATAGCAACACCAAGGTTAAAACAGAAAAAAAAAAAAAAGATTAACAGATCTAAAATACATGTTAACTAAGTTAGATATTCAACAGAACAATATACTAGTGCGAATAAAACATTAAGGTATTAAGAATATGGGTTCACCCCCCATACCCGATCTCCATTGTTAAAGATTCCCCCTCCTCTGGGCATCCACAGAATCCCCGTCTGGTCTCGAAAGCCCCCGCCTCCTCCCCTCTGTCGATAATCCTCTTTCAACCCATCCTGCATTATTGAATGAATATTAAGTAGCGTTTTAATTTAAGTGCGCGAATGAATATTAAGTAGCTAAGTAAGTAGCGTTTTAATTTTTTTAAACAAATTAAAGTTATTAATAGATGTTAATTCTGCAGGCGATGAATACCGAAACTCTAGACCAGAATGAATGAGACTTTAGGTAGAAAATTGAATTGTGTGTTATATGCCACTTACAATAATACGATATAATACAATAATATGTATTTTTTAATCTGTTAATAGGCGTAAAACTACAAAATTACACAAGTTTCGCAAGCTTTCACTGCCAACGGGCAGCTTCTTCTGGCTTCTGAATACAAACACTTAACAGAAACAGATGAAGAATAATTCTTCATCTTCATCATTTATTCTTCATGTGTTTCTGTTAAGTGTTTATATTCAGAAGCCAGAAGAAGTTACCCGTTGGTAGTGAAAGCTTGCGAAACTTGTGTAATTTTGTAATTTTACGCGTATTAACGGATTAAAAAATACATATTAATGTATTATATCGTATAATTGAGACTTTGTTTAGTAGTTTGTGTTCTAGGTGTAATAGGTCTCAGCAAAACTTGATTTCGAATATTATATCGGTACGTAGCGGTATTAATTTTTATAATCTCCTGTCCAAGGTTCAGTTTATACATAATTTTGCTTCAGTTGAAGTTAAACAGTTGCTTAATTGTTAGGATATTATATTTGTTCGAGTTAACTAGTAAATTGTTACCATTTAAGTTATGTTTGAGATCTATTAATCGATTGTATTTATTTTGAAGAATTTGTAATTGATTGATGTTAGTAAACGTTGTTTGACCCCAGGATAGTAAACAATAATTAAGATGTGAATGTATTAAAGTGTAATATAATATAATTTATAATATAATTTTAGTGTTTTAACAGATAAGTTAGTATGTGACTAATTATTCCTATATTTCTAGATATTTTTCTTTGATAAAATTGCTATATGCAGATTCCATTTTAAGTCATTGTGTAAGACAATAACACCCAGACAAGTTAGTTGAGCTCACGCATATGCTAAAACGCCGAGCTGCAGTGATAAAACTTATGTAGTTCAAGCGGTTGAATGTTCGACTTCAGGAATGGTCGATGCGGATTCGAATACCATTACCGGCAGAAATGCACTTTTACGCTATAGGATGATCAGTGGCGTACCGGAAAAACTCGCTCCCCCCCCCCACCCCACCCCCACAAAAAAATTCGAGGCCCTTTTCCGAAAATCTATTAGCTTTCAATTACTTGAAGCTTTAAATTCCGCATTATTAACTAGGTTGTATGGGCTTTGTAATGGTATTTTCCTTAAAACCAAAGTCATTGCACTTTATTGAGGATAATACAAACGTTCACGTTGTAATTAAAAGCCATAGTTTTACACCAATAGGAAGTAAAGTTACGCCAAAGTTAATCATAACATGCAGATTTTGTTCTTTTAGAGAACTGAAGTGCACCTCTTTAAAAAGCGCCGCCATTACACACACAAACACGTACGTAACTTTCGTGTGGCAGTGTCTAATGACCTTTTCCGATTTATGCGAAAATACAGCACATAATTGTTACTTATTTATTTATTATTTTTTTTTTTTTTTTTGATTGGAGGTTTAACGACCACCGTGAGCAACTCAATGGGCTATAAGCAGTCGCCCGTCCCTAATTTAGGGCCACTGGTTCCAGGGAAGGGAGAGAACCAGTGCCGTAAGACAAACACAACATCCATGCCTCACCGGGATTCGAACCCGGACCCCTTACGGACGAATGATCAGAGGCCAACGCCTTAGACCACTGCGCCACCGGGGGCGGCTTACTTATTTAATTTTACCTAAATTACTTTCTCTTGAGTATAAAAAATACACATGCGACAATGCTTTGCACATAGTAAAAAAATGTTCTCTTGACTCTGTTATAAAAAATGACTCAGGTTTCTGCGTCTACTGGAAAAACATCTTTCAGTTCATTATATTCTAAAGATGGTAATTACGTGCAAAAAAAAAAAAAAAAAAAAAAAAAAAATTATTACATTTATCCTCATTGGTATAAAATTTCATTCATTGAACTAATATTTCTTTCACATTCTCTTGTTAATATGCAAGTAGAGGGACTATTGATATGACTGTGAAAAGGGACCTGAAGCCCTCTGGAATAGCTGATTCCCCGTCATCCAGTTTTTATAAACTTAAACCACGAAAAAAAATTTTACTTTATGGAAACTTTAATTTAGACCCACTTTTATCGCACAAGAGACCACTTTTCATCGCACGTAACAATTCTCTTGATGAAACGTACATCGCGCGAGTTTTCTAGGAATTTCGTGCACACTTCCACTCCGCGGTTTGCTTCAGCTGGCGTCAGTTCGTGAGGGACAATGCGGCAGCTCCTGAAGACCTTGACGAGGTCCTGAAGGTAAAAACCACGGTGGTCTGTGATATGCCCAGCTCGCCTAAAAATCTCCGAGTGCTGATTATCGGGCTTGTCTCTACGGCCTGGGGCACGGCCTCCGAATCACCAGTTCGCGGCCTACCTTACCTTGGCTGATCGTCGAGGTTTTTATCACCTGAGCGAAATTTCTTGAACCATCTGGTTGCGGTGCTCTGGTCCACGGAACCTTCCCCCTTTCGCAAGACAAATGTTTCGTTGCTTGAGCAGCGTTATGGCCGAGTTCAAACTCTTAAAGCAAAAGTTCCCTAATTAGCCGTTTGTGGCTGTTCATCTTTCAGGCGTCCCAACCACAGACAGAACGACGACATGCAATGCTGTTCACAGCAACGACTACCACTTTATATCCCTTTCGACTCACTACAGTGCGCGACTTGAAATTGTTTAAACACGTGACATACCCCCCGCAAAACATGCGTTTATGCAAATGTTGCAAAACTTTCGACTCACCCTCTGTATTTATGTTTATGTGACGGCTTTAAAAAGTAGAATATCCCACAGTGTATGAACACATGGGCGGCTAAGAGATTTCTGTATTTCTCTACTACTGAAGGAATACTGAAATATTTCTCCCATCGCTTCGTTAAGATTTTCAATATCGCTCCATTACCACCCAAAATGCAACACCAAGAAGGACACGGGATAGCAAAGCCAGATTTACTGGGCACATAACAACAGATACAAAGATGAAACGATTCAGTTTATAGGCCCGTACGACATGCGGAACACGCAGACATCAATAGCCCGTGTGGCACCCATGGCTGGCAATAACGGCCGCTACACGAAAGAATCTTTGGATGTGGGCTTGGGGTATGTCAGTCCAAGCTGCTTCCACACGTTGCCACAGTTCATCAGGCGTAGCCGCGGGTGGTGCTTGCCGGGCCACTCGGTTGCCGATCAGCTACCAGACGTGTTCGATGGGCGACATATCGGGAGAACAGGCGGGCCACGGCAGTAGTGACCCGTGGTGGGCCGTAAAGAATTGTTGCACGATGCGTGCCACGTGTGGGCTCGCATTGTCCTGTTGAAACGTGGACTCTGGCAGGTCCTGCAGGTAAGGGAGGACTACAGGCTCCAAAACGTCGGAGATGTAGCGGTGGTTGTTCAGTGTACCGGCGATGCGTACCAGAGGGGTGCGGGTGTCATATTCAATTGCGCCCTAAACCATAAAGCCATGCGACGGACCGGTATGGTGATGCATAATGCAGGCGTCATACAGTCTCTCGCCGCGGTGCCGCCGCACGCGGATCCGACCATCGTGGTGTTGCAGGCAGAAGCGGGATTCATCGGAGAAGACAATGTTGTGCCATTCCGTAGTCCAGGTGCTGCGTTCAACGGCCCACTGCCGTCGCACTCGCCGGTGGTGTAACGTCAATGGTAATCGGAGCAATGGGCGCCGTGCGACAAGTCCCCGCTCCCGCAGACGACGTCGAACGGTACGTGCTGACACAGGTTCTTGCGCAACACACCCTAATTCCTTCGCTAACTTTCATGATGTGGCCGTGCGAGCCGTCAATGCCCGCCGCACAACAAGCCGGTCCTCTCGTTCGGTGGTGTGCCGCGGCTGCAGCAATCGCTCACGTCGGTCCGTCCGTCCCACCTGCACCCACCGAATCCATACTCGCCTCACTGTGGCTGGATATCGTCCCACACGGGCGCCGATGTCTCCGTACGATAAACCGCTTTCGCGATAAGCCACTATTCGTCCTCTGTCGAACTCCGAAACGTGCTGGAATGACTGCCGTATTCTGCACAGGCCCGGCAGCACAACACACTTCCACTACTTACACCCCGCCTTCTGTGCACCCTTCTTATAGTGCTTCTCGGTGGCGTGCCGGGCGCACATGATTTGCATATGCCCTGCAATGCTGATCGTTTGCATGTCCTCTCGCGGGCGACGCATGCTGCGAATTTCATGCCAATCGGATGCTTCCTGCTTGGTGTTGCATTTTGGGTGGCCAGCAGTGTATTAGTCATAATTTCCATGATTTTCTCAAATGCAGCTTTGTTAAAAGAACTAGTTTTTATAACACGCAGTCAAAGGAACAGAAATAACTATTAGAAGCTCCAGAACTAAATCTCACTGGGAAATAAAAGATACAAAAAGTATCATCTTAGAAGTGTGAATTTTTTTCTTTTATACTCTATTACTCAATGAGACAGATGCAGTCGTTATGTTCATTCACTTATTGTTTTAGTCCAAGAAAAAGGGCAAAGTTGGGAGAGATACTATAAAACTTTACGTATAAAGTTGTATCCGTCACACAAAATTCATGATGCGATTTACAAAGAGAAAGAAATGACTTTTGAGTTGGTGGATAATAAAATTTAAAGGTTTCATTTACTTTTAACTTACTTTTTAACTTTCTTTAACTTGTTCAGTACTAGAACTATTAGAAAGCTGAATGAACAACAAAGGAAATGATAGGTAAGAGGTAAGTTTTGCTCGTCGAAACGTCACTCGAACTTATCAGCTGGAGATCCAATTGACAGCATACCCGTCTTGCTTTTTTTGAAAAGTCAGAGGAACAGCCTACATTGTGATATCGACCGAAACCTATCAGCTGGGAAGAACCCTGGGACTTCCAATAACAATGCTCTTCTTGTTCTCTCTTGTAATAATTTCCGTTTCATAGCGTTTCTATGGGAACCTAACTATCCAATAGATCGGTCGTATCAGTTTTGTTGTGAACTATTTTCTTTTGACATCGTACACTGAAACATAAAAAAAAAAAAAAAAAAACTCGTACCTGGCAGTACGTTCTGCCTTTTACTGGTTTAGGAATTAATCAAATATTTCATGTGTGTTATTTCATAAAGTTCAGATTAAATTTCGCTTTGATTTGATAATAACATATCTCATGCAAAGTAAATGTTTCCTTCCAGGGTGTAAATCGTAACAGCTAGTGATTTAGAAAAGCTTATTTCATTCCATCATCACACACATTACACCATTACGAATTATAAATCTGCTTTATGTTTGTTTAAAATCCTTTATCGTAGGCTGAATAATAGCTTATAAGAATCAAGTTAACTTAAATTTGAAATGTTGATTCTTTAGTTTTAGTAGTTTTATAAAAATCGTAGACAAAGGGAGTCATAAAAAATTGGAAAAGGTGCACATAACTTATTTATACCACTAATTTATTTCCCCTTTTGGTTTTTGTGTTCTTATGCAAATTTAGCGTCTTGTTGTTTAACGTTTTTTGACTTAACGACACATTATTTTCTCCGAAGAGCTTTCTGAGTTTGGCAGCACTGACAGTGGGGCAGAGGTCCATATAGCGATTAAGAGTGACGTACGTCACAAATTAAACATTCAAAAATATTATTTTACATGTTCCAAAAATTACATAGTGTCTGACATATGTCTTCTTCCCAAAGAGATTAAGAGCGACGTACGTCGCAAATTAAACATTCAAAAATATTATTTTACATGTTCAAAAAAATTACATAGTGTCTTCTATTACATGGTGTCTTCTTGCCGAAGCCCCAAAGAGATTAAGAGCGACGTACGTCACAAATTAAACATTGAAAAGTATTATTTTACATGTTCAAAAAATTACAAAGTGTTTACTATTACATGGTCTCTTCTTCCCAATTCCCCAAAGGGGATTAAGAGCAACGTACGTCACACATTGTGTACGTATACTATATATATATATAGCCCCCTCCAACAGGAATTCCTGGGTGCGACATTGGATCTGATTGAGTAGTAAATACTTCCAGCGGATTGATAGATATCTCGGGCGACTTCCTCTATGTAATTTCCGCTAAAATCTCTTTCTACTTCATCCCGTGCAAAAGTGTTTTTTTTTTTTCCTGTCCTGTGGCCGAACAAGATTCTTCCTACTTCTCCCTTCAAGATCTCCAAGAAGACTCTCAGTTTATGACTCCTATCGGTTCCATTCCTCTACACAACCTGTCCCCTAGATGCTCTTGACGTAAGAAGTTGTACTGTTAATTGCCTACTCCCATTGTCCCTGGCGGGCTCTGAGAGAGAGTCCGACGGCTGGGGAAAAGGGGGTGTCCTTTTTCTCGTGGGAGGTCCCGGTCCGTGAAAGAAGGCTTTCTCCGAAATGAATCTGAGCTAAGCGCTTTTTTAACTAAGGATGTCGTTCGCGCACAAAATAACAAAAGTTACAATTTAAATAAAGTTTATATACTGTATTTCCGTATAACAGTACCCTACATTTTGAATGATGACCAAAAGGAGGCTCGTTCATCGATCTGTTCCGATCATTTGCTCCAGAATTATTGCAGGAGATGACCTGTGGTATGATCCACAAACCAAACGACAAATCCTGTGACTTCTTGTTCTCCAGGATGAAACGGGCCCCTAAAAGGACAGCATCGTGCAGACATTACATGTACCCAAGCAGCCGTGACGAAACAATTTACGGACATCCCGGAAAGCGTCTTCCAGAACTGTTTTCGGGATCTTCACAAACGTTAGAAACAGTGTGTTGATTCAGAAGGCGGTATTTTGAAGGTGGCCAGCATTAATTGTGAGTGCGGTTACTTTTTTTATATTCCTTATTACGTCAGTCCTGGAATTTTTCGCACGTAGGTTGTATATTTTCGGGAGGGTGGTAACAGCTCGCATGAGCACCAAGAGTTATAAGGACTCGCTCTTTTCTAAATTGGGGCCACTGGTTTCGCGGCTATCTGTCTCACGGGGCTGCTGTCTCACGAGGCTGCTGTCTACCGGGCTGGCTGTCCCATAGGGCTGCTGTGTCGAGCCTTCTCCGAGACCGAGACCAAGACTGTACCAAAGGTTCAGCCAGCGCCCGGCAAGCCGTGCCTCATATCACTCCGACAGGCATTCTCCACTTGCTGCTCCTATGAGATTATGAATGACCAAAAAACACTGTATTCACTTCAGTGCTAAATACAACGAATTCTAACACCTTCTTCACAGCTGATAAGATTAATAATGCATCTTCGTAGTAAATAACAGAGCCCTTTTAAGAGGTATTTAAATGTTCAAGGTTACGATGCCCCGATGCCAAGAACCAGAACGGTTTGGAAGTTAATGATACTAGTTGGGCGCACTCTGTTTCGGAAATCCACAGAAAACAATAAACATGAACGAGTGATTAATGATCATGATATGCTGTGTTTCACATAAAGTAGTGCTGAATAAGATGTTAAGAAGTGGGGATTCTGGTTTTTCCTTACTGGCTGGAAGCATCCGGAATGGATCTCAAGTGATAAGAGTTTCACTCATATCATTATGTTGAAAGTAGCTTGGTATGAAATGAACGTTTACATCTTTCTCCGTAATGTCATGCTAATCTATAACCTCATAGATTTGGCGGAAATACCTGGCAACTCCAGGCAGATTGGGCTTCTTCGAAATGCTTAGCCTCTATTCATTTTTCTATATGCTCACAACCTTGAACGAAATTTTTAGATGAAACGCTGTTGTGCTCACAATGACTTGCAGCTTTTCTTGTCATGCAGTTGATACTCTGATATTTAAATACAGTGGATCCCACTTAAGAAGTTCCTGCTTAAGAAGTTTTCCCGTTTAAGAAGTTTTATTTTTAGAGTCCCGATTTTTTTTTTTCCATGTTAATTTTTCCACTTAAGAAATAACGATGTTTCAAGTTTTCCCGCTTAAGAAGTTGTAAGTGTCACAAGTTTCTAAGTAAAAACATACGATTCTGGAACTCGTGCAGCAGATAAGTACATGTCAAAGAAGTTGGGAGGAAACGTTTCCCCGTACATGAAGCAAGCGAAGTCCCTGCCGGATTCCCAGGGTCAACACAGGGGGTCATGTTTACTACCCCCACTTCTTCTGCGTCTGCCCTTGGTGTATCACAATCGCCTTAACTTTGGGGCTGGGGAAAGGCTGGGAAAGGAAACACCTGCTGAAAGTTATTCATTCTGTCAGAGTTAGGCTCAGATGTTGCACCTCGCATACGTGAAGTTAAACGTTTCGTTTTAATGTTGAAATGCGTAGCTAGAAATATGGCGTCTAAAGGCATCCAAAGAAAAGCTTTATCTGTGGTTGAGAAACGAAACATTATTACGCAAGTTGATGAAAACCCGCATTTAACTAGGGTGCAGATAGCAAAAGAACTATACCTGTTACAACGCTCAACGGTATAGTGGCAAAACGTTGACAAAGATGTTCCCACTTTTGAAATGCAAAATATCGACGATATTTGCGACATCGAAACGCAAGAGGACGATGAACCATAAACCCCAAAAAAATGAGTACAGGCCAATTCCAACTTCAGCTGAAGCTGGTAAAGCACTAGAGACTTTTCGCCGCTTTATAGAAAGCCACGAACGTGTTCCAACGGACATAATGAGAAATTTGAGGGAAATGGACACGTACTTTGTGAATCTAGCGGAAAAAAGGAAGAAACAAACGCTTTTAGATCAGTACTTTTGTAATCCTGTAGCATAATAAATGTAGCTTTCAATCCTCATATTCAAGTTTAAATGGGTAAGCTGTGAATTCTTTTTTTACTTTCAAATTAACTAAAATGTAATTTCTGGATTTAATCTATGCAACATTTTTAATCGCTAAAGTCTTACAAAACCCAATCACACATTTCCCGTTTAAGAAGTTTTCCTGCTTAAGAAGTTTTCGTCGCAACGAAGACTTCTTAAGCGCGATCCACTGTACTATGATATTAAATTGATAGAGTACCCTGGTACTCTTTATTGATAATTTATGCCATGCATCTTCTGCATGCCAAGATCTTTGTGTGTGGAAATAAAACGAGTGATTCGAGAGTACACATTTATTTACATACAACACATTGCATTTTTATTCATTTATTTTTTGATTTTTGGATTGGAGGTTTAACGACCACCATGAGCAACTCATTGGACTGTAAGCAGTCGCCCGTCACTAGTTTAGGGCCACTGGTTCCAGGGAAGGGAAAGAGCCTGTGACGTAAGACAAATACAACATCCATGCCTCACCGGGATTTGAACCCGGACCCATCTCGGACGAATGGTCGCAAGCCAGCGCTTAGACTATTGCCTTGCATTTATTCGCGTCACTCACGACCACACCGAGTACATACTAAGTGGAATTAAATCATAACAACAAACAAAAAGGTTTACGAATTCCTGACATTGAGCGGTACTTAGGCTGGTGGATTAATGAATGTTATTGTAGTAAAACCAATGAAAGAAGATATGGGAGTCATAAAACTAAATATTTGCTAAATTATGGCGGGCGGCAATAGTAAGTATTTCGAATGCTTAGTTTTTCAAAAATGATATTTATTATTATTATTCAGATTTAGAAGAACATAAGAAACGACCCTGACGCCGATGGAATGTGATGTAGATACGAAAGTTCTTCTGCGCATGCTCAAGCTAAAATCTGACCTCAACATAGAATGGAAAGCTGAATCGCAAGTATATTAGTGAGGGGGATTGGGAACTTTTGGTCTACGGTATCTATATGTTTCTTCATATCGTGTTATACACCGTTTTAAAGCTCTCGTTGATAGCAGATAAACCCCTATGGGTGGGGGTCGAGAGAAAGCCTCATATCGCTACGCCTCATACTTTACTACTATTAGAAAAGATATATAGCATGAAAATGCATTTTTGCAATGGCTTTCATCACATTTAGCATCAGCTAGGTTCCCGAAATTTACGCCGATTGCAGTGAGATATTGCTGTTTTTATGTAAAACGCGATAGTTTAGTAAAGTACACATTGTTGAGTAACAATGAAATTAACTATTGTTGCGCCATTTCATGAGACAGCATTCAAAAATTAGATTTCAACAATGAGTTTGACTACTTCCGTTACCCACTTTTGTTACATCGAAATTTTTTACTTGGGATTTTCTTTACTACTGTTGAGAAAGCTGTATAGCACCAAAAGGTGTAATAAGTTAGAACTGCTTTTTCGAATAAACTGGAACTGGTGAATTTTTCACCAGTTCCAGTTTATTTTTTGTTTTGTTTTTTAATTGGAGGTTTAACGACCACCGTGAGCAACTCAATGGGCTATAAGCAGTCGCCCGTCCCTAATTTAGGGTCACTGGTTCCAGGGAAGGGAGAGGGCCAGTGCCGTAAGACAAACACAACATCCATGCCTCACCGGGATTCGAACCCAGACCCCTTTCGGACGAATGATCAGTGGCCATCGCTTAGACCACTGCGCCACAAGTTTGTTGCTCCGGAGCCGAATGCTTTTACCAATTAAGCTACACCGACGGAGTTTGTCGCTGCAACTTTTCCGTCTTGACAAATGCTTCACCTCTGTGGTACGTCACAAAATCTCCCCCGTAATTTTTTGTTCGCTTATTAATT
The DNA here is from genome assembly GCA_039090855.1 of Macrothele yani. Lineage (NCBI taxonomy): Eukaryota > Metazoa > Arthropoda > Arachnida > Araneae > Macrothelidae > Macrothele > Macrothele yani. The sequence goes on from CM077016.1 coordinate 38,619,722, forward strand.
CGAGACTATGTGTGGAAGAAGCACCGCACATTTTTCGAAGAACCCAACGGCCAGTTGATCCACTTCCACAATCGGGCGCCAATGCGAAAACACACATTTTGCCGGTGACTGAGTAGAACGCGCATCCACCTGCTCCAGAGCCGAATGTTTTAACAATTAAGCTACACCGACAAAGTTTATCGCTGACTTTTCCCCGTCTTGACATGTACTTCACCTCTGTAGTACGTCACTCTTGGTGGAATCTGTAGTGCATGTTTCATTGATCTTGTGCACCATGTCCTTCACATACTTAGAGATGGTGTTTGCTTTCTAAGTTGCGTCTGATCTATTAGGTGCTTGAATCAATTCCCGTTGTTGCCCAATAGAGCGCAGCAGTGTTGCGCTGTGACCCGGGCCACACGTGACCTCTCTTGCGCACGCACGTACCGTCCATAGTCTGGGCGAAGCAGTGTGTGACACGCGATCGGAGGGCATAGAAGACGAGTTTGCATCGCATTCACATGTCGAGTTTCGTACCAAAAAAGGAGCATTTGCGGGAAGCATTACGCTTCTGCTTTCATCTCAAGAAATCTGCAGCGGAAAGTCATCGTTTGCTAGTGCAGGCTTATGGGGAACATGCCCTATCGGAAACAACATGCAGAGAGTGGTTCCGACGCTTCAAAGCCAAATAATATGACGTGAAGGCAAAGAGCGCCCGGGGCAGCCGAAAAAGTTCGAAGATGGCGCATTGGAGGCCTTATTGGACGAGAATTCATGTCATACACTCCACGAGTTGTCTGAAACACTACGGGTCGATGAGATAACGGTTAGCAAACGTTTAAAGGCAATGGTAATGATCCAGAAGCTCGGAAACTGGATCCCACATGACAAGGTTATTCTTCTCCACGACAACGCTAGACCTCATGTCGCCAAATCCGTGAAGGAACTCTTGGAGGCACTTGGCTGAAACTTCTTATCCCACCCGCTTCATTCTCCGGACATTGCTCCCTCGGACTTTCATTTGTTCCGGTCGCTACAACATGGCCTGTCAGAGCAGCACTTCCTCTCTGTCGCGGATATCCAAAAATGGCTCGATGAATGGTTCGCCTCGAAAGAACCTGCATTTTTCTACCGCGGAATCCATTTGTTACCCCAACGGTGGGAAAGGCTCGTAGCTGCCAACGGACATTACTTTGAATAGACTATGCTGTACCGTTCTGTGGCAACACACAGGTGTTTGTGTGGCAAAAAACCCGCGGGAATCAATTCAAGCACCTAATAAGACTGGCTTCCAACCGAAACATAAAAAACGCTTAAAGACACTGGTAGCAGTCAAATTTTCCTTGGTTAGACGGCTCTGTAACCCTAGTCATACATTATTGTGAGCTAGTCGAGCTGTCCTGAATTCGCAGTTCTACCACGGATGGGGATTCTCGGCAATCTAATTGATATGTTTTCTCATGATGTTATCTACATAGCTAATTTTCTCAGTTTATACAAAGGAAAGGATAAAGGACTTGGCTTGTTTCCATCAATTCCCATCAAACAGGAAACGAAGGATAAAGATAATAGAAAATAATGGGAAGCTAGTCCAATCAAGAAATAATTCTGCACAATTACATGAAATGCATAAACACCAATGTACTGATAATGATATTTGAAGGATAAGGAATCCAAACATTATATTGTGGGAAATTCAGGGACAGAGAAAGGAGATAAAATCATTATTTAGGAGAAATTAGTTTGAGACTATCAAGGATTAGTAAAGACAATATTAAGTAACAAAAGAATTTCCCATGGGACTGGCTTTCCCAGAAGCCAATCCACAAGGCTAAATTTTTCAAAAATATCTTTACTTATCCATGCCTGTTTTTAGTCATGGTCAGTTATATATTCCTTTGCATAGAGTCGAATCACTTAATGTATTTACTTAAGGTAGTATCCAAATAACACGCACATAAAAACTGACAACTGGGAATTCACAGAATGAAACTTTTATCTTTGCTGTATCAGCATCTGTTATGTACAATCGTGGCCAAAAGTCCTGCACCAGTACACCGAAAGTCAAAGTTTTATTGTTTGAAGTCAACTTATACAGCGTAATGGTAAAGTCAGGAACACATTTTATACAGCATTTTAAAGGACATTTTAATGCTGAATTCAAATATTTTTACATAATGTTATTGTCAGTAATAGAAGTGAAGTTACAAGCCAAAGTACAGCGTCTAGTCATAAAAAGCAAAAAAATAGCGGAATTTGTGAAATTAGTGTACCATGCATTTAACGTAAAATTACTGTGCAGTACATTACTGCCACTTGCAGGACATTTGATATAACTTACCAACAAGCAAAATACGCTTTAATATTTAATTGAATAACCACGGTTTCTTAGTAACAAAGTGCACTTTCTTGGCATAGAACTAATGAGCCTCTCTAGTTGTCCATTGGTGATAACACGATGCCATACAGCCCTTACAGACTCAACTTTAATTGAGTTTAGCATATTTTTTTAATTCAACTTTAATTGAATCTGTTAGGGCCGTATGGCACCGTGTTATCACCAATGGACAACTAGAAAAGCTCATTAGTTCCATGCCAAGAAGGTGCACTTTGTTACTAAGTAACCGTGGTCATCCAATTATATATTAGAGCGTATTTTGCTTGTTGGTCAATTATTTCAAGTGTCCTGCAAGTGTCAATAATGTACTGGACAGTAATTTTACGTTAAATGCATTCTACAATAATTTCACAAATTTTACTATTTGTTGCTTTTTATGACTAGACGCTGTACGTTTGCTTGTAACTTCACTTCTATTACTGGTAATAACATTCTGTAAAACTATTTGAATTCAGCATAAAATTTCCTTTAAAATGATGTATAATATGTATTCCTGATTTTAGCATTACGCTGTATAATTTGACTTCAAACATCAAAAATTTTACTTTCGGTCTACCGGTGCAGGACTTTTCGCCACAATTGTATAAAAAAGCTAGTGGTATGTAAAAATATTACTTAAAAAAAACTTTTTTTTACTTTTGCTGTTGCAATTTGCAACACAATAATTGCTGTGTGATCAAAATAAGTATGAAACAGAGAGAAACTTTAGCCTGAAATCATTACTGAACAAAAATACCTGACTATTTTTATACTGCAAGGCCACTGGGCATGCTAGCTGTTAGGTTTCAGGGCTGGGATTACCTGCCGGAAGAACAGAAATCTGTGTTTTCCTCTTAGATAATCTCTTTAAAATGGCCTATATTTTCTATAATTTTATAAGAGGCCACCGTGTTATTTCAATTTTGTCACGTGACAGGTTTGGAATAAATTGTAATACAACTAAATTCATTCCGGAGGTGCTGAACTCCGATCTGTGCATAATTTACAGCATAATAATTAAAAAAAAGAGCGTTTTCATAGATTTCATGATGCTGCCCACTGCGTCTCGTTGCTCATGTGTTGAACCATTTTTCTCTGGTTGGACACCAGCGTTTCATGATATTAGTCACGAAAGCTAGGGTACTTTCAAAGAAAGACAGCTCAACCCAAGCATTAACACACGTGCCTAAGATGTTTTTTCACGAAGGCTAGCGTCCTTTCAAAGAAAGATAGCTCAGTCTAAGTATTTGCATATCAAAATTGGGCAAAATCGTAATTGAATTAATCGGTAATGCATTACAGAGTAATGGTAATGGGAACAACAACTTGGCGTTACCATTACATGGTAATGGTAAACTGGTCATTAGAATTGCATGGTAATTCTAATGGCATGAAGCAGTTATCCATTATAACAGTAATGGTTAATGGTTAACTATATGTTGGTAATTAACAAATAACTTATAGGTAACAACACAATGTGAATAAACCAGCAACCAGTACACCCTTACATGTTGTGTAGATTATTAGTTTTGTTATTTTCACCCTTACACGTTGTGTAGGTTTTTGTTATTTCCACCCCTCGGACCACAAATGCGTGTATGTAGGTATTGGAGATTGTACGTGTATGATATGAGTAGTTGCCCCGTCTTTGCCGCAAGTAAAGTAATTTGAACGAAATAATACATATGAAGTAAGTACGAATGGGATATTTATTTCGGTTAGAGATACTCATTTCGTCCATCTCCAGTACAGTATTCTCGTCCATTACATACGTTTCATTGTCCAAAATTATTACCCTACTATAGCACAAGCGCATATTAACACTACACTCACAGTTCAGCAACTCAGGGTGCACTGCCGAATATAAAAGAAATTTGCGAACGCTTGACATTTTTGCCGTACTTCTCAAGTGTTGTTGTCCGTTACTTGACTTGCGAGCGACTGACGCCTTTATATATATTTCACGACAGTACCTGAACCTTCTGGAATATTCTTGATTTACATAAAGCTCTCCAACTTCCCGCTGCGCGACCATTCTGGAACATTCTACAAACGTCGAAACAATTCTTGCCGCTTCTAGAACATTCTACACGACACTTCGGTCTCTGTCTGCTATGTTACATGGCCGACTTTTCTCGACACAACTTTTGGTACACGTCCATTTCTATAAATTATTAGTATGTAATTATTATTTGCAAATTGTGTAATTTCATTACCAAATAATTCCATTGCGTTTGAATGGCATCTATACATAGTATGCAATAAAGTCCTCGGTAGGCGTCTGTCTGTTTGTTCAGGCTAATCTCGAGAATCGCTGGACAGATTTTGATGCGGTTTTCACCATTCCATAGAGCATTTGTCGAGGAAGGTTTAGGTGTATGAAGCATTAATCTATGACAAAAGGGAACCGATCAGTAACGATTTTAGTGACAAGTCAAAGAAAACACCGCCGTCGCATTCTTTCGTGGCTTCCACTGCCTATGAGGAAGTAGCAGACACGTGACTTTCATCATGGCAACGACCCGTAGTAACGTAGGTGAAGGACAACCAGTCCCCGTTGAAATGATGGTGTCTTACTTTGAAAGTTCAACTTTCGAGTACAAAATGCGGTATTTGGAATATATTAATGAGATTGAAGGAAAAGATCCCTATGTGCTGAATGTAAGTAACTTTGAAGGTGACGCGAAAAGTTTTCCAGAAATGCAAATAGTAAATATTTTCTATTACTTCGTCTTTGGTCGAAGCGCCTTTACCATACAACAGTTAGAGGCATTAGAATCATATAAAATTCTCGAAGTATATAACAATTTCTCATCGAGGATATTCTTTTACATGGTAATTTAGTGAGAAAACTAATTAGTGAGTAATTAGAAACTCTTCAATAAAGTGTTTTTCTATGCTCTGGGAAGCATAGAAAAACACTTTATTGAAGAAAAACACCTTAGAAAAATTGAGAGAAAAATCTGGTAATCTATATAAAAGTGAAAGTTTGTATATTTGTTTGTTTGTCCGCTATACAAATCTACAGTTTTCAACTTAGGACCACCAAATTTGGTATACTATCTCATGGTACTCTAACTTAGACCGTAGAAGGGTTTTGGAAGGGATCGGAGGGGGGTCAAGGCGCCTCCATACAAAATATTCGTTATTTTACTTAAAATTTCTACAGTTTTCAAGTTAGGACCACCAAATTGATATACCATCTCATGGTACTCTGACTTAGACCGTACACGGTTTTGGGAAGGGGTCGGAGCCCGGGGGTTGAAGGGCCTCCATACAAAATTTTCGTAAAAAGTTCTACAGTTTTCAATTTATACAACCACCAAATTTGGTATATTATCCATGATACTCTGAGTTAGACCGTAGACAGTTTTTGGAAGGGGTCGGAGGGGGTGGGTCAAGGGGCCCCCATACAAAATTTTTGTAAAACGTTCTACAGTTTTCAATTTAGAACAACCAAATTTGGTATTTATCTCATGGTACTCTAACTTAGACCGTACACGGTTTTAGGAAGTGGTCAAAGGGCGCCCATACAAAATTTTCGTAAAAAGTTCTACAGTTTTCAATTTACAACCACCGAATTTGGCATAGTATCTTATAATACTCTGACTTAGACCGTAGACAGTGTTTGGAAGAGGACGGAGCCGGGGGTCAAGCCCCCCCTCTTAAAAATTTTTGAAAAAAGTTTTACGCTTTTCAATTTAGAACCACCAAATTTGGTATTAACGGGAAAATTACAGGAATATATTTTTCATTCATAAAATTTCACCCGCTGAACATCGTGATTCCACGAATATTTACCCGGGAAATACCGGGGTACCCCTGCTAGTTATTAAATAATTGAATTATATCATCTTCATTGTAATGCATTACAGATTAATTCCATTACCTTGTAATACATTACACGTTAATTGTAATCTGTACTTCCATTACTTTGTAATGCATTCCTGCACAACTCTGTTACACATGTGCCTAAGATATTAGTGACGATAGCTAGGGTCTTTTCAAAGAAAAAAGCTCATCCCAAGAATTAGCACACTGGGCTGTCACGGCAGTCATTGGTCTTGTATGAAATTTAAGAGAGGAAGAAAGAAAGAACGCATTATTTGTGATTTCAAAGACTGCAGCCTTGTGACGATAATATAAATATTAAGATAATACAACGTAGTATGTCACAAATATTTATTTTTCAAGCCGACCGTGGTTTCGCTGGGTACTGACCTAGCTTCATCAGGACGAATGGCACGTAAATATTCAAATTGCATATGATATCATAAATAGTGTTTACAGTCACGGGTTTTGGTTAGATGCTTCCACACGCTTGCTAGAAATGGGGTGGATGCCATGTCATTAACAAGTTGCGAAGACTTCTGATATATATGGAAAACTTCCAAAATAACAAGTTTGGTGGTTGAATCTGGCTTGTCAATTAGTTTTGCTTCTTCAAAGAGAAATTTATGGTCCTTTTCATAACAGTGTTTAGCCATCGATGACTTCTTTAGGTCACAATTCCGAAAGTAGGTCTTGAGCTCCTTCAAACGAAAACGCAAGGCTCAACGGGTACGAAGCGCCACATTCACACGGAATTTGATAAATTCCCCACGGGTTTTTGTCTTCAACATAGTCCTTTGATAATAAAAAGCTCATTTTGTTTATGGGTTTAAAAAACACCTTAAAATTAAAGGTTTTGAGAATTTTTGAAATTTTGAAGGTAATATCACGGGAAAATGGAATAATGGCAAAATTATCTCGCAATTGGCGCATCACAGAAGTTAACGTAGAGATAGGCTTCGGTTTCCGGAATTTTGTTAGAGCCTTGCCTTGTCTATAATAGAAGGGCTGTATCCTCGCTGTACTGAAACACGTTTAAGGAAATACAGTTCTTTTTTTTTTCAAACTGTCTTTATTTGAACATATATGTATCGCGCGATATACGCAACTGTAAAAGACGCTGAGTTTTTTTGCCAAGGGTCATTGGACTTGGTATGCGGAGGTGAGAAAACAGCGAAAGGTTTCCGATAAATTGTGGTCGCGATAGTACGTCAAGAAATGGTAGGCATCCGTTATTTTCAGTTTCATAACTGAATTGAATGTGAGGATCAATGGAATTCATAAGTTTGACTAATTCCGGAATTTCAGAATGTTTTCCCTTCCCAGCGATGAAGCTAGTTCAATACCCAGCGAAAACATTGTCGGCTTGAAAAAATAAATATTTGTTACATACTACGTTGTATTATCTTAATATATACATTATTTGTGGTTTTATGATTTGAGGTGGATCTGAGCGTTCTGGCGTAAACGACATATTTGCATTCCTGCACTTAACGGACCTCCAGGTCGAGCGCAATGTTATGTTCTGTTTTAGTCATTCACGCTTTTGTAATTCGTCTTGAGCGTTTGTAATTCGTCTTGAGCGTTTGTAATTCGTCTTGAGCGTTTGTAATTCGTCTTGAGCGTTTGTAATTCGTCCTGTGCAATTAATGAGATTTGATTGCCGTAAACTCATTCCATTATGACACCCCTTTTCGAAACTAAATGTTTTGGACTTCCCATTCGTTTCTTCATAATCTTGGTAATCGCAATTTTGAATAACAGTAGTCTTCGGTACTCTTTGTAGATAATTTATGCTATGAATCTTTCGCATGCCAAGACTTTTGTGAGTGTAAAATAAAAGGAGTGATTTGCGAGAGTATACATTTATTTATGTACAACACATTGCATTTATTCCCGCCACTTACGACCACACCAAGCCGCAGTCCGGTACATACTAAGTGGAATTAAATCATAACAAACAATAAGGTTTACTGATTCCGGACATTGAGCGGTACTTAGGTAAGCAGATTAATCAATGTTATGTTCGTAAAACTAATGAAAGAAGTTATGTTAGTCATAAAACTAGATATTTACTAAACTATAGAGGCGACAATGGCAAGTATTTCGACTCTTTAGTTTTTCAAAAGCAATCATTATTATTAATTATATATTATTCAGACTTAGACGAACGTAAGAAACGACCCTGAGATCCATGAAATGGGATGTAGCTACGAAAATCCATCTGCGCATGTGCAAGCTAAAATCTGACCTCAAGATAGAAAGCAAAACTGAATCACACGCGTGTTTGTGAGAAGGATGGGTAATGGTCTAAGATATCTGCAAGTAGCACCACCCCATCGTGTTGTACATCATTTTAAAGCTCTCTTCAATAGCTGGTACCCCACGCCTCCCTTTGGAGGGTGGGGTACCTGCTATTGACGAGAGCAAGTAGCAACACCCCATCGTGTTGTACATCATTTTAAAGCTCTCGTCAATACCAGGTACCCCACGTCTTCGGAAGCGAAATTTAGCTACGACGCACCCTTCTATCAGAAATACATTTCTTAATTCGCACCCTTAGCATCAGAAATACATTTTCTTAATGGCTTTTATCACATGTAGTATCAGGTTCTCGTAATTTAGGCAGCCTGCAATATGATATTGTTACGTTTGTGTAAAACGTGATGAAATATTGTTTGGCGAAAGTTTAGCAAAATATATTGTTGAGTAACAATGAAATTAGTTATTGTTGCGTCGCTTCGTAGGGTAGCATCGGCACCATCGGATTTCAACAATGGTTTTGACCAATTCCCTTTACCCGTTTTCGTTACAGCAATTTTTTTTACTTGGGATTTATTTTACTGCTGTCGGGAAAGATGCATAACATCAAAAAATATCGTACTTCCTCGTTTTAAGACAGACATCATTTCTATGGGTTGAGGTATTCGGAATTTAATGCCGTGTATGACCTTATGCCTTTCCTTGAGGTTATAAGGAGTGTCTGTAGTCATTATTTACCGAAGTAAGACACAATATGGATAGGAATAGGAAGTCAGTGTCAACGGGAACACCATTATTATACTACTAAACAGACACTTTATTCACATGTAATTTTCTCCCGAAAAATTCGGGAATGAAGACTGGCCGACTTTGCAGTTCAATTCCTGCCTCAAAAATTAGGCCTTTCGTGTTTAGCCGACGGGAAAAGTTCTATGTCAATACGTTGTTTGAGCGCATGCAGTCAGCATCAATTTCGAGATGTTTTTTTACATTTAAGGTGGACGTCAAGTAATTTTGCTTCCTATACTTCCAATGGAAAAACTTTTGTACACATTTCCTTCACAATTAGTGTGTTCCCAAGGATCAAAATCTGAACATCGATTAAAATAACTTCATATTATAACTTGGAATACTTAATATTTTCTAAAACATAACCATAATTATATTAAAAATCAATAACTTTTCCTTTGGTGGTGTTGAAACCAGAAAAAAGATGGCACGACCTGTACTTGGATGACGTCAGTAGACAAACAAATGTTGGATTGCACAATTATGGTTATGTTTTAGAAAATGTGAAGTATTCCAAGTTTATATTTTAATCGATGTTCACATTTTTATCCTTGGGGAACGCATTACTTGTGAAGAAAATGTGTACAGAAGTTTATCCATTGGAAGTATAGGAAGCAAAATTACTTGACGTCCACCTTAATCAAGTAATGCTTCTGGACCAAGAAATCGTTTAACGTGTCGAATACTTGGTTATTTGCACGCGTTATTTGTGTAAGGTGAATAAAAAAACTTGGCACACACGAAGATCGGCAGCTAAGGAAAATGCTTGCGTTTTCCCTACGATCCACTCTCAATACATTTCCCCCTCAGCTAATCTGATACATCACGGTTCCGTTTAATGGAAGAATATTCCTGATTTTAGAAAAATGTTTGTGCATCGAAATTCTACAACTATAATGCACATTACACAGTATGTTCACAGTTTTTCATCGAACGCCCCTTTCACGAGAAAATTGCCTAAAACTGTCTTTCGTGTCGTATGGCACATATGCTGAAACTAGTACAATATTCTATTATAATTTTCATTTCATTTTATTGAATTTTAGTTGTTACAGACATGGTATTACATATTCATAAATATATAACACAAATAATATATTTTTGTAACAACAGGGAATGAGGAGGGAAAAGGCCTGATAGGCCTGAATCTTTGTATTCTGTGTGGTCTCTTCTCCCACAGCATCAAAATTTTCATGAAAATAAAAAAAATGCAAAAGAACATAAACAAGTCAAGTCCACATAATATCAAGCACAGCTAGAGTGGTACTATCAATTAATGAAGGTAATAGTACATTATGAGCTTTTGGTCAGTAAGAAATGCCTGAGTTTTCCTTTAAATATATATGAGTATGTACTACCCCATCAGAGCTACAGAGTATGATCCAGGAACTTGCTGACAAGAGTAAAGAAGTGGGATTAAAAATGAACTTTCAGAAGACAAAAGTGATGTACAATGCTTTTACAAGAAATGAAGATTTATCGATTGATGGAGAAAAGCTGGAGATAAAAGACACGTACGTTTATCTTGGACAGCAGATATCAAGTGAGGGTCACATTGGTGAAGAAATTAATCGGCGTACAAAACTTGCCTGGAGAGTTTTTGGAAGAAACAGCATAATTTTCAAGAGCAATATGCCATTATGTCTTAAAAGAAAAGTGTTTGATCAATGCATCCTTCCAGTGCTTACGTATGGTGCAGAGACGTGGACCTTAACTAAAAGAGACATACAAAGGCTGCAGACAACTCAAAGCAGCATGGAGAGGTGCATGCTTGGTGTAACCAGGAGAGATAAGAAGAGGAACACGTGGATCCGAAAAATGACAAGAGTAGAGGACATCATGATCAGAGTTAAATCCCTGAAATGGCAATGGGCTGGACATACTGCCAGAAGAACAGACCATCGATGGACAGCCGAAATTTTAGATTGGATTCCAAGGGACAGGAAAAGACCCAGAAGAAGGCCACATGGAAGATGGGTGGATGAAATTCGAAAGTATGCGGGAGTGACATGGAAGAGACTGGCACAAGACAGACCGTTGTGGAGGAAACTTGGGGAGACCTTCGTCCAGCAGTGGATTGATAATGGTTGACAATGATGATGATGAATACCAATATTATTAAGTGATATAATATCAGTAGGAAATGTATTCCATAATCCAGGACCAATATAATAAATAAAGGATCTAAATCGTTCTGTTAGTGGAAACATGTGGATTAGTGTTGTTTTTTGTCTCGTGGAGTAATCATGACTATGAGTACTTATTGTAATTAAATCTTGGGAGTAACCATTTTTAATTCTCAAAAACATTAGTTTACCTATACTATAGATATGCAATTGTTGAATAGTTAGTTTATTAAGATCATTTGGACTGAGTCTAGCCTGAAAGACTGTATTTGAAAATTGAGTATTTTGTAGTTCAAATTATAATAGTCTTATGAATCTATTTTGTAACGAAATCCGGAGAACTGTGAGTTCTAAGGTTCATTGTGTTATTCTAATTGTTTTTAAGAGGGAAAATTAAACAGCTACGTTTGTTCTTTTCAACTAACTCCACGAGCGAAAATTAAGCATTTTGATTTCGAAAAGCATCTTCATATATCGTGGCATTTCCTTCATACCTGAATAACTTTAACGTGCCGTTTACAAACATTTTATTCCTTTAAACGAAACACAAAAACAAAAAAAAAAAAACTGAGGTAGTTTTTTCAGGGTTTCTTTTCCTTTGGCACATCGCCGATCTGTCACGTTCATTCATTAGCCGATGCCTTTTAGACTGCGTGTCCTATGCGCATTAGAAAATCCGGTCCTGCAACTTGGTAAACGAACTCTAAACACGTACACACAGTTAACGCTTTGTTATGTAAAGATTAATTTTTTTGTAGCAATTGTCTTTATCTCAGGTTATTTTCACTGGGGGAGGGGTGTCGGACCGATCGTTTGTGGCATGAAAAGACCACCCAGAATACAAAGATTCTTGCAGAACACACTCTCTCCAGCTGCTACGTTTTTATCACTAATCAGGTCTCGTTTTATTTTTCACAGATCTTCTATCCTTTCGTAATTTTTTCTTTAAACCAATCAGCTAAGTTTGCGGTAGTTTGATGGATATTCTTTCCACTCGCCTTTGCCCTGCGGGATAGATGTAGTAAAGGCTTGATTGCTTTTTCTTCTGCCAGTGTTTAAAAATTCACGGACAACAAAATAGCTAACTCAAGGTTTTGGAGCTTTATATTTTTTTTACTGCTCTATTTCTTCTGTAGGTGAAATCTGGAAGTCTAACAAAGTCGTTAATGGCGATTCCACTAAGTTTCCGTTCATAATGATTTGAAAGAACGTCATTGTTCATTCAGTAAGCTTCTAAGAAATTATTAATGCAGCATATGTATTGTCCTTAGCGCTGGCATCAATTGCATTTTAGCGCATTTTTCACAAAAAAGGAAGACGTGACTATGATGTCACTGTGTCTGTCAGTCCGTCTGCGGACATCATATCTCTGCACCTGTTAGTTCGATTGAAAAAATTATTTCCCCATTGGGAAGCCTGAAATGTTGATCGATGATTCCTGCTCTTTGATCTGTTTTCAACAACGAATTTCGCCATACTAGGGCGTAAATGCAGACGTTATCGAGTTCAAAAGTCATTTTATTCCATGTCATTCCTTCTAAACATAAGATTAAAAAATATCTTTCTCTCCTTCGATACCGTACATTACAACGATGACGACTTTGGGGACAGTTTGTGTTTTAAACAATGCACAGTTTTCCTGCTAGTAAATGTGAAATTGCGTTACCTCCTATACAAGGGGCATCTTGAAAGTAATGCCACCTCCTTAATAACTTTTGCAATTTTGAAGTGATTTTAATTAAACTGCACTGACATGTGCTATGATATGTTACCAATGTGGGAACAAATTTTTTTCAGAATCGGAAATCAAGATCATGAATGACAGAGAAAAGCAGCGAGTCATAATTGAATTCCTGGAAAAAGAGGGATGTGAAGCTCCAGAAATCCCCAGAAGACTCCTGGAGCTGCCACAATCGATATCAGTAATGTCCGAAGATGGATGAAGAGGTTTCGAGAGGGAGAAAGTTCAGTGTCGGGAAAACAAACAACGGAGTGGAAGACCCGCAACTGCAGTGACAGATGCCAACAGGCAATGAGTGAAAGATCTCATCACAGCTGATCGTGGTGTCACCATCCAGGAGTTGCAACAATAAACAGTGCTTGAAGAAGCTAAAGGTAGCTATCAGAAGGAAAAGATGTGACATTCCACTTCATAGCGTTGTTTTACACCATGATAATGCACGTCCCCACACCTCAATGGAGACTTCACAGGCTATTGCCAAAATGGGGTGGACGGTGATGCCCCAACCCCCCTACAGTCCTGATTTGGCTCCCTCAGACTTTTTCCTGTTTGCCCCTCTGAAAAGCAGTCTTCATGGGGAACGTTTGGACTATGTGACAGAGTTTTTCCGGCTGTTAATTCTAGGATGAAACTACAGCCTCAGGAATTTTTCCAAAATGGATTTTACCAATGGGTTCAAAGATGGCGGAAATGTGTAGAAAGTAATGGACAATACTCTGAATAGGCTAGCATTATTAACAATACGTCCAAGTATTTTGCCACCAAGTTTCACATTTTTGCTGCTACAAATAAAAATATCATGAGGGACGAGGCATTACTTTCAGAATGCTTTTTGTATCTCTGCTTCTAAATGTCCGAGCCGCCCCGGTGGCGCAGTGGTCTAAGCGATGACCTCTGATCATTCGTCCGAACGGGGTCCGGGTTCGAATCCCGGTGAGGCATGGGTGTTGTGTTTGTCTTACGGCACTGGCTCTCTCCCTTCCCTGGAACCAGTGACCCTTAAGTAGAGACGGGCGACTGCTTATAGCCCATTGAGTTGCTCACGGTGGTCGTTAAACCTCCAATCAAAAAAAAAAAAAAAAAATTCCGATTTGAGACATTCTCTTTGCTTTGCATAGAGTTTGTGGTAAGAAATTTGTTCATGTAATTTGTAATATTTTGTAACGAGCACTTTTGCCACCAGGGACATGAGTGTATATTTTTGTTTCCAATGCATCTAAAGCGATATCTGCGTGGCTGAAAACTTTATGGGAAAAAATTCTTTCCAGATCAGGTACCACTTAAGAAGGAAAATTATTTGCTCATTTGCTATGCTTATGATAACGCACAGTTTGTTTCCGCTAGAAGACGTAGATGTATATCGTATTTTCCGTTATATCTCTGCTGGTAGCAATTTGATTTAAAAAATTCTTGCTTTATTGGACAGCGTTTCTGGGGAGGAATGTACGGTATACAATTTTTTACTTTCCCTAACTAAAAGTACCGTAATTTTGGGGTGAAATGCCGCTGCTCTTATGTTAAAATAAGTTCGATTCTCCAGTCCTATATATGCCGCTGCTCTTATGTTAAAATAAGTTCGATTCTACAGTCCTTTATATGCCGTTGCTCTTATGTTAAAATAAGTTCGATTCTCCAGTCCTATATATGCCGCTGCTCTTATGTTAAAATAAGTTCGATTCTCCAGTCCTATATATGCCGCTGCTCTTATGTTAAAATAAGTTCGATTCTACAGTCCTTTATATGCCGTTGCTCTTATGTTAAAATAAGTTCGATTCTCCAGTCCTATATATGCCGCTGCTCTTATGTTAAAATAAGTTCGATTCTCCAGTCCTATATATGCCGCTGCTCTTATGTTAAAATAAGTTCGATTCTCCAGTCCTATATATGCCGCTGCTCTTATGTTAAAATAAGTTCGATTCTCCAGTCCTATATATGCCGCTGCTCTTATGTTAAAATAAGTTCGATTCTCCAGTCCTATATATGCCGCTGCTCTTATGTTAAAATAAGTTCGATTCTCCAGTCCTATATATGCCGCTGCTCTTATGTTAAAATAAGTTCGATTCTCCAGTCCTATATATGCCGCTGCTCTTATGTTAAAATAAGTTCGATTCTCCAGTCCTATATATGCCGCTGCTCTTATGTTAAAATAAGTTCGATTCTCCAGTCCTATATATGCCGCTGCTCTTATGTTAAAATAAGTTCGATTCTCCAGTCCTATATATGCCGCTGCTCTTATGTTAAAATAAGTTCGATTCTCCAGTCCTTTATATGCCGCTGCTCTTATGTTAAAATAAGTTCGATTCTCCAGTCCTATATATGCCGCTGCTCTTATGTTAAAATAAGTTCGATTCTCCAGTCCTATATATGCCGCTGCTCTTATGTTAAAATAAGTTCGATTCTCCAGTCCTATATATGCCGCTGCTCTTATGTTAAAATAAGTTCGATTCTCCAGTCCTATATATGCCGCTGCTCTTATGTTAAAATAAGTTCGATTCTCCAGTCCTATATATGCCGCTGCTCTTATGTTAAAATAAGTTCGATTCTCCAGTCCTATATATGCCGCTGCTCTTATGTTAAAATAAGTTCGATTCTCCAGTCCTATATATGCCGCTGCTCTTATGTTAAAATAAGTTCGATTCTCCAGTCCTATATATGCCGCTGCTCTTATGTTAAAATAAGTTCGATTCTCCAGTCCTATATATGCCGCTGCTCTTATGTTAAAATAAGTTCGATTCTCCAGTCCTATATATGCCGCTGCTCTTATGTTAAAATAAGTTCGATTCTACAGTCCTTTATATGCCGTTGCTCTTATGTTAAAATAAGTTCGATTCTCCAGTCCTATATATGCCGCTGCTCTTATGTTAAAATAAGTTCGATTCTCCAGTCCTATATATGCCGCTGCTCTTATGTTAAAATAAGTTCGATTCTACAGTCCTTTATATGCCGCTGCTCTTATGTTAAAATAAGTTCGATTCTCCAGTCCTATATATGCCGCTGCTCTTATGTTAAAATAAGTTCGATTCTCCAGTCCTATATATGCCGCTGCTCTTATGTTAAAATAAGTTCGATTCTCCAGTCCTATATATGCCGCTGCTCTTATGTTAAAATAAGTTCGATTCTCCAGTCCTATATATGCCGCTGCTCTTATGTTAAAATAAGTTCGATTCTCCAGTCCTATATATGCCGCTGCTCTTATGTTAAAATAAGTTCGATTCTCCAGTCCTATATATGCCGCTGCTCTTATGTTAAAATAAGTTCGATTCTCCAGTCCTATATATGCCGCTGCTCTTATGTTAAAATAAGTTCGATTCTCCAGTCCTATATATGCCGCTGCTCTTATGTTAAAATAAGTTCGATTCTCCAGTCCTATATAAGCCGCTGCTCTTATGTTAAAATAAGTTCGATTCTACAGTCCTTTATATGCCGTTGCTCTTATGTTAAAATAAGTTCGATTCTCCAGTCCTATATATGCCGCTGCTCTTATGTTAAAATAAGTTCGATTCTCCAGTCCTATATATGCCGCTGCTCTTATGTTAAAATAAGTTCGATTCTCCAGTCCTATATATGCCGCTGCTCTTATGTTAAAATAAGTTCGATTCTACAGTCCTTTATATGCCGCTGCTCTTATGTTAAAATAAGTTCGATTCTCCAGTCCTATATATGCCGCTGCTCTTATGTTAAAATAAGTTCGATTCTCCAGTCCTATATATGCCGCTGCTCTTATGTTAAAATAAGTTCGATTCTCCAGTCCTATATATGCCGCTGCTCTTATGTTAAAATAAGTTCGATTCTCCAGTCCTATATATGCCGCTGCTCTTATGTTAAAATAAGTTCGATTCTCCAGTCCTATATATGCCGCTGCTCTTATGTTAAAATAAGTTCGATTCTCCAGTCCTATATATGCCGCTGCTCTTATGTTAAAAATAAGTTCGATTCTCCAGTCCTATATATGCCGCTGCTCTTATGTTAAAATAAGTTCGATTCTACAGTCCTTTATATGCCGCTGCTCTTATGTTAAAATAAGTTCGATTCTCCAGTCCTATATATGCCGCTGCTCTTATGTTAAAATAAGTTCGATTCTCCAGTCCTATATATGCCGCTGCTCTTATGTTAAAATAAGTTCGATTCTCCAGTCCTATATATGCCGCTGCTCTTATGTTAAAATAAGTTCGATTCTCCAGTCCTATATATGCCGCTGCTCTTATGTTAAAATAAGTTCGATTCTCCAGTCCTATATATGCCGCTGCTCTTATGTTAAAATAAGTTCGATTCTCCAGTCCTATATATGCCGCTGCTCTTATGTTAAAATAAGTTCGATTCTCCAGTCCTATATATGCCGCTGCTCTTATGTTAAAATAAGTTCGATTCTCCAGTCCTATATATGCCGCTGCTCTTATGTTAAAATAAGTTCGATTCTCCAGTCCTATATATACCGATGCGGCGCTTATAAGCTCCGCATCGGTATACCCTGATTTTTTCTTTTTTCTAAATACTACTCCTATCGGCATACTGTATGTCTTTCATTTGTATGCCATAGTTTTACGGTCTTATCTGTCTTATCCACGTCTTCTCTTTGGGAGTACAATGCAAAATCTGGCTCCCTCACGCTGTCTTTACGGGTACTTTCTCTCTGACTGTCTACTAACACACGACGTTACTGACGCTCGGATGCCCATCTTTCAACCTCTCCCTAGGTGTGTAAAGCCAAGGACAACGACTACATGATGAAGTTCGGGGTCATTTCTCTCATACATGTTCAAAACTTACAGCACGTGTAAGAATTTAATGTCGTTTCAGAAAATACGAAAAAATAAAATGCTTATCAAACATTGCATAAATTCTTGTCAAACATAGCACATGTGTTTTTCACACAAGCAGTAAAGGTACTTTAAAGTTAAAAACAGAACTGATTTCTGTTTCTTCTCGTCAGCACGTTTCTGCGTTATTCATCCATTTATCTGTACATTTTCATCAAAATTATTCTATAAGAAATGACATTGCTGTTTAATATTGTTCACTTTATTTTCTCTCAGATATGTGTTTTGATAGCACAAATCAGTTTTTTTCATCTAAAAATACCACCGGTAATTCATGTCGTAAAAAGTGTATTTACCAGTCGGAACTCATTCCCTCAGTGTCAGCATCGTTCGCTGTGCGACATGAGGGCGAGCGTTGTCCTGGAGCAGAAGAACACCATGTCTGTTGACCAAAGTCGGTTGTTTCTGCAGCAATTTCCGGTGCATCTGGGGTAATTTAGCACAATAACGTTTTGCAGTGATGGTTTGGCCTCTTGCCAAGAAACTACGATGGATTATCAAGGCTGTAGACCACCAGACAAGGAGCATCATCTTCTTGTTGTGTAGGGGTGGCTTAGGATGCCGTTCAGCAGGCTATGCCTTGCTAAACCATTGTGCAAATAGTTTCCGATTATCATAAAATACCCACTTCTCGTCGCAGGTGACGATTCGATGCAGTAGAGGTTCCTGTTTATTTCTGGCAAGCAGCGACGTGCAGACTTCCAAACGTTTAGTCTTGTTGGCAGTTGTCAAACCATGAGGTAGCCACATGTCCAGTTTTTTGGCCTTACCCAGCGCAGCTAGACGCCGAATAACTGTCGTGTGGTGGACACCTGCCTCTGCCGCTATCTCACGACACATTTTTTGGGGTCCGCTTCAACCACACGTAACAGAACATCGTGAGAAACAGCAACAGATCGCTGACCACGTGCTTCGTTTTGCAGGTCCGTATCTCCCCTTCAAAACTACACAAACTATCGCCGAATGGTTCTTTCTTTGGCTATATTCTCCCCAAACGCTTTGTTAACGTTTCGAGCGGCAATTCCTGCAGAATGGTGCAGTTTAAATTCATACAGGAAAATGACTCTCAAATCCGGCGTCTGCATGTTTCCTTTGCAAGCCACGTTACGTCCAAACAAACCCCGCCTGAACCTTGTTCTTCATACACATGCTAGCTATTTATAGTAACTCTGTGACGTAATACCCGCAACTCCTGTGGGTGCTTCCATTTCGCTGTGGTTGGGGCCTGTCTCCACAGATCGTTCGCGCCGGACGTTATTTCATTCGCACCAACCCAATAATGTATAACGTTTTTTTCGCCCGCTAATTCGACTTGAAATAACTCATTGTTAAGAATCATCTTACACTCCTTGAAAGCATAAGTTTTCCAATGGTATTTAACATTTTGAAATTTCATTTATACATTTTTTTACATTTATTCATTTTTTAAAGTCATTCCCTAGGGAAACATACAATAGAGGTTTTACTGTACATAAAAAAATGCTCAACTCGCTATGTCGCCCGCGAGAAGAGCAACAACTACCTATGCGATTTACCTGAAGATTATTTACTCTATTTGCCCAGATGAAATATTAACAGCTCAATTTGCACCCTACCGAAAGATTAACATGTCCTTGTGTCGCCCGCACCGTAAAGTTTCCGCCCGGCGCTTGGCTGAAAAAAAAACTTCCTTAATCTTTTCGACGTGGACAAAGGAAAGTAAAATTGTCAAAAATTATGAAGCAATTACATTTTATGCTTATGCACTATATATCAAAAGTATTCGGACCCTACCAAATATTTGCATGAGTGCAAAGAACGGGTGAGCAGGAAAGCGCGCTGTGATTGGGAACGTACGTATATAAAGCTGACATGTACATTGGTAGGAGTTTTGAGGGGGCGCGGGTGGCCTAGTGGGCAACGTTCGTGACTGCCACGGAAAGGGCCTCAGGTTCGATCCCAGCAGGTACGAACGCTCGATCCACTAAATATCCGCCGTGCGTTGGATGGTGCGGCACGCTAAGCCGTCGGACCCCGGGTACTGGCTCCCCGGTAATAAATAAGGGCGTCTCCCTCCCCTTTCTACTTCGCTTCCGCGTCACTTTCCTATCGGGCACTCTAGCCCAAATCTCCTAGATTCCTATTTCTAAGGGTTGTTTAAGACCTGGGGTTACACACTCCATTCCTAAAATCCTTTACATATGATCTGATCTGTTAGGATTTTTAACTTTTGACCTACCCTTTTTTTTCTTAACTGGTAAGGGTGCGGTTTTATTTAATTAAACCTCATCCTTACCAGCATAGTCCTATAACTCTATTTTTTCGTTCTTCTATAAAACACTTTCTAATTAGGGGACCCTACTCCTCAGTCCTTCTAACCATACAACTGATTGTAGATTGGGATTGGCATACAACTGATTGTGGATTGGCCCTTATCCTTGGAAATTATCGTTATCGCTTGACAGAGGGACCATTCGCAAACTCAGGAAACTTCTGAGCCCTTCAAGGAAACTCTAGTCACAACTTTATATGCCTCATAGGTGGGGGAATCCTCCCTATTCAAAATTAACTTCGTTTTTCCCTCCTCTCTTTTGGTAAAACCCCTCCGTTCAAAATTGGTATAAGACGAACTTCTTAGCTTTTTTAGGCTCTTCTACTTTATTTATTTGAGATACTCTGTGCTCGCACCTAATTTTCTAATTTTTGTGCTAAGATACTTGTGCTGGCGCAGTCCTGTCCCGCTACATTAAAATTTATTTATTTTGGGATTAAGCGTGAATCTTTTTTAATATTTACGAACTTTAATCATTTAAAGTCCTGTTTCGCAATTCGTGTAATCAGTATCTTGGAAGCGGATATTTAGCGTGGACATGAACTTTCCGAGTTCTAGCGTAGGCTGGTCACAGAAGGTCATTTGAGCAACGTTTCCATACGGAGCATTGCAGCTAAACTAAACATACCAAAATGACTGTAAATGATGTCGTGAAGAGAAGGAAGCAGGAGGGTGCAACTACAGCTAAAAAAACGTTCAGGGAGGCCGCGCAAACTGACCGAACGTGACAGAAGAGCCATGGTAAGAAATGTTAAGAACTCCCGTTCTTCTTCTGCCGTTTCAATCGTTGCTGAAGTAGGAAATGCGTGTAATGGCTCGATTAGTACCATAATAATCAGCAAAGAGTTGCACAGTGTGGGCTATTATGGTAGAGCGATGGCACACAAGCCGCACATCACTACCATGAATGCGAAGCGCCGTTTGGAGTGGTGTGTCTCCCGTTGTTCCTGGACTGTGGTTGACTAGAGAGACGTTCTTTGGAATAACGAGTCACGCTTTTCATTCTCCCAGTCTGATGGGCGTCTTTGTATTTCGCGCCGGCCCGTGAACGATTTTCGTCGGACTGTGTTCTTCCAACTGTTAAGTTAATAAATGTTAAGAAAAATCCTTCTTCTGTTGGCTTGGTTTATTTTATGTATCGTGGTAGACACCAACTCATCAGAAGAATCGGTTGCAGGTTCCTGTCATTGGAGCAGGGAAGCAAATAAATAAGTAGTTAGACAAACTGAATGTAATGGCAAATGATCTCGACTGCACTTCTCTTTATTCTTCAGATTGGGGAAGAAAAGGGGAATATTCGTAAGTCAAAATAAATGGTATATACTTCCAAAATAAATGGTATATACTCACATTACACAACCTTGTCTGACTCCTGCACCAATAGAAATCATTCTGATACAGCACCGTTTACTCGTACTCATGCTCTAATGCCAACATACACGGCTTTCACACTATTGAGTAAATTCCCAGTGATACCATATTTATTTAGTACCTTCCACAGATGAATCCCATTTACTCTATCATAATCTTCTCTCAATCTATGAAGGCAGCAAAAACTTTCTTACCAAACGGACAGATACTTTCCGATTATCAAACTACGCATGCCGTTTAAGAGGTGAAATAATTGCTTATCAGAGGTATGTGTAAACATCATCCTGCAACCGTGATTTGACTCATAAATTTTCACAGCTACTAAAACGACGGCTGCTTCTTTTCGAATTTCGTGAGATCAGACATCAACAGTCAGCATTAAGCTACAAATATTTATTTGTATTCTAATTAAAGAGTTCTAACTGACAGCAGCAGATGTGTAATCACAAGACCCTCTTACTTCATGTAATGGCCTTTTCAAAAATAATTGAGACATCTGCTCTTTACACATGTCGCTTTTTTTAACGCCATCCGGTCTGACTCTCAACTCAGTGTGTACAGAAATCTTATTTTTTTTTAATCACGACATAATTGTAGATTCATAAGTGTATCTGCTTCAAATTTAGCGAGCTCTGTTCTTAACTTTTTTAATTATTTATTCTGGGTTATTTTCGGTTACGTATACTGGGTACTCTATTTCTCAGCCGTATCGGTTCTGATATTCTATCGCTTGTCACATGTGCAACATGCAAATATTAAATCAAATGCTTCTTAAGCGTTTAGTAGCTATGAGATCGCATGAAGCCTCCGAATTGTTTTTCTTAGCAGCAGCTTGTTTACTTCTAAATTTTTAAAAATAGAAACACTCATTATCTGTTTCAGAGGAAGCAAAATTTCTGCAGGATGGAAAGTTCTCAGCCTACAAACTGATTGCATTTTTCGTTGATTTTCTAAATCTAAAGTTGGAAATGTTATTTTGAGCACATCGTTTTGTACTTTTAGCATTATCAGTTTCCTAAAATCGGTTACAGACTGTAATTAATCCTTCGTATCTGTAATACGATTTCTCAATTACCGTAATTTTTGGACCAAGAGCCTCGGCTGTTACAGTAAACAAAGAGAGGTTTGCCCTCCCTGCGGCTTTTACGCAGACCGTTTATTCCGAAGATTTATCCTAAACAACTAATTGCTCAGCAAACAGCCATAGTAAGCCTGTGGGGGATATTACTCTAACAGAAAATAGCCATCAATTTCTTTCTCTTTTTGAACGATTCTTTCATCACTCGGTGACCCGACAAAATAGCTCAGACTAAAATAGCCCAGACAATGCCTTCAACGTTTTTTAGCCCCCTACATCACAGCCGGAAACGGATTTTCCAATAGGCCCAGTAGGCCCTCGCCTAGGGGGACAAATTTTTGGGGCGGACAATTTTAGTGGTAGTAAAAATTAATAACTTGTTAAAAGTCCATAAAAATAATGAAAGAAATTTTTAAAATTAAAATAAAAGTGGAAACCAACATTTATTCCGAAAACTGCTGTATACGAGATTTGGTTTCCGAATACCCGTAATCTCGTTCCTCTTCGACTTGAGAAACCATAGACAAATATATGTTTATCTTTTTAGATCTTCCTTAAAACTCGGCAATTTTCAAAATTTCGGTACTGTTAAGATTTTGAATAATGTTGCACTTGTGCGGGAATTCTAAATTTAGCTTTTATTTCAAATTCAAGATTTAATTATTCCTTTACTGCATTAAAAGAGAACAGACACAGCGAAGTCATTGTATGTATTAAAATTGCAAAGAAAATCAGTGTTCAAGAGACAAAGCGTCAATTATTTTTCATCCAACCGGTGTCCTTAGCTCAAGAGCGAAAGCTCTAGCGAAACATACGTCCTGTTTTCTTGCCTGAAAGGCTTTGCGCTGCCATGTATCGAAACATTAAAAATTAAAAATTGTTAAAAAAAAAAAAAGGGAAAGAAGGAAGTGAAAGAAGACAGAAACTTCTACCTAAGCAACTGATTAATAACAAATATTTAATCAATTTAGGAATTGATGGCGGAGGTCAAGAGTAAGGAGTTTTTGTCAAAGATAGACGAAATTTTGTTATTAATTATTATAAGAAAAATTATTGTTTATAGTTTCACTACATTTAAGCTTAAAACCATTATTTTTATTTGTACTTTGCTTTGGATGGGCTACATTCCTCGCCCACCTCCCCTCTAGCATTTCTTTCTGCTGGATCGGATCCGAATCAGTTAAATGAAATTGTAGCTATCAAATTCTTCATTTCAAAGCAGAGTAGAGGCGGCAAGTTTGTCTGGGCGTAGGGGCGGCAAATTCCTAAATCCGTCTTTATACACAAAATAGCCTCCGTCATAATAGCCTGCGTCGTAATAGCCTCCGTCGTAAGAACCTCCGATCAAAAGAGCCCAGTTAAAACAAAATTCTGCATATAATATGTGTAGGTACCTCTACTAAATAGCCAACTGAAATAAAAAGGAAATAATTTAAACAACTTTTTGCAAAAAATTAAATAATTTGAACAATGTTTAGTGAAAGAAATTATGTTTTTTAATCAAATTAAATTGTCACGTTGTGAGACGTTCCACATGGACACGCCAAAATATTGGTAGCACAATAATTCTGCACAGCTTTAAGCAATTTCTATTTAAAAATAATGGTTTTAAACAAATGAAGTTATGCTATCAAGTTATGAGAAATTTCACGTAAACAGTCCAAAATATTGGTGTTATTCTAATTCTGCATACGTGTGTGTTTTAAGTCGCCGATTTAATTACACGTACCATTGCTTCGATGCTTCTGGTTGCCTAAACCCTGCTTAAAAACGAGCTAAATCAATTTCAACTCGACTCTGCTTTTTTTTTTTTTTTTTGATTGCAGGTTTAACGACCACAGTGAGCAACTCAATGGATTATAAGCAGTGTCACCCGTCCCTAATTTCGGGCCACTGGTTCCAGGGAAGGGAGAGAGCCAGTGCCGAAAGACAAACACAACATCCATACATCACCGGGATTCGAACCCGGACCTATCACGGACGAATGATCAGAAGCCACCGGGGCCTCCTGTTCTTTTAGAAATTGATGTATAAGTTTGTACACTGATGATGGCAATCTATGGGCAAACGAGTTGTTAATGCGAGGAGGATTATTGAGAATTCTACTGTAAACATTCCATATGGAAATGAAATTATAACATAATTCATAAAGGAAATGGATTACAACTTAATTGTATTTCACGGTATCTGGAAGAAATATTCTACTCGTAATTCCGAATATTTCTTCCAGACACAATACGGACGCCATGAAATAAGTTGCAATGCATTTCTTTTACGAATTATGTTATTATTCAAGAGACAGAGAGCCGCGTAGCCACATGGGTCTGCGCTAGGTTCTTTTGACGGGGGTATTTTGTGTGTTGGCTGTGAAGCCTGGGGTGTTTTTCTGAGGATATTTTGGTCCGGGCTATTTTCCCAGGGTAAGAAAATTGAGAACGAGATGTAGATCTTTCACCACCATTTTCCCCAGTGAATTATCTTTTGCGTCCTTTCTTTCAAAACTGCTGTGAGCAAAAGTTTTAGGACACTGGGAAATCAATCAAAAATATGGAAATTCACCTTTGTTGTAAATTTAATATTAATGAGAAAGGAACAGTTTATAAGATCACGAACGCATAACGTATTTTCATTAATGATACTCGGAATTTATCGTAATTATCTTATAAAAAGTATTTAATCTGAAATAATATAAGTATTCCTATTTAACGATATCTGCTCGAATAAATTTAGACTCTCTAAAGTTATTTGTAAGGCGCGTAAACCCTGTAGCATTACATGTCTTCCGTCTTCCATTTGTACGGCATAGTTTCTGTGTCTTCGCCTATAATACAGTAGCGACCAAAAAAACAGTGGTAAAAAAATAAGTAGCACAGAAAGGAAACTGTAAGGTCAAGCGGAAGTGAACTAACATACGACGTTACTGATTCTCGGGTGATTGTGTCTTTCATCCTCTCCCTACCTGGGATTTTAAAGCCAAGATTAGCGACTACCATTTATAATATAGTTCGGTGATATTTATCTAATACATGGTAAGATGTAACTTAAACGCAAAATATAAATAACAGAAATTTGTAGGTGTGGTTCCACGTATATTTGCCATGTCACAACCAGCTGCACTTCTGAGAATTTAGTGTTGTTCTACAAAACAGGGTTAAAACTGTTATTAAAAACGGCATTCATGGTTTTGACAGAGGCAGCAACAGTACCTGAAATTAAAAACAGAATTGATATGATTTCTTCTTTTTGGTACGTTTCTGCTTCAATCATTTGCACTTTTCCA
Organism: Macrothele yani; assembly: GCA_039090855.1. NCBI lineage: Eukaryota > Metazoa > Arthropoda > Arachnida > Araneae > Macrothelidae > Macrothele > Macrothele yani. The sequence goes on from CM077016.1 coordinate 38,645,684, forward strand.
TAGTCATTCTTTTATATAAGAAATGGCTATTTAATATTCTTCAGTTTCTTTTCGTTGCGATTATTTTGATAGCACAAATCAGTTTTATCAACTAAAAATAGCTCCGGTAATTCATGGCCTGAAAACTGTATTTTCTAAGTGGAATTAATAATTTGTGTCGCCTTCTAAGAACGACTCTTAACTGCAAATAAATAAAAAAAGATAATAAAGGGGGAAACGTTCGAGATTTTCAACGCCATCATTCTTTTCAGTTTTATGTTAGTTCATTAAATTGCCAAACATAATTAAAAATATACTGAAAAAATAAGGAAAAACGCTTTAAAATATGCAGGTAGTTCAGTTAGTGATCGAAACGTGTTACGATATTATTTGCCGAAAGATGGATGTTCGATGGCTAAGAAATTTAAACATATCGGGGCGAGATCATGGGTGCCCACATGGGGGAGGGGGCACGCCCTCCCTGGAAATCTCACCATGCCATTCTTGTTTTTGGAAGGTGCTATATATATTTTTTTTCGCGACACTAATTCTGATTACTGATTTTTCTGTTGAACTTCTGGATGCCTGTGTATGCAGTGAAATTAAAAAAAAAACATTGGGAATTAACAGTAAAAAGTAATAGTATGGAATTTTCGCCTTGAATGTTAGAGCGCAGCCTACGTACGTACAGCATGGAAAAATATGAAAGCCACTTAAAGAATGAAAAATACGGTGTCATCTTTTGCAGCAGCTACTCATTTCTGGACAAAAAGCTCTCAAATTTTTTTCCAGAATTTGTCTTGAGGTATTTTTTTCTTCTTAATGACCGATTGAGGAATTAATTCTGGGAATTAAATCATGGCACGTGGAATACAAGAGGCCAAATGGTGCTATCTCAGAAGAATAAGAAGAATAGGGTGTCTTTCGTTTTTCAATTGAATTTATCTGTTGTGTGCAGTGTTGGCGCATTCAGTGGGGATTGCCCAGGAACCGAGCCCTAAGGTATCATCTGGTCCTTGGTTCATTGTTATTGGTTGCTTATTTTTAAATATATTTATACATTGAAAACATATATAAAAATATATATTTTAGGAATTATTGGGAACGTTCTTTTATTTGGTGGAGATATTCTTTTTTGCTTCCCAATATTTTGGGAGATGTTTTTTCCGGTGTATTTCTATTCGCACCTTCAATATTTCAGAAATCCTCGGTGCGCCACTGGTTGTGTGTGTGCGTGTGTGCGCGCGCGTTAAAAATGAGTAGATAATAAGAAATCACAATGAAAATGTATGCACTTGTTTTTTGTATTTAAATTTTCGGTTTGCCCCCCCTCTCCTCCTGAAAACTAGATTATGGCCTCCCATGAATGAGGCGCTTACGTGGGATCGGCTCTTACAACGACTTTGTTTCCAAAATATAGCGATTTCTGTCATGTTCATCTCTTACGTCGATGCAGAGCATAGCCCGAAAATTATGGAACTTCTTTGTAATGTGTTTTCGTGTTTTTTCCGAAAAGCTAAACATTAGAAGCATAATTTTCAGAAGTTTTTATGTTCACCTAATAAATGTTTGTCAAAGCAGCCAAGTTGGTAATTTTTTTCCAGAGAGAGATCCGAAAATTAGACGTCACGATGTACTATGACACATCAGCACGCCCTAGTTTTTGATTGGATAGGATGTCAATAGGTCACGGATTTCATTTTTTGGTACTTTCGCGGAGGTTTCCAAAACGCGGAACATAACATCGGATATTGTGATTTGTGGGTCCACGCTTCTTCGATTAGTAAGGCCAGACTGAGGGTATAAAATTTTGAAGTAACATACCGTGTTGTCCGAAATTATCATTAATATCGCAAAAATGCTGATAATGTCCACCAGTATGTTTAATAAATAGCCAGGAACGATGGAACATACACGGCTTGCTACATCTTGAAGAAATACTGCAATGAAATTTCATATCTTGGTTTTTCAATTTATTCATTCACATTACGCGGATTACTGCATTCGTTTTCTTAAAAAAATGCATTATCTAAGAATAAGCAGTTGATTCAAGAGCCATCGTCTACGTTTTCCCAGCAACGGATCACAGCAAAGAGAAGGTTTTTCACATTTTAGTAGCCCCAAGAACTACTTCAGAATTTGCACTCCTTATAAAGATAATTTCAGTGTCATGGCTGCTTTCCAACAACTACTGTAGGGCATACCAGTTTTTAGTGCTTGGTCTCTAAGGGATTTGCACGGTCTTGCAATCACACTTTATAACATAAAAATTATTTTACTGGTTGCTTGTAAAGATGACTTTTACGTTAGGTATAACTTGACTTTTACGCTAGGTTTAACTTGATTTAACTTCAACCCTTACTTGACTTAAAGCAGGGCCGGATTGGCCCACGGGCACACCGGGACACTTCCCGATGGACCACTGGAAAAATAACCCTCTTTCTCGCATTCTTTTTTACGCTTTCCAACCGTAGGTTGAAGAAGCGTATATGCTCCAGCTTTGTCCGTCTGTCTGTCCGCACGATAACTCGCGTAAAAATGGTTCGATTTCGATGAACTTTTAGTATGTGGTAGGGGACAACATGGGGACGAACTCTATTGAAAATGGACGAAATGGGGTTAAAGTTCAGGACAGAGGAGCGGGATCCATTCCATCGCCCTTATGCGTCATAACTTACGTGAAAATGCTTCGATTTCGACAAAACGTTATCATGTTGTTTCGGAGGTATACTGAATTGGTTCTGTTGAATATCATCAAAATGGCGTCAAAGGTCAGGGCACAAGAGTGAGATTTATTCCACAGCCATTATCCTCATAACTTGACTAAAAGTGCTTCTATTGCGACAAAACTTTAGTGTGTTGTTCCGGAGGTATACTGAACCAATTCTGTTTAATATCATCGAAATGGGGTCAAAGGTCAGGGCATAGGAGTGATATTTATTCCACAGCCATTATCCTCATTACTTGAGTAATGATTTCTGGCATGTTGGAAAGCGTATCATAATCAATGCATTGCATGATTTTACTAACTTGTTATCTAGAATTTTTTGGAATGAACGAATAATAATTACGAATAAAGAATATTAACTTCATTTCAGCTTCATCTCTGTCTGGAAAATGTGCTTTCTTAAAAAGAAAAGAAAAGCGGTTTCCTTCTATGTATATGTTCGGAGTTTTTTCTGAAATGACATAGCAAAATTCTCTTTACTTATGTGAGAAAAGTGCCTTCGGGCCAAACACACTCTTATAAATTAATTAAAGTAAAGCCAACTACACAGTTAGATGTAGGTCATTTGACTTGGAGGCCAGGGTCATTGGTAGACCCATCTTTCTTCGGAAATCTTAAAGGTGATACTATACCCATTGTGATGGCCCATCATCCCCACCATCTTACCCACAAATCTGACGCAGAGTACAGAGCGATTCTCCTGCAAATAAATCTCTATCCCACCCACATTTATCTTAAAGAAAACAATGATTACAAATGGTACTGGTTCATGAGTCAAAATAATGGGTAGACTTCAGAAGAGGCATCTACTCGAGGAGAAAATGCCAATACCATTGAGCGGTACGCGATCGTTGACCAAAAATTATAAAAATTAATTTCGTAGGAAAATTGCTAGTGCACATTTCAACTTTCATAATGAATTTTGCTAGAAATGGGTCTTCAAAGACCCGTGATTTTTTTTTTTTTTTTTTTTTTTGTCAAAACCAAATTTTTAAAAGAAAAATAATTATCTGGAACTTTAAAATTCCGCTTATAGCTGAATGTAGCGTGGTTTAGGCACTACACTGTTTCATGAGTGGATTTCTAAAATTTTTTTCACCGTTAAATTGTTGTTAAAATTTGTTCATATCTAAATTCATTCCACAATGCATATTCCAAAAGTTCTCTTTCGTACAGGATCTAACATTTTTTAAACAGGGAATTTATGGGGTGTTATTCTCTGCAGGTACGTGTGTTTTTGTAGTAGGCCGAAATGCTAAAATTCCTGGCCTGGCATGGCCGTCCCAATCCGCCCCTGACTAAAGGTTGTTCCACCTAAACTCTGTGCCTTATGTTTCCAATGGTAAAACTTCTTTACATATTTTCTTAGCAATTAATGTATTCCCAAGGATGAAAATTTGCACATCGATAAAACTAACTTTAAGTTGTAGCATGGGGTACTTAATACTTGCAAAAGCATAACGATAATTACATTAAAAATGAATAATTTTTCTTTGAGTAATGCTCAGACCTGTTAATAGATGGCGCGACCTGTACATTGATGACGTCAGTAGACAAACAAATGTTGGATTGCTTATGGTTATGTTTTAACAAGTATTAGGTATCCCATGCTATAACTTAAAATTCGTTTTATCGATGTGCAAATTTTCATCCTTGGGAATACATTAATTGCGAAGAAAATATGTAAAGAAGTTTTACCATTGGAAACATAAGACAGCGATTATAGGTGGAACCACCTTAAAGATTTTCGTCGACCCTGGATTACTTCTCAGTCAGTTGTAGCAGAAAGTCTTAACTAAATATCACTTCAAACTCACGGCCAAGGTTCAATAACGGAAGATTACTTACTAAAATCCACTTTATTTGTATCAGTCTGCACGTCACTAATTGTCGTGCATCTTCCTTACCTTTCATTTTCTTCTTCTGAGAAAACGAAAAACAGTTTGTTCGAAGCAAACCTAAGAGGAGCTAAAATTGTGTACACGAATGAAAAGTAAACGGATGTCTTTTATGAATATAATTTGGTTGGTTGGTTTTATAAACACCGCGTTTTTTTTTTTTCAAATCTGTTAACGTGAATGAAATCACGTGTTGAATTATGTCACTGTATACACGGAAGATACTAAAACATCTTATTTGTGACTTTTTGGGGGTGGAGGGGTTAGCCAAATGAATGTGTGCATGTGAAATTCGAAAACATTACGTTAATTTTCGCCGGAGAAAATTTCATAAAGGTTCGGAGAAGAGTGTCTTTTCATTAGAGTGCAAACATGCCTTGAACTAGCGCCATTCAGAGGCAGTCTTTTTTAATCCCCTCGTACAAAAGTTGTCAAAGACAAACAATTTCTTCAATCCCAAGGCTCTTCACGCAATTAGAATTGGAAAAATGGCTTATTATATCCAATATAAAGAAGCGAATTTCTGAATACGCTATGTTTAGAGCTATGTAAGTTTCTCCTTTGTGGGGTCAGAGGTATTTTCCTCCAAAGTGATGTGTGTCACTCCGTGTTGCACGTAATCTTGACGTAAAAGCTTTGCATGTATTTTGAAATGAATCACGAGAGATTTACCGTTCGAGCAATGCATTGATAGCTTAACTTTAAGAGCGACGAGGGATGCTTTTGAATCAAGATTTCTCCACGACACAGCAATGTCCTTGCTTTTGAGTTCCTATTTGATTGAATGCAAAGAAAACCCGATAAACCCATAAAAAAAAAAAAAAGAAATATAGAAAATTAAACTAATATTTTTCTTACATCTCAATCTGAAAAACAATCTTAAAGGGGCAACAGATTGCACGATATGGACACAGCCAACCAAAATTCCGCATAACAACTGTAGATTCCGAAAACTGAATTGGGAAGTGTTTTTTATTGAGCTCAAGCGAGAACGATGAAATATGTGTCAGAGTTGGGCAGGAATGCATTACAAAGAAATGGAAGTACAGATTGCAATTAACGTGTAATGCAGTAACAGGCAATGCATTACAAGGTAATCCCAACTATGGTTTGCATAAGGTAATGGAATTAATCTGTAATGCATTACAATGACGAGGATATAATTCAATTATTGAATAATGCCATTCAAACGCAATGGAATTATTTCTTAATGAAATTACGCAATTTGCAAATAATACTTATAATATACTAATAGTTTATAGAAACGTACGTGTGCCAAAAGCTATGTCTAGAAAAGTCGGCCATGTAACATAGCAGACAGAGACCGAAGTGTCGTGTAGAAGGTTCTAGAAGCGGCAAGAATGGGTTAGACGTTATGTTCTTGTTCTTTGTTGAAGACTAAAATCACATGCAACGTCATTGTTCTTTCTTTCATTTTCGTACTATTCTTTAACCTAAATAAACATCCCATTCGTACTTACTTCATATGTATTATTTCGTTCAAATCACTTTACTTGCGGCAAAGACGGGGCAACTACTCATGTCATACACGTACAATCACCAGTACCTACATACACGCATTTGAGGTCCGAGGGGTGGAACAATTGTCGTATAACCTACACAACGTGTAAGGGTGTACTGGTTGCTGGTTATTTACGTTGTATTGTTACCCACAAGTTATTAGTTAATTATCAACATATAGTTAACCATTAACCATTACGATTATAAAGGGTAACTGCTACATGTCATTACAATTACAATGTAATTCTAATGACCAGTTCACCATCACCATGTAATGGTAACGCTAAGTTCTCGTTTCCATTACCATTACGCTGTAATGCATTACCGATTAATTCAATTACGATTTTGCCCAACTATGATACGCGTTTGTAGTGATGAAGTCAGCTTTTGAGAGAATTTATCTTCCATCCATGAAGTATTTTACCGTCCTTCACATTTTTTGATTATCAGTTGAATGTCCAGTTTTGAGAAGCATTCACACAAATCGAGTATGTTATAAGAATAATTACAGACCCTCTTAATAGCCAACCATAAGTCGAGAAAAGCTGCTTGCGTCATATGCACAGTACCTATGACGTACCTGCCAGCAGGACGCACACGACATAAAGGCAGATAGCAGTCAGAACGAACGTCCGCGTAGCTCAATTGGTAGAGTGACTTATTCCGGAATGAGGGGATCCGGGTTCGAGCCCTGCGTGGATAAAATTGACGGAAAAATTTATTTCGTTATATACCTTGTAAATATTATTACCGTAGTTTTTACTTATTTGGCTTGCCTCATTTCATTTTGCCTTGGTACTGATGGAGATTAAAATGCTTTGTCATAAACCTCAGTCTCGTCAAACTGACAAAATAAAAATGAATTGTCAATTTGACATTTTTCACCTACTTGACTCGTTTGGTTTTATGCTGGTACAAATTGCCGTTAAACTGTTCTGGAGATGTAAAAAATTTGAAAATGAAATGGCACAGCCACAATCACTCCTGCTCCGTGCAAAGCGCCAAAACTACGAAACAAAAACTTCGGTACTACGATAAATAATGCCACTTTCAAGAAAGGTCGGATAATCGCCTCACAGTTACGGTTTCAAAACGGGCGCGTTAAGCAATTTAAAAGCTTTGGGCTGTCAGCTCGTTGTGTGTGGTCTGGCTACTTTCCAAAAAACAGATGAAACAGCAGTCCCGCGATCCTGTTGATTAAGAATGAATTAGACGGATACAAAAGCTTGTTCATTTGCCATATGAAGTTTACTGCTTTTACCGAAGTTACATTTCGTTTCCACCAAAGAATCTGTTTTCTTCGCATATTAAAACGCTTTAGTTCTCATAGCTTGAATTTTCATGTTAAAAAATTTTAATTTTTGAATAACTGAATTAGTTAGCCGTAGCACAACCTCGTCAACTATTTAAGAAAATGTTTCATACTGAGTAACGAAGTCAGAATCTCAAACAGAAATCATCGCTCTTTCCACGTTTATAAGTGAGTCACGGAAAAATTCTCATCGGCCGCCACCAGGAAATCGAACCCAGTCTTCCAGTTACGCGTCGGACATGCTACCACTGCACCACAGCGGCCTTGAATTCTCCAGACTCACATACGACTAACTGCCAAGCCACATTGCAGGTTGCTTCTTGGAGCCCCGCACAATGCTGGAGATTCACCAAAGATGGTAAGCAGCAACTGAACAAATAACTGGGAGGCGAATGAATAATTAATACACACAATTGACGTGGACTAGGAACATCAAACAGAAGTCATAGCTCTTTCCACGTTTTTCGAACCGCGCTTCAGTCGAAAAGTATGTGCTGACACCTTCAGGAATACTATTTGTTCTCACACCAAAAAGGCAGTGTTTTTAAATTTATAATGACGGTGCTTTCATAATGCAATTATTTTCAAATCCGAAAGTGTTTTGTCATGAATTAGACCATAACAAGCTAAGATTTTATCTTAGCTTGCAAAATGTCCAGGCTCAATTAATCACACATGCGGTTAGTTGAGCCAGGACATTACGACTGACAAGGTGCATATTCGTCACTGTTTTTTGTTCATGTTTTATGAGAGTAATTTGTTCAGCGAAAAAGCTTTAGGTGAAAGCACATGTAAGTGGATTGCGTAGTTCAGAAGTGGTGATTACAGAGTGAGGGAGAACCAGCGTAGCGGCCGGGCGAAGGAGATGTAGACCGCAGCTATGCTTCGATGATGATTAAATGCCCTCTTCTTGTGTAAATATGACATCTATTCGATCATAAAACGCTGGAAACTTATGCATAGACCTAAGTGAACAGAAAATGAAATCAATTTGTTTACTTGATTTTTTCTGACTGCTCCTGGGAACTCAAGACTGCTCCATGCTTGCTGGGGAATAAACATCCGACTATTGTTTTCCCTTTATGTTTTAGTGATACATCTATGCAATAGGGTTAACACAGGTACCCTCGGTATTGTATCCACGGAAAAGAACATTCACAGATGGTTAAAAATTTTACAGTAGCTTACGCACCCAAGAGTAGCACTGAGCCATATCTTGGCACAAAGGAAAACCGAAGTACGGTGCATTCAAAATGCAAAAACATGATGCAATTATGCAATACATCGTGGTGTAGAACTCAACTGGTGCGAAGTCGCACTCATCGGACCACTTTTTATATACTTCATGCACTACGCAAGGGTAGCTCCAGAAAGGTGGTGCGATTAACATTTGCGATAACCTCCGAACAATGGAACCTCATAACAGCGGTCAACGGACACCTCATTCAGTCCGAAATGAGGTCTAACAGACATTTTATCCCTTAGGATTTTACTTAGCTTCTTTGGCGGCTGAGTAAGATGGGGACCAAAAGTGTTGCTAAAGTAACGGTGCCTAGGGCAGAATGGATAGCATTACAGCTGGCATGATGGTGTGCTAAAAGAAAGCGATGAAAGTTTAGTTCGACGTGGGACGGTGATTAATTGATGCAAGTCCCAGCTGCCGTATATGTCTCAATCACCCACTAACGCCGGTGCAGTTGGGTGGTGTTACCTGGAACGTTGCCCCTTGACGATGGTGTCTCTTTGTTTGGTTCCAGTGTGTTCTGTACATGCTTTCCGGCGTTCTGCAACCTTACAATGCAATTGTACTGGATCTTTTTTTCCCTATAGGGTGCCCCCAATCTCCAAAATTACTAAGGGCTGTTAATCAGGAGGAAGGAACTGACTTCCCCAAATCCTCTACATTGGTTATTAAAGTTTAGTTAGAGGTCATCCAATTCTATTGAAGATAACGAGAAAAACTTGCATTTAAGCTGCTCAAGTCATGCTCGTTATTCATTTTTCTGATTCAAAAATTCAGCTTCAAACAATCATCTGCGTGTACTGGATATTTTCGTTCTTGAATTAAGCGCAGTTACCTGTAACGTAACATCATGCAGTCTGCATTGCTGACAACATCTGTTTCTACTTGACTTCCAGGATTTGCTCAGCACAAACTCAACTGGCATTCATTATTGTCTTAGGCCTAACCTACGAACAACGGTCTCTTTCTCCCGGTTCAGAGGTTCCACAAAAAAGCTCAGACAATAAATGATACCATAACTGATTCCATATTTCAGGTGCTTTAGATAAGAGGAATCAGGTTCAACTTGTTTTCAGTGCATTCGTTTCGATGAAATTGTTGTTTCTAAAAGTTAAGCAAGCAAGCTTCTTAGCTGGTTGTCCGTGGTAGACCTGGGTTTGAATCCCGTATGAGACACGGGGGATGTATTTGTCTTACGGAGACTAGCTAGCTCTCTCACTTTCTTGGAATTAGTGGCCATAAATTAGGAATCGGCGACTGCTTGTAGCACTTAGATTTGCTCATGGTGGTCGTAAACCTGTGGAGTTCTTTGGTTTAAAGAATATAAATATACGTGAAAAGTTAGTTTACTTAGAACATTAACATTACGTGAAGCTTGATTAATTACCGTAAGTGATTCGTTTTAGCTGACACCCGGATATCTTAACTTAATAGTTGGAAATGTTCTTAATTGAAAGGAATGTCTCTTCAAGAATATGTCAAAAGATGTACTTACAGTTTCAACCTTTTGTTCAGGTCATCAAACACAGTAGTTAGTAACACACGATAACGTCACACTGACAGCAAATATCACTTCAACAATAATGAAGCACAGCATTCAATCAGTCACGCTTGAATAAAAAGAGATTTATATAATATTCACGCTCGCATAACAAAGCTCTTTCTGTAATAATTATAACAATCTGGCTGAATTCTAACGAGAGCAGAGCTGAGTAGCAAAGCAGAGCCAACCAAACAGTTAACTCCGACATATCATAAGCTAATCTCAGTTTTTCACATACTCTATATTGACAAAAGTCACCTGACACCTAGAACAGAAACACAACATAGCATTTATTGACATGCATTAGAACTGTGTCGGACCACCTTTGGCCTTAATGCATATACTGACCCTTCAAGACATCCTTTCGACCAAGGTTTGGAACACAGCGATAGGTATGCGCTTCCATTGAGTACATAATTCTGCCGCTAACTGTTGCTTAGTAGTAGGCCTTGGTTCCAAACTTCTTCTGCGGCACTCTAATTCATTAGGTGCTCTATGGGATTCATATCAGGGCTCTGTGCTGGCCAGTCCACACACAATACGGGATTATCGTCAAACCACGGTGTAACAGTTCTTGCTTTATGGCTCGGTGCATTATCTGCTGGTACCAACAAGGCTCGGTTCCATAGTATTGCCACAGAGTTGGAAGGGAATAATTGTCCAGAATATCGAGGTAGACGGGTTGGTTAACACGTTTGTCCACGATAACCAATGGGCCGGGACCATACCACGAAAAACACCCCCACACGAGTACACTGCCAGCTCCAAACTTGACCGTAGGAACAGTACACTGTGGTAAATAGCGTTCCCCGGCTGCCGCCATACCCACACACGGCCATCAGACTAATGGATCGTGTATTTGGTTTATCAGTCATAGGACCTGTTTCCATTGATTTATGGTCCACGGTAAATGTTCTTTACACCATGCTAAAGGACGAGTAGCATCCCGAGTGGAGATGAAAGGCTTATGAGCAGCCGCAAGACGACGGTAACCCATGGAATGAAATTCTTTGCGAACGGTACGTGTACATACCAAGGTTCCAGCATTTTTACTCACCTGTACACTGAGGTCTTGTGCGGTACTCCGTCGATTAGTTGTAACGACTCTCCTGAGGCTTCGACGTCATCTATCACTGATTTTCTTTGTTCTGCCGATACGTTTTGCTGCTTCAGACACACCATGTACCTTCCACTTATTTAGTACATCCAAAACAGTTGACTTGGGTATGTTTAAACATCACTGGGTTTGGTTTCTCTTATAGACAACCCATTAATATAACACCCAACAATCTTTCCTTTCTCAAAGTCAGTTCAGCGACATTTTCACTCAACCTCACAGTGCGATATGATCGCGGTCAGCTGCAGGCTTATTTTTATACCGTTTGCAGCTGTACCGCGCATCTTAACAACACAACGGATCCGCTCATTTGCTTTTGAAGGGGTGTCCGGTGACTTTTGTCAGTATAGTGTATATCACTCAAGTTCGCCGTCCCGATGCAGTTATGGTCTAAGCTCTGGTTTCTGACAATTCTTCCGAGATGGGTCCGGGTTCGAAACCCAGTGAGGCATGGATGTTGTGTTTGTCTTACGGCAATGGCTTCCTTCCTTCCCTGAAACAAGTGGCTCTAAATAAAGAATGAGCGACTGCGTATAGCCCATCGAGTTGCTCACGGTAATCGGTAAACCCCAAACAAACAATCACTCAACTTCAGTACAGGTTGCCACAAATGAGTCGAAAGAGAAAATGTGGTGTTAAGTTTAGAAACCGTGTAAGAAGAACGAACCAAACTTTATTTAGATACAGGAACTAAAAAGGAAAAGCCGCCCTGGTGGCGCAGTGATCTAAGCGATGGCCTCTGATCATTCGTCCGAAAGGGGTCCGGGTTCGAATCCCTGTGAGGCATGGATGTTGTGTTTGTCTTACGGCACTGGCTCTCTCCCTTCCCTGGAACCAGTGACCCTAAATTAGGGACGGGCGACTTCTTATAGCCCATTGAGTTGCTCACGGTGGTCGTTAAACCTTCAATCAAAAAAAAAAAAAAAAAAAGGAAAGTTAAAGTGGACTATACGTCACCTTTTCCCCAAATGTCATACAGGCCAGGAGTGCACTTCTCCATAGATATACGAGGGTAGTGTCGAAAGTATGGTACTTTCATTAAGCATAAGTCGTGTAACTGATATTTTTACATTGCAACAATATCCCACACATGAATGAGCTGCAAAATTTCACATCTCAATAAAAGTACGCGATTGTAGAAAAGTTGTGACAGCTTCTGAGACCTCTCCATCTCCAGCGAAATCTGTGTGAGCTGCCTCGATATACCTTCAGTTTTTCAAACAGAAAAAAATCAAATGTCATTATGGCCGCCCCGGTGGCGCAGTGGTCTAAGGCGCTGGCCTCTGATCATTCGTCCGTAAGGGGTCCGGGTTCGAATCCCGTCAGGCATGGACGTTGTGTTTGTCTTACGGCACTGGCTCTTTCCCTTCCCTGGAACCAGTGACCCTAAATTAGGGACGGGTGACTGCTTATAGCCCATTGAGTTGCTCACGGTGGTCGTTAAACCTCCAATCAAAAAAAAAAAAAAAAAAAAAATGTCATTATTGGCACAGATGTGTCGAATACCTCTGTTTCTCATGTGGCCAGCCAACCCTTCAGAAAATTTGAAGATCGCATTACCCCCGAAAGCAAAAACCCGCATCTTCCGAATAAGTACGCTGCCGTTACGTCATCCAGAACAACGAATTTTCAAGCAAATGAAGCTACGCAGTTATAACTTAGGAATCTGAATCCATTCAGATTTGAGCTAGTCGAAGCAAACATCTTGTTAACCTCTCCGTAATGTCAACGGCCTACACTGTGAAACGTTTTCTGCAATTGACGAGCCATTTTCCATGATTCCTTTCGTGAATTAATGAAGCATATTCCTGATTCAACGTTTTTCGTGAAATAACTGAATTTTGCGGATGTTTCGTACGTGAAGTGGCAGAAACACTCCTATTAATCTTTCTCTAGTCAGCAACCAAAAATTGCCCCTTTCAAGAGCCGTGTGTTATCGGAAGATCCTGCATTTTCGAAGAACCTTTCGTGATTCAGTTCGTATATTACAAAATTAATATCTTGTGACTGAGTCTTACATAAAAATTCCGTCAAAACAGAAAATTTTCACAGTATTCCATTCATTCCGAGGACGAAATGAATGTGCACAAAGTGAACGGTGGAAGAAATGAACAGTGGACAAAGTGAAAGTTAGACAAAGTGAACGTGGACGAAATGAGCATTGACAAAGTGTTAAGGAACCTGAGTTCAGTGGCGCACCCGGGATTTTGACAAGGAGGGCGTGTGGGGGGGGGGGGTTAGAAAATATCAAATATCTTCTCGTAGAAAATAATGTGTGTATGTGTGTCGATCTCGTTCAGATAAATACTGACCCTGGAAATATTATCATGGATTGGACATTTACCTAATACGTCGTTGAACCTCCTTGGTCGGAGACTTGAAATTTGCAGGATAACTTTAAGGTCAGATAGCAACTCTTACACCTAATACCACGTTAGCACTTTTTTGTCCGTCTGTCTGTTCGTTCGCCTGTTTTTGATAAATATCTTGTTAACCGCTGGAGATAGATTTGAAATTTTGCGGATGGTTTTTATGGACTGCGCATAACTGTCGCACCATGTTTGCACTTTGTGTGTCTGTTCGTCCGTCCGTCTATCCCATGTTTTCGATGAATATCTAAGGAGCAGTTTGATATGAAAGCAAGAAAATTTCTGGATTGCCATTAGGAACCTGAAGTAACTCTGTCTGAAGGCCGAAGGATCAGATGTTACCGCAGCCTTCGGTAAGGTCACAGTCTCTTTTACAGAGCAGATATATCAACAGTGTCACACATCCCCTACCGCTTAACCCCCCTCCCCGCAACCGATTAAAGCAACAGCATAGCTCACTAGCCCAATCCCACACCTCCCTGTAGACGTAGAGCAAGCACTCAATATTAGCTGAAGCTCATGTTTTCCCAGGAAGAACTCCTTTCCAGGGGCGGCGGAATGTTCAATTCGTTGACCGGGCCCGAAATTTCGAATCGTGGTGCATCCTCTACCTTCCCGCTTTCCGGAACAAACAGAAGAAAAACAATGCCCAAAGAGCTTTGTTGGAAATTAGGACCACCCAACCACTCACCTACAGGAACTTTCTAAGGCCCATCACAGCAATCGCATATATACCAAATAAAAAAATAATAAAAATAAAAATATTGGCTGAAATTGTTGAAATTATTGACCGGGCCAGGGCCCTGGCGGCCCGGGGGATTCCGCCGCCACTGCTCCTTTCAAGAAAGATTGAAAGAATACACATGCTTTAACTATTTTTTTCTTAATTTAAAGAACCTATCTTGCGTGTGCATGCAATATAGTATGCATGAATTAACTAGTACTATTTTTGTAAGAGCACAATATCTTAGGGTCACTGCTATTATTTTTAAGGAGGGAGGAGGGGGGGGGCTGACCCGTTGAACTTCTACCGTCGGTGCGCCACTTACGCTTCTGGAGTATTAACTCGTGACCTTATTACAATGTTAAAATGTGATTCAAGTTTTAAATTCATTGCATAGCATACCCTACAGAAATTAAAAAAAAAAAAAACTTTTATATAAATTCACGTGCTTAACTCTCTATAAAAGTAATACGCTTCGCAGAGCAAGTTGTGATGGATGTATAAGTGCTACAGCGCAAATAATTTACATGAAATTTGACAGATTGGAACTGCAGCTCTCGCGAAGTAATTAAAGTAATCTTCTTCGTGTGAATGTTATTAAGTTATACAGTATATCAAGCGCAAATTCCTATAGATCCGGTGCATTCAGTTCCCTTCACATCTTCATTGTCTTGTTTTCTTTCAGTATGCTCGCTTATGCTGTTATTATTTTTGAAAGTTGACAGAGCATTCAGAAACGCGTCGCCAATCCTGGCAAACCACCGAACTCCGAATCAACTTCTTCACCGTTTTATCCATTATGAATTGTTGCTTGGCCCGCAACAGAACATCAACTGTTTCCTGCGCATTGGCTTCGTTAATATGGACGCCATGTTTCCGCGATAGCAGCCCAGTACAAGACAAAAGACCTTGCGCTCGGAGACATGATCCATTGCTGACAGTCTGAGAACAATCAGCTGTCAACGGCTTGTTCAAGTGTTCGCATCCATTCATTGTGTCTACCTATCGCGAACAATACTTAAAAAAGAGTAGACAATCATTTACTTTAGAACTTCCGTCGTCCTGAAGGCCAGGACTCATTTAGCAATTATAATTCACCTCTTTGTCTTGTTTTTTACCTCGGTGACAAAATGCATTTACAAGTTCCGAATATAAAAAAAATAGGAAATTAACATGTAAGGCATGGATTAGTGTAATTCCTGCCACGTGGTCTTAATAGTAATTAATACCTATTACGCTGAAGCAGAACGTTTTCCCATTTGCTACAAGTTTAACATGTCATCAGAAGCAGAACGAAACTTATTAAAATTCAGCACGCATTTCGAAGTTACAAAGAGAAATGAGCATGCGATGAATTATTAACCAATTGTGGATGAATTATGACGAAGTGCTGTCAACAAAAATTACACTCACTAAATAACTTATAACCTTAAGGCGAATTTGCGATTTTCAGTTCAAAACCATTACTTCTTTGGAGGGATTCTGTAATTGTTTAGAACTCTGGATTTAAAGACATGCCCTGCATCAGTGTTGTCGGCTCACGTATGCTTTTGTGCTACGTTTTATTCTCATCCTGCTACTGGGATGTAATTTGTGGAAGTGTACATCAGATCAAGGATTGCCCAACTAAAAAGCTGCGGCAGCCGTACTTTGGGATCGACACCTAAAGAATTTTCTTGTGTTGTTGTTTTGCGTTTCCAAATCGCTGGCAGTGAGCAATGAGTTCAACAATTATTTTCATTTATTGGAGTTGATCAAACAATTTCTTACAAAAACTAGAGGATCTTTCCACCAACTGGAAGACGTTAAATGGTAAAAAGTTATGAAATTTCTTAATTGCGTTGCAATTCAGCTATAGAATTCTGGAGGGATGTGCGAGGAACAAAATATACGAACATCCCCAAAATAGCTGAGAAACTTATTTACATTTTAGGTGCCACGTATTCTTGTGAATCCCTTGCAAAAGAAGAATCATTAAATCAAAGTACCGTTCTATTCTAACCGATGGACGCTTTACTTAACTTTTAGGACCAGATTCTGCTATTTACCGACTCAACTTAAATCAGCTGGCTGCTTAAACCAGTGTATGAAGTGGCCTTAAGCTAAATTTCATACATGGATAGTGTATGGCCAATATTAGTTTCTCGTGTTTTCAGTAACGCAAATATCGACGATTTCATTAATGAAATAATATGGGTCTTCGTGAAACTGAATGCTACACTGGCGGAAAGTGAAAAAAGAACACCAGAAGGAGACTTCTGATACCAACGAAATTTATACAGCATAATAACGGAATACAGAGGATAACGTGATCAAAACATTATGGCAAAATACAGCTGTATTTGCTGGTAAACTGAAAAATAACATTTCCATGTAACATGGTTAGTACGAGGTTGAACCGCCATGAACTGCGTCACACTGTGCAATTCTGGCATGGAGTCTGTCATACAGATGTTGGATGTAAGTTTGGGGTATTGAGTTCCAAGCATCCTCAACCTGGACGCGTAAATCGGGGATGGTCGTGGCTGGCCGTGGAGACCGGATGAGTCATTGTCCCATAAAATTCCTCACGTGCTCAATGGGAGACAAATCCGGTGAACGTGCAGGCCATGGAAGTTGTCTTACACCTTGAAGTGCATGTTGCGTTGCACGTGCCGTGTGTGGGCGTGCGTTATCTTGCTGGAAAACACCACGATGGACCGACCTTACAAATAGCACAACAACGGGCTGAATGATGTTGTTGATGTAGGAGGTGCTGTTTAACGTACCCGGTACAAACACTAGTTGTGTACGGGAGTGATAGCTGATCGCTCCCCACACCAGGAGACCAGGTGTAGGCCCTGTGTGTCGCTAGCGGATGCAACAAGGGTGGAGACGCTCCCCTGTGCGTCTGCGAACACGCATACGGCCATCGGAGGCTCCCAAGCAGAGTCTGCTTTCATCGCTGAACACGACAGATCGCCATTGCGTTCTCCAGTGCAGACGTTGGCGACACCACTGCAGCCGTTCCTGACGGTGTGCTGGAGTCAGAGGTACACATGCCAGAAGCACACGTGCATGTAGTCCTGCATCCAGTAGACGGTTGCGGATTGTTCGCACAGTCACCTCAGGTGCAACGACAGCTCGGATTTGCGTCGCAGTGGATATTCTGCTTGACAACGCCGATCTTCTTATGCGTCGATCGGTCCGCTCATCAGTCCGTCTGTGACTCCCGGTTCCACGTCTTCTCGTGTGGGAATGTTCCTCGGACCATCTACGCCACCATCGTACCACCACCGATACTTCCCGTCCAATTCGCTCCGCAATACGACGATAAGACCACCCGGCCTCGCGGAGTCCGACTAGACCACCTCGCTCAAAGTCCGATAACCGCTGAAATCGTACACGTCTTCCATGTCCAGGCATCGCAGCTTCTTCAGGGTCTTCGCACGCGTCCGTACGCCGACGACTGATTACATTCACTTCGCCGTATTCCTTAAATACCACCGACGATAATTTGCATATTATGCCATACTGTGGCGTAAGCGCTCACCGGTTGGTCCCGAAATTAACATCACACATACGTAAACTCGACCCAATTAACATATGTAAATTTCATGATCGTCCGCCATTCCTTCATGGTGTTCTTTTTTCACTTTCCGCCAGTGTATTTTATTATTCTTTAGGTTTGGTACCTTTAATAATAAAGTAGCGCCGGTACATTATTATAAGTAGTACAAGAAGATGCCAGTTTATTAGGTACACGTGCCTAGTAGCGCGTTGCGCAGCTGTTGGATTGCAGAAGAGCTCGAACTTATGTGGGAGTGGAACGTACATATACAAGATGTTGAAAGCTTCATGCAGGAATTTTGCAGCATGCGAAAATAGTTTTAAGTAGCGCAGCAGCTGCGCTTTCGCAGCGAACAGCCCGTTGCACCTCATTGCAGAGATGTTCTACTGGGTTTAAATCCGGGCACTTTTCAGGCTACTGATGCAAGCAAACTTGCTGGCATTTTCCTGGAATATTCAGTGACAATACGAGCGTCGTGAGGGGATGCGTTATCCTACCGGACGTGTCCACCTGCTTGAATATGAACCGTAGCCATGAAGGGATGAATCTGGTCAGCAACGATGTTCATTTACACAGTGGCATTCTGATGTCTTTCGATGGGTTGTACCGCATAATCTAACTTTTCCTTTTGGTTTCTGTTATCTTATGCAAATTTTGGTTCATTCCCCCTTAAGCGGTTTCTGGGCTTAACGCTACATTTTCTGTCTCGCTGAATGTTTTTGTGGCAAACTGTCTTAGGGTCAAAAGTTGAATGACGTATGTTAACAAGATAAATAAGAAAGTCAGAAGTCGGCTCGATTATGAAATCGCTGTAATTGCGTTGAATAGAGATGTTAAGAGAGCTTAGCCTACCTATTAATGATTAATTCTTTCCCGTTGAACATTGTGCTTCGTTGATGTTGAAGACTTAAATTATTGTTGAGTTTATAAAAGACTTGAGAAGTATTCTGTGTATTGAGAATCTGTTGCATTTCGCTGTCGAAGTAATAGATGATTGCGTACGAAGTGAATCCTGTTTTGATGTGCTGACTTGAATACCTATCCAGACCAATAAAAGGTTGATATACTAAGTAAACTTGACTTTTCTTGCCGTTATGCTATTTAGTGCCTAAGCTTGCTATAAGTGTTTAGTTAAGCTATCGGAGCATGACTTAACTCTACGGAACGTTTCAGCATGAAGAGCATTTACATTTAAGTAATGCTAGTGTCTTGGTGTAACATAGACATTTAACTGTTATCTGCAACCAAATGCACTAAAAACGTTACAGGATATCAGGGAGCGTAATGTGTTCCAGGAAAACAATCCCCAGAACAGCACACCGCCCTGTACTGTTGATACCTGACACGATGGCTCTATGACCTCATGTTGCTTACGCCAAATTTGGATCTTGCGATCAACATGATGCAGAAGGAATAGCTTCGTCCGTCCGGACGACCTTTTCCCAGTCCTCAGAGTCAAGTGTATATGTCCCGGCGTTCACTGGAGGCTCGCTTTCGTGTTCTGCGCTGACAACGTTGGCATTTGACATGGTCGTCGGCTGTTGGAGCAAATTCGGAACATGGTCGTCTGCTGTTGGAGCAAATTCGGAACAGGGTTATCGGCTGTTGGAGCAAATTCGGGACAGGGTTGTCGGCTGTTGGAGAAAATTCGGGACAGGGTTGTCGGTTGTTGGAGCAAATTCGGCACACCAAATGAGTGTTGAATTCTGCCATGATTTGCCGGGTTGTGGCCCTACTGTTCGCTTGCGCGACTCTCGCTAGTCCCTTTGACCCCTCTGATCCACCAACTGTTTTCGTCCACAGGATCGCCGATGGATGGAAGTTTTTTGCGTGTCACACTGTAAACAGTACACTCTTACTACGGTTGCGTGTGCAAATCCTAGAAGCACGACCGTTTGAGAAATTCCGGAGCCTGCACGCATGGCACCAACAATCGTGTTACGTTCAAAGTCGGTCAGCTTACTCCTTTTACCAATTATGGTCCTCAGTCAAACGCTCGAGAAGCTAGTATGTATGATTTTTACCGCACACGTGCCTTCTTACGTGTTGGAGTGAGCCCTTTATGCAACGAGCACAGTTGTACCGAATAAACTGGCATCTCCGCGTATCTTTGCCATAGCAGCAATAGTACCATAGCTTAGAGTACCATGAGCAAACGGTGTTCTGGTCATTCTTGCACTAGATCCTCGGTTTCGGTTTTCACCAAACTTTTTGTAGAATTAATAGTGTATTCGTGAATCCTAACACTCTGTGTTTAGCCCAGTTTCATTTTGGATGTTTCCGACTCCCAGAAGCATCTGAGATCACGAGTATCCATTCATCCCAAATTTAGGGTCACCTGCTCAAAAAACGAGTGGAAAGGTGATCCTTTTTTTAGATTGAAGGTTTAACGACCACCGTGAGTAACTCAATAGGCTATAAGCGGTCGCCCATCCCTAATTTAGGGTCACTGGTTCCAGGAAAGGGAGGAAGTCGGTGCCGTAAGACAAACACAACATCCATGCCTCACCGGGATTCAGACCCGGACCCTTCACGGACGAATGGTCATAAGCCAACGCTTGGTCACTGCGCCACCGGGGCGGCAAGTGATCCTTTAGAATGAACACATTATTTACACCTTAGCTGGGATCTGAACTCAGCACCAAAAGAATTCCAAGCACTAAACTACATGTATTCAAGCCTTCATTCTCTATCTAACACAGAGAGAAAGAGAGAGAGAGAGAGAGAGAGAGAGAGATCCTGTTCAAACGGATAAAAATAAGTAAAAATGGAATTGCACTTTACATTTTCAGTTGTTTCACAATTGTCGCTTAGTGAAAAATATTTTTCGACGATAAATGAGTACACATTGTGATTTTTCTTAAACCAGTTTGGGGTATCATCATGATGGTTCTGGCGAGGCGGAGGGATTAATTAAGTAATTTTTTTGTTCAAAGAGTCGGTTCAAGGGTGTTTTTAGTAGTGATGTATGAGGGCGGGGATGTAATGGTGGCTTTGGTTCTAAAGATTGGGGGAGGTCTTTTTTACTTTTGGTTCCCCAGAGTTATGAGGAGGGGGTTATCTTGAGGGGGGTTGTTTTATTTTAATAACATTTCGAACAAACTACGGTGAACCAAGTTACCGCACGGATAAAAACATAATTTTTTCCCGAAATCCTTATTTGAGAAAAAGATTATGACTTCGATGTTGTGTCCCTTGTTTTCTTGTTAATAAAACAAAAGCAAAAATAAAGGCGCCGAAATTGCGCATGAATTAAAGTGTGTAATTAATATTTATAGCTAAAAATTAATATCCTAGTACAGGGATGGGGAATCTGTGGCCTTAAGGCCGCATGGGGCTTTCTTGTACGGTCCTTTGAGTGAATCCAAAATTTTCAGAACAAATCCTTTTATTTTTATTAAAATGCTTTTTTCGTCTTTTATTTTTAATTTAATCTTAAAGGGACTGTATTTAAAACACCAAAGATTAAGCGAAGATTCAACGAAAAAATGCTCCCCGACTGGCGGTCACAATTGAAACATTAATAAGTTCATTCCATTGAACATTAACATTATAAGTTCATCAATTGAAACATTAATACGTTCATTCCATTGAACATTAACATTATAAGTTCATCAATTGAAACATTAATAAGTTCGTTTTGACATCTGCTACGCTCGTGATTTCATTCTACGGCTCCTAAAGAACTACAGATTGAATTGATTGAGTTCTCACAGAAGATGACATTATAAATTCCTTATTTGACGCTAAGAAAGATCCAGTTGAAATACTGAAAAAGTGCAATAGAATACCCACGTCCTTGGCCTACATGCACAAAAAATGCTTTCTTGCTTTTCAACCACTTATTGCTGCGAATCTACATTCTCCTACCTAACCCAAATTAAGGCACCCTTAAGGTCAAAAACGACGGATACCCATGTAGAGGATCTGCTGGAACTACGAACTTCCATATTGCAACCACATATTCAAATGCTTTCCAACAAAAAGCAGTCATAACAAAATCATTAAAAGGTTAATTTTTTTCTCATTTTTTGAAGCTAGTTAGTACATAGTAAGAGTTTTACAAAATAATGTTCATTTCAAAGTACACTATATTGACAAAACTCACCGGACACCTAGAAGAGAAACACAATATAGCATTTATTGACATACATTAGTGCGGTGTCGGTCCACCTATGGCCTTAATGCATGTACTGACCCTTCGAGACCGGCTTTCGACAAGGTTTTGGAACACACTCTGCCATTCAGTACATAATGCTGCCACTAACTGTTGCCTAGTAGTAGGCCTTGGTTCCAAACTTCTTATGCGGCACTCTAATTCATCCCATAGGTGCTTTATGGGATTAAGATCAGGGCTTTGTGCTGCCCAGTCCACACACGATACGGAATTATCGTAAAACCACGCTATAACAGTCCTTGCTTTATGGTTCGGTGCATTTTCCTGCTGGTACCAACAAGGCTCGGTTTCTCATAGAGTTGGTAGGGCATAATTGTCCAGAATATCGAGGTAGACGGGCTGGTTAACAGGTTTGTCTACGATAACCAATGGCCCGGGACCATACCACGAAAAACAACCCCACACGAGTACCCCGCCAGTTCCAAACTTGACCGCAGGAACAGTACACTGTGGTAAATAGCGTTCCCCCGGCTGCCGCCATACCCACACACGGCCATCAGACTGATGGATCGTGTATCTGGATTCATCAGTCCATAGGACCCGTTTCCATTGATCTACGGTCCACGATAAATGTTCTTTGCACCATGCTAAACGGCGAGTAGCATTCGGAGTGGAGATGAAAGGCTTCTGGGAAGCCGCACGACCACGGTAACCCATGGAATGAAGTTCTCTGTGAATGGTACGTGTACATACCGAAGTTCCAGCATTTTTACTCACCTGTACACTGAGGTCTTGTGCAGTACTCCGTCGATTAGCTGTAACGAGTCTCCTGAGGATTCGACGTCTTCTATCACTGATTTTTTTTGGTCTGCCGGTACGTTTTGCTGCTTCAGGCACGCCAAGTGTCTTCCACTTATTCAGTACATCCAAAACAGTTGACTTGAGTATGTTTAAGCGCCTCCAGTTTCTCTTATGGACAATCTACTAATATAACACCCAACAATCTTTGCTTTCACAAAGTCAGTTCTCTCCCGCCGCGACATTTCCACTTAACCTCACAGTGCGATATGATCGCAGTCAGCTGCAAGCTTGTTTTTATACCGTTTGCGGCTGTACCGCGCATTTTAACAACGCAGCTGATCCGTTCATTTGGTTTTGAAGAGGTGTCCGGGGACTTTTGTCAATGGAGACTACAGTTATGTGTTTTGTGTGTGTGATGGTGGGGCATTTCAAAGAGGTAGTTTTTAGTTCTCTAAAAGAAAAAAAATTGCATGATATGAGCAACTTTGGCGTAACTCTTTGGTAGAACTTTCTATTGGCATAAAACTAGGAAAATCATTTAATTAAAACGTGCAGATTTGTATTACACATTAGGGCAAAAACGTTGATTTTGCGAAAAATATCTGTAGGTTACAAAGAATTTAAATCATAAAAATGCTCATAAAACCTGGTTGATAATGTGGAATTTAAAAATTTAAGTAATTGAAAGCTTTCCATCAAGTTTTAATGCCTTTCTTCACAAGTAAGGAAAACCATGTTTTACAAGCATATGTAGTGTAAATCTCATTGGTCCCAGACATTTGGGACACCCTGTACAGTTGCTCTTCCACATTCCACAAGTGCAGCGGTTTTGAAAATACTCACACTACATCTCTGAACGCCCACTATCATCAACACTCAAAGTCCGTTAGGTCGTGTCGCCTTTCTGTTACACCTTCAATAACGTATTCGGTACTACAAGTGGGAGCGTTCCTGTTCCTTGATTAGAGACGTGACTACAACGGATGACATACCTGCTTATTTGTATAAAGCGGTTTTACTTGTCCTAGTAAATTGGGTAAGGAATTCCAAGCCATCTTCATCAGTGAAGGCTCTGCGGATAAGCATAAGCATTTTGTGAGAGCTTATAAATTAATTTTTGAAAACGGTACCTGGTACATTAAGATTTGTTATTGTTGTTACCCGTATTACTCAGAATGTTAAAATAGTATAACTACACTAGTAACCCGAATTTCTTGGCACAGAATATAAATCACAGTTTTCAAGTTTCGCACAACAACCAGATGACACTTTTAAAGAAGGTAGACTGCAAATTGAATTCAGTTTCATACAGTTTGCAGTCTACCTTACTTGAAAAAGCTGTGAAAACACAAGTTTGTCCGCGACGGGCATCGAAACCGTGTTTCGTCACTCCGGAGTAAGTCACTCTCCCAACTAAGCTATGCGGACAGAATGTCTCGCTGCAGATTTGTTGTCTTGACACATGTTTTCACCTCTGTAGTACGTCACATCATCTCCCTCTTATTATTATTTTTTTCTTTGAAACGAAGTAGGAATTTTTCATTAATTCCAAACAATGTGTGGAACAAACATCACAAATTTTTCGAAGAACTCGACGGCCAGTGGATCCATTTTCCACAATCGGGCGCCAATGTGAAAACACACGTTTGTCCGTGTTCCCTCACTCCGGAGTAAGTCGGTCTCCCAA
The DNA here is from genome assembly GCA_039090855.1 of Macrothele yani. NCBI lineage: Eukaryota > Metazoa > Arthropoda > Arachnida > Araneae > Macrothelidae > Macrothele > Macrothele yani. The sequence goes on from CM077016.1 coordinate 38,670,273, forward strand.
CTGAGCTACGCGGACAGAATGTCTCGCTGCAGATTTGTCGTCTTGACACATGTTTTCACCTCAGCTTGGAAACTTTGACTTATATCCTACATCAAGAAATAAGGATTACTAGTATAGTTATGCTTTTTTAAGTATAATTGGTGTACAGTTCCTTGTTATTAATTAATTTAGAATGTGTTTTTCGCTACTCGAAAATGTTTATAAGAACTTTGTTTCTTGGTCATGAGATTTTAAAATACCGCACACTTATTTATCTTAACAATTCCGACGTTCCTACATTTAGGACATGTTAAAGGCAATCGACTGACTTGTTCTCAAAAGTTCTAGTAATTTTTAAATTATGCCAATTCAAAGGCAAGAAAAGTGCACGGAATTCAGTGGAAAAAGCCTTGGTCGCAGATCTAGTATCCTAAAGGTATATTGTCTTCAAAAAAATGAAGATATCCGAGAGATACCGTGTGATTAATCTTTGCTATGCTGCTTGATGCACAATGCAAATAGATTTTTCTCAGTATTACTTAATTAACAACTATGCTATGTCAAATGAAAAATTACATTTGTGCCACACGGTAGAAAGTTTTGCATCAGAAAAATAAACTATGGAATGCATGAAAACCTTCATGATATTTACAGCTTACAGATGAAAATAAAATTTTTCAACAGGATGCAAATGGCATTTTTCATGTCGGAATTTCAGCAGCCGAGATCTACTGCCCAATGCAAATTGTACATCGGGAAAATCAGAAACTATGGGGATAACATTGATTATAATTTCAGAGATTGCGCCAGCAAAGAATTTCATCTGCACTGTTTGTGGAAAATGAAATATCTCAAACAAAACATCGAAATTTACGTAGCGTAACGGAGCAATTCTGTACCCCAAAAAGGCTTAAGAATGCATAGAAGACCTTTAGCAGTAATTACAGCCATCGCATGGGAAAAGAATGTGTTAAACCGAATTTTTAGAAGCAGCGACATCACACGAAACTCAAAAATACAACAAACGATCTAGTACCAAAACTATCCATTCAAAGCAGAAAACGCATGGTAAGTTTTCCTATATTAGCCTTACTAAACGTAAAAAATAGATCCTTTCAACTATATTTTCAAAATGCAAAAATACCTTGAGGCCATCCCGCTGAAAAACTGAGCACCAGAAAATATGAAAATTTTCAGAAACGTTTGCCTCGTGATCCCAATTAACGAATGTAAACATTTTTTTTTTAATCCAACCGATGGATGTGGACATACCAAGTCTATGGACTAACATAGGAACAAAGATATTATGTAAATACTTGCCAAATTGCTGCTACATTACACTTTTAAAACTTTAGAATGATATTAAAATAAACAATGACTAGACGAAACCGGTTGGAACCGACGGTTAGTCTCTTTTTTTTTTTTTTTTTTTTTGAAAACCATAAACTCGTATGAAATAACAAATGCAAACTTTATTTGATTGACAAATTCATTCAACCATTTCAGTAAAGACAATAGTCCAGGTTCGTGATTTTTTTACTGAAAGTTAAACTACCACCGTGAGCAACTCAATGGGATATAAGCAGTCGCCCGTCCCTAATTTAGGGCCACTGGTTCCAGGAAAGAGAGAGAGCCAGTGCAGTAAGACAAGCACAACATCCATGTCTCACCGGGATTCGAACCCGGACCCTTCACGAACGAATCATCATAAGCCAGCGCTTAGACCACTGCGCCACCCAGTTTCGTTATGAGCATCACGACTGCACCCTTTTTCGGTCGTAAAATGTGAGGCGGAAGTCCACTCATCTCGATCGTGTGCAAAAATTCAACTGGATAGCCCACTCTTTCACTCTCATCTTCAGTCACAACTGTGTTTGTAAATGTTGTTGGAATGAGATTCGCGTTGCAAATACTCTTCACTCGTCGGAAACGACGGTTAGTATTTTTTTTTTTTTTTTTTTGAAAAGAATAAACTCATATGAAACAATAAATGTAAACTTTATTTGATTGACAAATTCATTCAACCACTTTATTAAAGACAATAGTCCAGATTCGTGATTTCTTTTTTTACTGAATGTTTAACGACCACCGTGAGCAACTCAATGGGATATAAGCAGTCGCCCGTAATATTTTCACTAACAATGGTCAACGGAATGTTTATTTACATCTTTACATAATGGGAAACGTCTTACCTACGTGAATAAACTGGACCGAATGAATATTAAATTGTATATATACATCACACAGTCCAACGGCATAACGCAATCAGGTCTTCGAGAGTGTTTGCTGTTCCGATGAAAATAACTTTAATACGAATGCCTGTGTTGCTTTGCGGAACGGCTCGCTCAGAAAATAGACTTCGGACTTTGGACTATCTCAGTCGCTTCATGCTGCCGCTTTCAACAGTGCGTGAGTCAACCGCGGGCAATCGAATGTCAACCGCACGCTTCTGCCATGCACTTTACATGGGAACTTTGCCGCCCCACCATTCCCGAACCGTTGCCACAATCTCATTTTTCTCTTCAACTGGCACATCTACATGGTAAGACCTTTATTTTGATACCTCAACCATATCTTTATGTTCCGCCGTTCTCTCAAAACAGGACTCACAGTAAAAAACCTTGTAGAATTAATATATAGATTCTTGCGAACTTTTGAAACGCTAAGAATTCTGTGCATTGAATATGATGCATTTTGGGCAGGTGGGGGATAAGAATGCTGAGCCGTCGCCCGTCGCTGGCTTTGGGCAGCTGGTTCCAGGAGGGGGAGTGCCGTGAGACTGGCACTACTCCATGTCTCATTCGGGACTCGAACCCGAAGCCAGCTCAGACGACCAGCGAAAATCCGGCACCTCTGACCACTCTTCGGTCGGGGCGGCAAAATATTTCACAATAACATTTGAACACATGTTAGAATCAGTGAATCTATCAAAGAAAAATGAACTACACTATACAAAAAATTCTAAAATTCACGAGCCACTTTCCGTGATTCCCTTCATGAATTAATGGAGCAAATTCCTGATAAAACCTTTTCCGTGAAATGACGCAAAAGAACCTGAATTTCACGAATTTTTCGTTAGCCAGGAAAATTGTGAATTTTCAGAAATCTTTCCGCAATTCCTTTCGTATATGAACTGTAAATTATCGTTTTTAAGATGTGTTAACGGGAAATTCTGAATTTTCAGAAACTTTTCTGCAATATATTAACGCAAAAATTCTGTTCTCACTTTTTCCATATCCATATGGAGGAAATATTTCGGTAATAGGAGCGATTCGGAGAAATACTTGAGGTTTGGTTAACTGTAAAATTTCAATCATCTGTCGGAGGACATGATTTTGAAGTTCTGTAGCGAGATTAGGTATTGTGGATAGCATATCGCATGAAATTTTGTTTATTGTGGCGCTGGAGATTCCTTTTCCTCTGCTCCCATTTCGTGTACCAGCTATTGTGTATTGTGCTACCGTAAGAAACTGGGAAAACTTAAATTATTGTACTTGTGATTGTATGATGTCTATGTATCAGCCCGTGGAATCCTTAAGACGAAAGCTGTTATAGCTATCAAGAGTGAATTTCTTATTTAAGGGTTTTGTAAAATGATACTATGTAGCAGGGTCGCGGGTGGCCTAGTGCGCAACGTTCGTGACTGCCACGGAAAGGACCTCAGGTTCGATCCCAGGCAGGTACGAACGCTCGATCCACTAAATATCCGCCGTGCGTCGGATGGGCACGTTAAGCCGTCGGACTGCCCCCGGTAATAAATAATGGCGTCGTCCTCCCCTTTCTACTTCGCTTCCGTGTCACTTTCCTATCGGGCAGTCTAGCCCAAATCTCCTAGTTTCCTATTTCTAAGGGTTGTTTAAGACCTGGGGTTAGACACTCCCTTCCTAAAATCCTCTACATATGATCATGATCATATACTACGTAGCAGTAGATTTCACCTTTTCTTAGGATAATCGAAAGTCATTGGCAGTTTAAAAAGATCGCAAGTTCCTAAGCGTTCTGTTGCGGACTTGATTTTAAAGTTCTGCAGCGAGATCTGATATAGTGGACAGCATATCGCGTGAAATTTTGGTTATTTTGGCACTGGATATCCCTTCCTCTCCCCACCCCCTTTGGTGCACCAGCTATTGCATATTGTGCTACCGTAAGAAACCGGGTAAACTTAAATTATTGTACAGGTGATTGTATGATGTCTATGTAGCAATCTATGGACTCCTTAAGACAAAAGCTGTTCTAGCTATCAAGAGTAAATTTCATGTTTAGGGGTTTTGTGAAATAATACTATGAAGCAGAACATTTCACCTTTTCTTAAAGATAATTGAAAGCCATTATCAGTTTAGAAAGATCGCAAGCTCCAAAGTATTCTGTTGCTTTGAAAAATCACGATAAAAACCATATGTAATTTGTAATAAGTCCTATAGAAAAAATAAAATTAATACAAACCTATTCAGAAAAAATATATAAATGCCCAATTCACCCGCATTAATAGCGAAAAGCATTTCATCATCGCGCGATTCGAGTCATACCTTCCTAGTTACATGTTTTGCTGACTCAATCGGTAGAACGCGCGGTTTCATTGAAGACGTACTCGGTTTGAATTCTACCAGGAAAGCATTCGTCAAATTTGTTTGTCAGGAAAGAAGAGTCTGTGGTATAGGCTGAAAAACTCAAAAATGGAGATTTTTGCCAACTTTCTGTATAAATACGGAAAAACTCGAAACGGACTTTTCTGAATTAAGCGGAGTTACTGACTACGCAAAATATGTTAAAATACTGAAACTAGGAGAAATGGAATCTATTGAAAACAAAAAATTGCGTTAAAAATAGGACACCCACCGGTAACTTGGTTGCACGTTATTTTCAGGGATTTTCCGTGAATTCACATCACTTATTTTTAATATAGTAGATTTTTTTTTGTGGCACACACACATTGGACTTCATTTGAGCAATATCAATATTAGAGGATTACACGACTAAAAAATTTCTTTTTGAGGCCACCTTTTAAAAAAAGTTCTAAAATTATGCCATGGTAAAATGAATGCGAGAAAAAACTTCAGATCCAGCTTAAAAGTCTTCTCTGTTTGTGTGTGGTAGTTTTTTTTTTTGTTTAAATTTAGTTTTGCTACTCTATTTACAAATGTCTAAGATTACACATAAATTCGAGAAACCGGCTTTGCTAATCATAAGTGTCGTGAATTTTTTCGAATAATCCTATGCGGTAAGACTTCTGTGAATTCAGCAATTCGTGCTTTTAAGCATGTGAGCACATCGTTGATGTTCACCTACTCAAACACCTCTGATGTGAAAATTAGTTTTCGAATAGCTGTCCAATTTGGAAAGTGTACCAAAATGACAATGGAGACGAGAAATTTGCAATTTAACGGAATAGATGCAAATGTTGCCACTATGTGACAAATGGTACTGAAATCAACAGAATGGTAGGAAACAATACATAATTTGGATATCGCAGCCTTTATTTTGAATAAATGTGCTGCACAAATCTTAGAGCAACCTAGGAAATGACATATTTCACGTGCTATCGCTTGGTAACTTCAACTTGCTGATATTCGGAACAGCATATTCTACCGCAGACATTACCATATCGTTTTTGATGATATGCCTTTTTATACAACAGGTGAGCTAAAGTGCAGATGTGGTGAAATCGGTATGTACTGTTTGTTAGAAAGTCTCAAAGGCGGAATTCCCAGAGGCTTGAATCAGGCATGTACTGTTTGTCAGAAAGTCTCAAAGGCGGAATTCGCAGAGGCTTGAATCAGGCATGTACTATTTGTTAGAAAGTCTCAAAGGCGGAACTCGCAGAGGCTTGAATCAGGCATGCACTGTTTGTTAGAAAGTCTCAAAGGCGGAACTCGCAGAGGCTTGAATCAAGCATGTACTGTTTGTTAGAAAGTCTCAAAGGCGGAATTCGCAGAGGCTTGAATCAGGCATGTACTGTTTGTTAGAAAGTCTCAAAGGCGGAACTCGCAGAGGCTTGAATCAGGCATATACTATTTGTTAGAAAGTCTCAAAGGCGGAACTCGCAGAGGCTTGAATCAGGCATGTACTGTTTGTTAGAAAGTCTCAAAGGCGGAACTCGCAGAGGCTTGAATCAGGCATGTACTGTTTGTTAGAAAGTCTCAAAGGCGGAATTCGCAGAGGCTTGAATCAGGCATGTACTGTTTGTCAGAAAGTCTCAAAGACGGAACTCGCAGAGGCTTGAAGCAGGCATGTACTATTTGTTAGAAAGTCTCAAAGGCGGAACTCGCAGAGGCTTGAATCAGGCATGTACTGTTTGTTAGAAAGTCTCAAAGGCGGAACTCGCAGAGGCTTGAAGCAGGCATGTACTGTTTGTTAGAAAGTCTCAAAGGCGGAACTCGCAGAGGCTTGAATCAGGCACCTACTGTTTGTTAGAAAGTCTCAAAGGCGGAACTCGCAGAGGCTTGAATCAGGCACCTACTGTTTGTTAGAAAGTCTCAAAGGCGGAACTCGCCGAGGCTTGAATCAGGCATGTACTGTTTGTTAGAAAGTCTCAAAGGCGGAACTCGCAGAGGCTTGAATCAGGCATGTACTGTTTGTTAGAAAGTCTCAAAGGCGGAACTCGCAGAGGCTTGAATCAGGCATGTACTGTTTGTTAGAAAGTCTCAAAGGCGGAACTCGCAGAGGCTTGAATCAGGCATGTACTGTTTGTTAGAAAGTCTCAAAGGCGGAACTCGCAGAGGCTTGAATCAGGCATGTACTGTTTGTTAGAAAGTCTCAAAGGCGGAACTCGCAGAGGCTTGAATCAGGCATGTACTGTTTGTTAGAAAGTCTCAAAGGCGGAACTCGCAGAGGCTTGAATCAGGCACCTACTGTTTGTTAGAAAGTCTCAAAGGCGGAACTCGCAGAGGCTTGAATCAGGCACCTACTGTTTGTTAGAAAGTCTCAAAGGCGGAACTCGCAGAGGCTTGAATCAGGCATGTACTGTTTGTTAGAAAGTCTCAAAGGCGGAATTCGCAGAGGCTTGAATCAGGCATGTACTGTTTGTTAGAAAGTCTCAAAGGCGGAACTCGCAGAGGCTTGAATCAGGCATGTACTGTTTGTTAGAAAGTCTCAAAAACGGAACTCGCAGAGGCTTGAATCAGGCGTGTACTGTTTGTTAGAAAGTCTCAAAGGCGGAACTCGCAGAGGCTTGAATCAGGCATGTACTGTTTGTTAGAAAGTCTCAAAGGCGGAACTCGCAGAGGCTTGAATCAGGCACCTACTGTTTGTTAGAAAGTCTCAAAGGCGGAACTCGCAGAGGCTTGAATCAGGCACCTACTGTTTGTTAGAAAGTCTCAAAGGCGGAACTCGCAGAGGCTTGAATCAGGCATGTACTGTTTGTTAGAAAGTCTCAAAGGCGGAACTCGCAGAGGCTTGAATCAGGCATGTACTGTTCGTTAGAAAGTCTCAAAGGCGGAACTCGCAGAGGCTTGAATCAGGCATGTACTGTTTGTTAGAAAGTCTCAAAGGCGGAACTCGCAGAGGCTTGAATCAGGCATGTACTGTTTGTTAGAAAGTCTCAAAGGCGGAACTCGCAGAGGCTTGAATCAGGCATGTACTGTTTGTTAGAAAGTCTCAAAGGCGGAACTCGCAGAGGCTTGAATCAGGCATGTACTGTTTGTTAGAAAGTCTCAAAGGCGGAATTCGCAGAGGCTTGAATCAGGCATGTACTATTTGTTAGAAAGTCTCAAAGGCGGAACTCGCAGAGGCTTGAATCAGGCATGTACTGTTTGTTAGAAAGTCTCAAAGGCGGAATTCGCAGAGGCTTGAATCAGGCATGTACTGTTTGTTAGAAAGTCTCAAAGGTGGAACTCGCAGAGGCTTGAATCAGGCATGTACTATTTGTTAGAAAGTCTCAAAGGCGGAACTCGCAGAGGCTTGAATCAGGCATGTACTGTTTGTTAGAAAGTCTCAAAGGCGGAACTCGCAGAGGCTTGAATCAGGCATGTACTGTTTGTTAGAAAGTCTCAAAGGCGGAATTCGCAGAGGCTTGAATCAGGCATGTACTGTTTGTCAGAAAGTCTCAAAGGCGGAATTCGCAGAGGCTTGAATCAGGCATGTACTATTTGTTAGAAAGTCTCAAGGGCGGAACTCGCAGAGGCTTGAATCAGGCATGTACTGTTTGTTAGAAAGTCTCAAAGGCGGAACTCGCAGAGGCTTGAATCAGGCATGTACTATTTGTTAGAAAGTCTCAAGGGCGGAACTCGCAGAGGCTTGAATCAGGCATGTACTGTTTGTTAGAAAGTCTCAAAGGCGGAACTCGCAGAGGCTTGAATCAGGCATGTACTGTTTGTTAGAAAGTCTCAAAGGCGGAACTCGCAGAGACTTGAATCAGGCATGTACTGTTTGTTAGAAAGTCTCAAAGGCGGAACTCGCAGAGGCTTGAATCAGGCAAACTCTGCTGTAGGAAAGTGCCGACTAATAATCCCGTAGTCCGTGAAACGTGTCTGCCGCAGCTGTTTAGCTCATGTGCTTATATGTTACGGGGCAAAAAAATCATCGTATTGAGGCTGCCAAAGAACTGAAATGACGGAGGTAGTCAAAAGAGATTCATAGCGCTATTTCCGTTACAGAACATGCAGAGAGACCAGCACAGCAAAGCCCTTCAAATTGGAAAGGGGCTTATGAAAAACGCAGCCATAGAAACTTCACAAAACAGAAACTTTCAGCGAGTACAGATGTAGTTCCCGGAACTCGTAGGCATTTTTGATTGTGCAGGTTCTTTAACTGTAGGAATTAAAGACCCGTGCAAGTGAAAATGTTCTTTGTTAGTCCACAAAATGACACATGGCCACCCTTCGCCCACACCAAACTGCAGTGCAAATGCTTCTTGAAAAACCATATCAACTGGCAGGAGTTGCTGATCATGGGTAATTCTGTAAAACGAAAAAATAATGTGTTGTCTTCTTTATAACTTCCTGAACCGTGACTGGAAGAAGTCGCTAAAGATAGCACAAAACTTCCTGCAATAGTGCTTTCTACAACTCCTTCGTTCTCCATTGCTGTTGTTGCCCCAGAGGTTTCCTTCTACGGCCAGGCAAAAAGATGCCCAGACTGGGGTTTTTTTTTTTCAAATTTCAGAATCGTTTTATGGAAGCCATTTGCCGTGTAAGTGTGCCTTTTCGAAGCCGCTTTAACCCAGCTGACTCGCAGCTTTTACTTTCCAGTAAAGCACTTCCATGAGCTAAGCTTGATCTGTTGACGACAGTACCATTGCTTATCCAATACCGAAATTCAGCTGATACAGTAACGGAGAGGGGCGTGCTGTTGTACGATAGTACCGGTGACCACACTTCATTTGCATACGTGCGATGATAGCTTTCTGCATGATTTCTAGGTTTTTGTGCAACAGTCGCAGCGCCGCACAGAATAGTGCCTCTCACAAATGTGATCATTCTTCCACATCTGTGTTTCTATTCATACACTGTAAAAATATATTCTGAACGCCACTTTCCTTGATTTCTTTCGTGAATTAACGAAGCATGTTTCTGATACAACTTTTCCGTAAAATAACAGGAAAAACTATGAATTTAACGGATTTTTCGTACTCCAGAAAAATTCTGAATTTTCAGAAACATTTTCACAATATCTTCTTTCTTGCATTGACGGTAAATTACCGTTTTCAAGAGGTGTTAACGGAAAATTCTTAATTTTCAGAAACCTTTCCGCAATTCCCTAACGGAAAAACTCCCTTCTCACTTTTTTCGTATCTGTATAACGAAAAATGTCCGGTAATAGGAGAGATTCATGGGCATACCTGGGGGTTTGATTATAACTGTTAAATTTCCATAGTCTGTCGAAGTATTTGATTTTGAAGTTCTGTAGCGAGATCGGATATAGTAGATAGTATCTCGCATGAATTTTTGTTACTGTATCACAGGATATTTCTTCTCCTTTCTCCAATTTTGTTCACCAGCTATTATATATTGTGTTACTGTAAGAAACCGGGTACTTAAAATATTGCACAGGTCATTGTACGATGTCTACGTATCAGTCTGTGAAGTTCTTAAGACAAAGGCTACCAAGAATAAATTTTATATTTAGAAGTTTTGTGAAATAGCATTATAAAACTGTATTTGCACCTTTTCTTAAAGGTAATTGAAAGTTATTGTCAGTTGAAACAAGTTAGTAAAATTATGCAATGCATTGATTATGATACGCTTTCCAACATACCAGAAATCATTGCTCAAGTTATGAGGATAATGGCTGTGGAATAAATATCGCTCCTGTGCCCTGACCTTCGACCCCATTTCAACGATATTAAACAGAATTAGTTCAGTATACCTCGGGGACAACATACTAAAGTTTTGTCGCAATAGAATCATTTTTAGTCAAGTTATGAGGATAATGGCTGTGGAATAAATCTCGTGCCTGTGCCCTTACCTTTGACCCTATTTCGATGATATTAAACAGAATTGGTTCAATATACCCCCGGAACGACGTGATAAAGTTTTGTCTCAATCGAAGCATTTTCACGTAAGTTATGACGCATAGGGGCGATGAAATGGATCCCACTCCTATGTCCTGACCTTTAACCCCTTTTCGCCCATTTTCAACAGGGTTTGTCCTCAGGTTGTCTCATAGCACATACTAAAATTTCATCGAAATCGAACCATTTTTACGTGAGTCATCGTGCCGACGGACAGGCAGACAGACGGACGGACAAAGCTGGAGCGTATACGCTTCTTCAACCTACGGTTGGAAAGCGTAAAAATAGGTTATCCAGCGGTTGTTTAAGGGGATTGATGTTATTGACGATAGACGTGCTGAAGAAGCGTAAAAAACGGAATTGCAATCGGTCCATGAGTTATTACTATTGGCGTCCTAAAACAGATAGAAAGACCGATTATAACCCTAAGAGTTGATAATGATAATCGTTAAACCTAGAAACAAAAATCAAAAACAGAATATTCTTTCCTGCAACTGAGAATAGTAACACACTCGGAAATTCGCGAAAGATTTTCTTGAACTTAACGAAGAAAATGGCAACAACGAATAAGGTAGTATTTGCTGAAAAGGCAAGTTTTAGAGCTGTATTTGTTTAAGCTTCAATGCAGTTTGTTAGTTGAGTATGTGCAGAAAAATTAAAGCGCCAAATTTTCATTAGATTAGTACCAATTTTTGTTATGAGCTGTCTTAAAAAGAATTTACGGTCTCATGAATGTAAAACATGTTCAATCTTGTTTAGAAAACTGAAAATGTGCTTTAGCAAGTCTGTTTTCTCAGAAAAGTTGAGGCAAAATTAAAAAGAAACTGGAAAGTTTATTCAATATTATTGATTGATATAAACTGACATTGATTTTTGCAGATAATCCTAATGTAGCAAAATCCTAATCAGATCCCGATATGTAGCATGTTTTGACTCTTGATAAGCAATGTAATGAGCAAAGCTGAAGCTGCCTGCCACTGCTTTATGAAACCGGAAAGATATTACTTTCTAATTTGAAAAATTACCTTTATGCTTTTGCACTGCGTTGAAACGTCTGAAAACATAAGTGTTTCTTTCATAAAGTCCGGTGTTTTTATTTTTCGATATGAAGCTGTAATTGATCTGAAATATGGTTTATCTCAATCTTCTGTTTAGATTGCATCCAGTCTCAGCTCACCGTTGAAGATCATCTGCAGTGATAATCTAAAACTGTAATTAATGCTGTCGTAATGTTCATTTTTTATCTACTATTTTATTTGTTTAATTTTTCGCTGAATCTGTTAATTAGGGCAATATAATTCTAACACTGTGCGATGATATCTAAAAAGGAAATGGAAAATAAACTTTATGTACTACAGACATAATCTTTTTTAAGGAGAAATTATCGTGAAAGCAAATTCTACAGTGAATAGCACTGTGAAGGTTTTTTTTTTTTAATGAGTGTGGATGTTTTGAGACATGTTGTTTGTTTTAGGTTCAAGAACCTAAAGTAAAAACTGGATGATGAAGCCAGCCGTGTCCATCAAATGTCTGTTGCCCTCGAACCTAAAACAATGGCGTAATATAATACTTGCTGCACTTTTTTTTTTTTTCCAGTTTTGCCTAACACAAATATTCGCAAATGATATTCGGAAAGGATTCTTTACTTGTTCCAACGCATCTCAACTCAAAGAAAATTATTCCGTATCTCTAAATATGTAACACGTCAGTGTTTATAAACAGCATATATTGCTTCTTGAGTCTAATAATGAAGTTTGGTTATATCATTTGATAAACAATATTGTTGTCAGCAGGACAAACGTGAGTTGTGATGTGATTTTTCTCTTTTAAAAGAAGCAAACGTTTTGTGGATATTGTGTTTCTCTTATCTGAATCTCTCGATATATTATGATTAAAGCTATGATTTTTATGACATAACAATTGCTAGAAAACGCCCTATAAAATGCATTTATGATCCAAAAAATTAAAAAAAAATCCCCTATAAAACAAAAGAAATGACCTATCAACTGCAGATTTATTTTTTATTTCCTTGAAAAACTAATTAATTAAAAAAAAGAGGTGCATCAAACAAAACAAAAATAATCTGAAAAATATATTTTGATTTGTTGACTGCCTCTGTGTGAACTGAAATTTTTTATTTTACTAACGAACACATGACCTATAAAACCAAACAAAGAATAAACGAGGAATACAAATTGTTTTATAGTTTCTGTGCCAACTAAAAATTTATTGTTCAAAAAAAAAAAAAAAAAAAAAAAACGTTCAAAATACAATTTAACTTTTTACAGTTTCCGTGCAAAACTGAGTCATTTTTTCTGTTAACAAAAATGCCCTATAAAAGAAAACAAGAAAAGGATAAAAACGCAACTTACATTTTCTGACAGTTTCTGTGGCAACCTTAAAGTTTGAATTTCACTCAAAAAAAATTATTGGAATATTTTTAGTTTGCCATGGCAAACTGAAAGTTTTTATTTCATCAGTCCAAAACTGCAATGCACATCAAAAATCATGTGCAGATTTTCAAAAGAAAATAATTTTCTATTGTCTGCCAACAAAGCCTTAAACATTAAAATGCTCCTCTCCACTTCTACTGAAAAAAAAACCCCAGGAGCATGCCTGAAATAAACTGTCACTTGGTTCAAAATCTTCTGAAATTTCACCTAGGGAAAAATTTCTCTCCGATAGCACATCTGCAATTAAACTCAGCTTTTCATACCCTACACTTTCTTTTAAAATTTGCTCAATTTTCTTTTAAACAGCCTTTTCCCCACTTTTCCAGTCAGAATGTTTAGGTCATTCACAATTTCCATCAACTGTACACTAATGTACACAATTTCCATCAACTGTACACTAATGTACACAATTTCCATCAACTGCACACTAATGTACACAATTTCCATCAACTGTACACTAATGTACACAATTTCCATCATTGTACTACACTATATTAAAAAGGTATTCGGACACCACAATGTTTTGGGACAAATCGCCTTATTATCGCAATTAGTAGTTAGTCGGTCTACCTTTTGCCTGTATGACAGCGGTAATACATCGAGGCATACTATCTACCAATTTCCGGTAGGTCTCGACATGAATGGCTTGCCATTCGTTCTGCAAAGCTGCTGCCAGAGTGGAGAGCGAAGACGGTCGTTGTGGTAGATTTCGTATCCGTCGTCCAGTTCATCCCAGAGGTGTTCTATGTGATTAAGATTAGGACTCTGAGCAGGCCAGCCTAACAGTTCCACCTTATTTTCGGGAAACCAGTCCTGCACATTTTGTGCAGTGCGACAGGGAGCTCGATCGTGTTGGAAGAGACAACGGTCATTTCCATAATACTTCCACATTGTTGGTAAGGCAGAATTATCCAGTACGTCGAGGTACACTTCAGAGTTCATGGTTTGTGGTATAATAACCAACGGGCCGAGTCCCATCCATGAAAATCAGCTCCATACCATAATGTAGCATCCGCCGTACTTAACAGCTGGACGTTTTAATAGTATTACTTCACACACACACACACACACACACACACATACACACACAAATCCTCCTAAATATAAAATTCACTGTTGATAGCTACATGTATAATAGCTTTTGTCTTAAGTTGTACGAAGACTGATACGTAGACATCGTATAACCATCTGTACAATAAGTTAAGTACCCGATTTCTTACAGTAACACAATATATATAATAAATAGCTGGTGCACAAAATAGGGGACAGAAGAAACAGCCTGTGCCACAATAAACAAAGTTCATGCGATATGCTATCCACAATATCCGATCTCGCTAAGGGACTTCAAAATTCGACAGACGATTGAAATTTAAAAGTTAATCAAACCTCAAGTCACTCCTATTACCGATAATTTCTCATCATACGAATAAGGAAAAAGAGAGAACGAAGTTTTTCCGTGATATACGAAAGGAATTGCGGAAAGGTTTCTGAAAATTCAGAACTTTCCGTTAACACATCTCCAAAACGGTAATTTACTGTCAATATAAGAAAAAAAACTGCGGAAAGGTTTCTGAAAATTCAGAATTTTCCGTTAACACATCTCCAAAACGGTAATTTACCGTCAATATAAGAAAAAACTGCGGAAAGGTTTCTGAAAATTCAGAATTTTCAGTTAACACATCTCCAAAACGGTGATTTACCGTCAATATAAGAAAAAAAACTGCGGAAAGGTTTCTGAAAATTCAGAATTTTCCGTTAACACATCTCCAAAACGGTAATTTATCGTCAATGTAAGAAAAAAAAACTGCGGAAAGGTTTCTGAAAATTCAGAATTTTCCGTTAACACATCTCCAAAACGAAAACGGTAATTTACCGTCAATATAAGAAAAAAACTGCGGAAAGGTTTCTGAAGATTCGGAATTTTCCCGTGGTACGGAAGATCCGTGAAATTCAGGTTTGTTTTTTCATTTCACGGAAAAGGTTGTATCAGATATATGTTTCGTTAATTCACGAAAGAAATAACGAAAAGAGGCTCGTGCATTTCAGAACATTTTTTACAGTGTAGGCAAAATTTGAGCTTTTTTTTTTTTGTGAGCTGAAGTTAACTTTGGTTTCAGTCTTGCAACTCTACTCCAGATACCCGTTCGATGAAGTTCCCTACGCAATGTTCGCTTAGATATACACTATATTAACAAAAGTCACCGGACACCCCTTCAAAAGCAAATGACGGATCCCCTGCATTGTTAAGATGCGCGGTACAGCTACAAACGGTGTAAAAACAAGCTTGCAGCTGACCGCGATCACATCGCACTGTGAGGTTAAGTGAAAATGTCGCGGCGGGAGAGAACTGACTTTGAGAAAGCAAAGATTGTTGGGTGTTATATTAGTAGGTTGTCCATAAGAGAAACAGAGAGGCGTTTAAACATGCCCAAGTCAACTGTTTTAGATGTACTGAATGAGTGGATGACACATGGCGTGTCTGAAGCAGTAAAACGTACCGGCAGACCAAAGAAACAAAAATCAGTGATAGAGGACGTCGAAGCCTCAGGAGAGTCGTTACAGCAAATCGGCGGAGTACTGCAAAAAAAAAAAAAAAAAAGGCTGGAACCTCGGTATGTACACGTACCATTCGCAGAGAACTTCATTTCATGGTTTACCGTGGTCGTGCGGCTGCTCACAAGCCTTTCATCTCCACTCGGAACTCTACTCGTCGTTCAGCATGCTGTAAAGAACATTTATCGTGGACCGTAGATCAATGGAAACGGGTCCTATGGACTGATGAATCCAGATACACGATCCATCAGTCTGATAGCCGTGTGTGGGTATGGCGGCAGCCGGAGGAACGCTATTTATCACAGTGTACTGTTCCTACGGTCAAGTTTGGAGCTGGCAGTGTACTCGTGTGGGGGTGTTTTTCGTGGTATGGTCCCGGTCCATTGGTTATCGTGGACAAACCTGTTAACCAGCACATCTACCTCTATATTGTGTACTATTATGCCCTACCAACTCTGTGGCAATACTATGGAACCGAGCCTTGTTGGTACGAACAGGATAATGCACCGAGCCACAAAGCAAGGACTGTTACGGCGTGGTTTGACGATAATTCCGTATCATGTGTGGACTGGCCAGCACATAGCTCTGATCTTAATCTCATAGAGCACCTATAGAATGAATTAGAGCGCCGCATAAGAAGTTTAGAACCAAGGCCTACTACTAAGCAACAATTAGCGGCAGCATTATGTACTGAATGGAAGCGCATTCCTATCGCTGTGTTCCAAAATCTTGTCGAAAGCACGTCTCGAAGGATCAGTGCATGCATTGAGACCAAAGGTGAACCGACAGTGTTGTAATGTATGTCAATAAAGGCTACGTTGTGTTTCTCTTCTAGGTGTCCTGTAACTTTTGCCAATATAGTGTAGACGTGTGAGGTCCATTATTAACGGATTGGAGGAGTTCCTGCCTTGTGCGAAATCTGTTTTCGTTGACCAAGCGAGAAATTCTCCACCGGTCACGACTTGTCAAAAAATGATGTTCTTCCACAGTTTTTCCCTTTATTTTCAGTCGAGTTTAACTTACACTCATCTTTATAAACACGTAAAGCTGTTCTTTGCTAACACCTTCAAATTCAGCAACTTCCTTGATGCTGAGTCCTTTTGACCGGTCAAATGTTATGACACCATTTTGCTCGTCACTTACATCAGTCTTTCTTTCGACCCACTGATTTTAATTTTTTCAAAAATTTCAGCTTAAAATTTATTTTGCCTGTAGAAAGAAATAACACATATTTTATTATTATGTAACCCAGAAAGATTCAAATACGATTCGAATTATAACCTCAGAAATATATCATATTAAACAATTATACAGTGATTCACTCCGGACTTTACCCCAAAATATCGCTATAATTTTGAAAAGGGAAAACATTTCAAGCTGAAATTTGAAGACGAAGTGCCGTAAGTTCTGATATTCGCATCGATATCTGCACCGCTTGTCTCGTATGCCCAGATGGCGCCACAATACCCGGCGTCTGGTGGGAACGGTTTCGCGCCATTCTATTTGTCCGTCGGCTAGCGTCGAGTACGATGGTGTTCACGATTACTGAGTGCGTATTTATCGTTCGAAGTTATTGGAATTCCTGCTCTTTCACGGAGTGTCAGAAAGAGATTAAGAAGAAATTTCCCGGTCGAGAACCACCTACGAAGCCAACGATTTCAAATCTTGCGAAGAAACTTGAGACGACAGGAAGCCTTGTTGATACGCATTCAGGAGGGCGAACCGCAATGTCAGAAAATACTGTGCATTGCGTGAAAAAGAGGCTGTTACAGTCTCCAAAGAAATCGTTACGCAGGTTGTCGCAAGAAACAGGATTGCCATATTCCACCTGCCAGTGGCTGCAAAAATTGGTAAACTGAAGCCATATCGTATTACAGTTGCTCATGAACGTTACCAATTGACATGCTGAAGCAAATGCATTACTACTGGTGGATTAAGGAATTCGTCAGTCAAAATCCAGGCGTATTAAACATTACGTGGTTTACGATCGGAGCCTGGTTCCACCTTTCAGGCTATGTGAACTCACAAAATACACGGGTATGGGCGAATGACAATCCCCATGTCATTCACGAGTTAAGAATGTATCCCATAAAGATTGGCGTATGGTGCGCCATTTCACGGAACTGGATAATCGGTCCCATTTTCTTTGAACTGACTCTCAACACAGAAGTGTATCTCAATTTCTTCACTCAGTTCGTGAACCAACTGGGTGATATTGAACTGCAGAATGTCTTCTTCCAAAAGGATAGTGCGACTTGTCACACTTCCAATGCCAGCATGGCTGAGATTCGAAGTTTCTTCGGCGATCGGTTCATCTCCAAAGGTCTGTGGCAGCCCAGGTCTCCAGATTTAACTCCACTCGATTACTTCTTATGGGTTCATCTGAAAGGTAATGTATACAGCAATAAATTTAGGACTATTCGGCAGCTGAAAATCAAGAGCACACAAGAAATTGAAGCAATAAATGCCAACATGCTGAGGCTTACATTTGACAATGTGCAGCGACGAGTTGATCTCTGTTTGGATGCAAACGGTGGACATTTTCAACATTTTCTCTGATATCGATGTGATTGTGAAAAGGTGAGGCACTTCGTCTTCAAATTTCATCTTGAAATGTTTTTCCTTTCAAAAATATAACGATTTTTTGGGTGGAAGTCCAGAGTGAATCACACTGTATATATTGCTGCAGATGGCTAATTTTTTGTCCGGTGTCTTTTATCTCAATGAAAAACGAGAAAAACGTACGTTGGGAAGGCAAAAAAAAAAAAACGCCATCAGAAGTGATTCAACTTTAAAGCTGTCAAATATTTTCCATTTTCCTCCGTTTGTGTGCTTCTAATTCATAGATGGGTTCAGACATCCTTATTTTTAGCACGTCTTTTGTAAAAAAAGATCGTGCTTATGTTACCGCTTTGTCCGTCAGTCCGTCCGTCTGTACCCATGCTATCTCTGCAACTAATAGACCAATTTGAAAAATTCTTTTTGCATTGGGAAGCTTCAAATATGCGAATGATGATCCTTCATTTCGTTTTTTTTTTTTTTTTACGATGTACAATATCGCCGCTAGAGGACGTAAATACAGATGATGTCGAATTCAAAATAAATTTTATTCCACATATTTGCTTCTAAACATCCGATTGAAAAAATTATTTTATCTTTCGATTCCATTTATGTCGAAGAGTATTTTAGATATAGTTAGTTATTCAAATTACGCATAAATTTTCCGCTAGGGGGCGTAAAAGTAAATTACATTTTTCTCGATAACTCTTCTTCTAAAACTCCGATTTGAAAGTTTTTTTCTTCAGCGGATGCCCTCGTGATGGAAAATCTTTTGCGTGTAATTTCAAATTTTTGGTAAAGAATACTATAGCCACCAGGGGGCGTAAGGTTTAATTTTTGCTTCTGATGTATTTGCCATAAAACCTAAGCTTCTAAAATACCGATTGAAAAATTTTTATTCGTGCACTGATGCCACTCACATCGATAAACCTTTTTGGAATATTTTCTTAAAATATTCCACAGTTTCTCCGCCAGGGGGCGTAGATGTATATTTTATTTTTGTCAATATCTCTACTTCTAGGAGTCCGATTTGAAAAAATCCTTCTTTGTTGGATAATGTTTTCAGTGCGACACGTTTCTCATATAATTTCAAAATTTTCAAGTAATTCATAGACTTTCCGCTAAGGGCGTAAAGGTAAATTGATTTCCCCCCTACATCTCTGCTTCTAAATCTCCTATTTGAAAAATTCTTTCTGCACCGGATACAGCTCCTGATGGGAAATCCTTTGCAAAAAATTTATAATTTTTGTAAAAAATGGTTTGTCCACCAGGTGGCGTAAGTCTTAATTTCCGCTTCTGATGTATTTGCAGCAAAATATGAGCTTCCAAAATCTCGATTGAAAAACAAGTCGTTTATTGACCGATACTACTGATGTCGACAAACGTTTTAGGAACATTTTCTTCTTGAAATAATGCATGGTTTCTACGCCAGGGGCGTAGATGTATATCTTATTTTTTGTCAATATCTCTACTTCTAGGAGACCGATTTGAAAAATTCCTTATTTGTTGGATAGTGTTTCCAATGCGAAATGTTTTTCCTATAAATTCAAAATTTTCAAGTAAATCATAGACTTTCCGCTAGAAGGCACAAAGGTAAATTGCGTTTTCTGCGTTATTTCTGCTTCTAAAACTCCGATTTGAAAAATTCTTCCTCTATCGCATAGAACACCTGATGGAAAATATTTTTCACATAATTTCTAATGTTTGGTAAAGAATGGTTTGGCCACCAAGGGGCATAAGTGTTAATTTCTGCTTCTGATGTATTTGCAGCAAAATCTGAGCTCCTGAAAACTCGACTAAGGTTTTTTTTTTCTTGGACCGATACCGCTCATATGGAAAATCTTTTAAGAATACTTTCTTCCTAAAATAATGCATGGTTTTCCCACTAGGGGACGTAAAGTCACATCTTATTTTTTGTCGATATCTCTGTTTCTAAGAGTCCGATTTGAAAAATTATTTCTGTGTTGGAGAGCGTTTCCGGTGCGAAATGTTTCTCATATAAATTCATGTTTTTCTTAATACACAAGTCTGCAACCAGAGGGCGTAAGCTCACGATTCCGTTTACAGCAATATCTGAGGGATTGAAAACCCGATTGGAAAAACTTTTTCTTTCGTCAGATACTATTGTTTTGCATACCGGCTCCATTCACTTTGAATAGCTTTGATAAATTTAATTTGCGTCAGAACGGATTCAAAAGACGTGGTTATTACACCCGCAAATTCGGTGTCATCTTTCTTGTTGTTTTTTGTAATACGTAGTGAATGCCGAATGACATTTCATCTAGCTTCTCTTACATTTCGATTTTTCAACAAAAAGAAAGCTTTCAATCATTTTTAGAGATCTTTCAGTGCAATTAAAATCTCAATTACAACAGCTTCACCGGAAATAATATACCATTTAATTCTGATTGCTCTACATGTTTTTAGAATTAAGTTACTACTATTCGTTATCATATGTGATGATAACGGGCTTTCTTATTGATTTTAAAATTTGTTTTTATTACAGCTCCGCATTTTCTCTAAGAAATTCTACTCCTCTATTTACTTCCGAATTCGAACTTTTCGTTTTCGTATCGATCGTTTCGATGTCAGTTTAGCAATTTTTTTTATAATTCACTAATCCCCAAACGTTCATAATGATAAAAATTCTTAAACGTTATAGTCCTTTTTTATTTTATTTTAACACATATTGAAGAATGCGATCAATAAAATATTTGCGTTAACGACGATATGAACGGATACTTCGTTTGCGAATGTACACCGATGAGACATTACATTATGACTACCTACCTAATAAGCTGAAGGACCCCCTTTAGCCCGCAAAACAGCGGCCACTCGGCGAGGCATCGATTCGATGAGGTGGCTATAGGTATGCTGGGGTATCTGGTACCATAATGTCAACAGCAGGTCCTCCAGTTTCCGTACAATTCGGGGTGGTGGTGATTTAGCGCGAACCCGCTTTCCCAAGTCGAACCACAAATGTTCGATTGGGTTCATATCAGGTGAATTTGGAGGCCAAGACATTAACAGAAAGTCACCAGCATGTTCCTCGAACCACTCCTTGACGATTCTCGCAGTGTGGCATGGCGCATTATCCTGTTGGTAATGGCCATCACCAGCAAGGACCACACAGTTGCAGTGAATGGGTGAACTTGGTCCGCAACGATGTTCAGATATCTGACAGCTGTCAGGGATTGTGCTATTGGTATAATGGGGCTTAAGGTGTCCCAAGAAAACATCGCCCACAGCACAACACCACCGCCGCCCTGTTTCCTCACAATAGTGCATCCAGGTGCCATAGATTCCGTTGGCAATCGGCATATCCGCGCTCGGCCGCTTACGTGATGCACCAGGAATCTTGATTCGTCAGACCAGACCACTTTCTTCCAATCATCCATGGTCCAATCTCGATGATCTTGGGCCCATTTCATGCGTTGCTGGCGATGACATGCAGTAAGCATTTGGGACCAGGCTGGGTCTTCGGCTACGCGGGCCCATGCGCAGAAGGCTGCGACGAAGTGTGGGCTGTGACACATTGCCCTGATCACCACAGTTGTAGCTGCGGGTGATTTGTCGCACAGTGACCCTGCGGTCGCTGTGAACAATGCGCGATAGTCGCCGCTCCCCTCTGACATCAGTGACCTGTTGACTACACACGGCTGGACGTTTTGCACAACTCTTGATGCGTACTCACTACAGCGGTACGTAAACAACCCACAAGCCGGGCCTTTTCCGAGATCGTAGTTACGAGGCACCTTGTCATCACAATTTATCCTTCATCAAACTCCGATAAATCGGCTGCCTTTTCTCATTCTGACTCCGAACACTCTACTAACCGAAAGCCGGTCCTCGGGTTGTATGTATACTGCTCTGTGAACTTCATCTGGGCTACCGTTCAGTTTTCAGGCGCGCTCATTTCTCTAAGCAGGGGGTGGTCGTAATGAAATGGCTGATCGGTGTATGCGTGTATAAATATAAAACTTGTACAACTTGTTTATTAGCACTGATGATGAATCCTTCTGTGAATGCTTCAGCTTCCGCTGAAAATTCAGGTTCTTACCTTAATCTCCCCATTGAAATTTAGATGGCATTCGTTTGAATAAGCAGATGTTAACAGCAATTTTGTACGCATGCTTCGGGACATTTAGATAAGGATCTTTACATCTCAGTGCGTAATAAACTTCAACAAATCGGCAATCGGAATAATCTGAGTTGCCAAGTTTACTGTTTAACACGTGACTTCATTTCAAAAAATTTGGAAATCACACTTCGGTAGACGCATCTCCCACGTAGAGTGGAGCAGACCCAACGCAGGCGATGAATAAGGCAGGCAGCAGGGCTTCCCAACAGTATATTGCAATTGACAAACGTGGGTAAACGGGGTGATCTGAGCGACTTTAATTTTGGATGCATTGTGGGAGCAAGACAGATGGGTCGTTCTATCGCACAAGTGGTAAGAACCCCTGGGGTTCCCGAGGGCAACCGCGTGAAGGGTGTACCGTGAGTAGGCCATCGACAGACGTACCAGCGCTTAGAGAGCAAGCGGTGACCGAATACAAGCCATTGATGACCTATAACGTAATTTGACTTTCCGCTGTAAAGTAGTCCTTACGTCAGTAATTACGTTATGTATGCTAAAGTCAATGTAATATTAGAAGGTACCCATACGCATTACAAGAAAGAGGTCAATTGTAGTACTTACAAATACGTTTATTTTGCTTGCATGATTTGTACTCCACACTCACATCCGGTTTATAGGCGTACTCAATACAGTGTCAGTGATTTAACATCTAATCACACTATAACAGCACGTCTATCATTAATAACATCAATCCCCTTAAACAAATCAGATCAGATCATATGTAGAGGATTTTAGGAAGAGAGTGTCTGCCCCCAGGTCTTAAACAACTCTTAGAAATAGGAAGCTAGGAGATTTGGGCTGAAGTGCCCGATAGAAAAGTAACACGGAAGCGAAGTATCCTCTTAACCCTTTAACGACCATTTCACCCAAAACGCCCATACGTACAAACGGCCATAGGCGCCCGAAACGACTCATGGCGTATTTTGGCACCCGATGGCGGTTGGGCGGTTTTGGAAGTACTAGAGACATGTGCAGCTCTGTTATCGCTATGGCATTCGATAGGTGCCAGTTCTAGCTGCAGTCTAACAGGAATAGTGAGCGATTTGGTTGATTTGCGGAGATTTGACATCAAGTTGAAGATGGAAGACCAAACTGTGCATTTTCGCCATATCTTACTGTTTTACTTCCGTAAAGGAAAGAACGCGCGTCAAGCTTGTGAAAAGTTGCATAAAGTGTACGGTGACAATGCTCTACAAGAACGTCAGTGCCAGCGGTGGTTCGCAAAATTCCATGCTGGTGATTTTGACCTCAACGATGCTCCTCGGTCCGGGAGGCCAACCGAGGTTGATGACGATAAAATTAAGGCATTGATCGAGTCAAACCCACGTTACACGACACGAGAGATTACAGACACATCGCACATTCATCATTCAAGCGTTCATAACCACCTGAAGAAGCTGGGATACGTAAGCAAGCTCGATGTGTGGGTTCCTCATGAACTCAAAGAAGCTCAATTGACGGCGCGTATAAACATCTGCGATATGCTCATTAAACGTGAGGAAAACGATCCTTTTTTGAAGCGACTGATTACTGGTGACGAAAAGTGGATTGTGTACAACAATGTGCTGCGCAAACGGTCTTGGTCCCAACGTACTGCTTCGCCTCAAACAACATCCAAAGCAGACATTCATCAGCGGAAGGTTCTGGTCTCAGTGTAGTGGGATTTTAAAGGTGTCGTGTTTTTCGAGCTCCTACCACGGAACCAAACAATCAATTCGAAGGTGTACTGTCGGCAACTGGACAGTTTGAACGAATCCATCATCCAGAAACGTCCAGAGCTCGTCCATCGTAAAGGTACTATGCTCCATCACGACAACGCGAGACCATACACAAGTTTGATCACCCGCTAAAAATTATTGGAGCTTGAGTGGGATGTATTGCCACACCCAGCATACTCGCCTGAGCTTACGCTGTCAGACTTCCACTTGTTTCGCTCTCTTCAACAGTTTTTGCGTGGTATAACGTTCAATTCAGATGAGGCTGTAAATGAGCACCTTGTACAGTTTTTCGCCACGAAATACAGGTCCTTCTATGAACGAGGCATTCTGCAGCTCACTGAATAATGACAAAAGGTTATCGAAAAAAACGGGCATTATATCATTGATTGATCTTTATTCTTTCTAACAATTAATGGCTTTTGCAAAACATGGCTAAAATACGTCATGACTTTTCCGACAACCCAATGGAATGAGTCAGATTTCCTACCCTTACTTGTTCTTGAAATTTTCTCGACCTATGACGGATCAGCAGGAGTCACGCTCAGTCAGTATTGTTGTTATTAAAGGAAGAAGTGAAATAACATACAGTTTCGGGTGTTATGGTATTTAGAGTGATACAAGATTTTTGGGTCATGGTCGTTAAAGGGTTAAACAACCGCTGCATTGCCTTTTTATCTATCGTTCTGATCCGGCTACACATACATCACTTGCTCCGACCTAAGTGTGTTGGCAACACACTTAGGTCGGAACAAGTGATGGTTTGAGGAAAAGACATAACGTTAAGGTTTGAAAGTCTCTAAGGGAACGAACTCAAATTTACATAGAAAAAGAAACTCAAAAGGAAAGTTAAAAGAGAATATATGTTACAGACCAACCTCTTGGAAACGGCAGCGGAAATCATATCCATGTTAAATGTCGGTGGCCTACGCAGCGCCACCAAACGAACGGTACAGCGTACCCTGGGCTACGGGAGCCGACGTCCTAATTGTATGCCACTGTTAACGGCTCTCCACCCATGCAGAGTGGCGCCACGTCGTGTGATCAGATGAATCCTGTTTTCAGCTGTACCGAGCTGATGGGAGGGTGTGGGTGTGACATCGACAGCATGAGACCATGGCTCGTCGTGGCCGGTACGCTCTGTTCAATGCGATGGCGGCTCGATGATGGTATGGGGAGCCTTCTCATGGGACACATCGGGTACCTTAGTATCCCTGGAGAGGTCCTTAACTGCTACGCGCTACCAGCATGTGCTGGCTGTTCACCTACACGTCTTAAGTGCCTTCGAGCATCTTGCGGATGACGGTCTGTTCCATGACGCAAGCATTCAGACATGGCTTGAGAAACACTCATCTGAGTTTGGAACCATGCAGACGCCTCCAAGGTTCCCGGATTTAAACCCTGTGATGACGAGGAGCGGAATATCAGATCCATCGATTCTGGACCTACGTCTCTGACAGAGTTGTGGGCAATGCTGCAACTGGCATGGCTGGAATTACCTCCGGAAATCCTCCGGCATCTGGTGAGGTCGATACCTCGGAGTGTACAGGCTGTTATCCGCGCTATAGGAGGACAAACACGCTATTAGGTAGGTGTCTCTAATCTTTTGTCCATTGAGTGTACCTCGTCCTGGAGCCGAACCTGCATCTTCCGATTTCCATTCGAGAGTGCGATCCTTTACACCACCCAGGACAACAGAGTTTCAAATATCTGAAGACGGGCAATCTGAAGAACTTCAAATTTTCGCCAGTCGAAGCAATCTGATGCTTCCTCGTACACTGTTAAACATTTTGTAGCTCGTTGAACCAAAACATGGTGCTACATCAGTTACACCACTGTTGGGGAAAAGTTAAATCATTGTGTGATGCAGGACATACACAAAAACATGATGCAGTTATGCACCATGGTATTGTATCCAACCTGAATGGTGCGAAGTTGCATCCATTGTACCATGTTTATGTATGTTTCATGTATCACACAATAGTCAAACTTTTCCTCAAAAGTGGTTCAGCTGATGTAGCACTACTATTTGGTGCAACCTACTGCAAAATTTTCAACAGTGTAGCATAATAAATCCCAGATATGAAAATTATGGAAGAACTATCAAGTGCATGGAATAACTACAGGTTTATGAACACGGCAATTCAGGCTATTCTGATTGCCGTGTGCGTAATCAAGTAGTTGTCCCATGCATTTTTGAAATATATTTCTTCCATGATTTCCACTTCAACAAATGTCAGACACACGTTGAACTGAGTGAGGCGTGTCTGAGAGTTCTGAGCAAAGTACTATTCGAGAAAATGGAAAGGTTGATTTTCGAATTTTAATAGTTTTTTCAAACAGCGATCGATGATAAAATAATATGCTATGAACAAGTTTTTTAAGTGGTTCCGACGTTTAAAAAAAGGAGCAGCTGTCTGTCAAAAATAACCGAGTCTCTTTCTTGGAACCAGTGACCCAAAATTTGGACGGGCGTCTGTTTATAGAGATGCTCAAACCCCGAAATGATATATGAAAAAGTATCTTGACTTATATACGATATATTGCCGGAAAGATTCTCCCGTTGCACATTAAAGTTTTGTTTTTTTTTCTTTTTCGAGGGTTGACGACCACCACGAACACGTATGGGAATTCGTCCGTTACTAATTTGGGGTCGGTGATGGGTCTGCCGACCGTGCCCAAGCTCGTGTACTTGCCAGAAGTCGGAGCCCCTTTTGTGAAGAAGTTGCCATGCCACCCGCAGTTTTATGCTGGGTCAGCCATTTTCTGCAGCATGTTACTCTTAGACACCACTTCATATAATACAAGGGACTGTGAATAAATTTCATTTATAGAAATATATTTACAGATGACGATTGTGGTTAAAAATGCGGAAAATCATTCCTTTTTTTTTTTTTTTTTTTTTTCCTTTTCAGAACAAGAACCAGTAGTAAATTCATTCAGCAGCAAAGAACATGTGTGGATGAAAGGCAGTGTGGTTTTCACTTACTATACTGTGCAAATTAATTGGGACAAAGTAAAAAAAAACTCTTTTTTCCAAAACTATGTCTTTATATCATTCTATGCCTTGATATACACTGATAAATACCTGCATTAGTATGAAGTATGTCCTCCTTTAGCAGAAATGACCTCTTGAATTCGTTTTGGCATTGACTCCACTAATTGAGTGCACATATTTTTGACTTCAGAATCGAGGAACCACACTTTTATAGCATTCGTTATCATGTGTTCTTTGGTTGTACAGTCCATTTTACCTAAACGTCTCTTCAAAATATTCCACATGGGATTTAAGTCTGGTGAATTTCCAGGCCAATCAAGCAAATGAATTCTTGACTAATTTCGAATTGTGACATGGGGCCAAGTCATGCTGAAATGCCCCGTCAAAAGTTTGCAAGAATGGAACAATCCTACGTTGTAATATTTCTACGTACTTGGCTGAATTCATCATACCTTGAACAAGAACTAAGCTTCCAGTGCCATTTGATGTGAAAAAAAACCCAAGACATCTGTTTCAGAGGGTGTTTTACAGTTTTTTTGACATGCTCAGGTCTTAAAGGTTCACAGTTGCTTCGTCTAACGACATTTGCTTGGTAACCCTGCACAAATAAATGAGTTTCATCACTGAAAATTGCCTTTTTCCAGTCGTCAGCAGTCCATGATTTATATTTTTTGTCCCATGCTAAACGTTTTATCTTCATTTTCGCATTCAAATATTGGTTTTTCGTTGGTCTTCTTGCCTTCCGGCCAACTTCCAGAAGCCTACGGCGTACAGTTGAATCACTAACATCACAACCACTAACCAATAAATCTCTTTGAAGGTCGGTGCTTGTTTCTTTTTTCTTTTTTTATTCGTTTTACTATTTCTGACTAGATATTTATCGGTTCGTGGAGTTGTTTTTCGTTTTCTTCCATATTTGCCTCTCCCTTTTTGGAGACGATGATCCAGATGCATTGTATCGCGTAAGCAGTCTTGATACACTTGATTTGCCTACACCAACTGCAGAAGCGATATCTCTCACTGTCATAGAAGTGTGATCTTTCAGAGTAATTATTTTTGCACGCTTCCTTGGGGAAACATCCATTTTTCAATACACGAAAGCAACACGAACTCACAGAGAGCAAAAACTAACATCCACCTGTCACACACGAAAGCTCACAACTGCAGCTGAAGTGCCTATTTCCTGTTTAAAACCGGTCAAACCACATTCTTACTATCAAGTTCTAACAGTCACACCACCTCACAGCTGATAAAACTGGTTTACGTGGGTTTCCGACATCAACTGGCGATCACATTACAATTCTGAGAATAAAATAGCTTGTCCCAATTAATTTGCACGGTATAGTAAGAAAGATGAAAGAAATAGAGCTTATTTTTTCATTTTTGGGGTAGGGTTATTTTACGACACCCACAAAAACCCCTTTTACACAGTTACCGTAATTTTCCGAATGGGAAATCTGAAGAACTTCAAGTTATGGTAAAAAAAAACTCGGGTTTGATGACGCGGAGCCGACCCCGAATTTCTTTTTTCTAAATACTGCACTTAGGGGCATATGTCTTCCATTTGTAAGCCATAGTTTTGGCTTCTCTTTTTTACCCAACCTGAATTATTGTTTTTTGTTTCCTTTTTTTTTCTTTTTTTTTTTGTAGGGGGGGGGGCTTTTTTCATTCTAGATTGGTGCCGACAGTGGAGTTAAGAGATTTGTGACCACCTGCAGGAGTGGAAGCATTTAATCCTTTTCAGGTTCCTTTGTTAAATACGGTAATTTGATGTCTTCGGGAGTGAGAGTAACGTGAGCACATCAGTGTTTGTTGTCAAGTGATGTCTGTTGTCAAACTTTTGTCAACCTGCAGTCATTCGTTACCTGTACCAATTGTCCAAGTTGATCACTAGGGAAGTGGTAGGCTAAATCCGGCTCTGTCGCACTGTTTTATGGGTACTTTCTCTCTCACTGTCCATTAACACACGACGTTCTTGACCCTCGGGTGACTCCTAGCTGCAAGATTAAAGCCAAGGACAATGACTACAGGATGAAGTTCGGGGACATTTCTCTCATACATGTTACAACCAACAGAACTGCTGAATATGTAGCGTCCTTTCAGGATTAAAATTGTTATCAAAAACAGCATTCACGTTTTTCACACAGGAAGTAGAAGTACTTGAAATAAAAAACAGAATTGATTTCTATTTCTTTTAACCAGTACGTTTCGGCTTCATTCATCCATTATTTGTGCTTTTCATCAACATTCTTCTGTAAGAAATGGTTATTTAATATTTCTCACTTTATTTTCGTTCAGATATCTTTTGATGACACAAACTAGTTTTGTCAACCAGGGGCGAATGTAGAATTTTTTTTCGGGGGGGGGGGGGGGCAGAAAATGGAAGTTTTTGAAATCCGTCATGGACAAAATAAAATTTGATGAAAAATAGAAGAAAAAATAAAGCATTAATTTCTAATATAAATTGATGCATTTTTATTAAACTAAAGCATTTTTTTAATGTAAGTTGTATTTTAACAAAAAGAAAAATGAAACACTTCCGGGGGAGAGCCAAGGCTCTTTTCTTTGTCCTCCTCACTCTAAATATGCCCATGTTGTCAACTAAAAATCACACCGGTAATTCATGCCGTGATAACTGTATTTAGAAGTTGGAATTCATAATCAAATAAATAAATAAGATAATAAAGGGGGAAATATTTGGGAGATTTAATGCCATCATCCATTTTATTTTTATATTAGGTCATTAAATTACCGAAAATAATATAAAAGATTATGAAATTACGGGAAATGGACTTTTAAAATATGTAGGTAGTTCAGATAGGGATCCTTTTCCAGGTGCGGCTTTTACGCCGATGCGGCACTAAGTCGAAAATTATGGTACTAGAATTATCCTGTCCATTATAAACCGAAGGAAGGAATAGCATCAGAACCAGAAGGAAACTGCATCCCACACCCAACTAAGACTAGACCTTCATCCCACGCACGTAATCACTCGAGTGATAAACAGGAAGAACAGAAAAAAACTTCCGCGAGTAAGACAAACATATCATGCCTACTATATTTCTTTCAATCTTTTGCTGTTGAAAGAAGTAAATGATTTCAAAACGTTTGTGTCTCTTTAAGTAAAAATACGTATATCTTGCTTCAAAACCTTTGCAGCGTAAATGACTTAGTTACACCGGAGAAACAAGAAAACATTTTGCTTGGGTCAAAGATACCATTGCTTTCCTTCCTTCGTAGTTTTCGGTCGTCTTAGCTTTAATTAAATTCTCCGGAAGTGGGAGTGTGCGTTTTTCTTCTTTTGGAGCAATCAATACTTTTGGAGTATGTCCGGAGACGTGAAGTACACCTGAGAGAATTTCAGCTCAAATATCTCTATTGTTAAAGATGTGAACAGTCATTTCAGCAAATCTCATGCGGTTTAAACGAAAACATATATAAATAACTTTCGAAATAGCCACCAAATTAACACAAGGGCAGAAGTTATAGATCAGGATTGAACTGAGTTTTTTCAATTTACATCATCATCATCATCATCAACAACAACCATGGAAAAGAGTCCCGTGGGTGTCTGTTGCCATGTGAGAGCAGATTTCAATCGTCTTGTATTCTTTTTCTACCAGCGCATCGGCACTCATACTACAGATGCAGCTATGTTATTACCCTCCAGACATTTTATTATGCTTCCAGATGTTTCACAGGAAATATCAACGAACAGAACTGTTACTGGGGGAGAGGAAATCTGTTATTTCCTTGTCAGGTGTAGCACCTGCATCGCGTCTCAACCAGAGATGGAAACGGGTCACCGGGTCAACGGGTTACCGGTTCGACAATTTCTTGCGGGTCAAACGGGTCGGATTTATTTCCGTTTTATTTTTGAAAAGAAAAAAAAATATTTCAAAGTACTCTTCAGAGGTCATTGAAATAATATTTCAGAGCTACAGAGTATGATCCAGGAACTTGCTGAGAAGGGTAAAGAAATGGGATTAAAAATGAACTTTCAGAAGACAAAACTGAAGTACAATTCTTTTACAAGGAATGAAGATTTATCAGTTGAAAGGGAAAATCTGGAGATAACCAATTCCTACATTTGCCTTAGGCAACAGATATCAAGCGAGAGTCACAATCATAAAGAAATTAATTGACGTCAAAAACTTGGTTGGAGAGCTTTTGAAAGAAATAGTACAATTTTTAAGAGCAATATGCCATTATGTCTTAAAAGAAAAGTGTTTAAATCAATACATCCCTCCAGGGCTTACGTACGGAGCAGAGACGTGGACCTTAACTAAAAGAGATATACAAAGACTGCAGACAACTGAAAGAGGCATGGAGAGATGCATGCTTGGTGTAACCAGGAGAGATAAGAAGAGGAACTCATGGATAAGGAAAATGAAAAGAGTGGAAGACATAATGATCAGAGTAAATAAAATCTTCTGAAATGGCAATATGCTAGGTATATTGCCAGGAGAACGGACCATCGATGAACAACAGAAGTTTTAGACTGGATTCCAAGGTACAGGAAAAGACCCAGAAGAAGACCACGTGGGAGATGGGTGGATGGAAGAGACTGGCCCAAGACAGTCCACTGTTGAAGGAATTTGGGGAGACTTTCATCCAGCAGTGGTTTGATAATGATTGACAATGGTAGTGGTAGTGGTGTTAATGATATATTCAAATTTATAGTTCAAAGCAGATTTGTCCGGGTCAGGTCCTGGTCCAAAATTTTTGACACGTTTCCAACTCCGTTCTCAACCCGAGCGGTCGCCGTGAGCGCTTGCGACACCTACACTGTGAAAAATAAGTGATGTGAATTCATGGAGAATTTCTGAAAATAATGCGCAGCAAATTTTCCGGTAATTATTCGTCTTTTAACGAAATTTCCGTGTATAAGAGCGTGCCCATTTTTTTTTTTTTTTTTTAACTTCCGTATCTTCACAGATTTTCCGTTGTCAGAAATTCCGTTTTTCAGAATAGCCAGTTTCAGGTTTTCCCGCATTTATCTAGAATTTTCGCAAAATCGAGTACGCTGAATTTTCCAGCCCTTAAACTAGATAACCCGCTCGCAGGGGTGAGGGTCGAACCCACGTCGCTCTTGTAGGTTCAACAGATAACGCGCGTCTTAACCACCCAGCCATTTCAATAGTGATCGAAATGTATTTAACATTTCCCTAGTTAATAATGTTTGACATTTTTCATATTGAAATGTATTTTAACATTAAGGAACAGGGAAAGTATTGTGACATGTTTCAAAAGTTTTAATTTGATTTGGCTGTTTCAAGTACCCCATGGGAAAAGAAGGAATTTTGCTTCTGCTTCTTTGTCAACAGTCATGGAGCAAGCATGGATATTGGTTCCCAAAGCTGAAATGACAATGACCACGCTCGTGGGACGTAACTACCTCTTTAACCTTCCTTCCTTTTTTTTTTTTTTTTTACTTATGTAAATTTAGGTTGCCTCTCGTTATGCTTTCCATACTGAACATCACGTCTGAACCCCCATGAGTTTCTTCCCTGTGTTGCTACTGGTTGTCAGTCGAGTTAAAATCACTAAGATGAATATAGGGATCGAGCAGCTTGCTTAAGACTGATTGGACTCCGTGTTCTATCAGTGTTCTTCTCGTCTATTAAGCCTTCTATGAGATTGTTCAAAGTCGACAGTGTTTTCCATACTGAACGTCACGTCGGAAACCCCACGAGTTTCTTCTCTGTGTTGCTACTGGTTGTCAGTCGAGTTAAGATCACTAAGATGAATATAGGGATCGAGCAGCTTGCTTAAGACTGATTGGACTCCGTGTTCTATCAGTGTTCTTCTCGTCTATTAAGCCTTCTATAAGATTGTTCAAAGTCGACAGTGTTTTCCATACTGAACGTCACGTCGGAAACCCCACGAGTTTCTTCTCTGTGTTGCTACTGGTTGTCAGTCGAGTTAAGATCACTAAGATGAATATAGGGATCGAGCAGCTAGCTTGCTTAAGACTGATTGGACTCCGTGTTCTATCAGTGTTCTTCTCGTCTATTAAGCCTTCTATGAGATTGTTCAAAGTCGACAGTGTTTTCCATACTGAACGTCACGTCGGAAACCCCACGAGTTTCTTCTCTGTGTTGCTACTGGTTGTCAGTCGAGTTAAGATCACTAAGATGAATATAGGGATCGAGCAGCTTGTTTAAGACTCATTGGACTCCGTGTTCTATCAGTGTTCTTCTCGTCTATTAAGTCTGCTATGAGGCTGTTCAAAGTCGACAGTGTTTTCCATACTGAACTTCACGTCCGAACCCCCACGAGTTTCTCCCCTGTGTTGCTACTGGTAGTTAGTCGAGTCAAGATCACTAACAGGGTTGACAAGGTAATTTACTCGTTACGTATTTTACGTAAATTACGCGTAATATACAGGTAATTTACTTGGCGTAGAAAACCAGATTTTTACGCAGACGTAAAAAACTAATTTTCTTTCATGTGTGTATAAATAATATAATATAAAAACCACTTTAATTATATTACATTTTAAACTTAAAATTTCTTGTATATATTCACTACGAAATCATTATTCTCTTAATGTTCATACAGCTCAGCCACCTATAAACAGATTTCTTTTTAGAAATTATAATGTATCTGTTCTTTCTTGTATATTAAAAATGGAGAAAATAATCTACCTCTTGCACTAGCATCGATAAAAATCACAATGTATATTGAATAGAATTCAAGATTTTATTAACAGCTTCAAATTCGTCGAGTGTATTTTAATATTTATGTAATTCTATAAAATAAACAATTTTATGTTCAGTTTGTTCACCAAAGATAATATTTTGACATGAATGTCAATGGCATTATAACGAAGTAAATTTCTCCGTCATTTTTATCCGCGCCGGGATTCGAACCCGAGTACGCTTATTCCGGAACAAGTTGCTCTACCAATTAAGCTACGCGGACATTTTCTAATTGCTATCTGCCTTTATGTGGTGTGCGTCCTTCTGGCAGGTACGTCACATCTCCTGGTAGCCGCGCCGGTGGCACAGTGGTCTAAGGCGTTGGCTTCTGATCATTCGTCCGTAAGGGGTCCGGGTTCGAATCCCGGTTAGGCATGGATGTTGTGTTTGTCTTACGGCACTGGCTCTATCCCTTCCCTGGAACCAGTGACCCTAAATTAGGGACGGGCGACTGCTTATAGCCCATTGAGTTGCTCACGGTGGTCGTTAAACCTCCAATTAAAAAAAAAAAAAAAAAAAAATCTCCTGGTACGTTACAGCATGTCTATAATGCAAAATATCGTACATTTTCATTTAATAGTATTTGTGTTTGACATGTTATCCAGGTGTACACTTCGAAATCATAATTTTACCCTTTTAAAACTCTAAACGTTTTTCATATTGATTGTGCTATACTTATACCCTTAAAGGAAAAAAACAACCGTAGATTTGACAGAACATTAAACTACTTGTTTAAAATGTAACTCTTTAAATGTTTATAATTGTCACTCTCAGTTCTCACACACCCTTAATCACACTAATAATCCTCACTGTTATGATTTTGTAACTTAAGAGTATAATATATTTGAACCAATTTCTTCAAGCGTTCGAAGCTGAGCCGGTTTCTTGTAGTATTATGGACAAAAGACCAATTAGAGGAAAGTCTTTCAAGTTGGGCTGAAGATGCTGGGATGTTGATTAACTTCAAAGCAACTGCTGACAACTCCTTATGGTGCCGACTGGCGAAGTACCAGAATGTCCGTGGTGATTTAATTCCCTTCTTCATAAGCGCTCCAAACTTTCCAGAATTTTCTCGATACTGTTAGCAAGTTAATTAACAGCACAAAGATTACATAGAAAGTTAATTAACAGCACAAAACCATGTTTTTTTTTATTTTGTTACGTATTTTACGCGTTTTTTTTACGTATTTTTCCGTTTTCTACGTATTTTACACGTAATTGTACAACCCTGATCACTAAGATGAATATAGGGATCGAGCAGCTTGTTTAAGACTGATTGGACTCCGTGTTCTTTCAGTGTTCTTCTCGTCTCTTAAGTCTGCAAATGGACGATGTTATCGCTTTGTCCACGTTATTTTATAAACAACGCATAGCAACTGAAAAATTGTTGTTCCGACACCGGAGGGATCGAACCCCAGACCTCTCGATAACTAACCGAGTGCTTTCGCTTTATGATACGGTGCCAACAATTTACAGCGCTATCCGTAGTTTATCATTCAGCATCTGACTACACAAATCCGTATTGTAGCGGTGTCGGAACTACAATTTTGCAATTGCTATGCGTTGTTTATAAAATAACGCGGACAGAACGATTATGCCGCCCCGGTGGCGCAGTGGTCTAAGCGATGGCCTCTGATCATTCGTCCGAACGGAGTCCGGGTTCGAATCCCGGTGAGGCATGGATGTTGTGTTTGTCTTACGGCACTGGCTCTCTCCCTTCCCTGGAGCCAGTGGCCCTAAATTAGGGACGGGCGACTGCGTATAGCCCATTGAGTTGCTCACGGTGGTCGTTAAACCTCCAAAAAAAAAAAAAAAAAAAAAAAAGAACGATTACATCGTCTATTTACATTATCTCCACGTACTTGAAATTTGTTATTAAGTCTGCTATGAGATTGTTCAAAGTCGGCAGTGTTATCCATACTGAACTTCACGTGTGAACCCCCACGAGTTTCTCACCTGTGTTGCTATGGTAGTTATTCGAGCCAAGATCACTAAGATGAATATAGGGATCGAGCAGTTTGCTTAAGACTGATTGGACTCAGTGTTCTTCTCGTCTATTAAGTCTGCCCTGGGACTGTTCAAAGTCGACAGTGTTCTTGTTGTCCCCTGAAAACAGAACAGATGTCCCTTTTATCTGTTTTCTCTCCAAAAACAGAAGAATATTTCTAAGTTTCTTTCTTTTTTTTTTTTTTTTTGTTCCTACATGAGAAAAGACATGTATTTTTTTAAAAAATACAAAGAAGAAAACTGAGATTTGTTTTGTATAATGCTAAAAAGCATATTATATTGCATTACTGCAAGCAAATAAAAATATGTTCTTCTGTGATATGATTAATCGTGACTTATATATACGGTACGTCACCAAATATTTCCCATGCGATCATATACCTGAAACGGGAAATTACTCAGAATTCATCGCTGCTTCTGTGAAAATCTAAATTGAAACCATAATTTTTCTGTTTTTCTTATATGAAACAAAATATAGAAAGGAAATTATTACTTACAAATTGCAAAATAAAATGCTGAATGTGTTGCATGGATACCTGAATACAATAAGCTCTGATGTGCAGTTCCAAATAATTAACGCAGGAAATAAGTATAACAAAAACGCAAGACTGTCTGCCTCCTAAAATCGAAAAACAATCTTCAAAGTTAAAAGAGCAAAATATAGTAGGGTGGCAGAGAGCGCGAGAAATGAAAATAAATTAATGGTAGGTAAAAGAGGAAACTGGAAAGAGACAGAAAGAAAGACTGGTGCATACAATTAACACAATAAAAATAGAGAGGCTTGCTTATCACTTTTTCGGCAATTCCTTTTCTCACATCTGTAGGCTTCCGGTGTTTTCTTAACACTTATTTCGGATTCTTGGGTTCCCCAAAATACAGCGCTTATCTATTAACCTATATGGGTGGTACGGGACTGACGCTGTACATTGCCTACTATGTACTTGCAATTTGCTTATTGAAGTTTCAAAGGTAATGAATGTGACCCCTAAATGGTGACCCTCTCCCCATCTATTCTTTCCTTTGGCTGACCCATGAATTCTTGGGCGACTTTTAATTCAGTTACAGTTCAAGTTTTAACATTTCTTGAACGAAAGTTTCTTTTTTCCCCTGATGAGGCCCAATTTTGATAAAATTTCCCTAAAAAGGGAAACTTTCCTTGAAAGTGGAATCCCTGATCCTGAGGTATCTCTGATCATGCTGACCTGTGTCCAATATTCATCGACATCGCGTAGAATCGTTAAGTCGTCTGCCAATGACGATCCACGCGGAGAGAAGCCTGATGTTCGAATCGGCCAGAGCCGCACTTGGGCAACTTGTAGGAACTGTCTGCCAGTGTTGGAAGTATGCAGGCCGGTGTTATCTTGTTGAAACTGGGGATTAGGGATGCCACGGAGATACGGCAACGAAATGGGCTGCAGCACCTCTTCGATGTATCGTCGTGCTGTCATTGTAGCCCTATGCGCACGAGCGGTGCACGGCTGTTGAAACTGATAGCATCCCAAACCATGACAGCAGAGTGAGGAGCCGTATGGCGATAAAGGATGGCAACAAGATCAGTCGGATGCCCGCGTCCATTGTAGACTCTCAGTCGGTGATTTTTTTTTTTTTTTTTTGATTGGAGGTTTAACGACCACCGTGAGCAACTCAATGGGCTATAAGCAGTCGCCCGTCCCTAATTTAAGGTCACTGGTTCCAGGGAAGGGAGAGAGTTAAGACAAACACAAGATCCATGCCTCACGGGATTCGAATCCGGACTCCTTCCAGATGAATGGTCATAAGCCATCGCTTAGACCACTGCGCCACCGGGGCGGCGCCATGGCTCTTCTCTGTTCCATCAGTTTGTGCGGCCTTCCTGAACGTTTTTCTTTTTCTTTTTTTTTTTTTTGCTGTAGTTGCACCGCTCGGCTTCCATCTCTTCATGACATCACTTACAGTCGGTTTTGGTATGTTTAGTTTAGCTGTAAAGCTCCGTATGGAAACGTTACTCAGATGATATCCTATGACCATCCCACTCTGGAACTTGGAAAGTTCATGTCCACGAGGCATATCCGCTTCAGCCGCCCCGGTCGCGCAGTGGTCTAAGGCGCTGGCCTCTGATCATTCGTCCGTAACGAGTCCGGGTTCGAATCCCGGTCAGGCATGGATGTTGTGTTTGTCTTACGGCACTGGCTCACTCCCTTCCCTGGAGCCAGTGACCCTAAATTAGGGACGGGCGACTGCTTATAGCCCATTGAGTTGCTCACGGTGGTCGTTAAACCTCCAACCACACACACACACACACTCCATCATACATTTATCGAAGCGTAGGAGAAGGAATTCTCATTCATTCCAGACGCTGTGTGGAAGAACCATCACACATTTTTCGAAGCGTAGGAGAAGGAATTCTCATTAATTCCAGATGATGTGTAGAAGAAGCATCACACATTTTTCGAAGCAAAGAAGCAATTCTCCTTATTTCCAGACGATATGTGGAAGAAACATCACACATTTTTCGAAGAACCTAATGGCCAGTAGATCCATTTTACGTTCAAGCGTCAACTGAAGGGGGAAAGGCCCATTTGGCCGGTGGTGTGGTTCGAAACCTCGCCGCCTGGCCCCGGATCCAGCTGTTCTCCCAGCTAAACCACACCGACGAAGGTTATCGCTGCAAATTTGCCGTCATGACATGTGCGCCACCTGTGTAGTACGTCACAGCTGTCACTGGAACAATATAAATCATCATAATACTGGGTGTCCCACTCGCTACCTAACCCAGCATTTCTTTAATAATATTAACACCAATGAAGATATTGCAACGAAATTTTAACTGGACTTACCTCATTTCGTGCAAAATGTGATGACATCACAACATGTGCTGGAAGTGGCCACTATTTGCGTCCAGACAGCATTGAACCCGGCGCTGTCAGCCAGCCAGCCGGAGTGCGCCTTAGAGGCAGACCCATTCCTAAATGTGGCGCCACTGAGGAGCAGACTGCCAACCAGTCGGACGCGCCTCTCTGCTGCTTTGTTATACCATTTTGCTGAGCGTGTCTATACAATACGGTTGTTGATAGTGAGTGCTCGTGGCTGTGAAAATGTATCGGCATACTCTGGAGGAGCGAGTGATTAATGTTCGCACTTATTGGAAAACAGAATCGATAAAGTCTTGTCAACAGCAATTCCTGGATAGGTTTGCAGGCAGACATCTGCCGAGCAAGTCCACCATTTGGGCATTGTCGAAGAAATTGGAAACCAAGGGGACTTTATTAGACGACCATGAAGGAGGTCGTCCACAAATGTCCGAGAAACGATCCAGAATATAAAGGGCCGACTACTTGCGTCTCCCAGGAAGTCATTTCACCGACTGTCACAGGAAACAGGGTTGTCCCAAAGCACTTGTCAACGTGCTGTGAAAAAAGCGAAGCTTCATGCGTACCGTATCTCCGTGGTCCACGAACTCAAAGAGCCTGACCACATGAAACCAGTTACATACTGTCGATGGTTTCAGACCTTTCTCTTTCTTCAGGAAACTTCGGCCATTCTGGACTACGCGTGGTTCTCGGACGAGGCATGGTTTCACCTGTCCGGATACGTCAATTCTCAAAATTCCCGTATTAGGACCAGTGAAAATCCCAACGCGATACATGAAAAACCCATTTATTTACAGAAAATACGTGTTTGCTGTGGGACATCTTCTGCGATACAACCATCACAGCAGCTGCATATATGGAAAACTTCAAAACCTTTGTAAATTTGTTGGACGACGAAGAACTCTCCATTGGATATTACCAGCATGATCGAGCGACATCACACACCAGTATAGCCGAAATTCAGTACTTTTTCGGCGACCGCGTCATTTCGAAGAGTCCATGGCCACCGCGCTCGCCCGATCTGACGCCTCCTGATTACTTTTATGGGGATATCTAAAAGATAGAGTTTACCAAAAGAAACTGCGAACCATAGATGCCTTGAAAGCAAACATCACCGAAGAAATTCAGGCAGTGACGGCGGACGTACTGGCAAGGACTTTCCACAATATGGTGCGTCGGGTTCAATGCTGTCTGGACGCAAATGGTGATCACTTCCAGCACATGTTGTGATGTCATCACATTTCACATGAAATGAGGTAAGTCCACTTCAAATTTAGTTGCAATATCTTCATTGGTGTTAATATTATTAAAGAAATGCCGGATTCGGTAGCGAGTGGGACACCAAGTATTGTTACAATTAATCGCAGAAAGAAGCTGTGGTTTTGGCGTTGTATTTTCGATCAACGCGCAGGACTGTTAATGTATATTTTTTATCATTCATATGAGGCTGAAAAACTATACGATCCAGTACACAGACATGTACAAAAACTTGTCGAGGATGCCAACATATATAGTCGCCGCACTTAGCGCCACGAAAGCTAAAGCCGTCCCTAATTAACTGAATGCATAAAACGCTAGGAGGCAGGAGCGTCGTTAGACTTCGAAATTAGGATGGGCAAGCATTATTTTTGGTGGGGCAAGCTTGATAGGAACTTTTTACTATGAAACACTGAAAGAACGAATTTTAAATACTTTTTTTTTTATTTATGGAAGGTTTAACGACCGCCATGAGCAGCTCAATGCGCTATAAGTAGTCGCCTGTCCCTACTTTAAGGTCACTGGTTCCTGGGAAGAGAGAGAGCCCGTGCCGTAAGACAAACACAACATCCATTCCTCTCCGTGGTTCGAACCCGGTCTCTTCTCGGACGAATGCTCATAAGCCAGCTCTTAGACCAATTTGCCACTTTAATGTAATGCTTTTCACTACCTGCTGCACAGAAATTCGTGCAATCTTTTTTTTTTTTTTATTGGAGGTTTAACGACCACCGTGAGCAACTCTTTGGGCTATAAGCAGTCGCCCGTCACTAATTTAGGGCCACTAATTGGTTCCAGGGAAGGGAGACAGCCAGTGCCGTAAGGCAAACACAGCATCCATGCCTCAACGGGATTCGAACCCGGGCCCTTTTCGGACGAATGATCAGAGGCCATCGCTTAGACCACTGCGACACCGGGCAGCGTGCAATCTTCACTCCTTCCACCTGGATACGCATACATACACGGATCTGACTAGTTACGCCGCTGGTGTAAGATAGAAGTGTTTGTAAAATGTCTCCAACTTTTTGCTTGCTCTGAATGCATTGTCTTAAACTGCTTTTCAAAGTTTGGCATTTTTGCTTACGAAAATAGTACTGTACTTGAACAATTTATTTAAAAGAAAATGCCGTTTTTGTTTATTTAAATCAAATTTTAACGTCGTGCCACGCAGACACAATATCTCACCCCTCCTAAACTTCCTTCCTTTCAGCCAGCGACTTTGCCTTGCACTCCTCTCCGGCAAAGCAGTCGTCAGCCACTTTCTGCACTTTCACTGTCCCTGGACAGTACTAAGAGCACTAGTGTAGCTTTGAACTCCACTTTCCGTGTTGGAATCCCATATTTCGTAAAGAAAACAAACAGCAGAGAAATTAGTAATGATCTCCCTCAGTGAATTCCGGCCCACTCTCCTCACTTTCCTGGGCATACTAACATGAAAAAGAGGCTTACATTTAGAAGAGTAGAGAACAATTGAATTTTCATGGCTCTGCGGATGATATTTCGATAACCTTTCTGCGGAGAAGTACACAACTTACTTCTTATGGGAAAATACGTAGGGCTGCATGAAATAAAACATGACTTGACAAAATGCAGATCATATTTTAAAGTTAAATATACTGAAAAATGGCACATTTTGAACTGGATGGGCGGCAGGGTGGGCAAGACAAATGTCAGGGTGGGTCGTCCCTGCTAGGAGGTATTTAGAAATTATTATTTTATCTCACTGTATTTATTAAAAAGTACTGTCGACATAAGATTATTATTTGAGAAGGATTTTATCACAACCTTTGTTCTTAAGCTTACCCTAAAGAGCAAATCGACATAGCGGGCTACTTTGTTTCGAGAAACCGATAATCCTTCCCGCAATGAGGGACTTTTATTACACCAGAAGGAAACCAGTGAGTAAAAAAGCTTAAATTTTCACCAGAAGCTCGAGCATAACGGTCGTGTCAAATTAAAAGACGAATACGTCGCGTGTCAAATACTTTCATCTAAGTTTCTCCAGCTTAAAACCGGAAATTGCTCTATGAAACGAATCGAAATATTAAGTCTACTTTTCATTATTAACGTTTAAATTTTACTCAGCGAAGAAAAACTCATTAATTCGCCGAGTAGTGACTTCTTTTGTAAGTTCTTGCGTGTCTGATATGCCGCCAAAAAGGAGGGAAAGGGGCGGCGGAAAACAGCCGGGGAGGGGGCGCCTCTAACTGGGAATTCACGTACACAAACTGTTTGACGCAAAAATGTTCTGGCTCAGATGCCATTAAGAAAAAAGTGAAGTAAGTGTGGAAGGAAACCACTTTTATCTCCGCTTTTCTTCTCTTTGCAGTAAACCATGCGTGGAAATTAATTAACAATTGCCCAATCGGGGCTGTTGGATGAAGGGAGGAAAGGTGATTGGTCAAATAAGTGGCGTTGCGTGTTGGGTTTATTGACTAGACACGGAGCATGCGAAGATGAAGTGAAAGAGAGAGAAAGAGAGAGAGAGAGAGAGAGAGAGCAACTCCAAATAAAAGGGAGTAAACATCGTATTTTCTTCGCGTGTTTAAAGAAAACGGAGAAAGATTGTGCACAGTGTTATTGAAATGGACACTGCTTAACTTAGTGGAAATTTCTCGTGTGACAATACGTTTTAAGTTTCGAAAACGATTTGTCAGCAATATGCGAGGGACTATTAGACACCGTTAAAAGAAAGGTGCATTAAAAGTACAAAATATATTCTGCGTCTTTCTCAATAATTTCAACAAAGAATTTAAAAATGAAAACCGCAGTGATGTTCAGATTTATGTAATTTATTCGCTAAGTTCCTATCTTTTTGGAGCAAACGACAGGTGAACAGGTTTTGGCGCCGCAAATATCACGATAGGATTTATTCTGCGAAAATTTATGCAAAATTAAACACGAATGTTCTCACATTCATTTCTATGTAACTTCTGACTGAATATTTTTAACAATTAGTTAAAGATGTAACTTATTTTTTTCACAAGGGAATCTAAGCAGTGAGGAAGTGAGAAATGCAACTACATATT
The DNA here is from genome assembly GCA_039090855.1 of Macrothele yani. Taxonomy (NCBI): domain Eukaryota; kingdom Metazoa; phylum Arthropoda; class Arachnida; order Araneae; family Macrothelidae; genus Macrothele; species Macrothele yani. The sequence continues at coordinate 38,712,961 of CM077016.1, forward strand.
CTCCGAAAGAAATCTCCTAATATCAGCTCAGCGGTGAAAGAAAAATACTAAAGTGTCCTATTTGCTTTTATGAAGCATTAAACTTTGTCGGCCGCCCCGGTGGCGCAGTGGTCTAAGCGATGGCTTCTGATCATTCGTCCGAGATGGGTCCCGGTTCGAATCCCGGTGAGGCATGGATGTTGTGTTTGTCTTACGGCGCTGCTAGCTGGCTCTCTCCCTTCCATGGAACCAGTGGCTCTAAATTAGGGATGGGCGACTGCTTATAACCCACTGTGTTGCTCACGGTGGTCGTTAAACCTCCAATAAAAAAAATAAAAAAATCCAACGATAGCAGCACAGTCTTTTCCATTGAAAGCCATTCTGCGACAGCTACTGTACAACGTGTCCGACGCAAACTCCGTTAAAGAAATTACTTCTTATTCACATAATCGTCTACGGAAGATCCCAAAAAACCCGGGTGCGTAATATCAGAGGCGTAACTAGGCTTTTCTGCGCCCGGGGCAAACCACAAGATATTGCGCCCATCACCCACTGAAGTCGTTAAGACGAAAAATTCTGATTCTTCAGATATTACTCGTATAATCATGCGCGTTACATGACATTTTAGGTAAAGCTAATCTTCTGCTTTGGTTATGCACAAATTTGCATTATTTAGTGTCCACACGCATATGTAGTTACAGTTTTTTAAAATAACTAACATTAGGCACTAGAAGTTAGTTACCTCTGACATTTAGCTTCACGCTGAATTATATATATTTATACTTTTTTGTCCTATTCCCTTGTAATTAAGTGATAACACTGTTAAAAATTGGTACTTAGAAATAAGCAAATTGTACTCGTTTTTGAGTACATTCTAGGATTATAATAGCTCCGAGTACCTGTGTCTCATTTTTGAGTACATACAGGGAATCAATTGTGAGTATACCTGGTATTTCAAATATATGTACTCAAAGAAATCCATATATTGCAAATATCATCATCATCATCATCATCGTCAACCATTATCAATCCACTGCTGGACGAAGGTCTCCCCAAGTTTCCTCCACAACGGTCTGTCTTGTGCCAGTCTCCTCCATGTCACTCCCGCATATTTACGAATTTCATCCACCCATCTCCCATGTGGTCTTTTTCTGGGTCTTTTCCTGTCCCTTGGAATCCAATCTAAAATTTCGGCTGTCCATCTATGGTCTGTCCTTCTGGCAGTATGTCCAGCCCATTGCCATTTCAGGGATTTAACTCTGATCATGATGTCTTCCACTCTCGTCATTTTTCGGATCCACGAGTTCCTCTTCTTATCTCTCCTGGTTATACCAAGCATGCACCTCTCCATGCTACTTTGAGTTGTCTGCAGCCTTTGTATGTCTCTTTTAGTTAAGGTCCACGTCTCTGCACCATACGTAAGCACTGGAAGGATGCATTGATCAAACACTTTTCTTTTAAGACATAATGGCATATTGCTCTTGAAAATTATGCTGTTTCTTCCAAAAGCTCTCCAGGCAAGTTTTGTACGCCGATTAATTTCTTCATCAATGTGACCCTCACTTGATATCTGCTGTCCAAGATAAACATACGTATCTGTTATCTCCAGTTTTTCTCCATCAATCGATAAATCTTCATTTCTTGTAAAAGCATTGAACATCACTTTTGTCTTCTGAAAGTTCATTTTTAATCCCACTTCTTTACTCTTGTCAGCAAGTTCCTGGATCATACTCTGCAGCTCTGATGGGGTAGTTGCAAAAATGACTACGTCATCAGCAAAACGAAGGTGGGTTAGATAATCTCCATTAATCTTTATCCCTTTGTTTTCCCAGTTCAGTGATTGAAAGACATTTTCCAATGTGGCATTAAAGAGCTTCGGAGATATGGTGTCACCTTGTCTCACTCCCTTTCCAATTTTTATGTGTGTTGTATTTTCAAACAGCCGAATCTTTGCACTTGCATTTTCATAGATGTTATTAATAATATTAATGTATGCATCTTCAATACCGCAGGATTTCAGAGCCGTGGTAACTGCTGATGGTTTCACCGAATCAAAGGCTTTTTCATAATCGATAAAAGCCATGCACAATGGAAGTTCATATTCCCTCACTCTTTCAATTAGTTCTCTCAGTACGTGGATATTGCAAATATATGTGCTCTAAATTCCTTCAGTTTCTGTGCCCTTTATTCAACGATTGTTAGAAATTCACACTACCAAGCTAGGTTTGAGCCTAGTGTCCCTCCATCAGTAGTCTGAATCTCTAACCACTAAGCCAAACGCGGCTCGATTTCAAGTTTGGAATACGTGTACTCTATACATACTCATTTATTCATAGAATCAAGTGGAAGTACATATATTATTCGATGGCACATCTGAGATAATAGATATACTCGTTGTCACATGTTGGGCAAATGGACCGCACAAATTTGTGACAAATATAGTGATAAAGCGACAATATGTTATGTATGAGATTGACACTTAATGTAAAATGTACACAAAGATACTTTATGCAAAATTAAATTACTTGTGATCAGAACACTTAAGTATTTTTATTGGGGTATGATGATACAATAAATAGGGTTAAGAAATGGAGGCCAGCACTCAGCAGAAAGCTTTCGAGTATTTTCCTTAATCTTTCTTCAAGGATGTTATGAGTAGTGAAACCCTGCTGGACGCGGAACGCTATTATGGCTGTAAACTACAGAAGGTGAGATCCCTGGCTGCTTCGGAGTTAGGATCTTTGGTACCACATTAAACAGATGGAATGCAGCTTTCAGTAGTGGCAGTAATGACTGTATTGCCCTCCGAGGATCTGCAATTAATGTGAACGACATCCTTATGTTGCAACGTACGAACAACATCGCCTTCATTTCTGGTTGTAATAGTTAACATCCTCTGTACATTTTGAGAAAGAAATGTGCATTTTAAACTAACAAAACTAGCGAAACTGGCGAAAGGTGGCTCAGTGGTCTAAGCGATGGCTTCTGATCATTCGTCCGAGATGGGTCCGGGTGCGAATCCCGGTGAGGCATGGATGTTGTATTCGTCCGAGACGGGTCCGGGTGCGAATCCCGGTGAGGCATGGATGTTGACTGCCCCTTCCCTGGAACTAGTGGCCCTAAATTAGGGACGGGCGACTGCTTATAGCCCATTGAGTTGCTCACGGTGGTCGTTAAACCTCCAATAAAAAAAAATAAAAAATAAAAAACTGGCGAAAGATAGTATAAGGAAATTCTGAAAATGGAGAAACAACGAAGTATGGTGGGGGAAAGCTGTACCAGCAACCAGTGCAAAAGTTTTTAATTTCCGATTTTATTCAGATTGTACGCAGTGATTTTTGTGCACTCTCTTTACCTGCGCCCAGGGGTCAGCCGCCCCTCCTACCCCGCCCTTGTTACGCCTCTACATAATATAGTCATCCTGTATTCTTGTAGGTAAAGAATGATTGACATTTTGCTCCCTTAATGAAGCTGCTTTTCTGGATATAAAAACTTCCTTTAAGTAGTCTCTTGTTTTTATGAGCTTCATAGTCCAATATTTTAATATTTTGCCATAAAGGTACATTTCACAGACTTTGCTGCACATTCAATTGTAATGTACCTATTTTGTCCTCATTGGAAGCTGTAATGTTCTAATATACGCTATATTGACAAAAGTCACCGGACACCTCGAAGAGAAACACAACATGGCATTTATTGACATACATTAGTATGGTGTCGGTCTACCTTTGGCCTTAATGCATGCACTGACCCTTCGAGACAGGCTTTCGACAAGGTTTTGGAACACAGCGATAGGTGTGTGCTTCCATTCAGTACATAATGCTGCCGCTAACTGCTGCTTAGTAGTAGGCTTTGGTCCCAAAGTTCTTATGCGGCGCTCTAATTCATCCCATAGGTGCTCTGTGGGATTAAGATCAGGGCTCTGTGCTGGCCACTCCACAAACGATACGGAATTACAAGCCATAACAGTCCTTGCTTTATGGCTCGGTGCATTATCCTGCTGGTACAAATAAAGCCCGGTTCCATAGTATTGCCACAGAGTTGTTACGGCATAATTGTCCAGAATATCGAGGTAGACGTGCTAGTTAACAGGTTTGTCCTCGATAACCAATGGGCCGGGACCATACCACGAAAAACATCCCCAGAATCTTTTTACAGAGGACTTCTTTTTTTTCCTTCACCCAAGTTTAATGTATCATTTTAAGCGGGTATCGCCCATTTGACCGAAAGAGCACTTTATGGGTTGGCCAAAAATCTCTAGACCAAAAGGTACATTTTGCCGAACAGTCGCTTTACTTAGAAACTTAGAAGTTCCTTTCATCGAAGATCATTTTCCCGAGAGATTAGTTTATCAAAAACTTTGGATTTTATTATAGGATCTGTTGAAGTGTAGTGAGAGTTCGGAAAACTGACAGCCAAAAAGTTAGATAATTGCATTTCTTATTTTTCAATGTCCACTTCCCCATAGACCATTCTTATGACCTCTAATATTATTTAACGCCCTAGTCTGCCTTGAAAATAACCTTTTGTGCCTGAGAAAAAGGGCAACTTTATTAACTTATGTTTTGTAAACATTATAAATATAAGTTGGGCTGATAAAAATTTACTAAAAAGGGCTTTTTAATTAATGTTTTGTGTTTGAGTGAAAGTGTAACACTCTCAGCTTGATCTGTTATGTAAGCCTTATAAATATGAGCTGACCGAATTAAATATTGCTAGAAAGGCCGAAGTCTAAGGCCTTATAATTAATGTTAGAGATTAGGAGACCTATCTGCTGGGAAGAGGACAAGGAGAAATCAAAAGTGCAATTTTTATGAGATTCCCTAGCCTTTTGGTGGTGAGTTTTTCGAACCTGCTGTAGATACAGTTCGACAGATCCTACAATAAAATCTAAAATTTTTGATAAATTAACCTTTCGGTGAAATGGTTTTTCGATGAAATTGACTTTTTGGGTGAAGCGATCTTTCGGTGAAACGTAGCTTTCGATGAAGTGATCCTTCGACGAAATGAACGTTTCGATCAAGTGAGCCTTCGGTGAAACGATCTTTTCGATGAAGTGATTTTCGGTCAAGTGACCCTTCGGTGAAGTAATCGTCGGGCAATTAAACTAGACCCATTTTAAGCTATCTTTCACAAATAATACCCTTATTATGTTCACAGCATTTAGTTGTTTCTCTTCGATGATTTCTATTAACTTTTCATCGATTCTTGTTAAAGTTTTCACACGTCAATTTATGCTTTTTCTCTAACAATGATTTTCTTGCTGCTAGCCCCAAAAGTTCATTTCAGTAGCCAGTACTTGTTTTCAGTTGTCACTCTTCGTTTGTGTCACCGTTCTATAAATCATGAAAATGTATTTGAAAAAAAAAAAACCCTTGTTGAACTATTGGGAAAAAACAGACATTTCTGAATTTAATCTAAATCTCTTTTAAATTAAATTTGGCTCGAAGTTTTTCATAAATTAAAATTTAAGTTCTAAATTTAACCGTACCCTAATATAGCACTGAAAAAAAAAACCAAAACAGCTCACCTGAAAACGGGGAAAACATATAACTCAGTAGTATGCTTCTATTGAAAATTCACATAATTCAAAGTTTTCCTACCAGAAAATTCAAAATGAATGGATATATTTCAGGTTTCTAACGCGTTATGTTTGAACAAGTTATCTGTAGATCATAATTTACGTTATTTTCTTTTATTAAAATAGATGACCCGTTTAGTTTGAATTCTTATAAATTTATTTTCTTGAGGCAAAATCCTTTGGCTGTCAAAGAAATTCTTCCGTCTTAAGGTGGACGTCAAGTAATTTTGCTTCCTATACTTCCAATAGAAAACTTTCTGTACACAGTTTCTTTACAATTAATGCGATCCCAAGGATGAAAATTTGAACATCGATTAAAATTGCTTCATATTATAACTTGGAATACTTAATATTTTCAAAAACATAACCATAATTATATTAAGAATCAATAACTTTTCCTTTGGTGGTGTTGAAACCAGAAAAAATATGGTGCGACCTGTACTTTGATGACGTCAGTAGACAAACAAATGTTAGATTGCATAATTATGGTTATGTTTTAAAAAATATTAAGAATTCCAAGTTATAAAATGAAGCTATTTTAATCGATGTTCAAATTTTCATCCTTGGAAACGCATTAATTGTGAAGAAAATGTGTACAGAAGTTTTTCCGTTGGAAATATAGGAAGCAAAATTACTTGACGTCCACCTTAAGATTTAAAAAAAAAAAAAAGATTAAAAGTGCAGGTGCATGTACTGCACTTTTACAAGTTAAAATCCTACATCGTTTTCTCGTGTGATGAACAAATTCGTTTTGACTGAAAAGATTTTAATTTTTAGTTTTATGTAGTAATGGTGAAAAGGAATCTATTAAGGATTAGCTGCATAGTTTAAAAAGGAAAATAGAAGTCGTCAACACGTATTCGTTACATAAAACGTTTTGCTGATTAAAATAAAAGATCCAGATTTTCATTCACAGTACCAGATAGTTCAGTCGGAAGAATATCTCACTCTGAAGAAGGAAAACCTGAACTCGAATTCTCCCACCGGCAAAAAGGGCATTTCTTCACAGATTATATAAAGAATTTTAACACTTCTATTGATAATGTGGCACTTTTCAGTTTAGTACACATGTTTAAATAACATGAATATTGTTTCACACAGGTTTAATAATTAAAAATAATGTTTTTTTTGTTTTGCACTGCAGAGAAACATTGTTTTTAGGAATTTTTCTACTGAATATAGAGGTAGACTGAAAAGCGTGCAGAAATCTCTTTCGCGCTTTCAATCAATCATTATTTTCTTTCTTTTACATTTTTCATGCAAGCAATATTCTCTGCTAATTGTTTTTTCTACTTGTCAGCGATTGCAAGTTCTTCGAACCGTGCCCCATTTTACACATTCTTTTTCATTTTCAATTTAAAACATCACAATTATCTTCATCCTACAAGGGATCGGAATGTAATTCGATGCCTTTTCTGACATGATTGCAGGCAGTTTTTCTTTCAGGACGTTTTGACCGGGGGGGAGTGAATGGAACCTTAGAGGGGGCAAGTTTTCTATTTGTTATATATATTTATATATATATAATATTTAACTACTACTGTATATATAATATTTCTTTTTGCAACGGTTAAGTTTCATAAGGATCCTGTGAAGTTCAGGTTCATAGCTAGTGGAGTAAGGAGTCATAAAAAGAAAATAGATCTTGCTTTTGAAGATGTCTTAAAGAAGGTTTTGAAACACATTAGAAACTGTTCTAACTTGATGTACAGAGATTTTTGGATAATTAATAATAATGCAGAAGTAATTTCTACTATACTCAAAGTTTGTCCCCTAGATATTAATAGTTATGATTTTGAAAACCTATATACTAATCTGCCTCTATCAGATATAATCACTACCTTTAAAGAGCTGTATGCAGAATTTAAACTTAACCAATTTGTTGATGTAGGAACTTGGAACTCTTATCTCAATTGCTGCATAAAAAATAACCATATCTTATATAATAATACTCTCTATAAGCAAGTGAACGGTATTCCAATGGGAACATCAACGTCCACGAATATCGCTAATCTATTCCTGTTCTTTAAGGAATATAAATTCATTAAAAATCACCCCACCTGCTCAGATAACTACCTTTACACTTTTAGATATATTGATGATCTGCTGTGTATCAATAATTCCGAAGTTATAGAGAGTGATTTTGATAATATCTATCCTAGCTCTCTTAACTTATGTAAAACCAACCACAGTAATCAGGAACTTGAGTTCCTAGACTTAAGCATTAAGCTCAACAGAAGTAACCCATCTATTAGCCTCTTTGATAAAAGAGCTAATTTTCCTTTCAAAGTAATTAAATATCTACACTGGAATAATAACATTTCAACCAAAGTAATTGAGAATGTACTAATTTCTCAGGTCCTAAGAATTTCAAGAATTTGCAGCAACAATTTGGACTTCAATTACCACATTAATATACTATTAGAAAGTTTTCTAGAGAACGAAATTCCTTCTTCTTTCATCAAAAGAACTTTAAGAAAAATTATTCTGAATAATAGAGTAAGGTTGGCAGATCTGCTTTAATTTTCTACACAGTTAATAATATGATTCTGACCAATCAAAGCCGTAAGGAAGTTGGCTAGAGGATGCCTATTAACTACCTAAAGGAACCTTAGTGCTATGGATATGACGGTCCTATTAAAACAAAAAAATTAAATAATATAAACAAAATCACAAAAAAAGCTTAAAAATCTGTTTATAAAAGAAAATAAAAACAAATAAAAAAGAAAACTAGTTATTCATCACTAGGATAGCTATACTAAAAATAGTAAAACCAACATTAAAATTAATAAGATTCTGATTAATCTATAGAAGCTCACTAAGGTGATTTAATACATGCAAAGATTATTAAATAAACTGCTCGTGTATTTTATAATATTTCTCATGTATTCTGGAGAGTTAATTCTGCTCATTCTGATCATACAGATCCACAGTCTTAAGTTTATATTTTTTTCTCTGGTTAAAATCTCCGCGCGTTGGTTTCTTGCTGTATGAGGAGGCCATCAGCCCCACCCTCACTGCCCCCAGCGTCTAGGGAGTGGCGGAAGAGGTCAGCCATGTTCTCCTCTTGTGAGGAGAAAAGTTTTTGTAACACAAGAGGTAAGCTCTCTTCCTTGTTTTTGGGCTCTAGGTTTTATAAGTTCAATGTTAGTACTTCATGTACCTTTTCTCTGTATTTTTTTAGCTTTTCAGCTTTTAAGCATTGGTTTGTCTGTTAACATTTATGCGGGTTTTAACTCTTACTTTTCTTTGTAACTTTGAGCGTCTTTTGTGGTACCTAGGAACAGAAGATGGCTAAGCTTGTTCCTTTTCTATGCGCTGTCTATGCGCTGTTTTTTCAAAGTAGTTAAGTTCTTAATAACTAATTAATTATGCACTTAAAGCTCAGCTGAAATACTTTGTACATATTGCAACTAACTGTTTAAGGTATATAACTTTCACAAAGTTTTCTTTAGTTAATTATTATCTTTAACTTATTCTCGTTTTCGTGCTGTCATAAGTTGTAGAGTAGGGGGTTTTAGACTCAAGTTTTCTTTCAAAAATCTGTTCGTTATAAATTAACATTTCCTTTTTTAATTGCAATGTAAAATTTGTTTTTCAGGTTTAAATTCTCTCTCAAACGAACTTGGAATTTCGTTATAGCTGAAAATCATTTCTATTTATTATGTCACTCTCACAGCTTGAGTTCTCTTTAATCTTCTTCTCTCTGTTTAATAGTAACAGATGAAGAGCATGGGTCGGGCCATGAAGGTTAATGGATGCAAGCGAAATTGTTAACTAGTGCTAGGTCATGCTACTCTACGGAGGACATGACTTATATATATATATTTTAAACTATTTTAGGTGGGAATGTTACTTGCATCTATGGCCTTGCAGAAACCCATTTCCAACTAGGTCTTTGTGGAAGTGAGAAAATGCAGAGTTTTTGCTGGTCCTTGATAAAGCCAAGGCTCAGTATTCTCGACACCTTCTACATTCAGTTGTTTTATTTTTATTTTTTTTTCTTTTCTCCTTTTACTCACACAGGTAGATACATAACCTTTTCTATGTTGTACTAGGTGTGAGTCAAAATTATATTTGTATATTTTTTTTGCTTAGGTATCTTTATAGAATTTAACTACTATATCTACATATATAGAAGTAATTACTATATATATAGTACAGGGGAGTATTTAGAAGGGCCTCCCCCCCCCCGAAAGTGTTTCATTTTTTTGTTTTTGGTTAAAATGCGACTTTTATTAGAAAAAAAAATGCCTTAATTTAACAAAAATGCATCAACTTACATTAGAAAAAATGCTGTAATATTTCTTCTATTTTTCGTTAACTTTAATTTTGTTCTGGTGAATTTCAAAACTTCCATGCTTCGTTGCCCCCCCCTCCCGAAAAAATCCTATATACGCTCCTGATATAGTAATTACTTCTTCAAACATTACAAGAACAAACTTTCTTCAGCTAAACGAGAGCGAGGGAGGGTCGATTCAAGGTGTGGGTATTTGTTTCGGCAGGCTTGAAATTTTTATCTATTAAAATGTATTCAACACACTTCTGATCCTGAATCGCGCCTCCCTGACTACGAGGTATGATTTGTTTACTTATTATATTTTGTAAAATGGCATGCGCCTTAATACACTTTTTAGCAAAATAAACTATAATACTTGAACAAATATTAAAAAAGTTATAATTGGAGAAAAATTTGTAGCATCAAAAAAACGAAACTTCCTATTTCATTATACCCTGAATTTATTAACATTTGGCTTGGTAAGATAAAATGTCGGGGGGGGGGGGGGGGCGCTTCCGAGAGCCCAAATGTAGCTATCAAAAGACAAACTGGAAGAAGTACTCAGATCAGAAGCAGACAAGGCGTTGTTGATTTCATGGAAGCAGTTGGATAATTTTAATGGCCTTTCTTATAAAAAGAGAACTATATTTTACAAGTAAGTCATAAAAGCTGTCTACGTACGATAAAAAACATTATCCCTGCTGATACTATAGACTAATTTAAAAAACTGTATTCACAAGTAAAAGCAAGTTAAAAGCGAGATCTTTCGGGATCCCTAGATCCCATCTTCAGGCTTAAGGCTATAAAGAACAACAAGTGGTCCACTTATATACGATCAGGTTTGACCCATGATGCAACGCAATGGGCGTTGACATCGGTCAACATAGCAAATCAAAAAACAATCAATAGTTCGAAGATATGTAAGGTAATACAATATTGTTCGTAGTGGTTCCGGGCATATCGATGGGGATTAGTTTTTTCCATATGTGAGGAATGAATGACGGAAGTTCTGAGTTACAGCATAAAGGCCCATATGAATGGATATATAAGCTCTCGGAGAGGAAAACATTTCCCCTTGTTACTTTAGAGTTCAAAACCACTGCGTTCTTCCAGTCAGGTATTTTTCCCTCTTGGTCCACAGTTTCAGTTAGTGCTGTGTTGGTGGAGCCTGACCTCAAGTAATATTGGTGTTCCGATAATCGTACTTTTAAGGTCCTGAGAGTCGAACCTATATAATATTTCACATCCTCTGGATTATTAGGGTTGACTAAAGGTATACGGTATACACCGGGTCTAGATAGATCGGGAATCACGTCACGATCAGTTCTGATAATAGAAAAGATGTTACGAGTCGAGACTCCAAAACCAAGTCCATATTTCTTGCATGTTTTTCTAAGGATTGTCACAAGTGGTTGAGAAAACTCAGTCTTGCCTATATACCGTAAAGTTGTTTTTGGAGTAGTTAGGGTAGTGGATCGAGTTCGTTGAACTATATTCATGAAGCGTCCGAAGTACGAATCCGGGTACCCAAAGGATCGGGCCATAGTCCGAATGTACTTAAGTTCATTGTCCAGGGCCCCGGGTGACGACGAATGAGAATAAGCTCGTTTAATATGGAAGTAGAAGGATCGGAACACCAATATTACTTGAAGTCAGGCTCCACCAACACAGCACTAACTGAAACTGTGGACCAGCGCTTGATTGTGGAAATGGATCTGCTGGCCGTTGGGTTCTTCGAGAAATGCGTGATACTTCTTCCACACATCGTCTGGAATTAGTGAGAATTCCTTCTACTGAGTTACTTCAAGCATAGTTTGCGGCGGAACCGATACCTACGATTTCGTGTCCCCGCCTTTCTCAAACGGGGAGAATATATCTGACGTACTATAGAGGCGAAGCACATGTCAAGACGTCAAAGTTGTATTAATAAATTCCGTCGGTGTAGCTTCATTGGGAAAGCATTCAGGTCCTGAGCAGAAGGATGAGGATTTGTGTTTTACATAGGTTAAAAATCTGCTGTTGAACAATTTAAGGATGCCACACTGACAGTCATTAACGAGCTACAGAGAATCCAGATAAGTAACAGTTGCGCATTAGTTGCTTTTCCACTGCTTTGTACAAAATCGATATCAAAGTTGTAGGAAATTAGTAAGCAGCATAGGAAGAGTTTTTGTACAGGTCTTTCCAGCAGGTTCGTACTTGCTTTTGTACAGCCTATAGGGAAAATCCTTTCCCATACTCTACTCTTTCATACTGTAGCTCTGCAACAGGTTTTGTACAGAGGAATTGAACGACAATTAATGAACAACTACTTTTTGTTTAGAATTCCTGGAGCTCATTAACGATCACCTCTACAGCGTAGATCAAATTGCTCAGCAGCAGATATTTTAGCATATGTTAACCATGTTTGGAATAGAGTTGAGGAATTCCTTGTAAATCTTAAGTTGAGAAATTTGATATTTAAAAATGGTCGTTATTTTCGGTGCCCCTCGATACCTTTCTTGTCGTAGAATTAATGTTGAAGATTAATGATCCGAAGTACTTTCCCTCTTGGATCAGTTTTAATATCTTCCTCTTTTTCCTTTGCACATAACGACCTATTTTCCTTGTAGCTAATCCGATTCATAGGTCTGCTGATGATAGAGACCCTCATGCTTTTATGACAGCTGAAATATAAAGCATTTTTTTTATTGTGGATTTAACGACCACCGTGAGCAACTCAATGAGCTATAAGCAGTCGCCCGTCCCTAATTTAGAGCCACTAGTTCCAGGGAAAAAAGAGAGCCAGTGCCGTAAGACAAGCACAACATCCATGCTTCACCGCGATTCGAACCCGGACTCATCTTAGACGCATGGTCATAAGCCAGCGCTTAGACCATTGCGCCACCGGGGCGGCAAAGTAGATAACATGAAACAGGTGTTAGCTCAGAAGCACATGTGTGAGGGGAAGTGGTTAACGACCTAAGTAAGCCCCTTGATGTACTATACGCATTATTGATGCAGCTTTTACAGGAAGGGGAGAGAGCCAGTGCCGTAAGGGAAACACAACAACCATACCTCAACCGGGACTCGAGTCCAGGTTCATTCGGCCGAACGGTCAGAAGCCACCACTTAGACCACTGTGCCACCAATAAGGCGTACAAGCAGGGGCGGATTGGCCGACTGGGACTCCGGGACATTTCTCGGTGGACTACTCGAGAAATGGCCCTCTTTTTCGCATTCTTTTGTCTGGATTTTTTGGGAGGAACGAGTAATTGTCTTTGTATTTGTGAATAATAATCGTTAACTTCATTTTCGCTTTTCTTTTGTCTGAAACACTATTTCCTTCAAAAAAAGAAAAAAAAAAGAATTGAAAAATTAAACGTTTTCTTGTACCTATATGTTGTATGTTTTCTCTGAAATGGCATTGCAAAATTCTCTACTTATGTGAGAAAAGTGCCGTCGGACCAAGGACACCCTTTTTAACTAATTAAGCTAAAGCTAACAACAGTTAGGCTTAGGTCATTGGACTTGGAGCCTAGGGTCATTGGTAGGCCCTACCCTCCTTTTGAAAGTTTGAAGGAGACACTAGCACCGATTGCGACGTCCCATCGTCCCCACGTTCCTTATCCATAGACTGACGCAGAGCGCAAAGCTACTCTTCCGCAGAACTATTCCGAAATCCACGTCTCACCCATATTTATTTTAAAGGAAAACAATGATTTACCAGTGTTGGTTAATATTAGTTAAAATAATAGACAGACTTTCAAAAGGCGTCTACTCAAGGCCATCGTTGACCAAAAAATATAGAATTAATTTCTTAGAAAAATTGCTGCATTAGTATGTACAAACTTCAAATTTTAGTATGATCTTCATGGTCATTTAGCTAGGAATGGGGTCTTCAAAAGGCTCGAGTTTTTTTGGTTTTTTTTTTCTATTTTTTTAAACACTTAAGCGGCTGATGTGCTTGAACTAAACGGTGCCCAAAATTTTTGCTCCCTCCAAACAGAAATGTTCACGTAGCGACGACGTTTTACAAAAGCTACTGTAAAATAATTTATCTTTAACCCCTTTTATCACAGCAAGAGAGAAAACAAACACATTATAGGTGCGAAGACCTCCCTTCTAGTCCTATATTCCCCGTTCGATGACCTAAAACATGATAGGGAAGGGCTAGTCTACCTGAAACGAACATCATGCAACTGGGTAAAAAAAGTTGCTCAAATGTTTTGCCTCTCCTTCCTTAAATTCGTCTCCATTGCCATTGTCCCTTATCAGTTAATTTGTCAAAAGGGATTGGTGTCAATAACACGCCTGAATGTCTCAATAACAAATGTAGGGGCGAAAGCAACTTTTTTCGATGCTCTAGTCCTGAAGATAACTCGTTCGAGCAGGTTTGGGACCATTAAACATACCCTGGAAGAATTCGTTCCAATAGCATTCGGCGCACTTCTTAGACAGCAAATATATTCGTTGGAGTTGAGTTCAGCACATTTTGTTAACCCTGAGTTAACTCGTTCCAGCCGGTTGAAGGGTTCATCAAAGTCAAATTTTCGAAGTAAAATAATTATCTGGAATTCTAAAAATTCCCTTTTGATTGAATGTAGCGTAGTTTTGATCCTGCATGCAGTCCATGAGTGGATTTTTAAAATTATTCCACCGTTAAATCCTTTTTAGCACATCTTTTGTAAAAAAAAGATCGTGCTTATGTTATCGGTTTGTCCGTCCGTTCGTCTATAGACCCATATCTCTGCAACTATTAGTCCGATTTAGAAAATTTGCATTGGGAAGCTTGAGATATGCGAACGATGATTCTTCACTTCGTTTTTTTTTTTTTTTTTTTTTTTTTTTTTACGATGTACAATTTCGCCGCTAGAGGGCGTAAATGCAGATGATGTCGAATTCAAAATACATTTTATTCCATATATTTGCTTCTAAACATCCGATTGAAAAAATTCTTTTATCTTTCGATTCCATTTATGTCGAAGAGTATTTTAGGTATAGTAACTTTTTCAAATAACGCATAGATTTTCCTCTAATGGGCGTAAAAGTAAATAAAGTTTTCCCCGATATCTCTTCTTCTAAAACTCCGATTTGAAATTTTTTTCTGCAGCGGATACAGGTCCTGATGGAAAATGTTTTGCATATAATTTTTAATTTTTTGTAAAGAATAGTTTGGCCACCAGGGGCGTGAGTTTTAATTCCTGCTTCTGATGTATTTCCCACAAAATCTGAGCCATAATCTCGATTGAAAAAAATTGTTCGTGGACTTGTTCAATCAAATTGTTCAATCACGTCGATAAACCTTTTCGTAATAATTTCTTCTTAAAATATCCCATGGTTTTTTCGCCAAGGGGAAAACAGAATTATGCATATCTTATTTCTGTCAATATATCTGCGTCTAATGGTCCGATTTCAAAAATTCTTTCTTTATTGGATAGGGTTTCCGGTGCGACATGTTTTTTCATATAATTTCATTTTTTTTTATTGGAGGTTTAACGACCACCACGAGCAACTCAATGGGCTATTAGTAGTCGCCCGTCCCTAATTTAGGGTCACTGGTTCCGGGGAAGGGAGAGAGCCAGTGTCGTAAGACAAACACAACATCCATGCGTCGCCGGGATTCGAACCCGGACCCCTTTCGGACGAATAATCAGAGGCCATCGCTTAGACCATTGCGCCACCGGGGGCGGCTCAAAATTTTCAAGTAATTAATAGACTTTGCACTAGGGGGCGTAAGGGTAAAATGGGTTTCCCCCGATATATTTGCTTCTAAAACTCTAATTTGAAAAATACTTTCTGCACCGGATACAGCTCATGATGGGAAATCTTTTCCATGTAATTTCTAATTTTTGGTGAAAAATTGCTTGGACACCAGGGGGCATAAGTTTCAATTTCAGCTTCCGATACATTTGCAGCAAAATCTGAGCTTCTAAAATCTCGATTGAAAAAATTCGTTCGTGGGCGTCGATAACCTTTTCGGAATATTTTCTTCTTAAAATATAGCATGGTTTTTCCGAGAAGGGGAGTAGATGTATATTTTATTTTTGTCAATATCTCTACTTCTAAGAGTCCAATTTGAAAAATTCCTTCTTTGTTGGATAGCGTTTTCGGTACAAAATGTTTTTCATATAATTTCAAAAATTTAAACTAATTCATAGACTTTCCGCCAGGGGGCATAAAGGTAAATTGCGTTTTCCCCGATATTTCTGCTTCTAAAATTCCGATTTTAAAAATTCTTCGTGTATCGCATACAGCTCCTGACAGGAAATCTTTTTCATATAATTTCTAAAATTTGGTAAAGAATGGTTCTGCCACCAGGGGCATAAGTGTTAATTTCTGCTTCTGGTGTATTTGCAACAAAATCTGAGTTCCTGAAAACTCAACTGAAAAACTTCCTTACTGGACCGACACCATTCACATCGAAAAACCTTTTGAGAATACTTTCTTCTTAAAATAATGCATATTTTCCTCGCCAGGAGGCGTAGATTCATATCTTATATTTGTCGATAACTCTGCCTCTAAGAGTCCGATTTGAAAAATACTTCTTAAGCCTGCCACCACAGGGCGTAAGTTCACGATTTCGTTAACAGCAATATCTGCGGGTTTAAAAACCCGATTGAAAAACTTCTTTCTTCGGTCAGATACTACTATTTTTCATACCGATTTCATTGACTTTGATAGCTTTGATAAATTTATTTCGCCTCAGAATGGATTCAAAAGACGTGCTCATTACACCCGAAAATTCGGTATCATCTTTCTCGTTATAATTCGTTTTGCAATGAACATTTCAACAATTCTCTTTTATCCATCATCTAACAGATTCTATTTTCGTGAGAGAATTTACGTTCCTATTTCGGTACGTTTTATTTTTTATTTTTTTTCCTTTTCGGTAGACCGAAAGATTGAAATTCCCGCCCTGGTTTGGACGTACCAATCTGCCCCTGTGCGCAAGATTTCAGAACGATAAGATGCATGTCATATGAAACCATAGACTTCATTACTTTCTAGTCTACAGAGTCCTCTCTGTCCTACACGGGCGGAACAGTTAAAGTTATGATGTCAAAGGCACCTAGAAGTGGGAGGGAAACTTTTTTCTGATGCCATTCAGGGTAGAGTTCTGAAAAACATATACTCAAAACAACGAGATAAGTTTTTCTTTACGGGTCGCAATGAAGGAAGCATCTGGATAAATAGGGGAAAAAATAGAAATAAAAAAAGAATTGCAACCAACAGCATGGAAAGGAAAGGCCCCAATTCCAATTGGGTATAAGCTGGCCACACTTGCTCTTACTAAAGTTTGCTTTTATTTGATTAATCAGTTGCTTGCTTCGACTACCTCTATTCAGATGATGCAGTGCTTGCAAAAAGTGAAAATCTATTTATGAGAGTCACAGAATTTTTGTTGCAACACGAGGGTTTTTATTGCAACAAATCGAATCTTTTCAAAAGAAATTGTTTGGTTTGGGGTTTAACGACCACCGTAGTAAGCAATTCGATAGGCTATAAGCAGTCACTCGTTCCTAACTTATGGTTGCCGCCCCGGTGGCGCAGTGGTCTAAGCCATGGCTTCTGACCGTTCGTCAGTGGTCGTTAAATCTCCATTAAAGAGTTCGAATCCCGGTGAAGCATGGATGTTGTGTTTGTCTTACGGCACGGGCTCTCTCCCTTCCCTGGAGTCAGTGGCCCTAAATTAGGGAAGGGCGACTGCTTATAGCCCATTGAGTTGCTCACGGTGGTCGTTAAATCTCCATTAAAAAAAAAAAAAGTAGGGTCACTGGTTCCAGGGAAGGAAGAGAGCCAGTGCCGTAAGACGAACACAGCATCCACATCCATACCTAAACAGAATTCGAACTCGTACCCATCTCGGACGAACGGTTAAAAACCAATGCTTAGATACTTTACCACCTGGACGTCCAAATCGAATATTTATTGATATTGAAGTGAAGGCATAGATATTTTACCTCAAATTTATGCATGAAATCCTCATCTGTCTTCAAGAGTCATTTCCAAAGTGTTTTTGAGCACGCTGGGTTTATTTCCTATATAAGCAGTCGCCCTTCCTTGATTTGGGGCCGCTGGTTCCAGGGACGGGAGAAAGGCAGAGCCGTAAGACAAACACAACATTAATCATAAGTCAGCGCTTAGACCACTGCGCCACCGGAGCGGCCGAAAAAATTTCAAATGATTCATCAAGTTTACGGACACATGAGTAAACTTGACGCTTAATCACCTTTGGACAATCCCAGTCCATTATATACCCTGCTGTTGTTGTTGTTTTAGCTGAAGGTTTAACGACCACCGTGAGCAATTCGATGGGCTATAAGCAGTCGTCCGTTACTAATTTAGGGTCACTGGTTCCAGGGAAGTAAAGAGCCAGTGCCGTAAGACAAACACAACATCCATGCCTCACGGGATTCGAACCCGGACCCATCTTGGACGAATGGTCAGAAGCCACCGGGACGGCCCTGTTTGTTGTAGGTGTTGATATAGTACTGTTCTGTTGGATATATTTTAAATTATAGCTTTATATTCGTTTTTTTTTTTTTTGATTGGAGGTTTAACGACCACCATGTGCAAGTCAATGGGCTATAAGCAGTCACCCGTCCCTAATTTAGGGTCACTGGTTCCAGGGAAGGGAGAGAGCCAGTGCTCTCTCCAGCATCTATGCCTCACCGGGATTCGAACCCGGACCCCTTTCGGACGAATGATCAGAGGCCATCGCTTAGACCACTTCGTTCAACCAGTCAATAATATTTATATATATTAAGATTACTTCCAGGGGCACTTTTATACTAAAAATGACTTCTTCTTATAGTCAGATTTTTTCCCCGACTGTTTCAGTAATGGCAAGCAATTCTTAATTTTCTTGTTTGAACCTGGTGCAATTCTAATATATTTATTTTCTTTAATTTTTCAAAAAAGCCTTTATGGTATGTAACCTTTCTAGTAAATGGGATTTGCTATTGCTTTTAAATACAATTGAGGAGACTTAGACTTGATTTTCATTAATTTATTAATTACGGAAGAACATGCCTATAACGAGGAGCTCGGGATCGACGGAAACTCTCATTAAATCTGAGCGCTCGCTAAATCCATTTTTGGGTGATAATTCTCACCATGTAAAAATATGCATATACGTTTGTATCATGTATCCATTACAACTGGATATACTTGAAAGATTTAATTAATTAACTACATTAGTACAATAATTAATTAATTAAATCTTTCAGGTGTATTCAACTTGACGGTCACGTGAGACTGACCGCTGTTTAATTACACAACACACAGATGAAGCAAAAGCTGCACCGATAATGCAGCGGTCACATGGAGGGTTGAAAGAGCAATGTACACAATTCCAGGAATTGTTATCTGCTGTTTTCCCTGCGGGGAAATTTCCTTCCCAAATAAATAAATAAATACAACTGCAGAAGTTTTAAAATTGATAGTTGTCACTTTTAACTTAATTGCTTTTAATATTTAGAATAATTGAATTAATTTAATTTCACTTACAGTGAATTTAACCCCTAGTTCTTTAGTTTTAGTGCAATAATTTTAGCGCAGCTTCAATATTATTTAAATGTTGATCTTTTTCCCATCTTAGGGTTGGGTTTTTTTTTTTTTTTTTTTTTTTTTTGAGGATATGGAGATGGCCCCCAGTTGCCTTACTGCGGTTAGAAGTATTGAGCAGTAGTGTAGTGGGTTTGCCTTTCTTCTGTTTAGGAGGATTTTTTTGTTGTTGTTGCCCTTGTGAGGACGAGAAACAGATTCCATATGCAAACAGTACGGAAGCCAAACTTTTGGATTTATAGCCCTCCTAATTTAAACAGCCGCCCCGGTGGCGCAGTGGTCTAAGGCGCTGGCCTATGATCATTCGTCCGTAAGGGGTCCGGGTTCGAATCCCGGTCAGGCATGGATGTTGTGTTTGTCTTATGGCACTGGCTCTTTCCCTTCCCTGGAACCAGTGACCCTAAATTAGGGACGGGCGACTGCTTATAGCCCATTGAGTTGCTCACGGTGGTCGTTAAACCTCCAATCAAAAAAAAAAAAAAAAAAAAAATTAAACAAGGAACAGAGTGAATAGTGGATCCTATGTGTTCTCTGCATGCTAGCTGATTGGTCTGGTTTATTGAGGTCAGTGTGCCAAGCTTCGGAGACAGACAGAGCATCCTAAATCGATGGCAATAAGAACAATAAAGAGAGAAGCCCACCGCAGGTCAAAAATCTACCCGTGTAACATCAAATTCGGCGTACCACACCAGAAATCTCTGTGCGTCTCGATTAATACCCGCGTCCACCAGGCCCACAGAGTGTTGCCAACTCTTAAAAAGAATGTATGGCTAAAAAGTAAAAAGAATTACAAACCGCTTTACACACCCGTCCTCCCTTACGCGTCCTTCCGTAGTAATCAAATGTAAATCTGTCATGAAATGTTTTGTCTTTCTTGTATATTTATTATCTGATGACGATCATTGTTTTAAAATAAATAAATAATTGTAATAATCCGAGCTTAGCAAAAGTTTAGAAATTTATTTTTTAACTTACACGGACAACTTATTTCGAGATTATTATAAAATCATTGGGGGCTTCGGATACTATTGGTGGTGCTTCAACCCCCCCCCCTCTGCCCCCAGTGGCCCTTCGGTAACTTTGAAGTTTGGAAAGAGGAGAGATCTTGGTGTAATGAAAGCCACGGTTACTGCATGTGATACACTGATAACTTCCTGAGTACAAGAAGAAAGTACAGTTAAAAGGGGGGGGGGTGAGACTATTGAAATCCCCCATAAAAACTTCTGAGGTCATCCTCTTCGGCACACTCGACGCTGGACATCAGGGCCTGAATTGGTCAACATATTGTGAAAAAAACAACATGATAGAAGTGTTACAGGTGATCTGCATGTGTAATGGCAGAATGTTCCTAACTGAAATTTATAAGCGATCAATAAGGATTATGAGTGATCTCACAAAGAACACTTGTTGAAGTGCCGACCAGTATTAAATTGCAGGATATGGCGAAATATCCTTTTTCGAAATCTTCAGGATCCGTATTGAGGATACGGAAGCGAGTCTTACCACGCATTGTAAGCGTTTTTTGACAAACCATTAACCACAAGACTTTGTTTTGCAGTACTCATCTTGATAGAAGAAATCGCAATCAATTGATAAATGCAAGGACCCACGTAAAGGTCCATACATGACAAGAGTTACTTGTAGCAAGAATACGAGGAAGATTTGCTCCTAGACAATAAATTGAATGATTAATGTGGCAGTGAAGATATGTTTTCGAAATTCCGTCGCGACGAATTTTTAACAGATCAGATAGTTCATGCCTTTCACAAACGGTGAAACTGTTGTCTTACACACTATTTAAATACCTTGCTTTAAGTACGCCGAACCATGTCCATTTCAGTGATTTCACTCTGGTCATGATGTCGTCCACTCCTGTCATTTTCCTTATCCACAAGTTCCTCTTCTTATCTTTCCTGGTTACACCAAGCATGCATCTCTCCATGCGTCTTTGAGTTGTCTGCAGTCTTTGTATATCTTTTTTAGTTAAGGTCCATGTCTCTTCTCCATACGTAAGCACTGGCAGGATGCATTGATTGAACACTTTTCTTTTAAGACATAATGGCATATTGATCTTTAAATGGGTACTGTTTCTTCCAAAAGCTCTCCATCCAAGTTTTATACGCCGATTAATTTCTTCATCAATGTGACTACCCGCTTGATATCTGTTGCCCAAGATAAATGTAGCTATCGGTTGTCTCATGCTTTTCTCCATGAATCGATAAACTTTCGCTTCTTGTAAAAGCGTTGTACATCACTTTTGTCTTCCGAAAGTTCATTTTTAATCCCACTTCTTTACTCTTCTCAGCACGTTCCTGAGTCATACTCTGCAGCTCTGAACGGGTAGTTGCAAAAATGACTACGTCATCAACAAAACGAAGGTGAGTTAAATAAGCTCCATTAATCTTCATCCCTTTGTTTTTCCAGTTCAATGATTGAAAGACATTTTGCAATGTAGCATTAAAGAGCTTGGGAGATATGGTGTCACCTTGTCTCACTCCCTTTCCAATTTTTATTTGTGCTGTATCCTCAAATATCCGAACTTTTGCACTTTCGTTTTCATAGATGTTATTCATAATGTAAATGTATGCATCTTCAATACCACAGGATAACTGTAACTGCTGATGGTTTCACGGAATGAATGGCCTTTTCATAATCAATAAAAGCCATGCATAATGGGAGTTCATATTTTCATGTTCTTTCAATTAGTTCTCTCAGTACATGGATATGATCTACAGTGCTATAGCTACTCCTGAATCCAGCTTGTTGTCTTGGTTGAGCTATGTCTAGTGTTACCTTCAACCTTCAAGCGAAGTGAAAGAACCTTGTCGAAGAAGATTTTATAAACCACTGATAGGAGGCTGACGGGCCTGTAGTTCCTGAGATGAATGATTAAGGTGGCATATATATATATATATATATAAACACTGCTTTTCCTTTTAGATCTACTATTTATTCAAATATGCTACTCCCATTTCACACTGAACGAACTCAAGCCACTAATGAGCTGAATGGCTTCCTTTTCATCACCATACGAATAATTTCTGCCAAGCTAGTGGGCAAGTGATCAGATGCACTTGTGACGTACATTCTAATTTAACTTTTATTTTTAGTTCATTTTCCTATGTAAATTTGAGTTTGTTCTCTTTTACACTTTCCAAACTTAACGTGATATCTTCTCTCTCACATGAATGAGGTTGGCAACACTTTTGAGGTCAGAGAGAGAGAGAGAGAGTGACGTATGAATGTGATAAGAACGATAGATAAAAAGGACGATACAGCAGTTGCTATGTGTATGTGTGGAGATGTCCATTCTGTGAAAAAACTAGATCATATGTGGCTCTATTGTGGATTTACTGAAAGAGTGCTGGACCAATAAAAAGCTATCGTAAGTCTGACTTCTGTATATGTTTCGTGTGGCCGTAAAAGCTTAATTAGGAGCTATTGCATCGTATTCTTATTTAGTTCAACATTCCTTAGTCATGGTTTTAGACATAGCGTAACACCAATCTTGCTCACGAAAAAGACTTACGTTGTACACTGGTTTCTGACCATTCATCCGAGACAGGCATGGGTGGTACACTTCCCTTACGGCATTGGCTCTCTTCCGGAACCAGTGGCCCCAAATTACGGACGGGAGTCTGCTTGTAGCCCTATGATTAGCTCATGGCGGGAATTAATCCCCGCCCCCTAGAGAATTTCCATAAATCGTGAGTATTAGTTTTGTGATAACAGAAAGTGCGATCTGATTTTTCACTATTAGTAAAGAAACATAATAAAGGGACACGAAAAGTCTCCGTGGCGTGGAGAAAAACGGATGTAGTGTTTGATTCAGCCTACGCGAATTATTGAACTGCTCATAATTATAATGAAACAAACCCCGAAAAACTCGTAGTTTTATGAACAAAATCTTTCAACTTATTCATTACGAGCTGCATGACTTTTCGATCACCTTGTATGTAAATGTGCATTGAACAGCTCCTTTAAACTTCAGTTTCTGAGATTAGTTCTAGTATGAAACGCATCAGTGGACAAGGAAATTATGCGTGTTCTATTATCCCTCAATTGCTTTGGAACTCATGCTGAGTCATCATTAAAGATATAAGGCAATCATGGGTTATGGAGAGTAAGTAAGCTTCATATACATTGGAGGATTTGATCCTAATTCACCCATCTTCACGTGCCCATTATCAACGTTGGGACCGAAAATGCCGTTACTTTTTCGAAAGCTTCAGTTCCCCGTGTTTGCTTTTGGCACTTATTTTCGAAGACTAAGCCCGAAGCGCAAATTACTTAGCTGCTGTTTTGACCGTTAAATTACGATGCTTTTAGTTTGACGGATGGGTAGGAGTTTATTCTTTTGTGTGAAGAAGTACAACGCACGAGTTGCATGATTTATGTAATGAAATAAAGCAACTCCCTGAGGTCATTTGATGTTATGCTCCTTTTCAGTTACGGTGATAACACACCGTTTGACAATGTAACAACTTTCGAGTGTCAGAGTTTCCGAGAAAAATTGAGTAAATGGCTACAATAAATACTACTTTTGACGAGATTTTTGTTAAATAAGGAGAATAGGAAATGAAGCGTTATTTAAATAAGACTTGCATTTCTTCAAGAATGAAGGGACATGGGTATTTTAGTAAAACACATTCCGATGCATGTTTTATTAGATTTTTTTTCTTCTGATTATATTTGAAATTTCTTTAACTGCATATTATTCTGGGAACTAATGCTGTGCAAAAATGTTAATCACACGGAAATTCAGAGACTGCGATGCAAAACATTATACATTTTGTAGCCAGGCAATTAAATACAAGGTGTTTCACTAGGTAGTCGCCTCAAAGAATAAGTCTTATTTTGCAACACACTCTATACTTAGAAACATAACATGTGGTTTACAACGTACCTTAGTTCATGAGAATATAGGACCATTCGCAATAAATGC
The DNA here is from genome assembly GCA_039090855.1 of Macrothele yani. NCBI lineage: Eukaryota > Metazoa > Arthropoda > Arachnida > Araneae > Macrothelidae > Macrothele > Macrothele yani. The sequence continues at coordinate 38,737,294 of CM077016.1, forward strand.
TGGAAATGTCCTCCACCGACATCCAGACACACAGTGATTATTCAGGCGTCTTCTCGGGGGTGCTTAGCCTCCCCAATCAATGAACGCACCCCCGTATAGGTTTGTGGGCGATCTCGTCTTGTATTTAGTCTAATTGTGTTCGTTTATAGCTGAATATTTCGAGAAACTAATTTAATAAGAAAAATAGAGAAATTATTATAATAATAAAAGAAAACATCTACATGGACTTCAATCTGAAATTTCTATCATCCTTCAATAAAACATTAAACAGTCCTCGCTGAAGGGGCAATTTTTCAAGCACTGACAACTCGGACTACTTCCGCAACAAAAACCTAATTCCACAGACTAGAGATGTTTGCGCTGCAATACATCATCACATTTTGTTTCAGTCTTCTGGATACCAACTTTCCATGAATACGGTTAAGCAACAGTGTAAAATAACGCGACGTTAGTGCTTCCAGGACAAAATATTTACTAAGTAATTTTTAACAAAAGCAAATTATTAAAAATTGTTCCCATAATAAGTTTTTTTTTTTTTTTTTTTTGAGATGGGTGGTTTACACTCTGTGAAAAAAAAAAATCGAGTCACATCAGACTGGTATCGAAACAGTTAGTTTTCTTTACTCTCTACTATGTGCTAATCTAAATACTCTGAAACCAAGTGGCAGGGGAGTGGTTTTCAATATGCGTTTTCAGGTAACGCTGTAATGATTCATTAATAATCGGAAACATTTTTGCAGTAAGGCGAGAACCTTTTTACCACTTGTAAAGTTTTGGGGAAGATTTTCTCCAGCACAGCGTTGTCTTACCAGCATCCTCAATATTTTACACCATCCCATGATGAAATCCGTGGTACATTACTGAATCAAAGCAAAGGCATAACAATTTTACATTTTTAATCACTTGTATGTTGTATGTGTAGATCTCTTGGAATTTGCATTTGCGATATACAAGCATAAGAAAATTTTTATACTCTATTTAAAACTTCATATATTTATATGTTAATGTATATACACTATATTGACAAACGTCACCGGACACCTAGAAGAGAAACACAACATAGCATTTATTGACATACATAAGCACGGTGTCGGTCCACCTTTGTCCTTAATGCATGCACTGACCCTTCGAGACATGCTTTCGACAAGGTTTTGGAACACAGCGATAGGTATGCGCTTCCATTCAGTACACAATGCTGCCGCTAACTGTTGCTTAGTAGTAAGCCTTGGTTCCAAACTTCTTATGCGGTGCTCTAATTTTTCTCATAGGTGCACTATGGGGTTAAGATCAAGGCTCTGTGCTGGCCAGTCCACACACCATACGGAATTATTGTCAAATCACACCGTAAGAGTCTTTGCCTTATGGCTCGCTGCATTATCCTGCTGGTACCAACAAGGATCGGTTCCATAGTATTGCCACAGAATTGGTAGGGGATAATTGTCCAGAATATTGAGGTAGACGTGCTGGTTAACATGTTTGCCCACGATAACCAATGGGCCGGGACCATACCACGAAAAACACCCCCACATGAGCAGGGTGTAAACGGGTCACGGGTCAACGGGTCGACAATTTCTTGCGTATACAACGGGTCGGGTCAAACTGTTCCTGACCCAATTTTGACCTGGTTTTATTCCCATTTTATTTTTGAAAAGAGAAAAATATGTTTCAAAGAAAAATGCGCGTTGTGGAATTCTGTAGTCGATACTGGTGCCCACGGAGTGAATAATGATTTGCCGATCAAAAATATTGTCGTCTCTTTCTTAAAGCAACGAAGATTTCCACCGACCGACGTCAGGCAAACAGACACTATATCGTAAAAAGATATTTCCCTTGGGTTCTTTTACAGTGCGGTTGTCCAGGGCATGGTACAAGCAAACGCCATTCGCCTGCTTCTCAGCTGATTCACTCTCTCCGTGCGAAGTTCACTGTATGAGTAAGAGTTACTTTACACATCGCATCTTTTACATTGAGCATTCAGAGGTTTTCGATTGATATGTTAACATCCCGTTCGCATGAAATGCCATGTCGAAATTAACTCCTTATTTGTTAATATGGATGGATTTAATATTAAGGAGGTTGAGAAAGGCGTCGAGGCCAACAAATACCTGCTTGCTGAAAACCACAAGGGGAAGAGTGAATGCTGGAAATTGTTTCGTCTCATAAAGAAACCGGTGAATATTTCTGTCTTGTTTGGTCTTGCTTTGTTCAATATGTGGAAAGTGTATAATTACAAAGAAAGATGTCGACGGTGTAATAAGATATTATGGAACCAAAAATCTAACGGGCCATATGAAAGTATGCGCACCACCATCAAAGCGTGGAAAGAGCGAACAATCTAAATACATTTTAAAAAATACATTTCTGTAATCGTAAATAATGATTCCCATTTGTAATATACTCCATGGTCACGGTCATAGTCAGCCATTACTTCTGGATTACGCAAAATAGTGGCACTTAAATTTAGCAAGTAACCAAATTCTATTATTAAAAAAGGATTTCAGTTATTAAATATCAAGCAGTTATTGGGATGAATATATATATTACGTTTATAATCTATAAAGAAGATACCTAAGCAAAAAAATACATATATAATTTTGACTCACACCTAGTACAACATAGAAAAGGTTATGTATCTACCTGTGTGAGTAAAAGGAGAAAAGATAAAAAAATAAAATAAAACAACTGAATGTAGAAGGTGTCGAGAATACTGAGCCTTGGCTTTATCAAGGACCAGCAAAAACTCTGCATTTTCTCACTTCCACAAAGACCTAGTTGGAAATGGGTTTCTGCAAGGCCATAGATGCAAGTAACATTCCCACCTAAAATAGTTTAAAAAATATATATATAAGTCATGTCCTCCGTAGAGTAGCATGACCTAGCACTAGTTAACAATTTCGCTTGCATCCATAAACCTTCATGTGGAAGTGAGAAAATGCAGAGTTTTTGCTGGTCCTTGATAAAGCCAAGGCTCAGTATTCTCGACACCTTCTACATTCAGTTGTTTTATTTTATTTTTTTATCTTTTCTCCTTTTACTCACACAGGTAGATACATAACCTTTTCTATGTTGTACTAGGTGTGAGTCAAAATTATATATGTATTTTTTTGCTTAGGTATCTTCTTTATAGAATGTGAATTCTGAATTTTCAAAACTGCTGCGTTGCGCGTTTTGATTTTCAGGTTATTTTGCACCCTTCGTTTTAAATTCTAAAATTTTTTCCTTAGTCTTCAGTTTTGCTCTTACGTTTATAAATATATATATATATATATATATGAATTGAGTTTCGAATTTATAGTTCAAGGCAGATTTCTCCAGGTCAGTTAGGGGTCCGGATCGGGTCGGGTCGTGTCCAGTTATGGGGCGCCCGGATCTGGTCCAGGTCCGAAATTTTCGACCCGTTTCAAACTCTGCACACGAGTACACTGCCAGCTCCAAACTTGACCGTAGGAACAGTACACTGGGCTAAATAGCGTTCCCTCTGCTGCCGCCATACCCACGCACGACCATCACACTGATGGATCGTGCATCTGTATTCATCAGTCCTTAGGAGCCGTTTCCATTGATCTGCGGTCCACGATTGTTGTTTACATCATGCTAAACGACGAGTAGCATTCCGAGTGGAGATGAAAGACTTATGAGCAGCCGCACGACCACGGTAAACCATGGAATGAAGTTATCTGCGAATGGTACGTGTACATACCGAGGTTTCAGTATTTTTACTCATCTGTACACTGAGGTCTTGTGCAGTTACTCCGTCGATTAGTTGTAACGACTCTCCTGAGGCTTCGACGTCCTCTATCACTGATTTACTTTGGTCTGCCGGTACGTTTTTCTGCTTCAGGCACGCCATGTGTCTTCCACTTATTCAGTACATCTAAAACAGTTGATTAGGGTATGTTTAAACGCCTCTCGGTTTCTCTTATGGACAACCCACTAATATAACACCCAACAATCTTTCCTTTCTCAAAGTCAGTTCTCTCCTGCCGCGACATTTTCACTCAACCTCACAGTACGATGTGATCGCGGTGAGAGAGCATTTGTCATTTTTTCATGTAGGACTTCCGTCCACAGGGAGTAGAGTTTAGGTCCCAGCCACCTACAGCGAGATCGCCTTTTGGGCAGGACACAGAAACGGAAGGAATGAGAGCAAGTCTAGCGACTTTTGACAGAACAGTTTGTAGTAAGATTAGAGTACAGTAGATGGCGCCACCGTACAAGTACGATATTGCAAATAGATGGGTGAGAGAATTTCAGGGAGGACATAGGAAAGGATACCCATTTAACCAGTGGGTCCAGCCTGGGGGCCGTCACTTTACGTGCTCGTCCGATGCACGGCGGATATTCAGCGATTGTTAGTAAATCACACCATCTCTGAAAGATCAGCCCAGGCTAGAACCTGGGGACCCAGCATCGATAATCTGAAACACTAACCACTAAGCCACCCGCGGCTCTATGTGATCGCGGTCAGCTGCAGGCTTGTTTTTATACCGTTTGCAGCTGTACCGCGCATTTTAAGAAAGCAGCGGATCCGTTCATTTGCTTTTGAAGGGGTGTCCGGTGACTTTTGTCACATGCTGAATGCACAACTTTTATGACAAATATAGTGATGAAGCGACGATATATTATTTATGAGATTGACAATGTAAAAACGCACACAAAGATATTTTATGCATAATTAAACTACTTGTGATCAGTGACTTTGCTGTACTAATTATTTATGTGTGTCGCTTTACACATTTATTAAACAATTTCTCTTCAAATCTATGTCTGAAATGAAGTATTACGAGATTATATTTATATTTATTGACGCAGTTATTTGTAAGTACGTATGGTTACTTATATTTGAGCATATCATGAACTCGTTTACGATACGATTGTACTTAAAAAAAAAACGAGTAGGTTCTGGTTCTCATTTTTAAGTAGATTTTTTTAACAGTGTATATCGATTCCCGTGACCTTTAGTTGACATGTAAGTGTTAGTGTAAAGCATTTGGTATTTAAGTGACTGGTGTTTCAGCAATCTGCGAAACACAAAACGTTATGAATAACTCTTTCTCTGTAAAGCAATCCTCAAAAATATTGTTAAAAATACGTATATTAAAATCACTGATATTTGACATTTATCAGATCTACAGAGCCAGATGTTACATTCTAGGCTAAATTCTGCGGAACACATTTGGTTTGTAAATTTCTGTGGAGCTTAACTACAGGGAAGTACACCTGACACTGAACAGAACCATTGCAAAAATAGATTATGTTGTATTTCTCTTTAAACAAACTTTTAGGTATCCACTGAGGAGTTATGTTCTTACTGTGAAGAAAGTGATATTTCAAACGTCGCTATAGTTTTTATGTGTCTTTTGGAAAAACTAGCACGTGGATTATTGCCTAATATAATAATTTACGTATCTTTGAGGTAAAACTGCGTACTCGCAGCTTCAGAATGCGTTACGGACGCAAGTTAATACCGTGGTGTACAAAAGCATTGTATTGCCTGCAAAAATCGTGAATTTTTAAGTTTAACTCATTTTTAACTAACTAATTTTCATAGTTATTTCAATCTTTATATGTCATTGAATGTGAAATGTAATGGAGATTTCAAAAATGTCTTAGTTTTTCCTGGAGCTACTTCTGTTCTTAACATATGACGTAAAATATGGGGTTTGACAAACACATTGAAATTCACGTTAGCGGCGTATCAATTGTTACAGCCAATCATATACATTTTTCTACGCCATTGGCTGCTTCCTAATGCTATCGTGATTCCTCCATCCTTTATAAGGGTTGACGCAGAGCTACTAGAGCATTGTAGTGGTCGCTTCTTGTTGGTATAATTTGTGTACATGGTAACTGAAAAAATGAATTGTACATGGTCCCTTACTATTACTAACCTTTTTTACAGTATTACATTCCCTTCATTGCTTGGTTTATTAATTGATTATAACACAGAATTGTTGATTATTGAGGGAAATATAGAATTTGTATGTGTACTGAGGTTATTAATATGTTTATAATTTTTTATTGAGTTCTTATATGTCACTGATTAAAACTATTGGAGAATGTCTTGATGTTTACATGGTACTTTAAAGATATTATGTTATGCAACAATAACTAACTGTTAGAATTTTTTATTTTGTTAATTCCTTTGGCAAAACAAAAAAAAGGGAAATATATATATAGATATAAGGAGATAAGGTCAATTAATTATTAATTGGTTCAGGGGGTGGCCACCATTTTGTGGGATTCTCAAATAGTGCTTAGGGGAGGGGACTTAATCTTACAAAACTGCTTGGGGTACATTGATATATGACTATTAATTATTATTCAGTACAGCATCTTAATGATATAATATCTAATAACCCTAATAATTCTCTAAATGGTATTAATTTTAATGCCGGATCATTAGTGAATAAGATATCTGATGTGGAGGCATTAGTTAAACTATTAAATTATTAAATAGATATAATTTGCGTTTCGGAAACATGGTTTCCTTCTGAAGACTATTGTCTACATCTCCCATCCTATCAGACTTTTAATAAAAATAGGACTGAGTCTAGATTAGGAAAAATTGCAATTTTTGTTAAAACAAATAATTTGGACTACACCCAAATTGAAAAATTGACATTTATTAATTCTGATATTGAAATTATTACAATTGAAGATCAATATAATATAATTTCAGCCTGTTATCGTCCACCAACAGCGAACTCTTCTTTATTTATTGAAAAATTTACTGATATACTTAATTATATAAATTTTACAAGGAAAAAAGGACTGTTACTGGGAGACTTTAATATTGATCTGTCACGGAATCTTTCATACCCACGAGAATTTAATTCTGCAATTGCCACTGCAGGATTCTATAACACTATTTTTTCAGCTACAAGTATAACTCAATATACGGCCTCAATTTTGGATCTATGTATAACAAATATACCATCGGACTCTATTTATCAGGTATTCTTAATTTCCATTTTAGTGATCATCTGCCAATTTTCTTAATTTACACATATAGCGATATACACGTATCTAGACCAACAAATACTATCTCTCGAATTATTAATGAGAATAATATGAATCTATTCGTAAACCTAGTACAAGATACGAACTGGGATGAAATAATGCAAATTTCTAATCCTGATGTGGCTTATAATTTATTTGAAATAACTTTGAAGAGATTGTACAATAAGGTTTTTCCATTTAAAAGAACCACGTCTAAATTCAAGAAAGAGCGGAAACCTTGGCTAACAAAGCGCTGTCTTAATCAGATAAATAAAAAAATAAACTGTTCACAAAGTTCTTAAAATCAAGGACACAAATTGATTATAATATTTTTTTAAAATTTAGAAATAATCTTAACTCCTACATTAGAAAATTAAAAAGAGATTATTATTTTCATATTTTTTCTAAAAATAATCCAAAAGTAACCTGGAAGCACTTAAACATATTATTAGGTCGTAGGAATGTACCAAAGACTTCGATTCACCTCACTCGGGGTAACATCAAAATCACCGATCAAACTGAAATTGCTAATCAATTTAATGATCATTTTATTGTATCACCACAACATATAATACAACAACTTCCTAAGCTGAACGATCAACAATTACCTCATTACTCCAACTCATGTACCTTAAATTCAATGCATACTTTGAAAATTACTAGAACCGAATTAATCTACCAACTACAAAATATTAACATAAATACTGGACCTGGTCCAGATGATATTCTTCCCAAAATTTTAAAAGCTATAACTTTTTACATTGTTACTCCCCTATTATACATTTTTAATTCCATTCTAGCTACAGGTATTTTCCCAGATTCGTTAAAAGTTGCAAAAATTACTCCTGTTTTTAAAAAGGGTTCTTTGACAGATATTAATAACTATCGACCTATAGCTAAATTATCCATATTTGCTAAAAATTTTGAAAAATTACTATTTGTTAGATTATTTGCTTATATTGAAAAATATAAAATTTTGCACAAAAATCAATTTGGCTTTTTACCAAATTCCTCAACAGAAATCGCCCTTTTACATTTAAAAGATAAAATTCAATCTAATTCTATTAATAATAAATTTACATTGGGACTTTTCATTGATTTATCAAAAGCATTTGATACTTTAAATCACAACTTATTATTATCAAAATTGTATGCAATTGGTATTCGGGGTACATTACATAATCTCTTCAGAAACTATCTCACTGGTCGCCAATATACAGAAATTGAACATACCAAATCTAACTTACAATCAGTCATTTCAGGAGTCCCTCAGGGCTCGGTACTTGCTCCATTATTATTTAATATTTATATTAATGACTTCTGTACCTGTCTACGCAATTCAGATATTATTTTATATGCAGATGATGCAACCATATCAATACATGGAAATGATGTTGAGACACTGGTGCGACAACTACAAGGCCGTTTTGTATCTATCAGTAATTGGTTAACTAAAAATTATCTGGCTATTAATATTAACAAAACAAAAGTAATGATTTTTTCAAGTACGTCAACCCCTATTTCCTTAATTCAGAATATTAATTTACTCAGATCATCTGTAGAAGTGGTTCAAAATCATTATTCAGCATGATTTAAAATCGAATTCACATGTTGACTACTTATCTAATAAGATCTCAAGAAATATAGGGGTTATTAGTAGTGCAGTGGCCAATTTAACCCCAAAACTAATGATTTTATTATACTATACTTTAATTCAGTCTCATCTGATCTACTGTATATCTGTATGGGGATCGACTACCTTTTATATAATATGAAAAAACTTCAGTCGTTACAAAATAGATTCATGAGATTATTACAAATTAAATTACAATATACTCAATTTTCAAATACAGTCTTTCTGGCTAGACTCAGTCCAAATGATTTTAATATACTAACTATTCAACAATTGCATATCTATAGTATAGGTAAACTGATGTTTTTGAGAATAAAAAATGGTTACTACCAAGATTTAATTTCAATAAGTACTCGTGGTAATGATTACTCCACGAGACAAAAAACACCACTAATCCCCATGTTTCCACTAACAGAACGATTTAGATCATTTATTAATTATACTGGTCCGGCATTATGGAATACATTTCCTACTGATATTGTATCACTTAATAATATTAATATATTTAAACGAAAACTCAGGTATTTCTTACTGACCAAAAGTTCATAATGTATTATCACCTTTATTAATTTATAGTACCGCCCTAGATGTGTTTGATATTGTGTGGACTTCACTTGTTTATGTTTTTTTTTGTTTTTGTTTTTTCATGAAAATTGTGATGCTTTGGGAGAGGAGGGCACGTCAGGCCTATCAGGCCTTTTCCCTCCTCATTCCCTGTTGTTACAAAAATATAATGTGTGCTATATATTTATGATTGTGGAATATCATGTCTGTAACAACTAAAATGCAATAAATGAAAATGAAAAATGAAATGATGGTTAAAACTGCAGAATTGCCCACAGCGGACAGATTAAAAATAGTTGTTCTGCATGAAGGGGGATATTTTTCAAGGCAAATCGCTGAAAGAGTGGGCTGTAATCAATCTACAGTTATTAAGCTATTGAAGAAAGTAAAAGACACAGGCGATATTTAAAATATGCGTCGCAATGGAATCCCGAGATACACTTCAACCAGGCAGGACAGAGTGCTCAGAAAACTAAGCTTGGCAGACAGGATGCTCAATTCACCTGAATTGCTTCAAAGATGGTCTGAAGTGACTCTTAGTAAATCTATTGTTAGGAGGAGGCTGCTTCACTATGACTTAAGTGGCTGCAAAGGCAGACGTAAACCACTGTTAACTGCAAATCAAAGACAGCGTAGACTTCAGTGGGCAAAGCAGCATGTCTCATGGACAACCAAGCAATGGAAAATGTCCATTTCAGTGATGAATCCGAATTTTGCCTTAATGGGAATCAGAGTAATGCCTATGTGGAGATTCAAGCATGAAGAATTCCATCCAAGTTGCTTAGTGACTGCTGTTAAGCATCCGGTGAAGGTCATGGTCAGGAGATGCACGTGAGCACTTGGCTGTTGGGAACCTCCATATTGTCGATGGTACGGTAAATGCCTAGAAATACATCTAGATATTAAAAAACAAGATGCTACCATCATCTAGAAGACATTATGACGGCAATTTTATTTTTCTAGGTGACAATACTCCCTGTCATCGTGCTAAAGTAATGAAAAAGTGGCTCCAGGAAAAAAAAATGTTCAGCATCATGATTGGCCACCACAGTCACCGGACATAAATTCGATCCAAAATTTGTGGTTCAAAGTGTCGTATGAACTATCAAAAAAGAAGCTAACGACCAAAATTCGACTCATTGAAGATGTAATTCAAATATGGAATCGTATTGTTCAACCCAGTCTTTTTTAAAACTTCTTCATAGTGTGTATCAAGATGCAAAGCTGTGATTAAAGCTAAAGGCTGGGCAATAAAATATTAGGCACATTTATAATTTTGTTTCATTATATTTCTGTATTTAAATGTTATTTCATTCCTTGTGAATTACAAAAACAATTTATTGCTGTAAACCTAAGTATTGGACAAATGATCCTTTTCATAATAATTTGGACTTTTTTTTTTTTTTGATTGGAGGTTTAACGACCACCGTGAGCAACTCAATGGGCTATAAGCAGTCGCCCGTCCCTAATTTAGGGTCACTGGTTCCAGGGAAGAGCGAGAGCCAGTGCCGTAAGACAAACACAACATCCATGCCTGGCCGGGATTCGAACCCGGACCCCTTACGGACGAATGATCAGAGGAATTTGGACTTGGTCATGATTTTTGTGATGCATCTTAAGAACACAAGTAGGCCGCCCGTTGGCGCAGTGGTCTAAGCGATGGCGTCTGATCATTCGTCCGAAAGGGGTCCGGGTTCGAATCCCGGTGAGGAATGGATTTTGTGCTTGTCTTACGGCACGGGCTCTCTTCCTTCCCTGGAACCAGTGGCCCTAAATTAGGGACGGGCGACTGCTTATAGCCCATTGAGTTCCTCATGGTGGTCGTTAAACCTCCAATCAAAAAAAAAAAAAAAAACACAAGTAGCTACAGGAAAAACTAAGACATTTTTAAAATCTCCGTTAAATTTAAAATCTAATGCATATAAATGATGAAAAGACTATGAAAGTTAGTTAGTTAAAAGTAGAGTCAAACTTAAACATTCACGGTTTTCGCAGGAGATGCAAAAGGTTTGGGCATCACCTGCAAAAACATTTGCAGATCACTATATATCCATATTTAGCCTTTCAGTGAAGTATCTTTAGCGTGTCTTAGGTCAAAAACTGAGCGCATATGGAAAACCTGATATTGTCTGTCATAAAGTAAAGTAAGTGCTGCAGCGTTAATGAACAATTACGGATACAGACTGCTACACATCGCTATTATTAACGCAATCAAACCGAAGAGTGCTTTGTCATTTGATGCCTGCTCAAGACAAGACCGTGTCTCAGTAAGTTAGCGATGTAAACAGTAATTAATGTCTCCCCGCGGTGCCTAATTAGAATTCAGCGTCGAAGAATCAACAAGAGATAAGGATTACTAGAACATGACAGTAAGCATGAGCACGACATAATAAATGCACTGCTCAAAACAATTAGCAAACCAGTCTTTCAATGCGCTGAAGGTGTGGAGTAGAGGAGGTACATAAAACGCTGCCCATTTACACATCAGCTCTTTATTAACTCTCAGCTCGTACAGATTTGTAGGCTGTAGCAACTGACCATAATGAGTTTCTAAGAATATGGAAGACTGACAAGCCGCGATAGGTATTAGTCATAATCATAAATAGCCTTAACCACCGTTCTAGAGGCACCTTGATAATAATAAGGCAGATTACATCCAAAAGATTGTACCAGTATAGTGTCCGCTCATATACTGAGTAGTCCGGATTCGCACACCCTCTGTATTATTTCCGAGGCATGCTGTTGTCGATAATAGCACTTCAAATGCCAATATCCGGTAAAGATTTTTTACGGCAGCATGTCAGCACACATAATTCTCGAATATAAATCCATTTTTAGCTTCCAATTTAGCCGATCGGTCGGAGGCGCTCGGCCTATTGATTGTCCGGAAGACCCAGAAGAAGCACAGGATTTGGATTTGGATTGAAAGTTTAACGACCACCGTGATCAACTCAATGTGCTATAAGCAATATTTTCACTAGCAATGGTCAACGGAATGTTTATTTACATCTTTACATAATTGGAAACGTCTGACCTACGTGAATAAACTGGATCGAATGAATATTAAATTGTATATGTACATCGCACAGTCCAACGTCATAACGCAATCAGGTCTTCGAGAGTGTTCGCTGTTCCGATGAGAAGAACGTTGATACGAATGCCTGCTGGCGTTGCTTTGCGCAACGGTTCGCTCAGAAAAGAGAAGACTTCGGACTATCTCAGTCTCCCCATGCTTTCGCCTTCAACAGCGCGTGAGTCAACCGCAGGCGATCGAATGTCAACCGCAGGCGATCGAATGTCAACCGCACGCTTCTCCTATAGACTTTACATGGGAACTTTACCGCCATACAGCGCCCGAACCGTTGCCCCAATCTCATTTGTCTCTTCGACTGGCACAGCTACATGGTAAGAACTTTATTTTGAAACTTCAACCATATCTTTACGTTCAGCCGTTCTCTCAAAATAGGACTCATAGTAAAAAACCTTATGGAATTAATATATAGATTATTATTCTACTCAACCTCTAATTTCATATTCAAATATTAGTGTACTAAATATTTAGTATAATAAATAATATACTTAAACATGAATGTAAAATATTAATTCTACTCAACCTCTAATTTCATATTCAAATATTAGTGTACTAAATATTTAGTATAATAAATAATATACTAAAACATGAATGTAAAATATTAATTCTACTCAACCTCAAATTCTTCAGCTTTTGTGAAAGCACTGCACATCAATATTGTTTCCTGTACGTTCATTTTTTATCCAACTTCTTTACTCTCGTCAGCAAGCTCATGAATCATATTCTAGAACTCAGAGGGTGTACTTGCAAAACTGACTATGACGTCAGCAAAGCGAATGTGGGTTAACCTGTCTCCATTAATCATTATCCCCGTGTCTTCAAAATTCAATGATTGAAAGACATTCAGGAATGTGACATTGTAAAGCTTGGAAGATATGGTGTCACCTTGTCTCACCCCTTTTCCAGTTTTTATACCTTGCACCTGCATTTTCATAGATGTTATCAATAATATTAACGCATGCATCATTCGCTCTTTTAGTTAATTTTCTCAGTACATGGATGTGATCTGTAGCGCTGTAGTCAGGGGAGTACTGATATCTCCCCGCCAGCCCCGAATTCAGGAAAGGCTCACGGCCAAGTGGGCCTCTGTTTTTTTTTTTTTTTTTGCCTCAGTAAATGTTGCAATTCTTTTTGCGGAAACTTCATATGAAACTGGTTAAAGAAACAGCCATGAATTTTTGACGGGAGCTTTCAAGGAAGCATAAAAAAGAAGCCATTTTTTAATAGCAAAGTAAATCGTTTACTTAAGATTTTTTTTTTTTTTAATTTTGGTGTGTCTTTTTTTTTTTTTTTTTTTTTTTTTTTGATTGGAGGTTTAACGACCACCGTGAGCAACTGAATGGGCTATAGCAGTCGCCCGTCCCTAATTTAGGGTCACTGGTTCCAGGGAAGGGGGAAAGAGCCAGTGCCGTAAGACAAACACAACATCCATGCCTGACCGAGATTCGAACCCGGACCCCTTACGGACGAATGATCAGAGACCACTGCGCCACCGGGACGGCATTTTGGTGTTTGTTTGGGGGTCTAACGACCACCGTGAGCAACTCGATATGCTATTAGCAGTCGCCTCTCCCTAATTTAGGGCCATTGGTTCCAGGGAATGGAGAGAGCCAGTGCCGTAAGACAAACACAACATCCATGCCTCACCGGGATTCGAACCCAGACCTTTCTCAGACGAATGGTCAGAAGCTATTTGACCACTGCGCCACGGGGACGTCAAGGTCAAATTTACAAGTCTCCTAATGAGGGGAACACTAAATTGGTTTTCTTCTTTCTCGTTTTTTATTTTTTTTTTTTTTTATTTTTGAAGGGAGTTGAGAAAGGTCAAAGATCCTGATGCGCATCAAAGAGTATAGAAAATTTCCCGTTCTTAATTTTGGCCATTGGTTCAAGGGAAAGTAGCTGGCTCCGCCGTACGATATCTGTGCCACCCATTCATCATCCGGGACTCGAATATAGGGCCTTTTTTTTTTTTTGTAGTTTCGGTGTTTAACGACAACCGTAAGCAACTCAGTGGGCAATAAGCACTCGTCCCTCTCTAAATTGGGGTCACTGGTTCCAGCGAAGGGAGAGAGCCAGTGCCATAAGATAAACACACTCAGCATAATTCATCAGGGACATTTCTCGGGAGAAAGGTCAGAAGGAGAGATTTCTGACCTTTCACCCGTGCTCACTTGTTTCAACATCCAAGTCTTTTTGTACGCATTCGAAAAGACACATAATTCTCAAAAATTTCACAGAATTTTTGATCTGTCCGCATCGCGCTAGGCCTATCCCTAATTGGGATATGCGTACGTACACATTATATATCTTAAAAAGTAATTCTACTTAAAGGAACAAGACTCAATTTCTTATAAACATACCTAAGCAAAAAAGAAAAAAAAAATTAACTCACCGGCGAAAAGGGAGACAGGTAAGAATCTCGTCTTTTTTTTATTGGAGGTTTAACGAACATCGTGAGCAACTCAGTGGGCTATAAGCAGTCGCCCGTCCCTAATTCAGGGGCACTGGTTCCAGGGAAGGGAGAGAGCCAGTGCCGTAAGACAAACAGAACACCCATGCCTCACCGGGATTCGAACCCTGACCCCTTCCCAGACGAGTGATCATACACCAAATTTTTTTGGCGTAATAGTTGCAAAGGCGCATGCGCGCGATGCTTACAGATCGCATAAAAAAAACATCGATTATTCGACCTAATGAAACTAAAGGGATAAACTGCGTAAAACCGTCTACGTACAAGGAGTGTTCAAATGAAAAGGTACGAAACGACACTGTGGGTATAAATGAAGACTTTATTCAAAGTATACACCATAGGCCGTAGCACAACGATCCCATTGATTAACGAGCCGAAGGATTCCTTGTTCCCAGAATTCCTGTGGCCGTGACGAGACCCAGTCCTGCACAGCGTCCTTGAGTTCGTCGTCCGAGTGGAAACACTTCCCTTTCAGATGTTTTTTCAGGGGACCAAACACATGGAAATCGCAGGGCAACATGTCCGGGCTGTAGGGCGGATGGTCGAGCTGCTCCCACTGGAACTTAGCCAGTTCCGCGTGTGTGACCCTGGAGACGTGTGGACGCGCGTATACGGTCACCATCCGGCGATGAATAGCGGCCGGTTTAACACCTTCCGCTGTCAGAAATCGGATAACGCCTAGCTGCTCCTCAATCGTCGAATTTTGCAATGTGAACGCCATCCTGTCCTCACACGCACTGCCGCGTCAATTGGACGGCGTTCTTTATAAGAGCCTCTGCTCTCTCCTGCGCATGCGGGCGCCCGCGCATGCTCCGATCCACGCCGGCGACTCCAATCGCATCCGTAGATGTGTCGCTACGTTCTCCCATAGCGGCATAGGCAAATATGTTAACGGTTACGTTCTTATGACGTTTCGTACCTTTTCATTTGAACACCCCTAGTATATATACTGAAATTCAATGTAATGATTTTTCTTGACGTTCCGACTCATCGATTTTACGTCGAAAACTATGCCTCGACGTAATATCGACCTGGTAACCAAAAATCGACGTCGACTCGACATTACTGTGCTACCGGAAACGCGTTCGTCTAAATCTGAATAATATAATAATAGTAAATATTGTTTTTGAAAAGCTAAATAGTCGAAATACTTACCATTGCCGCCGCCATAGTTTAGTAAATATTTTCTTTTATGGCCCACATGTCTTCTTTCATTTGTTTTACGACAATAACATTCACTAATCCACCTGCTTAAGTACCGCTTAATGTCAAGAATTAGTAAAACTTATTGTTTCTTGTCATGATTTAATTCCATGTTCCGGACTCGATGTGGTCGTGCGTGACGCTAATGAATGCAATGTGTTGCAGGTGAATAAATTTATAATACTTTGAAATAGTGAATCCGTTTACGGGTGTAAATATGACGTGAGTGGTAAGTCAGATAATATCCGAAAACTTGAAAATTTAGTCGTCCTGGAACGAAAATCGAATCCGTGTCTCCCGGCTAGTATGCTAACAACTACACCACCCAGAACGACCAAGTCTCAAGTTTCCGATTCCCGTTCCAGGATGACGAAATTTGCAAGATTTCGGATATTATCTGGGGCGATTGGGGCGATCGTCGCCCTTGAACCCTAACGAAGTTTTTACGTTTAAAGAAGCGAAGATCGTAAATGATTAACTTTGCATATTTTGTTTTCAGTTAAAAAAAAAAAAAAAAAATCAACTTAGTACGGAGGATTTAAAATACTTATTACATTGATTTAGGTTCAGTAAAAAAAGATAGATAAGAGAATAGAATAAAAAGAGAGAGAGAGAGAGAGAGAGAGAGAGAGAGAGAGAGAGCACAAAAGATAAAGAGGAAATAGGGACAGCGGGAGGTAAAAAACATGGCGATATTTTTTTTAGTTCTTTGCTACTGCCTTTTTGTCTAACATCTGTAACGTCTCGAAACAGGGTAAGGCAAAGCTTGGTACTGAAATCAGAGTAAGTGGGAGAGACTGTGAATAATAATCTGATCTGCGTACGTATCTTTATTGGGCCATAAATGAAATTCGTAAAAATGTCCATACCGCTTCCTCAAAGATGGTATTTTTAGGACTTCTTTCTGTTTTCTTATTTTTCCTGCTCCCTCACGCCTCACGGGCGCTTCCCGTTGTTCCACCCACTGCGAAGTCAATCCCAGCTTTAGGGAAGCAGCGTGACTAATACGGGGTAATTTTCGGCATCTCATGCTACTAACATTATATATATACACTGACAGAAAAAAATCCCAACACCACGAAAAAATAGTTGTAGAGGAATGAAATGGCGGCAATACATTTGTATAGGTAACATATTTAATCGATTAAGGTTTCAAGATTAAAGCTTAATGTAAGCGCAAGAAGAGCCATTTTAAATGTGAAATGCTGGTACATTAATAACCGGTGTAACCGCCAGAATGTTGAATGCAAGCACGCAAACGTTCATGCATTGTGTCGTACAGGTGCTGGATGTCAGTTTGTGATATTGGAGTTCCATGCCTGTTGCACTTGGTCGGTCAATACAGGGACGGTTAATGCTGGTTGGGGATGACGCTGGAGTTGTCGTACAATGATGTACCATACGTGCTCGATTGGGGAAAGATCTGGTGATCTAGCAGGCCACGGCAACATGTCGACACTCTGTAGAGCATGTTGGGTTACAACAGCGGTATGCGGGCGAGCGTTATCGTGTTGGAAAACACCCCTGGAATGCTGTTCATGAATGGCAGCACAACAGGTTGAATCACCAGACCAACGTACAACTGTGCCGTCAGGGTGCGTGGGATAACCACGAGAGTGCTCCTGCTGTCATAGGAAATTGTTCCCCAGACCATAACTCCAGGTGTAGGTCCAGTGTGTCTCGGCCGCAGACAGGTTGGTTGCAGGCGCTCACCTGGCCTCCTTCTAACCAACACACGGCCATCACTGGCACCCAGGCAGAACCGGCTTTCATCAGAAAACACAACAGATCTCCACTCCGTCTTCCAATAGCTCTAGCTTGACACCACTGATGTCGCAAACGGCAGTGGTTTGGAGTAAGTGGAATGCACGCGCTACAGGGCGTCTGGCTCGGAGCTGTCCTTCAAGTAACCGATTTGTAACAGTTCGTTGTGTCACTGTGGTGGCAACTGCAGCTCGAATTGCTGCCGCAGACGCGGTACGATGCGCAAGTCTCCTCCATGTCACTCCCGCATACTTTCGAATTTCATCCACCCATCTCCCATGAGGTCTTCTTCTGGGTCTTTTCCTGTCCCTTGGAATCCAATCTAAAATTTCGGCTGTCCATCGATGGTCTGTCCTTCTGGCAGTATGTCCAGCCCATTGCCATTTCAGGGATTTTACTCTGATCATGATGTCTACCACTCTTGTCATTTTTCGGATCCACGTGTTTCTCTTTTTATCTCTCCTGGTTACACCAAGCATGCACCTCTCCATGCCCCTTTGAGTTGTCTGCAGCCTTTGTATGTCTCTTTTAGTTAAGGTCCACGTCACTGCACCATACGTAAGCACTGGAAGAATGCATTGATCAAACAATTTCTTTTAAGACATAATGGCATATTGCTCTTGAAAATTATGCTTTTTCTTCCAAAAGCTCTCCAGGCAAGTTTTGTACGCCGATTAATTTCTTCATCAATGTGGCCCTCACTTGATATCCGCTGACCAAGATAAACGTACGTGTCTGTTATCTCCAGCTTTTCTCCAGCTTTTATCCATCAATCGATAAATCTTCATTTCTTGTAAAAGCATTGAACATCACTTTCGTCTTCTGAAAGTTCATTTTTAATCCAACTTCTTTACTCTTGTCAGCAAGTTCCTGTATCATACTCTGCAGCTCTGATGGGGTAGTTGCAAAAATGACTATGTCATCAGCAAAACGAAGGTGGGTTAGATAATCTCCATTAACCTTTATCCTTTTGTTTTCCCAGTTCAGTGATTGAAAGACATTTTCCAATGTGGCATTAAAGAGCTTCGGAGATATGGTGTCACCTTGTCTCACTCCCTTTCCAATTTTTATGTGTGTTGTATTTTCAAACAGCCGAATCTTTGCACTTGCATTTTCATAGATGTTATTAATAATATTAATGTATGCATCTTCAATACCGCAGGATTTCAGAGCCATTGTAACTGCTGATGGTTTCACCGAATCAAAGGCTTTTTCATAATCGATAAAAGCCATGCACAATGGAAGTTCATATTCCCTCGCTCTTTCAATTAGTTCTCTCAGTACGTGGATATGATCTATTGTGCTGTAGCCACTCCTGAATCCAGCTTGTTCTCTCGGTTGAGCCATGTCCAGTGTTACCTTCAAACGGTGTGAAAGAATTTCAGTGAAGAGTTTATAAACCACTGACAGGAGGCTGATAGGTCTGTAGTTCCTGAGATCCTCAATGTCCCCTTTTTTATGTAGCAGGATCATTGTAGCGTTGTTCCAATCCTCAGGAATCTTCCCTTCATTAAGGCATCGAGTGAAAATTTGGGCGAGTACTGTTTCGATTTCTTCACTTGCTTCTTGTATGATGTCTACAGTAATTCTATCTTCTCCTGGAGCTTTTCCCCGCTTCATGTTCTTGACAGCATGTGCAACTTCTGCTGGGAGGACTGGAAGAACTCTGGTACTGGTACCTTTCATGATGTCTGGAGTACATGTATCATCCCTTTCATATAATTTGGGGTAGAAATATTTCACTCTTGTCAAAATTTCGCCTCTATTTCTTGTTACAGAACCATCTTCTTTTCTCAGTGCCATAATCTGCTTTCTTCCTTTACTGAGATGCCACTCCGCTATCTTTAGGCTTTGGTTGTTTTTTATTGCTTTCCTCACTAGTTCACAGTTGAATTTCCTTATGTCTTCAGTGATACTTTTTCGTACTGTCTTGCATAGCTCTATATATTCCACTTTGGAAGTCACATCTTCTTTAGTTGTCCTCATCTCTCTTCTTTTTTGCATCAACATTTCGGTTTTTCCTGAAAATTTGTTCACATGCAACTTGTTCTTAGACCCAGCTAATTTTGTTGCTGTTTCCATAAGAGCTTTGGTTACTTTTCTGTGAACTTCAGAAATATCCACTTCTTCCGATGTTAGGCCTTCTATAGCAGAGAATCTGTTCTTCAGTTCCAACTTGAAGGTATTATGGTGTTTATTAAGGTTTGTTATGTCAATACATTTTGTTTGTCTTATGAGCTTGCCACGTTCAAATTTAGTGTTGAGGTGCATCTTACATCTCACCAATTTATGGTCACTACCTGTGTTGAACTTGTTTAGCACACTGCAGTCTTCGATGACAAATTTTTTCTTACACATAATAAAATCAATTTCACTTGTCGTCCCATTTGGATGTCTCCATGTCCATTTCCTGTGTAGCTTTTTCTTGAAAAAGGAGTTCAAGATGAAAAACCCTTCTGTCTCTGCAAACTCAACGAGAGTATTTCCACCCTGGTTTCTGTTGCCGTGACCGAATTTACATACTGAAGTTTCATTCTGTTGCCGTTGCCCTATTTCTGCATTGAAATCTCCCATAATTATCTTCAAGTGCTGCTTACCTTTAATATTTAGATGACGAATTTCCTCATAAAATTCTTTAATTTCTTCTTCAGTATGACTTGTGGTGGGTGCATAAGTTTGAATAATCTGAGCCTGGTATCTTCTCGAGAGTTGGATAACGAGTCGTGCAGCTCTGTCAGAGGAACTTTCAACTTCTACAACTTTATCCTTCAGTTTCTTGTTTATTATAAATCCAACACCACTAGTTCTGCCAGTATCTGTCCCACGATAGTAGAAGAGATGTCCACTTTCCAGTTCTATAAGATCTTCTCCTTTTCTCCTTACCTCACTTAGCCCAACGATGTCCCACTTGATCCTTTGTAGTTCCTCTTCCAATTCAAGAAGCCTTGAATCAGAAGATAGGGAGCGTCCAATTTACGTAGCCAAGGTCAGCATCAGATGGCAGCCTAGTCCGGTCCTCCGGGCATTTTAGCACCCTCTGCCTTCATGTCGCACTGGCCGCTGCCTTGGCCAGGTACATTCCAGCTGCCAGAGACTGAGGGCCAAGATTTTAGTTGGGGAGTCATTTTGGAGGGGTTTGGCCATAACTCACCACGCTGGACAAGCGGGTTGGTGAGTGTGGGATAGCATTTCCTCTAATCCCGATGGTATAGTTATGCCGCTATTGGCGATCGTCAGAGCCCCTTTAGTGGGAACAGGATGCACCAAGAGAAGGCAGGGTTGACATTTGTCAAGGAGAGGCTGTGATGCTACGCATCACCTGACCTTGATATATATATATATGCGGGAGTAACATGTAGGAGACGGGCACAAGACATACCCTTGTGGAAAAACTTTGGGAGACCTTCATCCAGCAATGGATTGATAATGGTTGACAATGATGATGATGATATATACTGTATATATATATATAGAAACCCATATTAGACTAGGTTTTTGTAGGGATGAGTTAATGCTGTGTTTTGCTGGTCCTTGATAAAGCCAAAGCTCAGCATAATCAAAACTTTCTGCATTCCTGCCTGTTTTTCCCTGCTTATTTGCATTGGTGGTTTTCTTTTCTCCTATTTTTGGCTTCTGTTGAAATTGCTTCTTGTAGTAGGTATATACACTGAAGAGCAATTGAATTAGCGACAGCTGACGTTATGCAAATGTTGCGCTGTTGGCGGCCCTGCAAACGGAAACGACATGACGTATGCATCGATCCGACAATATAAGGAGTGATGCGACGGGAATAAGCAAGAGTCGGACGCAGTATGGGTAAGACGAAGGATCTAAGCGCGTTTGACAGTGGGCAAATTGTCGGGGCCCGACGAATGGGTCACTCCATCTCGGAAGTCGTGCAGGCATTGGGATTTTCACGAACCACTGTGTCACGGGTGCACCGTGAGGACATCGAATCCGGTAAAACTATCCCTGCAAGGGCCAACTGCAGTGGACAACAGCGTTTGGATGAGCGGGGCCATCGTCGGCTAGCTCGCATTGTAACAGCGGATAGACGGGCCACAGTGCAAGAAATCACTCGGCAATTTAACGCTGGTGCACAAAAACGTGTTAGCAGCTACACCATCCAGAACCATCTCCTCGCTATGGGGTACCGAAGCCATCGTCCCACGAGGGTACCGCTGCTGTCCGCACATCACAGGGTGCACAGATTAGCATGGGCGCGGAAACATCGCCACTGGACCCTAGACATGTGGAAAAATGTTGCCTGGACTGATGAGTCGAGATTCCACGAATCGCTACTATTAGCGGAAATTTCTCGTCATACGGATATGAAAAAAGTGAGAACGGAGAATTTCCGTTAATATACGAAAGGAATTGCGGAAATGTTTCGGAAAATTCAGAATTTTCTGTTAACAGATCTCTAAAACGGTAATTTACCGTCAATATAAGAAAGAAACTGCGG
Source organism: Macrothele yani (assembly GCA_039090855.1). Classification (NCBI taxonomy): domain Eukaryota; kingdom Metazoa; phylum Arthropoda; class Arachnida; order Araneae; family Macrothelidae; genus Macrothele; species Macrothele yani. The sequence continues at coordinate 38,759,489 of CM077016.1, forward strand.
AAAGGTTTCTGAAAATTCCGAAATTTCCCGTGGCACGAAAATTACGTTAAATTCAGGCTTCCTTCTGTCATTTCACGGAAAGGTTGTATCAGAAACATGCTTCGTTAATTCACGAAAGAAATGACGGAAACTTGCCCGTGAATTTCAAAATTTTTTTTACTGTGTACAGCAAAAATTTTAACAGTGTACTTGATGTCTTATGGTAACACAATATACAACAGCTGGAGCACAAAATTGAGAGGAAGGGGGGGGAGGAATATCCGGTGCCACAGTAACCGAAATTTCATGCGATATGCTGTCCACATTATTCGATCTCACTGTAGGACTTCAAAATCAGATCCTTCGACAGACGACTGAAATTTAACATTTAACAAACCTCAAATATTCCCGCGAATCACTCCTAATACTGAAAATTATTCGCCGTATGGATACGGGAAAAGTGAGAATAGAGTTTTTTCTTTGATATACGAAAGGTTTCCGAAAATTTAGAATTCTCTGTGAAACGCATCCTAAAAACGGTAGTTTACCGTCAATATACGGCACTATAGATCATATCCACGTACTGAGAGAACTAATTGAAAGAGCGAGGAAATATGAACTTCCGTTATGCATGGCATTTATCGATTATGAAAAGGCCTTTGATTCGGTGAAACCATCAGCAGTTACAATGGCCCTGAAATCCAGCGGTATTGAAGATGCGTACATTAATATTATTAATAACATCTATGAAAATGCAAGTGCAAAGATTCGGCTGTTTGAAAATACAACACACATAAGAATTGGGAAAGGAGTGAGACAAGGTGACACCATATATCCCAAGCTCTTTAATGCCACATTGGAAAATGTCTTTCAATCACTGAACTGGGAAAACAAAGGGATAAAGATTAATGGAGATTATCTAACCCACCTTCGTTTTGCTGATGACATAGTCATTTTTGCAACTACCACATCAGAGCTGCAGAGTATGACCCAGGAACTTGCTGACATAAGTAAAGAAGTGGGATTAAAAATGAACTTTCAGAAGACAAAAGTAATGTACAATGCTTTTACAAGAAATGAAGATTTATCGATTGATGGAGAAAAGCTGGAGATAACAGCCACTTATGTTTATCTTGGACAGCAGATATCAAGTGAGGGTCACATTGAAGAAGAAATTAATCGGCGTATAAAACTTGCCTGGAGCCCTTTTGGAAGAAACCGTATAATTTTCAAGAGCAATATGCCATTATGTCTTAAAAGAAAAGTGTTTGATCAATGCATCCTACCAATGCTTACGTATGGTGCAGAGACGTGGACCTTAACTAAAAGAGGCATGCAAAGACTGCAAACAATTCAAAGAAACGTGGAGAGGTGCACGCTTGGTGTAACTAGGAGATATAAGAAGAGGAATTCGTGAATCAGAAAAATGACAAGAGTGTAAGACATCATGGTCATAGTAAAATTCCTGAAATGGCAATGGGCTGGACATACTGCCAGAAGGACAGACCATCGATAGACAGCCGAAATTTTAGACTGGATTCCAAGGGACAGGAAAAGACCCAGAAGAAGAGCACATATCAGATGGGTGGATGAAATTGGAAAGTATGCGGGAGTAACATGGAGGAAACTGGCACAAGATAGACCGTTGTGGAAGAAACTTGGGGAGACCTTCGTCCAGCAGTGGATTGATAATGGTTGATGATGATGATGATACGAAAGGAACTGCGGAAAGGTTTCTGAAAATTTAGGATTTTTCTAGCGTACGAAAAGTTCGTGAAATTCAGAGTTTTCCCCGTTATTTCACGGAAAAGGTTGTATCAGAAATATGCGTCGTTATTTCACAGAAACTAGCTCATGTGTCTCAATTTTTTTACAGTGTATAACAAACCATCAATGTATCATATATCATTAAATCGCGGTTAACTTGTCACCTCTTTTACAGACTCTATTTTTCTTAGATTACCTAACCGTCGTCACGCCCTCACTCTGAGAGTACAACTGTTTTTTTTTTTTTTTTTTTTTTTTGGAATCTAACTACTTGTCAGATATGTAAACGCGTCATGGGTCAACGGGTCACCTGGTCGACAATTTCTTGCGGGTAAAACAGATCGGGTCAAGGTGTTCCTGACCCGATTTCGACCCTGTTTTAGTTTTAAAAAGAAAACAAAATATTTCAAAGAACCTTTCAGAAGTCTCTGAAATAATTCTTCAGAGCTGCAGAGTATGATTCAGGAACTTGCTGAGAAAGGTAAGGAAATTGGATTAGAAATGAACTTTCAGAAGACAAAACTGAAGTGCAATGCTTTTACAAGGAATGAAGATTTATCAATTGATCGGGGAAAGCTGGAGATACCCAACTCCTATATTTACCATGGGCAGCAGATATCAAGCAAAGGTCACCCTGATGAAGAAATTAATTGGCGTAAATAACTTGGTTGGATAGCTTTTGGAAGAAACAGTACAATTTTTAAGAGTAATGTGCCAGTATGACTTAAAAGAAAAGTATTTAATCAATGCATCCTTCCAGTGCTTACGTACGGAGCAGAGACGTGGACCTTATCTAAACATGACATGCAAAGACTACAGACAACTGAAAGAAGCATGGTGAAATGCATGCTTGGTGTATAACCAGGAGAGATAAGAAGAGGAACTCATGGATAAGAAAAAGGACAAGAGTGGAAGACATCATGATCAGAGCAAAATCTCTGAAATGGCAATGTGCTAGACATATTGCCAGGAGAACGGACCACCGATGAACAACTGAAATTTTAGACTGGATTCCAAGGAACAGTAAGAGACCCAGAAAAGACCACAGGGGATTGGGTGAATGGAGGAGACTGGCCCAAGACAGTCCGTTGTTGAAGAAACTTAGGGAGACCTTCATCCAGCAGTGGAGTAGTAATGATTGACAATGATGATGATATATTCGAATTTATAGTTCAAAGATTTGTCCGGGTCGGGTCCAGGTCGAGTCCAATTATGTGACCGTCGGGTCCGGGTCCAAAATTTTTTACCCGTTTCCAACTCTTCTGCTCGTGAGTTGTTGCTAAAACTTACGCAGAAATTTGGAGGTTCCGATGTGCCATTCAGAATGAAAACATTACTGAGGGATAACATAATTTACATGAAAAAAGGAAAATAAACAGGAAGGTTATAATAGACATACAGCATTGTATGCGATACATGATGTGTGCAATTCATTTCCAAATACAGCTATTTGTTTTGTTGTTCAGTTAAATTAATATAAGTTAAAGAAAAATTAAATGTTTCTGTGCAATGGCAGACGGAATTAGCTTATACTCCTCAAAAGAGGCAAAGGTTGCTTTTGGGGAGTGCCAGCAAATTCTGTTTGTGTAGTAATAGCTAAAGCGTGCTTTTCATGTAATGATAGTTAGAGTTTGTTATTTACAAGAATAGTTAAAGAAAGCATTTCAAATAAATTTTTCCGAATCGTATAAATAATGCTTTTACAGAATAAAGAAACAGTGGTGCTTATTACGGGGAAACAGTAGTAACAAGACGGTGAAATCTGGTTTGAATCAGACTTTTAGAAGGGAAGATAGACGTGATTTCATTTTTTATTTGGGAGAATGAGCTCTAGTGGCTTTGTTGTCGCGAGACAGCAACGCTTTTTAAAAGGTTCGACGGAAGCCATTACGAAGTGTAAACATGCCGGTGTTGAAAAGACCCTGAACACAGGCGCGCCGAAACATCTTTCAGGTACCGTGCCAGAAGCCAAGTGAGAGGGAGAGAGACGATTCAACAGTAGCTTTGTGAGAAGACGGTGGACCACTGCCAAGCATTCCAGAGCGCTGTCAAAAACTTCACTTCCCCTCTTTGCAAGACTTGTCCTTATCGTCTCGTGTATGTCAGTCAGGGAATAGAGCTTCCGTCATTTGTTGACTTGTTAAGTTTCCAGTGAAATTCTTCCTCTAGTTTTAGCATCTTGACGGATGCCTCGCAGTTACCCGCGGGTATATGATGCGTTACAAGCTCACTCAAGTGACGAAAATTAATTGGAAGGACCGAGAAGATCATTTAATCAATATAAAGATGCTTGGAACTCGCTAATTTAAAAACGTGCTCGTCTCTTGAGCTACTACGACGAAAACAATTTTGAATTAAACCGAATCTTCGCATTTAGCTACAGTTAATTTTCAATACTTTTTATTTGTTTCGGGGTTTAACAACCAGCATAAGTAACTCTAAGGGCTAGACGCCCGTGTCTAATTAGGGACCAGCGGTTACGGGGAAGGAGAAGAGCCTGAGCCGAACAACGGGCGTACTCCCTACTCCTTATCCTCAGCCCCGCGCCTCAGACCACTAGGGCACTGGGGCGGCTTCGTTACTTCACAAACTACTTCTTGGATAAAAAATTAGAGATCGTAGCTCATTCTTGCTGACATACTTTTTTTTTTTTTGATTGGAGGTTTAACGACCACCGTGAGCAACTCAATGGGCTATATAAGCAGTCGCCCGTGTCCCTAATTTAGGGTCACTGGTTCCAGGGAAGGGAAAGAGCCAGTGTCGTAAGACAAACACGACATCCATGCCTCACCGGGATTCGAATCCGGACCCCTTTCGGACGAATGATCAGAGGCCATCGCTTAGACCACTACGCCACCGGGGTGACACATAACTTTCCCATTATATCGATTGTTTAATGCTATCATGAAAAGTATTTGTATGTGTGCATGCTTAATGTGTGACGTATATTCTATTTTAACTTTCATTTTTAGTTCTTTTCCTATGTAAATTTGAGTTTGTTTTCTTTTGCACTTTCTAAACTTAACGTGATATCTTCTCTCTCGCATGAATGAGGTTTGGCAACACCCCTGAGGTCAGCACGTAAGTGACGTACAGTATGTATGTTGATAAGAACCAGAAAGGATGTATTTATTTTGAGACGTAGTTGTTGTTTATTTTGAGACGTAGTTGTTGTTGGTGAAGATGTTGAATCTTTGCTGAGAGTATTACGTTTGTAAATTTGTATTGTTATTGGCGTCTACATACCTATGTCGTAAAGGTGTGCGTGTTGTTGTTGTTGTTGATTGAGTAATAGTATTGGATTAACGATTTTGGAATATACCATGTTTTCTTAAAGTTGGATGGAAATAAAAGATTAGTAAGTACCAACCCTTGACATTATCTAGAGTGAACGCCTATTTCCTTATAGGTGAACTTAACATTTAGCAGATGTAGTGTTTAGCTAGTTAAAAACAATTAGGAATAGACATACACTATAAATGATCCTAAATACATCATTATTTCGCGAAATTTGATTTCAAAGTACTTTCGCAAACTTATTTACGGGGCCCTACATCCAGAAGATTTCAAACCACAGAGGATGTCCACGCATTTTTAGAACTTTTGATAAGAAATTACAGAAAATTCAAAGAATTGAAACTGGCAACAGTGTTTTTTTTTTTTTTTTGATTGGAGGTTTTAACGACCACCGTGAGCAACTCAATGGGCTATAAGCAGTCGCCCGTCCCTAATTTAGGGTCACTGGTTCCAGGGAAGGGAGAGAGCCAGTGCCGTAAGACAAACAATACATCCATGCCTCACCGGGATTCGAACCCTGACCCCTTACGGACGAATGATCAAAGGCCAGCGCCTTAGACCACTGCGCCACCGGGGCGGCACCAACAGTGTGTTAGATGAACACAAAAGAAACATCTGCTGCAGTTAAATATCGTCTGCTAAGAAAATGGCGCACGTAAACAAACCGTGGATAGAAGGTTATGTATGACACACGTACTAAAACACATATTCGGCCTATTCATCCGAAAACGGAGATCGTGAAGCAAAGTTTAAATTACATTGGCCCACACAACTGGAACTCATTACCTACGGAACTAACTTCTTTAAATAATTTTAACCTTTTTTAAAAAAAAACTAAAAAACTTTATAATGTATTGCTGCTCCTCAAATTAATGATTACAGTGGATGGGAACTATGACTAATATTATGACTTGTATATCGTGATGTAAATTGCTTTTTCATTGGTATTATCTGTAATGTTTATTATCTGCTCATATAGCATCACCTTTTATTTTTTATTTTTTTGTTTTGTTTTGTTTTGTAACTATGATACTCTTGTTTGTAATTACAACTACTGACCTAAGTGTAAAACTAGCCTAGGGAGCATGGGACCCAGTTAGGCCTGGCTGACCTTTCCTCCCTGCTTCCTCGCTATGCATTGTTTCAACTGATATTTTTGTAAACTGTTTTTTTTTTGTTTTTTTTTCTCAGCAAAGTAAATGAATTGAACTGAAATTGAATTGAATGTTTTTGCTCTTTACGAAGAGAAATATTCATATTCTGTAATTAAAAAAGGGTGTAAAAATCATGCAATTATCATTTCTCAATCTAAATAAATAATATTGATAATAGAGGGGGAAATCGGGAAGCATTGCTTTCAACAGGAAAAAGAACACCAAACGAATATCCAAAGTAGGTACGTACTTTTACGACTGTTTCAAAAATAAGGTCTCTGGTCTTAAAAGAAAATCCACCTACACAAAGAGCAATCGCTAAGTCGTTAAAAATCTCTGTATCAGCAGTAAACAAGGTAATAATAAACAAAGATTTGAATATGAAAAACAAAAAATTTGATGTTCACCTCCTTTTGCCTAGATACGTGCCTGAGGTAAGAACACGGTATGGACTTTTTTTATGAAAATCACTTAGTTGGAGACAGATGGAAATTTATTGCGACTACTGATGAAGCATGGATCTACCTAAACGACTGTAACAAAAAAAAGGACGATTTATTATCGGAAAAGAAGGGGGAAAGATTTACAGATTTGTTTCCAAGAATCCAAAGAAAGTTTCAGTAAAGGATTCCTGATTATTGCTGATTTCTCGTACAATGGGAAATTAAAATTAAGAAAAGTTGAAAAGACTGTTAAAATCAATTCTACATATTACCAAAATAATGTTTTACCTCCTATATTTAAAGAGGAAATACGATTCCTTTATCTACAGAGCTTTCAAAGAATAGAACTCCACCAGCACAAGGCCACCAGTCATGCATCCAAATCTACCACTCTATTTCTTGAACAAAATGAAAAAAAGTACGGGTATAAAGTCTATACCTTTTGCTAATATTCCTTCACTGAGAAAAAAGTTTGTTTGAAAAAACAAAATAGTTTTCTGGAGCTGTTTTGTCGATTTATTTTGTTGCTTTAGCCAAACTCCATCGGAATTGTTTTGTTGGCAACACGAACTTATTTCGTTGGCTATATTTTGTTAATTGAACTATATGCAGGTGGCATCGACCTTACGCCAAAGCGCACGTGATTACTAGCTACTCCAATACGGGCACTACCAGACTACCACTGACCAGAAGAATCTCGTTTTGCGATTAAGATTTCCTTTTGAAATATAGCTGACTGCGAATTTTAATTTGCGATCAGGAACCGATCATTACAACTCTTATCATTACATAAAGTAATGATAAGAGTTGTAATTTATGCATAGAGCTTGATTTCATGTATAGGCTATATATACAGGGTTTTTCAAAATTCGAGCGGCAACCAAAGATTGCATGATGATATTACCTTGGAACATATAGAACGTTAAGAAAAATATCACGATTTTTTTTTTTTTTTTTTTTTTTTTGTCTAACCAAAAATGTCATTAATTTGTTTCATCAAAAAAACTAAGGAAAACATTTAAAAAGAAATCGGATTTAGAAACATGTTACACACGCACCAAAGTAGTGTCAATACATCGTTATGTCAAGTATAAATCGTCCGTGAACATTCCAGAAGGTAATAAACCGACCTTCAAATGCTGAATTCGCAGATAAGAATTTACTTGTAAGAACAGGTATAGCTGAGTGTTTAGTACGCCTCGTTCCTAAACTAAAGGTCTCAATTTCGAATCCGCTCTATGAGAGATCTTCCGCTGGCTCTGAAAAATTTCTTCGTGACGTAACTCCGTCTAAGTTCTTTTAAACACCTCTAGAAAATAAATACGGCGGGGGAAAAAAGATGGCAAGGAAAAAAATAACAGACACCCCGAAATAGAAAATGACGGACACCCAGGGTCGAAGGGCACCGCCTAAAATTACTGCACCGGCAAAGCGTTGCCATCGGAAAAAAGTTTAGGGACAAAGTGGCCCAGCTACATAACTCTAAATTTTGTTGGAGCAAGAAATTACTGTGTCACGATAACAAAATGTTTGGTTGCAGCAACAAAACGTTTTATCACGATAACAATACATATTGTTTGATCAAACATCAGGCATTTTGTTAAATGAACAAAATGTTTTGTCATGATAACAATAAGTTTTGTGGAATCAACAATAATTTTCAGCAAAATAATTTTGTAAATTCAAAAAACGCCCTTTTTTTTTTTTGTTGACTGCGTATCGACAAAAATTTTTTTTGGTTGATTCAACGTTTTTTTTTATTTTGCTGAATTAACAAAACGTTTTTCTCAGTGTTCAAAGTCTCCTGATGTGTCCCCAATGGGCTATTGTGCTTTCGGACTACTAAACTGAGCGCTTTCTAAACGCAGACCTAAAACAATGATTGGACTATGGAAAGCAGTAAAAGAAAAGAGTGGAATACATAACCACTACCAATTTTAAGAAATACCCTTTTATCTCGGAAATCTAGATCTACATCTAGTTTTTCCGAGATAGCCCTTTCTCTGAACTATGAACGTAGGTTCATTTCTATCCGATAGCCCTTTCTCTGGACTATGAACGTAGGTTCATTTGTATCCGATAGCCCTTTCTCTGGACTATGAACGTAGGTTCATTTGTATCCGATAGCCCTTTCTCTGGACTATGAAAGTAGGTTCATTTCTATCCGATAGCCCTTTCTCTGGACTATGAACGTAGGTTCATTTCTATCAGATCACCCTTTCTCTGGACTATGAACGTAGGTTCATTTCTATCCGATAGCCCTTTCTCTGGACTATGAACGTAGGTTCATTTCTATCCGATAGCCCTTTCTCTGGACTATGAACGCAGGTTCATTTCTATCCGATAGCCCTTTCTCTGGACTATGAACCTAGGTTCATTTCTATCCGATAGCCCTTTCTCTGGACTATGAACCTAGGTTCATTTCTATCCGATAGCCCTTTCTCTGGACTATGAACCTAGGTTCATTTCTATCCGATAGCCCTTTCTCTGGACTATGAACGTAGGTTCATTTCTATCAGATCACCCTTTCTCTGGACTATGAACGTAGGTTCATTTCTATCCGATAGCCCTTTCTCTGGACTATGAACATAGGTTCATTTCTATCCGATAGCCCTTTCTCTGGACTATGAACGCAGGTTCATTTCTATCCTATAGCCCTTTCTCTGGACTATGAACGTAGGTTCATTTCTATCCGATAGGCCTTTCTCTGGACTATGAACGTAGGTTCATTTCTATCCGATAGATTCAAAAAACGCCTTTTTTTTTTTTTTTTTTTTTTTTTTTTTTTTGTTGTTGACTGCGTATCGACAAAAAATTTTTTTGGTTGATTCAACGTTGTTGTTTTTTTTTTGCTGAATTAACAAAACGTTTTTTCTCAGTGTTCAAAGTCCCCTGATGTGTCCCCAATGGGCTATTGTGCTTCCGGACTACTAAACTGAGCGCTTTCTAAACGCAGACCTAAAACAATGATTGGACTATGGAAAGCAGTAAAAGAAAAGAGTGGAATACATAACCACTACCAATTTTAAGAAATACCCTTTTATCTCGGAAATCTAGATCTACATCTAGTTTTTCCGAGATAGCCCTTTCTCTTAACTATGAACGTAGGTTCATTTCTATCCGATAGCCCTTTCTCTGGACTATGAACGTAGGTTCATTTGTATCCGATAGCCCTTTCTCTGGACTATGAACGTAGGTTCATTTGTATCCGATAGCCCTTTCTCTGGACTATGAAAGTAGGTTCATTTCTATCCGATAGCCCTTTCTCTGGACTATGAACGTAGGTTCATTTCTATCAGATCACCCTTTCTCTGGACTATGAACGTAGGTTCATTTCTATCCGATAGCCCTTTCTCTGGACTATGAACGTAGGTTCATTTCTATCCGATAGCCCTTTCTCTGGACTATGAACGCAGGTTCATTTCTATCCGATAGCCCTTTCTCTGGACTATGAACCTAGGTTCATTTCTATCCGATAGCCCTTTCTCTGGACTATGAACCTAGGTTCATTTCTATCCGATAGCCCTTTCTCTGGACTATGAACCTAGGTTCATTTCTATCCGATAGCCCTTTCTCTGGACTATGAACGTAGGTTCATTTCTATCCGATAGGCCTTTCTCTGGACTATGAACGTAGGTTCATTTCTATCCGATAGCCCTTTCTCTGGACTATGAACCTAGGTTCATTTCTATCCGATAGCCCTTTCTCTGGACTATGAACGTAGGTTTATTTCTATCCGATAGCCCTTTCTCTGGACTATGAACGTAGGTTCGTTTCTATCCGATAGCCCTTTCTCTGGACTATGAACGTAGGTTCGTTTCTTTCCGATAGCCCTTTCTCTGGACTATGAACGTAGGTTAATTTCTAACCGATAGCCCTTTCTCTGGACTATGAACGTAGGTTCATTTCTATCCGATAGCCCTTTCTCTGGACTATAAACCTACGTTCATAGTCCAAAGAAAGGGCTATCGGATAGAACATTTAAAGAAGAAATAATTTTATTTTAAACATTAATTATATTGCTAGAAAATCGTTCCAAAAATGTGTGAATATCCTCTGTATGTGAGAGGATACGCAACGATTGATTCTAATGGTTCCGCAAACGTCGATAAATTCCCATGTTATCAATATAAATGTTTCTCTTTGTCTCCGTATAACCAAACACTTCATTGGTTTAGTTTCAAGGCGGGCAGCTTTCTTCGGTTATTATTCAAATTCCTACGTTTAAAATCTATTTTTTTTTTCAAAATGTGAACTAATATTCACTTACCGTAAAAAAAATAGTTGCACCCAGAAGGAAGCAACCGACAGAGATGAAACTTGGTGGGTAGATTTGACATCGTGAGACACGCAAACGGTTCAAGTATCACGCTCGGCAGCACATGTGACGCCAGCAAGGAGGGGGTCGTAGCGCAGTGTGCTTGCCATTCTGACTTTTACTGTTGCATTGGTTGCATCCTTTGCAAGTGAAGTATACCTCGGAGAAAAGTTCGGAAGCAATTCGAACAAGTGGAGGAGTTCGAGAGGTGCCGCATCGTCGGGCTCCGGGAAGCGGGATGGTCTTATCGACGTACTGCGCGCCGTACCGGTTGTGCGGATATCACCGTAGCACGCCTTTGGCGCCAGTGGATAGAACAAGGCACGCAGCAGTGATGGAAGTGTCTAGATGACATAGACGAACCCTGGAGAGAAAGGACCAACGGGTTGTCCGACATGCGCGGAATGACCCAACAGCCACGATTGCGGATATTCAGCGAGCAGTGGTGCCCTCTATGCATCGTCCGATTAGTGCCAGCATCATTGGAAGACGGCTGCACGACGTAGGACTACACGCACGCAGACCGTTACGACGACTGCCCTTAACAACTCAGAACAGCAGCGGGTGATCTTCAGTGACGAGTCCCGCTTTTATCTTGGAGGAGACGACCACCGAATCCGTGTGTGGAGGCACCGTGGTCAGCGCCAAGATGAACGATTTGTTGTCGAGCGTTACACGTCCGGAAGGCCTGGTGTCATGGTGTGGGGTGCAATTGCCTACGATGCCAGATCACCTTTGGTGTTTATTACAGGCACATTGACAGCCCAACGTTGCATTAATGAGGCCCTACAACTAGTGGCCCTACCTTTTCTGAACGTTCACTCCGGTGCGATTTTCCAACCGTGCAAAGCTCGTCCGCATATTTCTACTGTCTCCAAAGCTTGCCTTCAAGGCACTGACACTCTTCCATGGCAATCCGCATTGCCAGACCTATCGCCGACTGAAAATGTGTGGGATGCTATTGGACGCGCTATCCACACTCCACACCTACCGCACAATCTGCAGGAACTGCGTGAGAAGGTTCAAGCTGCATGAGATGGCTTATCGCAGGACACCATTAGGAACCTGTACAACTCCATGCCGAGACGTCTGACATGCTGTGTGAGCAAACATGGTGGACCGACACCATACTGAGAGACACTACTTATTGGCGTGTACCTCAATAAATATTTCCCATATCAGTCTCAATGTTTAATCATTTATTGTTCCTGGTAACCTTTACCTTCCTCCCGAATAGCATTGCAGTCCGACGCGTCCTTCAGAGTGCAACTATTTATTTGACGATGAGTGTATATAGAAAAAGAATTCACCGTATTAATAACGCGGATTAATACAGCAGCATGAAAAAGCATGGAATCTTCAATAAAAGATGTCAGTTTTCTTTTCTAGGGCAGAATATTTGAGTTATTTGCTTTTAAACCGCAGTTGTTTTGAAATCAGAATCTATAGATTTTCTTACATCGTAAGCCTTCGTTACAACGAATAGTTGGTGATCAGATGATGCTTAATGATGAAGTCTGGAAATTAGTTTTCCCTTTTGTTGGAATGAGTTTTTCATCTTCCCGAACGTTTCATAGCTTGGTTTATAAAATCTCAGGACACTACAAATATTTTCATTTCAAATAATGCCGAAACTTTTAATAATAATACTCTGTGTAACTTTTTCCGAATATCAAACAAAGATCTTCGCTCTTTCCACGTTTATAAGTGAGTCATGGAAAAATCCGCCACCGGGAGTCGAACCCAGGGTCTTCCAGTTACGCGCCGGATATGCTTCCGCTACACCACAGCGGCCTCGAATTCCTCCAGACTCACACACGCTAACTGCCAAGCCAATTTGGCAGGTTGCTTCTAGGAGCTCCGCACAATGCTGGGGATTCACCAAAGATGGTAAGCAGCAACTGAAGAAATAATTAGAAGGCGATTGAATAATTAATACAGACATTTAACGTGGACCAGGAACATCAAACAAAGATCTTCGCTCTTTTCACGTTTATAAGTGAGTCATGGAAAAATTCTCATGGACCGCCACCGGGAGTCGAACCCAGGGTCTTCCAGTTACGTCCGAATTTATTTAGTAGCTGCATCTAAAGCAATATCAAGTTCTTATTTTACTTATTATTCAAAAGAAATATTTATAGTGTATTTTCGGTGAAATCGTATATTCCAAATACGGAACTATACATGAAAGACTCAGAATGGCAGCGGGTCAGACGAAAAGGAAAGCACGACAGACATTCTTCTTATGGTATAACACATCCTAAAGGGTGTATGGAGTCTTTTTGCTCGAATGCATTACTTCCGTTACCAGCGCGACTACTGTTGGAAATCATAATTTTTATTTTCGTTACATGCTACTCTGAAATAGTATATTCGACGAATTTTCTGTGCCCTCAAATGGTATTATAAATGTAATACCCTCGCAAACTTACCTGTGTCCGTATTTTTTATTTAACTTTCCTTTTTTCATTCGGGGTTTAAAGGCCACCATCATCAATTCTACGGATTATAAGAAGACGCCCGTCCTTAAATTTGGGTCACGGGTTCCAGGCAAAGGAGAGAACCAGCGCAGCAAGACAGGCACCCAGCTCATGCTTTTCCAGAGACCCGAACGTGGATCCATCTCGAACGACTAGGTAGAAATAGCCGCTTCTGACCACCCGGTCATCGGGTCGATTAATTTTTATTTAACACGTTATAACGAAGTAAATTTCTCCGTAATTTTTGTCCACGCTGGTCATCGAACCCGGGACCCCTCATTCCGGAATAAGTCGCTCCCCCAACTGAGCTACGCGGATGTATGCTCTCGCTGCTATCTGCCTTTATCTCATGTGCGTCCAGCGGTGCAGGCACGTCACATCTCGCCCCCCCTCCGAAAGAGGGCAGGGGACATGGCCCGAGGGTCAGCCGGGACCATGTGTCGCTGTAGGCAGTCATCCGCTGAAGAACGTACATTGGAGAAATTCCAGTCACTTTGGTGTGTGGAACGTAACATCACGCACATTTTTTTTTCGAAGCGCTGAAGAAGGGATTCTCTTATTTTTCCTGTCTCGCGGTGTGGAAAGAACATCACACCATTGCGAGAACTTTAACGGCCAGGTCATTCTTGAAGTTCGGGCGCCAATATAACGAAGTAAATTTCTCCGTCATCTTTGTCCACGCCGGACATTGAAACCGGGCCCCCTCACTCCGGAGTAAGTCGCTCTCCCAACTGAGCAACGCGGACGTATGCTCTCGCTGCTGTCTGTCTTTAGCTCATGTGCGTCCTGCGGTGCAGGTACGTCACAACGTACTCGGTTGGAAGGAATTCTAATGATTCTCAAGCAATTACTGTTTTATATTTGCGTTTATCGGTAGGGATAATAAATTTTCTCTTCGGGAATTTCACGCTCCTATAAAAACTACGTTAACAGAAAGCACGACAGATATTCTTCTTATGGTATAACCCAGCTTAAAGGGTGTATGTAATTTCAATAGGAATGCGTGTGAGTCTTTCTTTTTATTATAATGTTTTATTATTGTATGTTACAGTTAGTGCCGTATTTCGCTTTTCATGTGCTCTGTGCCAGGTTTTATTTCCGGGCACCTTAATTTCTTTTCTTTTTTTTTTTTTTTTTTTTGAGGGGGGGGATAATGAACAAATACGCTATAGCAACTGTTTATAATTAATTTTTCTGTACAAAAGAAATATACAAGGTCATTCACATCTGTTTATAAATGAAAATGATTATTTTGATTGCACTTTTCTGGCTTTCATTTCAGTAAATTCATTGATTACATTATCATAATTAATATCATCATCATCATCATTGTCAACCATTATCAATCCACTGCTGGACGAAGGTCTCCCCAAGTTTCCTCCACAACGGTCTGTCTTGTTCCAGTCTCCTCCATGTCACTCCCGCATATTTACGAATTTCATCCACCCATCTCCCATGTGGTCTTTTTCTGGGTCTTTTCCTGTCCCTTGGAATCCAATCTAAAATTTCGGCTGTCCATCTATGGTCTGTCCTTCTGGCAGTATGTCCAGCCCATTGCCATTTCAGGGATTTAACTCTGATCATGATGTCTTCCACTCTCGTCATTTTTCGGATCCACGAGCTCCTCTTCTTATCTCTCCTGGTTATACCAAGCATGCACCTCTCCATGCTTCCTTTGAGTTGTCTGCAGCCTTTGTATGTCTCTTTTAGCTAAGGTCCACGTCTCTGCACCATACGTAAGCACTGGAAGGATGCATTGATCAAACACTTTTCTTTTAAGACATAAATAAAATCACCTCCAAAATAATTAATATATTTAACGATATTATATTCAATCGAAACTACGCAAGACATCGACGTAATCCTTGTGCCTCCCCTGCTCAGTAACGTCACAGGTACAGATGCTGAACCATAACCACATAAAACAGCCGACAAAGCGAAGAGGTGCGTGCGCACCCGAAGATCACTTCTTTACTAACCTTGACGGGAGCTCTGATCACGTGAGGAAGGGAGAACCTTGATCTTTGGATGAGCCCTCCCTTCCTCACGTGACCGGATGCGCATCTTTAAAAAGAACCTTTAAGCATAATTTTAAAAGATGCTCTTCTAATCATGACTGACTGATACAAGACTACTTAAGCGCAAGCATTTTTAACTGGACGCAATGAAAAAAGCGTTTTGTTTCATCTACTGCCGCTGAAATTTCATTTTTCCTGTCACCTTACGCATTTTCACAAGACAATTTTTTTGTTAGTTCCATTTCAGGACCCCCTTCGTCCTGGGACCTGTGCCTGTGTACCTGTTGCACCTGCCTAGTTACGACACTGGTTACAGTAATCATCATCATCATCACGCACGCAAAACTATTATCAATCTGCCGCTGGATGTAGGTCACCCTAAGTTTCCTCCACACCTGTCTGTCTTGAGCCAGTTTCCTCCATGTCATTCCAACAAGCTTTAGGATTTCATCCACCCATCTCCCAAGGGGTCATCTTCTGGGTCTTTTCCTGTTCCTTGGCATACAGTCTAGTATCTCAGTTGTACAAGGGTGGTCAGTTCTTCCTGCAATATGTTCAGTCCATTGCCACCTCAGGGTCTTCACTTTGATCATAATGTCATCAACTCCTATCATTTCCCTAATCCATGTATCCCTCTTCCTAATCCTAATCCACGTGTTCCTCTTCCTATCCCTAATCCATGTATTCCTCTTCCTATCCCTAATCCACGTATCCCTCTTCCTATCCCTAATCCACGTATCCCTCTTCCTATCCCTAATCCACGTATCCATCTTCCTATGCCCAATACATGTATTCCTCTTCTTATGCCTAATACATGTATTCCTCTTCCTATCCCTAATCCACGCATCCCTCTTCCAACCCCTAATTCACGTATTACTCTTCCTATCCCTAATCCATGTATTCATCTTCCTTGTTACAATAATAAAAACAATGTTGGCAGAAAGCTATCGTGATACAAAAAATTTAAGATTTCCTTGTTGGGATACAAATAATTAACAGAAAGGCTGGAAAGTACAATTTGTATCCGTTGTATCAAATTTTAGTGATACCCTTTACAATTTTAAATTTTATGTGTTTTTGTTGAACCTCAAAATGAACGATAGCCTTGACAAAAAGGAATGCAAATTACACACACACACACACACACACACACACCCCTCCCAAAAAAAAAAAAAAGAAAGAAAGAAAAAAGAAAAAGGGAAAAGTCAGTGACTAAAGTTTGTGAACCGAAACAAATAACGTTTAAAGAGAAAATGAAGTATTCTTGAAGAGAAAATGAAGTATTCACATTTTAAAAAGAGCAAACAGTTGTTTTCAAAGCAATGAACTCTCTAAACACCAAGCAGGCGGCTGAAACGTTAAATCGGCTGTTTGCATGGTTAATTTCGTGCGGAAAGACAGGAAATTAACTGACTACTCTCAAAATAACTCGATACTCTTATTCATTATCGCGCGCACAGAACAGTATTTTACTTTAAGATTTGAAATTGTTTCATCTAAGCCGAATATATTCTGTGATTACTAACTGAAAAGTAGAAAAATTTTGATTGTTGGTGAGTTCCTATTTCCTTGAAGAACCATTCAGAAACTGATGGTGGATAATCGAACGATACTCTATATAAATAGTTTCAACATATGACATATGCCACAGTCCCAGGTACGCCACGCCATGCTTCTAGATGGCCACATGGGGGAAAAACGAAGTTTTTAGGTGCATCCAAACCGAACTGCTAGGAATATGATGAATTCCTAATGAACCTCGCATCTCATTCCGTGCCAAGTAGTCTGAGGTGAATGAAAAATTCTCTGCCAAGTCGTCTGTCGTATCTCATTCTTGGTCGAGTGGTCTGAGGTGCTACTTCTGACCATTCGTCCGAAACGCGCCAGGGTTCGAGTTTCAGATGAGGCAAATGTGGTCTGCTTGTCTTACAACACTCGATGTCTCCCTTCCGTGGTACCAATGGCCCCAAATTTGGGACAGGAGACTGTTAATAGCCCTAGGAGTTGCTCGTTGCGGTCGTTAAACCCGAAATAAAAAACAAGTTAGTAAAATCATGCATTGCATTGATTATGATACGCTTTCCAACATATCAGGAATCATTACTCAAGTTGTTACTCAAGTTATGAGGATAATAGCTGTGGAATAAATCTCACTCCTGTGCCCTGACCTTTGACCCTATTTCAATGATATTAAACATAATTGGTTCAGTCCGGAAACAACATACTAAAGTTTTGTCGCAATAGAAGCATTTTTAGTCAAGTTATGAGGATAATGGCTGTGGAATAAATCTCCCTCCTGTGCCCTGACCTTTGACCTTATTTCAATGATATTAAACATAATTGGTTCAGTCCGGAAACAACATACTAAAGTTTTGTCGCAATAGAAGCATTTTTAGTCAAGTTATGAGGATAATGGCTGTGGAATAAATCTCCCTCCTGTGCCCTGACCTTTGACCTTATTTCAATGATATTAAACATAATTGGTTCAGTCCGGAAACAACATACTAAAGTTTTGTCGCAATAGAAGCATTTTTAGTCAAGTTATGAGGATAATGGCTGTGGAATAAATCTCACTCCTGTGCCCTGACCTTTGACCCCATTTCGATTATATTCGACAGAACCAGTTCAGTGTAGCTTCAGAACAACATGATGAAGTTTTGTCGCAATCGAAGCATTTTTACGTAAGTTATGATGCATACGAGCGATGGAATAGTTCCCGCTCCAATGTCCTGACTTTTTATCCCATTTCGTCCATTTTCAATATAGTTTCTCCCCAGGTTGTCCCCTACCACATACTAAAATTTCATTGAAATCGAACCACTTTTACGCGAGTTATCGTACGGGTGGACGGACAGACAGACAGACAAAGCTGGACAATATACGCTTCTTCAGTCTACGGTTGGAAAACGTAAAAAAACGCATTCTCCACTCTGATTTCAGAAACATAAATATTGAAAATGACTATGGTTTGTATCTACATGAAAAAGACAGTTTGTAATATATGAAATTTCATTTTCGTCAGCAGGCAGCTAAACTATTAAAAGTGTCCACGCTTTGAGGGGGAAATAACTGGGAACTCTAACACATTCAGGAGAGGTGAAGTTAGTCGCAACTTATCTCCAAGTTGGAGCACTCCATGCGCATTTAATTACTCTTCTCTCCCAACACAAGATATGATTAGTATGTAAGAATCACATTGCACCATTAGATCTCGTTGAGTATTTGAACAAGGTATGTAAGAGTTATGGCCAAACACCTCCAAAATGACTCTACAACTTAAATCTTGGCCCTCAGTCTCCGGCAGCTGGAATGTACCTGGCCAAGGCAGCGGCCAGTGCGACATGAAGGCAGAGGGTGCTAAGAATCCCCGGAGGACCGGACTAGGCTGCCATTTGATGCTGACCTTGGCTACCTACAACGGACGCTCCCTATCTTCTGATTCAAGGCTTCTTGAATTGGAAGAGGAACTACAAAGGATCAAGTGGGACATCGTCGGGCTAAGTGAGGTAAGGAGAAAAGGAGAAGATCTCATTGAACTGAAAAGTGGACATCTCTTCTATTATCGTGGGACAGATACTGGCAGAACTAGTGGTGTTGGATTTATAATAAACAAGAAACTGAAGGATAAAGTGGTAGAAGTTGAAAGTTCCTCTGACAGAGCTGCACGACTCGTTATCCAACTATCGAGAAGATACCAGGCTCAGATTATTCAAACTTATGCACCCACCACAAGTCATCCTGAAGAAGAAATTGAAGAATTTTATGAGGAAATTCGTCATCTAAATAATAAAGGTAAGCAGCACTTGAAGATAATTATGGGAGATTTCAATGCAAAAATAGGGCACCGGCAACAGAATGAAACTTCAGTAGGTAAATTCGGTCACGGCAACAGAAACCAGCGTGGAAATACTCTCGTTGAGTTTGCAGAGGCAGAAGGATTTTTCATCTTGAATTCCTTTTTCAAGAAAAAGCCACACAGGAAATGGACATGGAGACATCCAATTGGGACGACAAGTGAAATTGATTTTATTATGTGTAACAAAAAATTCGTCATCGAAGACTGCAGTGTGCTGAACAAGTTCAACACAGGTAGTGACCATAGATTGGTGAGATGTAAGATGCACCTCAACACTAAACTGGAACGTGGCAAGCTCATAAGACAAACAAAATGTATTGACATAACCAACCTTAAAAAACACCATAATACTTTCAAGTTGGAACTGAAGAACAGATTCACTGCTTTAGAAGGCCTAACATCGGAAGAAGTGGATATTTCGGAAGTTAACAGAAAAGTAACCAAAGCTCTTATGGAAACAGCAACAAAATTAGCTGGGTCTAAGAACAAGTTGCATGTAAACAAATTATCAGGAAAAACCAAAATGTTGATGCAAAAAAGAAGAGAGATGAGGACAACTAAACAAGATGTGACTTCCAAAGTGGAATATATAGAGCTATGCAAGACAGCACGAAAAAGTATCACTGAAGACGTAAGGAAATTCAACTGTGAGCTAGTGAGGAAAGCAATTGAAAACAACCAAAGCCTAAAGATAGCAAAGGGACATCTCAGTAAGGGAAGAAAACAGATTATGGCTCTGAGAAAAGAAGATGGTTCTATAACAAGAAATAGAGGCGAAATTTTGACAAGAGTGAAAGATTTCTACTCCAAATTATATGAAAGGGATGATACATGTACTCCAGACATCATGAAAGGTTCCAGAGTTCTTCCAGTCCTCCCAGCAGAAGTTGCTCATGCAATCAAGAACATGAAGCGGGGAAAGCTCCAGGAGAAGATGGAATTACTATAGACATCGTACAAGAAGCAAGTGGAGAAATTGAAACAGTACTCGCCCAAATTTTCACTCGATGCCTTAATGAAGGGAAGATTCCTGAGGATTGGAACACCGCTACAATGATCCTGCTACATAAAAAAGGTGACATTGAGGATCTCAGGAACTACAGACCTATCAGCCTCCTATCAGTGGTTTATAAAATCTTCACTAAAGTTCTTTCACACCGTTTGAAGGTAACACTGGACATGGCTCAACCGAGAGAACAAGCTGGATTCAGGAGTGGCTACAGCACAATAGATCATATCCACGTACTGAGAGAACTAATTGAAAGAGCGAGGGAATATGAACTTCCATTGTGCATGGCTTTTATCGATTATGAAAAAGCCTTTGATTCGGTGAAACCATCAGCAGTTACCACGGCTCTGAAATCCTGCGGTATTGAAGATGCATACATTAATATTATTAATAACATCTATGAAAATGCAAGTGCAAAGATTCGGCTGTTTGAAAATACAACACACATAAAAATTGGAAAGGGAGTGAGACAAGGTGACACCATATCTCCGAAGCTCTTTAATGCCACATTGGAAAATGTCTTTCAATCACTGAACTGGGAAAACAAAGGGATAAAGATTAATGGAGATTTTCTAACCCACCTTCGTTTTGCTGATGACGTAGTCATTTTTGCAACTACCCCATCAGAGCTGCAGAGTATGATCCAGGAACTTGCTGACAAGAGTAAAGAAGTGGGATTAAAAATGAACTTTCAGAAGACAAAAGTGATGTTCAATGCTTTTACAAGAAATGAAGACTTATCGATTGATGGAGAAAAACTGGAGATAACAGATACGTATGTTTATCTTGGACAGCAGATATCAAGTGAGGGTCACATTGATGAAGAAATTAATCGGCGTACAAAACTTGCCTGGAGAGCTTTTGGAAGAAACAGCATAATTTTCAAGAGCAATATGCCATTATGTCTTAAAAGAAAAGTGTTTGATCAATGCATCCTTCCAGTGCTTACGTATGGTGCAGAGACGTGGACCTTAACTAAAAGAGACATACAAAGGCTGCAGACAACTCAAAGAAGCATGGAGAGGTGCATGCTTGGTATAACCAGGAGAGATAAGAAGAGGAACTCGTGGATCCGAAAAATGACGAGAGTGGAAGACATCATGATCAGAGTTAAATCCCTGAAATGGCAATGGGCTGGACATACTGCCAGAAGGACAGACCATAGATGGACAGCCGAAATTTTAGATTGGATTCCAAGGGACAGGAAAAGACCCAGGAAAAGACCACATGGGAGATGGGTGGATGAAATTCGTAAATATGCGGGAGTGACATGGAGGAGACTGGCACAAGACAGACCGTTGTGGAGGAAACTTGGGGAGACCTTCGTCCAGCAGTGGATTGATAATGGTTGACAATGATGATGATGATGATGATGTAAGTTATGTTCTGGGAGATAAATATTTCAGGTTGGGAGATGGATCCATTCGAGGTCAATGCAGTTGGCATTGCGTTACGAAAAAGTATCATTAAGCTATAGAATGATGTAACAGCCCAAGTTAAATTCAGTCATGACAAACATAATGTATGGAATGGCAGTGAAATGGCAAGGAAGCTTCGACAGTTCTGCGAGAAAGCAAAATTGAGTGTCATCGTTTTTCCCACTTTTTATCTTTTTCAATCTGGCCGTAGTCGGTGGTTTACCTACTATCAAAAGGTCCTAACTTTCTTGATACTGTGAAGAGAAAGAATCGTTTGTCACTGACAATGCTACAACTAGATATTGAAAAGCTTGCAAGTTCGCACCAACTACAATGATCGTACCTAATAAAGTGCCAACTATCAGAATATTTTTTTTGTTAAAAGGCCTTATGCTGCTACTATACAGGGTGATTGTAAACTCCTTCAACAACACAAGAGGGGTGATAGTACACATCAAGACGAACAATATTTGCAACGGAACCTAGGGCCGTATTCCACTCCTAGTACCAGAAAAGAGCACGTTCGAAAAACGTCCAGCAGGCACCCGGAGTTCCAACCATTGCATGAGAAGCACAAGATGCAAATCAGGTGCGCCGAACACGTGCGTAGACGACGAGGAGCAAACTTTTAAAAACGCAGCCGACCCCTTTCAGCGATATTACCGTGCAAACATCACATGAGAATTGACGTATACGTCTGACCGGCGCAGCGTACGGTGTGTTTCTGGAGCAAGTGCTTCCCGGTGTGTTGCAGGATGTTCCGCTCACCACACGGAGGAATATGTGGTTTATGCATGATGGGGCCACAGCAAACTTTGCCACCAAGGACCGATACTTCCTAAATGCGACATATCCCGGGCGGTGGATTGGACGCGGTGGACCTGTGGCTTGGTTTCCACGCTCCCGGGACCTGAATCCACTGGACTTCCTTTTCTGGGGCACATGAAAACATTGCTGTACGAGATACCTGTGGACTCTCTGGAAGCTCGCGAATCGCTGTTGCTGCGGACAAGTTCAACACCACACCGGGAGTCTACGAGAGGGTGCGACAGTCCTTCATTCGCCGGTGTGGGCTGTGCAACGACGTCCTTGGACGTCAGTTTGAGCAGCTCCTTTGAGTCTTTCTCTGATGCGATTGAAATTGTGGAACTCATAAATTAGGTATGTCTCTTTGTTTTCACTGTTGAAGGCTCAACGTGGATATGTAACTTTACTCTTTTCTGGCACGAAGAGTAGAATGCGGCCCTTGGTTCGATTGCAAAAATATTGTTTGTCTTGATGTGTACTATCATCCCTCTCGTTTTGTTGAAGGGGTTTACAATCACCCAGTATGTTTTATGTCTTTTCCATTTTTTTTTTTAGGTTTAATGACCACCGTGCGCAGCTCGATGGTCATTAAACCTAAAAAAAAAAAAAAAAGTCGTCCATACCTAATTTAGGGTCACTAGTTCCAGGGAAGGGAGAGAACCAGTGCGGTAAGAGAAACATAACATCTATGCCTCACCGGGATTTGAACCCGGGCCCATCTCGGACGAATGGTCAGCGCTTAGACCACTGCGCCACCGGGATGGTTTTGTGTCTTCTTTGCTACTTAGAAATGAAGTATCGATTGTCTGTTTGTTGCTTGTTTGTTTCGGGGTTTAATAACCACCATAAGTAACTCTAAAGGCTATAAGCAGTCACCCTTTCCTAATTTTTGGGCGCTAGTTCCAGGCAGGAGAGAGAGCCAGTGCTGTAAGTCTAGCGCACCACCCATGTCTCATTCGGTACTCGAGCCCAGGCTCACTGAAGCGAAAGGTTACAAATCAGCGCTTAAGCCACTGAACCACCGGAGCGTCTCGATTGTTAGAATATATACATAATACAAATAAACACTGCAGATGGTAAACCACCTTTTTTTTTTTTTTTTTAATAATAATGGCTATGAGGGAGCCAGTAGACGTTATGAAGCTCAGATGGTGGCCATGAGCAAAATGAAGGTTGGGAAACCCTAATCTATATTCCGTAGTCCCTGTT
This sequence comes from Macrothele yani, assembly GCA_039090855.1. Classification (NCBI taxonomy): domain Eukaryota; kingdom Metazoa; phylum Arthropoda; class Arachnida; order Araneae; family Macrothelidae; genus Macrothele; species Macrothele yani. The sequence continues at coordinate 38,783,244 of CM077016.1, forward strand.
CCAGACACTGGGGACTTGATACCTGTCTTTGCTAAAGCCATAGATAATAGGTTGCACAGCTGTCCTCTAAAGAGAACGCAAATAAATGTAAGTTTGATGTAATCCGTTAATGAGTAACAAATTGAAAAGATTTTCAATTTGTTCCTGTTTAATGGATTGTTCTAAACGTTTTTATCGAAACTAGAAAGCGAGAATATTTCAGTCAAAAATTTCTTTATTTTCTTATGTATTTGACACTGTGCAGTCAAAGTTCAAAATGGATTGGAGCGAGGTCTGTGGTGTAGTCTGTTCCGTAATTCGATTCATCGACAACTTGTCCAGACAAATGGTAAAAGAATGATGATCCGTTATAGCAAAGTTTCGAGAGAATGCTCTGTGAACGTTCTGACGGCATTGTTTGATCGAAAAATTCGCAGATCAATTTGTTAAATTTGGATATTCCTGCGTCAATTAGATAAAAAAGGTAAGATGGGGCGTTCTCAAACATATACATACCTCTCTTCTTCCCTCAGTAATCCTGATATCTTCATCAAATCAATACCACTTGTTTGGTTCTCTTAAGAAACACTTTGTAGAAACAGATTTCTTTGGAATGTTGGCGTGCCATGTGAACTCCGGCATGATTCAGTCACCAAAGAGCTACAAGTATAATAACATCAATCTGATTTCACCTTATGACAACTGTCTCAACCGCCAATAGTATTAAATAGAGCACCATAATAATATAATTTGTTTGGTGTTTATCGACCACAGTGAGCAATTTGGTGGGATAAAAGCAGTCTCCCGCCCATAATTTAGGGCCGCTGTTTCCAAGGAAGTGAGAGAGCCAGTGCTGTAAGACAAACGCAACACCCATCTCTCCACGGGATTCGAACACGGACCCATCTCGGACGAATAGTTAGAAGCCAGTGCTTAGACCACTGCCCCAGCTGGGCGTCCAAGCATAAATTCATTCAGGTATCATTTTGAGCAGCTAATAAGATGTCATCGCACAAAAAACATATTCCAAGCATCTTTGCTTCCTAATTATCAGTTGAGATTAAAACTGTATTAACGTCGCCCCGGTGGCGCAGTGGTCTAAGCGATGGCCTCTGATCGTTTGTCCGAAAGGAGTGCGGGTTCGAATCCCGGTGGGACATGGATGTTGTGTTTGTCTTACGGCACTGGCTCTCTCCCTTCCCTGGAACCAGTGACCCTAAATTATTGACAGGGGGCTGTTTATAGCCCATTGAGTTGCTCAAGGTGGTCGTTAAACCTCGAATAAAAAAACTGTACTAACAAGAATTAAAAAAATAATGTAAGAAAAATGGTATGGCCAGTTAGTGTTACTCTCTTCAAATATTGTTATCTTTTCGTTTATATTACTGTCTCAAAAAAAAAATACTTCCTGTTAACGAATTTTTTTATAGTAGTGATCTGCTAGCGGGTGGGATCTAGTTGTGACTCTTATCTATGGAAAAATATGTCGCGAATGGGAATAACTACATTTTCAATGGGTTTGTTGTCTAAGGCTTATTATTATGTCTTATCGGTTTGTCCTGGAATTACCTTAGTTCTTCACTTATAATACATTTTCATTCATCGTGTCGTTTATTCTGTTTTACTAGCTGTCCGCTCTTTCATATTTCCCTGGTTTTGCGTAATAATCTCATTTTCCTGGCATCTAGCCTTCGGGGTGATCAAAAGCACCTCCGCCTCCAAAGACTTTTTCTGTCCAATCTCATCGACATCTATCTCCGACTACTCTCTGATTGCTTCCCGAGTTCACACCTGGCTCCCCTTGCCTTGAAAATGAAGGTACCTGGCGTCTCGAAAGCAATTAAATAATTATGTAGCCTGGGTTCGCTTTCGTTAATACTGGTCGCTGCTGAGGGCATAGTTTAAAATGAGTGCCGTAAAACGATCATCGAAAGAGCTCTCTAACATAATCGTTTGTAGGAGTTCATGCTGCCTGATGGAAAACACTTATTAATGATTATTGATTAATGATTATTGCTTCTGCTGATACAGGCACTTGACTGGCGTCACGAAGGTTACTTATGCTGACTATTAGATGATAGAAAATAGACTGCGCCGTGACAGAATCGTGCGTCACTGCCAACCAATCTATTCGACATTATATTCTCGGCAACGAATTATTTCCAAGTTCTACGTAATGGATCGCTCCTGTCTCTAAGATTAAAAAATACACCAGCTCTCTAAAGTAAGACTACATTTTGTTGAGAACTCGTGTCGCTACTGCGTTTCGTCACATATTTTTTCAATTCACCGAAAAATGGAGACAAAAATACGGTAGTTACTCACATCTTTGCCTCAGGTTGTGTGTGTGTGTGTGTGTGTGAACTCTTAGCCAGTCCCCGACTATTCGTCCAATGGGGACAATTGGTCCAATGCTCAATGATACGTTTCATGCAATAACCATTAGTACAACAGTACATTTCGCCCACCTATGCATGTAATGGTACGGTTCGTCCAACGGCCATTTTATCTACATGAAATGGCGAGTAAGAATTGTGACATTGCTGCACATGGTTAAATGGTGGAAACCGTTTAATTTTATGGAATTAACTGTGTTCTAATTTACTGTACTGTAGAAGTTATTTTGATTCCCAGTATTAACTTTCCAAACAGGTTTTACTGTGAAAACTAGTTCCGTGAATGCTGAATATTTTAAATTTGGAGCAGATGACCACCATCATCATTCTATTTTATATCTGTCTAGTTCATATTTTTTTTTCGATAATTCTTTTCTTAATTAGTAAGCATCCGACAGAAAATATCAGAGACAAAGATGAAAAAGTGTGATAAACGGGGATTTGTTACCGAATGATTTTAATGGCTCAATATTGAAAAAAAAAACAAATGCTGTAGTACGCCTTACGTAATAGTTATCGTAGTAGCAAGCTGAATTAAACCGATAAGTGTCATAGTAAGGTGCCTTTGATGGTTAAGAAGCCAAGTGATAAGCAATTTATCGTCAGTGATATAGCAAACAAAGTTAAACCGAGGAGTGCCTGCGACGAATTGTTTGTTTGCCCCAATGAGGTTATACCTAGGCGTGGCTTTTGCAACCCTAAATCTCTTTTCTTCATTTTGATTATTCCTTTGAATGATAATTTTCTACAGAATGAAGAAAACATGTTTTCAAGTAGGCTAATTTTCATAATCACACATAACTAGGAAATCAAAATTTTCACTTTCAAAACTAGTCCTCCTATCTACTAAACAAAGAAGACATAATCGAAGTCAATAGAATAGTTCCACAGATATATAATGTTCACTGACTAAGGAACCTAAAAGCCTCTGCGTGGAAAACTATGCTTTTTACCTCATTTTACGTAGAAAGAACATCGAAATTGATTGACAGCTACCGATATCAACACACATGGATACGGACCTCAAGATAACACCCGTACGCTTTCCTTCTTGAAAGATTTTTATCGTCTTTGGAGTGTTGTTACTCTCGCATGAATGAGCTTTGGACCAATCGTTCCATTTAATGTGCCTGTGAGCGAATCTGAATTGGGCAAGTAGTCACTGGGTGAATCGTACCAGACCCCTTCCCAGCTGGTTCGTGGCGAGCATTAAACTACGTTTCCGATGCGTTCCTGACTTTCATTTTTCAAATTCTGTAAAGGATTTCAATATTATGAGATTTATCCCTTTCCGACTCTCTTCTGTTATTATGTTTTTAATATAATCTGCTGTTTAGGTATATTTTTTTGTGATGCGGTATGTTTGCTTTCATTCTGGCAGCTTCATACAAAGTTTTCTTTGTAGTATCACAGTGTGAGGATCCTCACAGACACACACTAAGCAATCATTGCATTATTTTCATATCATGAGGTATGCAACCTTTCAGAAGTCAGTTCATCACACTTACAAACTAATCTGATGCATATAAGCATTAACTTGTATATATAAACGGTCGAGTCACATTATTACCACCACCAGCTAATATCCAGAGTAACCGCCAGGTGCAGCGCGGGCAACAGTTAGACGCCAGGTGCAGCGCGGGCAACAGTTAGACGCCAGGTGCAGCGCTGACAACAGTTAGCTGGGAGTGACTCAATGAGGTGCTGGAAGGTGTTCACAGGTTTGTGGAGCCATTCTGACTGCAATGCATCTGACAGCTGCTGGAATGTGTGTCGTGGAGGATCCATAGAGTGAACAGCACGATCGAGGTGGTCCCACAGATGCTCAATTGGGCTTAAGTCTGGGGAATTAGGGGGCCAGGGAAGTACTTTGCAGTCTTCACCGTGCTCTTCCAACCACTCTCGGACATTTCTAGCCGTGTGACACGTCGCATTGTCATGCTGGAAGATCCCATCCGCCCCAGGGAAGACAATCTGCATGTATGGGTGTACGTGGTCTGCAAGGATGGATTCATAACGAATTCAGTCCATAGTGCCTTCTACAGGTAAGAGTGGACCCAGTGAATGCCACAAAACCATTCCCCATACCATAACGCTGCCCCCACCAGCTTGTGTTCTTCCAGAAATGGTTGAAGAATGTTTCTTCTCCGATGTTTCTCGCCTTATACGCCAAAATCCATCCGTTCGAGTAAGCAGAAAACGTGACTCATCAGAAGAGGCAATCCTTTGCCGATCAGCGGACGTCCAATTCCGATGCTGCCGTGCCAATGTAAACCTTTTCTGCCGATGCACCTTCCTTAGCGTAGGTGCAGTGACCACCCGTCAGCATCGGAGCTCCATACGCAGCAGGGTTCGCTGAACTGTCGTTTTAAACACACTTCCGGTAGCCTCCTGGTTCATTCGGCCAGTGAGTTTCTCCACTGTAGCGTGTCGATCGGCCGTCATGCACCTTCGAAGCCGACGTTCACCTCTCACATTAATGGCACGTGGTGTTCTGCAGTTTCGACATCGCTTATTCGCAATGGTGCCATTTCTCCAATCACGATACCCTTTAACCACAGCAGCAAGCGAACAGTTCACGAAATGCGCTGTTTCAGAAATACTGCCACATTTAGCCCGAAAGCCGATAATCATCCCTTTTTGCAAATCTGATAAATCGCTCCTTTTATCCATAACAGCAACGAGCGATATGTTTTCAGATTTCCTACAGCACACCTTATATACCCTCCAAGCCAGATCACAACACGTGCCTTCTTTCATTGGCTACGCGCTGTTGACGTCAAAAGTAGGAGGTGGTCAAAATAATGGGACTTGACTGTGTATGAATACACTGACATGAACTAACAATCTACATGTTTTTTAGCAGTCTTACATCAACATTCCCAGATCAGTCCCATAAACACTACAAGGTCATTCTACTAAGATCACTCTCTTCTTATATTTATGAAAAGAAGAACATATAATTTGTTTTCGTTTTCGGGGGTTCAACGACCCACATAAGTATCTAAGCCTATAATGATACTCTCATTACTAATGTAGAGTCAACAGCTCCAGCGAAGAGAGAGAGAGAAGTCCTGGAAGATCAAACACAGCATCGATGCCATCCATGTCCTTGCCCAGGCTGATTGCAATCCAGAAGTAAGAAAAGTCAGCCGCCCTTGTGGCCGAGTGGTCTGAGGCACTGGGTTCTGACCACTCGCACGAAATGGGTCTGGGTTCGAGTCCTGTACGAGGTACGGGCGGCGCATCTGTCTTACGGTACACTGTGAAAAAATTTTGTGGTAGGTTGCACCAAAAAGTGGTGCTACGGCAATTGCACCACTTTCTGAGACAAGATACACCATTATGTGGTGCAAACAATACGGTGCAAATAGACAAAGTCATCCCCCTTTCCACGTTTATCTTTAATTAACACACAGCAACCGAGAAATTGGTATCCGGACACCGCTGGGATCGAACCCTAGATCTCTCGATAACTAGCCGAGTACGGTCGCCTCACGCTACGGTGGCTAACAATGCATGGCGCAATGTGTCCTTATCTGTCAGCGTCTGACTTCACAAATCCATAGGGATGGGTTCAGCAAATGAGACGTCTTCATCTGGTGGAGCTTAACTGCACAAGCTATTCAATTATAGCTAATAAATCCGATAGGCAAGAGTAAATATTGGAAATCTTCCAAATACGTGTAAAGAGAGATGACTTTGTCTATTTACATTGTCTCCACGTATTTGGAAGATTATCACTATTTACTCTCGCCCATTGAATTTATTAGCTATAATTAAATAGCTTGTGTCGTTAATCCCCACCAGATGGAGACGTCTCAGTTACTAAGCCCATCCCTAATGATTTGTGAAGTCAGATGCAGACAGATAAACACACATAACGCCGTGGATTGTAGGCACCGTAGCGTAAGGCGAATGCACTCGGCTAGTTATCGAGAGATCCGGGGATTGATTCCAGCGGTGTCCGGATAACAATTTTTCGGCCGCTGTGTGTTAATCAAAGATAAACGTAGAAAGAGCGATTACTTTGTTTATTTACATTGTCTCCACGTATTCGGAAGATTTTCACCAAAATGGTGCAACTTAACGCCACGCTGTTGTACAAGGTTGCACCACATTATGGTGCAATACTGCATCATTCGCTGCCGGAACCTAAAGTACAAGTGAATGCCATAAAACTTTAATATGCACAAACCCATTCGCAGTAGATATGAAACCATGTAAGGAAGTTTCGTTATTAAACCTTAAGATGAAATGCTCACATTTCGCTGAAATCAGGGCTGTTTTCTTTATTCAGAGGCGAACAATTCATAAAAGATGGCGTCAGTAATTGAAATGTATAACGCACTGCGAAATGTTTTATTCAAATTAAATGTTCCCTTTCTTTTGGTGTCGCATCGCTCCCGGAACGTGGGGTTTCGCTCCCCGAACGGGGTTCCGCTGCGTTCTGGCCCATTTCCACCCCTGAGTGCCTAAAATTAGGGACGAGTGAATGCCAATAGCCCTTCAGTGTCTCATGATGGTCACTAAAGCCCACAGCATAGTACGACAAATCAAAAGCTGGCGCCGCCCCGGTGGCGCAGTGGTCTAAGCGATGGCCTCTGATCATTCGTCCGTAAGGGGTCCGAGTTCGAATCCCGTGAGGCATGGATGTTGTGTTTGTCTTACGGCACTGGCTCTTTCCCTTCCCTGGAACCAGTGACCCTAAATTAGGGACGGGCGACTGCTTATAGCCCATTGAGTTGCTCACGGTGGTCGTTAAACCTCCAATCAAAAAAAAAAAAAAAAAAGCTGGCACTCTGAACAACTGAGCGGCCAACTCAAAGTCAGTGTACCAACTAAGTCTCACAAGAAGGAACGCACACTGAAGCGAAGTTAAAATAGACGTAAACTACCTAAAGTGGCGAAATGTAATGCATCAGTTAAATTTCAAGAACACAAGAGCTCAAACTCTTGCGATTTTTTTCTCCTGTATGGAGATTTTCTTCATTTCCCTCCCACGCTTCACATGTATGAATTTACGCAATCACTTTGCTGTCCTTCCTGATCATATTAGACAGCAGATTAAGAGAGACAGAGAACTGATTTAACACGTTTAAGTTCCCATATTCTGAAAGCATAAGCGATGATGAAGTTGAATCTTTCAGGTAGATTTTTTTCTGTTGAATATTCCTTAAGTATGGTTGTCACAGCAATTATTATTTCACCAGTTGTGATCATTTCTTTCCATAGGCATTGTGTAAGAGCATATGTACAGAAGATTCAACTTTATCATCATATAAGTGATGATAAAGTTGAATCTTTCAGGTAGATTTTTTCTATTGAATATTTCTTAAGTATTTTATTTTATTTATTTTATTTTACTTATTTATTTGCGATGTTACACGCAGTTAACTACAAATCCTTAATTATAAACCAAAAATAAAAGATCCGAAATAAACATCACATCATAAACTATTAAGGAACATGTTAAAACATTCATAGCAACACAGAAGGGAACAAGGGGGAAAAGCTAATGGAAATAATAACATGGTTATCACAGCAGTTATTATTTCATTAACTGCACCACTTGTGATCGTTTCGCGTAAGAGTGTATATACCAAATAAGGCGACAATTCAGTGTTATAAAGTAATTAAAAACAATAAGGAATAGGTTTAAGAAAGTTGATCCAATCTGAAGTCTAATAATATTATGGGAGTCGAAAGAAACTGGCACCTTTAAAAATTAAGAGCGCTTCACTTTCTTTTACATTAGTATTTTTGCAAAAATATTTGACGCAGTTTTCTAGAAACATGGTATGGAAATTTTGGAAGAAATATTCTTCACAAATACACGGAAAAGAGCCACTCATCACTCTGTTCTCTGTTAGAAAAGAGCGACTAATCAGGCTCTCCTCAGTGAAAAGTTGTCGCAGTAGTTTCTGTAGAAACTATCCGATATGTGGAGGTGCTCCATCTTGCATGAAAAGATTCCTGCTCAAAGGCTTTGTAATTTTCAAAGTTTTCTGATGGGATGTTACATGTTAGAGAGTACACTAGGCAATTCAGGATATTTTGATTGCCGTGTTAATAATCCTTTCCACGTTTATCAACGCATAGCAACCGAAAAATTGTTATCCGTCCGGCCACTGCTGAGATCGTACCCCAGATCTCTCGATATCTAGCCGAGTGCGTTCGCCTTACGCTACAATGGCCAACAATCAACGGCGCTATGTGCGTTTATCTGTCAGCTTCTGACATCACCTATCCGGCAGGATATGTAACGGTTTTCAATGGCTGTACTTTTCGATTTCGGGGGAATGATGGTTGGTGTGATGGTGTAAGCGTGACCTGCAGACAGAGGGTATTTAAACCAACCATTTAGGCATTAAATGGAACTGAAATACGCCGTTTTCCTTTTTTTTTTTTTTTTTTTTTTATAGAATTCGGATTTCCCGCTGAAGATGTATTTTCAGTTTCTAAAAATAAACCATTGCCTTAGTTATTCGCCAATATCTTACATAATTACATTTCTTGGATGAATTTATAAATATTAATAGAGAATATGATTACCTTACGCTGATGTTTCTTTGATGTCATGCTTTTCTATATAGTACAATAACTCAACGCCTAATTACGTTATTACTATACACTGAGTGGCCACTTTATTATGACCACCTGACAATTTTAAGTAAATGAGCTATGGCTGCACGCTGTTGCCGCCAGAGGGAGAGGCTAGTATAAAAAAGGAAAGCTTAGTGCTTGCGACAGTAGTAGAAGTGATTTTTTGGTGACGAGATGGGTTAAAAATGCGATTTGACGGACTTTCAACGTGGGATGTTTGTAGGAGCTCAGAGCTATGGGAACGAGTATCACCGAAACCGTCGCTTTCGTGAAATGTTCCAGAGCAGCTGTTGTTAAAGTGTTTAAAGACTGGACTGTCAGCCAAAAAACTGGGTCTTTACGTGCAACGTGTGGTAGTCATCGACTAGTGACTGCTCGGGCGGAACGGAGAGTGTCCAGACTGGTAACAGACAACAGAAGGGCAACAGTGCAGCAAATTACAAACCATCTTAATCAAGGATCCCCTCAAATGATCTCTGCACGCACTGTTCTCCGTACACTGCATCGGATGGGATATGGCAGCTGAAGGCCTGTTCGAACACTTCTGCTGTCTGCAGTTAACAAGAGAAAACGTCTCCAGTTCGCACAGAAGCACAAGGATTGGACAGTCGATAATTAGAAACAAATTATGTGGTCCGATGAATCACCTTTTCAGTTGCACCATGCCGATGGCCGAGTGAGAATTCGGCGGAAGCAGCACGAAAGCATGGACCCCAAATGCATTGCTACAACCCTTCAAGCTGGTGGAGGCAACGTTATGGTTTGGGGAATGTTTTTCCGGCATGCTTTTGGCCCTTTAATTCGTGTTGATCAACGTCTGACTGGCACATCATATCTAAACATCGTTGCGGACCAAGTGCATCCTGTCATGTGGATGGTTTATCCCAATGGCGATGGCTACTTTCCACAAAATAATGCGTCCTCCCATAGTGCTCGTATTGTACAGAATTGGTTTCAGGAACATGCCGGCGAGTTTACTTTGCTTAGGTGTCCCCCACATTCCAGATCTCAACCCCATTGAGAATTTGTGGGATGAAGTTGAACGAGCCATCAGACAGCTGGATCCACAACCCTGCAATCTCACACTCCTGGAAAGCGCTATTCATCAAGCATGATCTTAGATCACACAAACCACCTACCAAAATCTCGTGGAGTCCATGCCAAGAAGAATCGACGCAGTATTAAAGGCAAAAGGTGGCCCAACGAAGTACTGAGGGGGTGGTCATAATAAAGTGGCCACTCAGTGCATAAATTCAAAATTAGTGGTTTTGTAAAACCAATGACATTAAAAATTGCTTCGGAGCAAAGAACAGAAACTTATACTTTTTTTTTTTTTTTTTGTAGTTATTTCTGTTTTATCATTGATGGTAAGAATCAGCAAAATAATGCCATCCAAAGTTCAAGTTACATAGATATGCATGAAACCGCTTTCATAAGACTTAAGAAGAAAAAATATATACTTCTCATAAATTGAAGTGTTTGGCACAATATTCATTGCAGTACGAAGAAAAGCCCTATAAACATTCTTGCTTCAGAGCTTTAAAGCGTTCTTAAGAGCTCCAGAATTTTTTTATTTGAAAACAGGTTTCTTGCCTTACAAATTGCGAGTAATATTTCCCATGAAGGAATTCTATAAGCAAAAATTTGATATTTCAGTTTTTCCACAAATCATTTTAATTAAAAGCATTAAACTTTAATGAAGCGTTTCTTTTTCAGGGGTTTAACGGAAACCATGCGAGCTTAACGGCAACTAAGAGTTATAAGCAATCTCTCGCCCCTTATCTGCGGAAGGGTTTTGGGGAAGGAAGTGAGCCGGTGCATTAAGGCGGTCGCGCCATCTATGGCTCATCTGGATTCGAACGCTGGACCACTCCGATGAACTGCCAGATTCCAGCGCGTAGACATCTGCATCCCATACTGTAATCTAACAGATGTCTGAGAAAAAACTAATGTTGAAAGCATGTGAACCCACGAAAACCATAACGAAATGATAGCATACCCTGTAAAAAATAAGTGGTGTGAATTCACGGAAAATTTCTGAAAATAACATGTAGCAAAGTTGCCGGTAGGTGTCCGTCTTTTTCAGAAATTTCCGTTCATAAAAGTGCCCGTTTATTTCAGAAAAATTCATTTCAGGTTTTCCCGTATTTAAACTGAAATTCGGCAAAATCGCGATGACCCTGCATTTTTCAGCCCTTACCCCAGGTAATCCTCCTACTACAGAACCCCCGTCGTTTAGGTTGATAACGCACGCCTTTAACCACTCAGCCACAAAAGCTCTGAAATCCGAATCACGTACATCGTAAAACAAATTGCGCGACGATGATTTTTTTTTCTTTTGTCATTAATGCGAGTGATTTAGTCATATTATTTTCTGTTGGAACTTACTATTTTTCTGAATAGGTTAGTAATATATATATATATTATTTTTCTGTAGGAGGACTTTTCACAAAATAAGCATCTTTCATCGTGATTTTTCGAAGCAACAAAATGCTTAGCAACTTGATTTTTTTTTTAACTGGCCATGACTTTCAGTTATCTTTAAAAAAAAAGGAGAAATGTACTTTCTTAAAGTATTATTTTTCAAAAATAAACTCCTAAACATAAAATTTACTCTTGATAGCTATAATAGCTTTTGTCTTAAGTTGTCCAAAGACTGCCACATCGTATAAACATCTATCTGTGCAATAAGTTAAGTACCCGGTTTCTTACAGTAACACAATGTATAATAAATAACCGGCGCACAAAATAGGGGAGAGGGGAAGAAATATCCTGTACTACAATAAAAAAAAAATCATGCGATATGCTATCCACAATATACGATCTCGCTACGGAACTTCAAAATTCGACAAATGATTGAAATTTAACCTCATATTACCGCTAATTTCTCGTCATACGGATACGAAAAAATTGGGAACTGAGTTTTCCCGTTAATATGCGAAAGGAATTGCGGAAAGGTTGCTAAAAATTCAGAATTTTCCGTTAACGCATCTCTAAAACGGTAATTTATCGTCAATATAAGAAAGAAACTGCAGAAAGGTTTTTGAAAATTCAGAATTTTCCGTATTTCAAACAGAAATCTGAATTTCGCGGATTTTTTGTATTACGAAAGAATCCGTGAAATTCAGATTTCTTTCTGCCACTTCACGTAAAAAATTGTATTAGAAATATGCTTCGTTAATTCACGAAAAAAATGACGGAAAGTGGCCAGTGGATTTCAGAATTTTTTTACAGTGTACTTACCATAATATTTTTCATTTAAGTGAACTAAATATAAAACATTTGTGGCTATGATTCAGAGCTTTAAACTAAGTGATCTCGAAACGTAGTGTGATGAAGATTTCTAATAACGAGTTCATTAATTTTTCTGATTTTGAGAAAATAAGGCCGTGCAATCATTCTCCTTATGTGATCTCTCTCAGAAAGATAATCTTGCTACAACTTTATTCTGTTTCTGAACATTTTTTTTAAGTTCTACCAAATGAGCGCTACATTTGCCTTTCGTAATTTTTAGTTTAAATGATTATTTTGTTCAATATATTACCTAGTGCATCAGAGTTATCCTTTTTATATGGCTCAAAAAATTTCATTACCTAGTGCATCAGAGTTATCAATTTTATATGGCTCAAAAATTTCATTACCTAGTGCATCGAGTTATCTTTTTTATATGGCTCAAAAAAATTTCATTACCTAGTGCATCAGAGTTATCATTTTTATATGGCTCAAAAAATTTCATTACCTAGTGCATCAGAGTTATCCTTTTTATATGGCTCAAAAATTTCATTACCTAGTGCATCAGAGTTATCCTTTTTATATGGCTCAAAAAATTTCATTACCTAGTGCATCAGAGTTATCCTTTTTATATGGCTCAAAAATTTCATTACCTGGTGCATCAGAGTTATCCTTTTTATATAGCTCAAAAAATTCATTACCTAGTGCATCAGAGTTATCATTTTTATATGGCTCAAAAAAATTTCATTACCTAGTGCATCAGAGTTATCCTTTTTATATGGCTCAAAAATTTCATTACCTAGTGCATCAGAGTTATCATTTTTATATGGCTCAAAAAATTTCATTACCTAGTGCATCAGAGTTATCCTTTTTATATGGCTCAAAAAATTTCATTACCTAGTGCATCAGAGTTATACTTTTTATATGGCTCAAAAAATTTCATTACCTAGTGCATCAGAGTTATCCTTTTTATATGGCTCAAAAATTTCATTACCTAGTGCATCAGAGTTATCCTTTTTATATGGCTCAAAAATTTCATTACCTAGTGCATCAGAGTTATCCTTTTTATATAGCTCAAAAAAAATTCATTACCTAGTGCATCAGAGTTATCCTTTTTATATGGCTCAAAAAATTTCATTACCTAGTGCATCAGAGTTATACTTTTTATATGGCTCAAAAAATTTCATTACCTAGTGCATCAGAGTTATCCTTTTTATATGGCTCAAAAAATTTCATTACCTAGTGCATCAGAGTTATCCTTTTTATATGGCTCAAAAAAATTTCACATCGACATCACTTACTCATCTCGGACTTGTGCTCCTGCAGCAGCCCGATGGTAATCGTAAAATTCGTATGTTTTGATGTGACCAGTTGGGCTTTGTGACACAAACAAATAATTACTGTAGAAACGTAATTTGTGAGATAATGTGTTAACGTCCTAATTCGCTTGGTTAACGAAGCAATCAATCCTACCCAGTAAGCATTTTGAAAACTTCAGCCGCACAGCTATTAACGTAACAAGCGCCGTTGAAGGAATTAGAACTTCTGACTCAGAATTATTTTGGCAGCTGTCTCTGATAAAATCTAGAAAATGATGTCTCAATAAGGTGTTCAATCGCGTGCATTAAGATAAAATGAATGAAAACTAAACTGAATGTATGCGTTGTTTTTCTTTTTTCTCAGTTGCACCAACACCATTGCGCAGTTATCTGGGGTCATTAGAGATGATCTTTACATATCGCATACTTTTAAAATGAATTATTTGCGCCCAACGCGCATACTTAATTTTAAACCGTAACGTTTGTGCCAGTTCCTTGAAATTCATGAATGCTTTAACACACACATCTCACTAAGATACGTGTGAGGGCATTCTTACACAAAGGAATAATATATCTTGAAAGATACCCGAAAACCATATGCTCAAATTTTAATCTACCACTTCATCTAGAAACGAAAACCTGAACAGAAGCTAGAAGAAAAGAAATTGAAAATTCCTCTTTCTTCCTACGTGAGTTTTCTTCTTTGTTTTACAAACATATATTGTACTCAAACAATGTGTTCCAGAAAGGACAATTTATTTTCCTCCTATGGATTATCGACTAAATCGACAGTCTCGCTTTGTGCTGTAGGATGTAAACATGTGCTTTGTTCAAAGCACGAACTCATTAATCTTCAGTTTCAGGTCTGGGTAATTTTCAGTTTGCAATCTAACCTGAACCTGTGGACACCATTTCTACAGCAGAAGAATGGAACATTTTTCACGAAAGAAATATGTGGGACTTAATCATTACCATTCTGGGCGGTTCTCTCTTCAAAATCTCTGATTGAGTTTTAAATCTACAAAGCAAAGAAACTTAACGTTCTTTCAATAGAACAAGCATACATGGAATATTTGATGACTTTTAGCTAACGCCTTCCTTGTGTACTGCGAGAGTTTCTGATGATGATGATGTGAATTTTCTTCTTTCCGACAAATGAACAACTGTTAAAAGTAAAATATAAAGGTTATTTAAATCATAGCGCACCAGACGAATCAACTGTGTGAGTCATCTTAAATGTTATTACAGTTTTAAACTTTGTCACATCCTTGGTATCCAAATTAATGTATCATTCGTCCGAAAGGGGTCCGGGTTGGAATCCCGGTCAGGTATGGATGTTGTGTTTGTCTTACGGCACTGGCTCACTCTCTTCCCTGGAACCAGTGGCCCTAAATTAGGAACGGCTGAATGTTTATAGCCCACTGAGTTGCTCTAGTTGGTCGTTAACACCCCCCCCCCCAAAAAAAAAATTGCTGGTTCCAGCTATACAAGATCTCCGGAGATTTTTTTTTTCATTGCGAATCGGACGCGACACTGGATGGAACTTACGTCATTTTCAAACATATTCGCCTGCAAGAGTTCCATACCTCTCCCAGGTTGTGAAGGCCAAAGCAGTGCGTTCTATGGAATCAATGGCACAATCCGGAAATCATTTGGGCGGGAGGCGGGGGGAGGGAGGCGTATTTAAGGACCACCGTGAGCAACTCAATGAGCCATAAACAGTCTCCCATCCCTAATTTGAAGCCACTTGGTCCCGGGAAGGGAGCGAGCCAGTGCCGTAAGAGAAGCATACCATCCATCATCCATAACTCAACGGGATTTGAACCCAGACCCACCTCTGAAGCACGGGCGGTGGAACCTAATAATTTCAGAGGGGGTCCAACTTCTTCGAGAGCTAAAGCAATAAAAAAAGGGAAAGAAAGTGACCCAGAGGGTGAAAAGAACCCCCGTAGGATATATGTGTATATAATCGTACATATCATCATTCATTATGAGTCCACTGCTGGATAGTCTCATCAAGTGCCTTCCACAACTTTCTGTCCGAAGAGTGTCACTCCAGTATTTTTTCGAATTTTATCCATCCATCACCCACGTGGTCTTCTTCTGGGTCCTTTCCTGCCCCTTGGTATCCAATCTAAAAATCAGTTGTTCAGAAGTGGTCAGCTCTAGCGACATGTCCAGCGCATTGCCACTTGAGGGACTTCGCTCTAATGATGATGTCACCAACTCTTGTCATTTTCCTGATCGATGAGTTCCTCTTCCTTGTTTCAACAATATTTTCGCAGCAAAAACACACACAAATGCGTCCAGGCTCCTATGTCTTCTGTGTGACAAAACTCCAAAAAAGGCCTGTGTACGACAAGCAGTAGTATACTTATCGCTTAATTTGAGTACGAGTTATTTCTTGTTCGATCATTTATTTGGCAGATGCATTGGGCTTTCTGATCTCGAGCAGGACACATTCGTACTTCAAAAGAAAAAGGGAAAAGAAAACACAGAGGAAGGGAGAAAAAGATCCCCCCCCCCCCTGGTTATTACTTCTAAGCAATTTTAAAAATTCTTTAATGATCTGTTTTGAAGAGAAAAACACAACGCTGAGTTAACTGTTCAACTCATTCGTGCAAAATCAGTATTTCAAATTGTACTTGGGGCATTTTCCCGGAAACTGTGAAGCGTGGAGGCAGTCTCCAGTAAGTCTTTCCCCCACCCCTCAAAAGAATTCATATGTGAACCAGAAATATTTTGTGGAAAGAGCCGCAGCGAAGGGGACCATGAAATTTCGGGGTTGGGGGTCCGGATACCCGTGTCCCCTACCTTCCTCCACCCGTGCTCGGAAGAATGATCTCGAGCAGACGCTTAGACAACTGCATCGGCCTTGGAAATCTCCCGCAACAAATTTCGTATTTCAACATCGGACACAGGCAAAATTCATTGGTATAAAATTGAGCAAGTATTGCGGATGTAAACAAACTTCGTATTTCAGCATCGGCAAAATTCATTGGTATAAAAACTAGCAAGTATTAAGGATGTAAGCCAATTCAGCTTTTGTTTTAATTAAGAAAATGTTGCAACTTAGCAGTGCGACGAGTTGGAGAGTTGTCGTTTTCGTTTTTTCTTTCATAATAGTGATGGATCATTCGTGAACGATTAGTTCACAACGAATGACTCTTCACCGTGAATGGGCAATGCTTCGCTCTCACTGCTGTGAATGTGCATCCAATCCACCATTACTGCGTCAAACACTGAAGCTGTTAACTTCCTTCCGCTACGTTGAGCTCGGAAACTAATTCCCAATAAGAAAAGTAATGTCGAAAATTAATATGTCAACCGTTATGTGCGTAATCAGTTAGGAAATAATAGCGAAGCTTAGGAATGGGAATGATACGTGAATGCCATTTATTTGAATGGTGTGCCTGAATCGTTCGCCACGAGCGAAGATTCATTCGTGGACGAACAGTGAATGAGTCTCCTAAGCTCTTGCTCTTTTGGGCAGTTTGTCAAAAAGAGCTGTGAATGCATGTCTCGTGGCGAATCATTCATCGTGAATGGTGATCTCCAGCTCTTTTAGGCAGTTTGCCAAAAAGGGTTGTGAATACGCGTCTGGTGGAGAATCATTCATCGTGAACGGTGAATGATGGAGATCTCCTGCTCTTTTAGGCAATTTGTCAAAAAGGGCTGTGAATGCGTGTCTCGTGGCGAATCATTCATCGTGAACAGTGAATTACGGAGATCTCCAGCTCTTTTACGCCGTTTGCCAAAAACGACTGTGGATGCGCGTTTCGTAGAGAAGCATTCATCGTAAACGGTGAATGGTAGAGATCTCCATTTGTTTTGGGCAATTTGCCAATTTCCGCTTGCACTCGCAGGAGCTTCGGAACATAGAATGTATAGTGAGGCAACCGGGCCGAAATGTATGAAAAGTGAATGGCCAGTCATTTGAAGGAGCATTCGTGAATGATGAAAGAACCCCCAAGAAGACATTTCTTATGCCATCACTAGTTCATAACCATTGCTTCAAACAGAGAAATACTGAGCTCAGAACAACTGCTTCGTGATCTTGCTTCACACGCCTTATTCTGGCGTTACTTCCATTCTTAGAACCGTATATACTCTAGATGTGAACATTTCGCTAGGATGGCATTTCTTGGTGAGTCTCGACGGGAGTTTTCCGAATGAGATGCAAATATCGTATAATCACACGTTGTTCTTAATGACTGAATGAAGTCGTGTGAAAAATCGTACAGCTATGGAGAGTGCTGCGATTTATATTAGCAGCTTCCAGCATTCAGAGTCGAACTGGTAAACACTTTAAAAACAAAATTAAAAATGTAGATTGATAAGTTCACCCATACAAAGAACTGAAGGTCTAATAAACTGAACCCTCATAGTAATTTGATAGCACAATATATTTTAAAGTCCACTTCACGTAGTAGCTAATGGCTAAAAATGAAATTTCCGTACATCCCACTGAGCATTTGAATGACATTAGACCATTACAGTTTAACATGATGTCTTTATTTTTATTTTATTTTTCCCTTACTCTTTAAACTCTTTTGAAAAAGTAAAGGGACTGAACTAAAGTAGTGTCCGCGGCGAAGGGACTGAACTAAAGTAGAGGAACAAAAATCACCCCCATAACTCATCTGGTATTAGAACCCAGATCCTCAGGGCAAAAAGCCAACGTCTTGGTCGTTGTCCCGACTACCTGCTTCCACATAATTGATAAAGAAATTGTAGGGTAGTTCGCCAATGGAAATATGTGACTTTTTTTTTTTCTAGTTTTCCAGTTTCATTTTTTGCAGGCTGCTGACATTTCCATTTTAAAAATCATGCTAATAGCGATGTAGTTTCATCAAATCAGAGCTTCAAATGAGACATGGGCAAGTCGCCTGTCCCATAGCACGGCGCCGGCTCTTCTCCTTCCTCGAAACCAGCGGCCCTAAATTAGGAATGGATTAGTGTTTGTAGCCACAACAGCTGTTCAGGATGGCCATTATACCCTGAAACAAAAGAAAAAAAAACCAATTCGAATGGCTGGCATTGTCCGTCAGTTTTTGAGGGGGAGCGCAACCCTATTTTTATTGTTCCGACTAATGGACTGAGACAAATGAGTTGTGTAAAAGTTGTCTATTTTTTTATTTTATTTTTTTGTCAACTAATTATTTCAACTTTTTGTCATCATTTGCCTTGTGAATCATAAAATCCGCTGACTAGACATGCGTTTGCCGCGTGGTCTGAAGTGTTGGCTTGGGATCATTCGGTCACAGTGGGTCCGGGTTCGAGTCCAGATGAGGTATATGTGGTCTGCCTTTCGGATGGCTCTGTCCCCTCGCTGGAGCAAATGACCCCAAATTAGCGACGGGCGACTTCTTATCGCCATTAGATTTTCTCATGTTGGTCGATAAACCGAGAAACAAACAAACATTAAAAAAGCTAATTTTTCTGTGCAGATTCATCATGCCTTCTGGTTGAGTAAAGTTAAAATGCCTCGAGGGCCGTAGTTCAAGTTTCGAGTGAGAAATGGTGCTGCTTTAATTCTTCAATTCAGTTCTTTTTCTGTATTGTGCTGTTTACAGTGAAATTAAAGATGTTTAACTCCTCCTCGACTTCCGAAATTATGGTTTCTGCTAATTAAAACATGGGTGGTCATATTCAGAGGTAGTCGCTTAGTGGGAAGGTGGAAAAGTCAAAAGGTTAAGGTCGAGTGTTCTAGAACGCGAGTTTTCAACTTTTCGATATGATAAATGTTTGTTTGACTATCGGGAAAAGACATGAGATGCTTTGTTATTCGGTCCAACGCGTTTTCATTCTCTTCCATGGAGCCACTGGCTACAGATTTGGGATAGGAGACTCCTTTATAGCCACAGATGCCCTGTGGGGGTTGTAAAACCCTCATAGGGCATCGTTAAACCCTTATAGGAGCTTCACGATACATCTAGGGCATCGTTAAACCTCTTATAGCCTTTATAGCCCTGTGGGGGTGGTTAAACCTTCTTCACAAAAGAGTTGAATTTTTTAAGTAGGGCGTAAAGATTATGTGCTACATCCGTATCTGGAATTTCGGTACAAGTCGAATATCGTGCTGTTTCCGTACAAGTGGATTAAAAATTTTTAAGGAATTCAGGGGCTCCTTACAGGCTTTAGAACATGGGAGTTATAAAGGGTATTCAGCTACAGGGCAGAAGCTAATGAATCTCTGAGGAGAAAAAAATGAAAAAGATCCTCAATCGTTATACTTTTAAAGGTTTTTTGAATGTGTCACACTTTTTTCAGGGCATATACTAATTTTTGCTGCACTTATAACATACAGTGTGGACATATGTAATAGAAGAGAGACTGAACGATAAACAAAAGACAACCGGGGAGGATCCAGGATTTTTATGAGGGGGCGCAAGTTTCCCGAATAACATTCTGATATTTTCCCGCAAAATGAGAACGTATTCTTAGTATGTCTATAAATTCTTCCAATTAATTAACGAAAGCCATAATATACTTCACAGTAATACTTTCCTGCACGAAAAATTATTCAATTTGTTATTAAAACCTAGCAAATCAAAGCTTTTCCTTGGGTTCTGAGGGGGCGCCCCCTCTGGATCCACCCCTGAAAGACAATCTCTATGCAACTTATCTGAAACACGAAACGAGCAGATTTTTAAAACATCGGAAATCAGTTAAGCTTCTTTTTCCAAAATCAGAAGCGTATATATTCACGCACACTATATTTTACAATATGTATGGGGCCTTGGAAAAAAAGACGATGTTTTGATTAGTACAAAGCTCCAAAAAAACACACACACTCTCCATATACTTTTTATTAGAAGCGGGAAAACAATAATAACTTCATGAATCTTATACATCAATCAACAGTGCAGTAAAAATGTGTTGTAACAACCATTATTTTCAAGACGAATGCAGGTCTTTAAGGTATTTCTTAAAGATCTTGAAATTATTATAACCCTTTTTATAATCTCTGAATATTTATTCCGTGAAGTGAGGGCCCAACAGAACAAAGTATTTTTTGTTTTCGGTTCTGGCAAAGGGTATCGTTGTCTTATCCTAAACTCTAATATTAAATTCTGTGTGCATTTTATAAATATCTCTCAATCATCATCATCGTCAACCATTATCAATCCACTGCTAGACGAAGGTCTCCCCAAGTTTTTTCCACAACGGTCTGTCTTGTGCCAGTCTCCTCCATGTCACTCCCGCATACTTTCGAATTTCATCCACCCATCTCCCATGTGATCTTCTTCTGGGTCTTTTCCTGTCCCTTGGAATCCAATCAAAAATTTCAGCAGTCCATCGATGGTCTGTCCTTCTGGCAATATGTCCAGCCCATTGCCATTTCTGTGATTTTACTCTGTTCATGATGTCTTCCACTCTTGTCATTTTTCTGATCCACGAGTTCCTTTTCTTATCTCTCCTGGTTACACCAAGCATCCACCTCTCCATGCTTCTTTGAGTTGTCTGCAGCCTTTGTATGTCTCTTTTAGTTAAGGTTCACGTCTCTGCACCATACGTAGGCACCGGAAGGATGCATTGATAAAACACTTTGCTTTTAAGACATAATGGCATATTGCTCTTGAAAATTATACTGTTTCTTCTAAAAGGGCTCCAGGCAAGTTTTAAACGCCGATTAATTTCTTCATCAATGTGACCCTCACTTGATATCTGCTGTCCAATATAAATGTAGGTATTGGCTCTTCCCCATCAATCGATAAATATTCATTTCCTGTAAAAGCATTGAACATCACTTTTGTCTTCTGAAAGTTCATTTTTAATCCCACTTTTTTACTCTTGTCAGCAAGTTTCTGGATCATACTCTGCAGCTCTGATGGAGAAAGTGCAAAAATGACTACGTCATCAGCAAAACTCAAATCATATCTGCATTAATATTCTTGTATGAATTAACGTTGTATAGCTAGCTGCCCAATATCAGATAAGGACCATTACTCTTATTCCTAAGTGAGTTAGAAACCTGTACGGAACTCCTTCTCCTAAAACCTGTTCGGAACCTGCATTGCGTTAGAAATCTATAATCTGCTTGAACGGAAATAACACAATATTCGAGTTGTACGGAAATAGAACAATATTCGACTTGTACGGAAACCACACGTACAGATGTAAGACAACACGGGTATAAATGCTTTCCACTCTTAGACTCGCTCTAGGTGAGACATCTGAGTATAACTGAATATTTTGGACCCACTGAAACGTCTTCCATTGGAATGTTGATTAACGTGTTAAACGTTGACATATATTTAAGTTATTTCCAGTTCACTTTTCCGATGAATGTAGCAGAGAAAAATGAAATTTGACACAAGTACCAGAAAGCTTATTGAATATCTCAACTTTCTTTGTGGCTTTGGTTTTTAACTTCGAATGAAAATATTATTTGTGTGTGCTCGTTTAAGGATTACTCGTGAGCAACTCAATGAGCTATAAGCAGTCGCCGTCCCTAATTTAGGGCCACTGATTCCAAGAAGGTGAGAGAGCCAGTGCGGTAAGACAAACACGCCACTCATGCCTGACACAAGACTCGAACCCAAGCCCACTGCGACGAGTGGTCAAAAGCCAGTGCTTAGACCAATGCGTCAACATGGCGGTAATGAATGTATCAGCGAAGATTTCTTCCAAAAGTAACTCATAATTAACGGGCATTTAAAGTGAGAAATCTGTCTCATAATGAAAGAGTCGGTTACTTTGCGTTACCTGGAGGTACACTGCTGGACAATTGCTAAGGACAGATCATAAACGGCTACATAGCGCATAAAAAAGTAAGTGTGGTTGGATGCCAAGTGAAATAAAATAATGTCAGAATGCCAGGACATTACAAGAAAGCCAATTTATTGTGCTCTGAAATCCAGAAGGCTTTGGAACGTGTTCAAGGGACAAACAGGCCATTTTGTGCAGAATGCGTAAACGTGAAAAAAATGCAATTACCGTCCGCAGGCGTTCCGGCGTAAGATGTCAATACGGGATATGGCCACCATGGAGGGCGATGCAAGATTCCACACGTCGTGTCATGCTTTGCACAACATTATCAAGCAGCTGTTGGGGTAATTTATCCCATTCCTCTGTCAGTGCACGGATGAGGGTGTCCTTGTTTATTGGAGGGCATTGGCGACCAGCAAGACTCCTCCCCAAAGCATCCCACACATTTTCAATGGGATTCAGATCTGGAGAACGTGCTGGCCATACGAGGCGTTGAATATCCTCGCTCTCAAGACACTCCTGGACAGCGACTGTTCAATGACATGTTGCGTTGTCGTCCATGAAAATGAATCTATCACCGACAGCACCACGGAACATGCGAACATGAGGTAGCAGAACATCATTAATGTATCGTTGGCCAGTCATAGTCCCAGTTGGAAGCACATAGAGGGACGTACGGCCATTGATCATGATGCCAGCCCATACCATGACACTACATGTCGGATATCGGTCCCTTTCCTGTATGTTTGCTGGACAATATGCAGTACCACTATCACGCCAGATCACTTGTCGTCGACAATCAGACGATAGACTGTATCTACTCTCATCTGAGAAGAGGACAGCAGAACAGTCGTTATCAGTCCAATTGCGATGTTGATGGCACCATTGCAAACGGGCGGTACGGTGACGTCTGGACAATGGGATGCACACAACAGGACGGCGGGCGTATAGTCCTCCTTCCGCTTGCCAGTAGCAGCCATAAACTGATTTGCTACCTCACTAGCTGTGCCGCGCCGGTGTCTTTTTGTTGATAGCACTATGTACCGATCTTCTGCAGGTGTCGTACTGCGAACACGACCTCCCCCGTGACGTTTGCTACACTCTCCGTTTGTTTGAAATGATTTCCAAAGCCTTGAAACAACACTGTGGCTGACGTCGAACTCCCTGGCAACATCTGTTATTTTTCGCCCTTCTTCAATCTTGCCAATAATACGGCCACGCGTAAAATCATCTAGGTGATGTCGGGAAGACATACTGAAAATTGCAAGTTCCTCAATTGATTCTTTCCCTTTCAACTTTGCGTTTGAACAACAACGGTCAATACGCGTCAAATCCTTTATATCTCTTATCAGCGCTATGACGTCACGAACAAATTCGGCAATCCAAAATTTGCCTACGCAAAACACGTCTTACTGTATCCCGCACTTATGCTAATTTCCACATTTTCCTGCCTTCCATTTTTTTTTTTTTTTTTTTTTTGATTGGAGGTTTAACGACCACCGTGAGCAACTCAATGGGCTATAAGCAGTCGCCCGTCCCTAATTTAGGGTCACTGGTTCCAGGGAAGGGAAAGAGCCAGTGCCGTAAGACAAACACAACATCCATGCCTTACCGGGATTCGAACCCGGACCCCTTTCGGACGAATGATCAGAGGCCATCGCTTAGACCACTGCGCCACCGAGGCGGCGCCTTCCATTTTATGGTTGCTATCGTTGCTATTGTCATCCGTCCTTAGCAATTGTCCGGTAGTGTACCAAGCCCCATGAATGTTGTTGAAACCCTGAAGCATCTTTAACTGAGGAGCTTACTTTGTTGCTCAGCGTTATCAAAGATATGAAGCTGTTTATAATTTTATGTAACAACAAAAGATTTACGAAAATAAAACTGTAAGTGCATCTGGAATCTGTGATTTGTTAAGACTTTCTAATTCGGAAGGGTATTGAAATTAATTACTTTTGGAATCTTAATAGATGAAGTGTTTAAAGTATTCTCTAATATAACTTTCCTTTTTAGTTCCTCTTTCTACGTAAATTTAGTTTGTTCTCCTTAAGCAATTTCCAAACTTAACGTTTACATTTTCTCTCTCGCCCGGATCACTCTTTGGCAACAAGTATTGAGGTCAGAGGCAGTGTGACGTATATGTAAAAAGATGAGATAAGAAGGTTAGTTTCAACGTATGTTCGCTGGCTGACTGGCTTATGAGCTTTTAGTGCTGTTTGGCTTTAGGCTGTCTTTGTTCAGTTTTTTCTTTACTTTATTTTATTTTTATTTATTTATTTGTTTGCCATGCTACATCCAGGGACAAATATCAGGAAAATGCTGATATTGGCTCCTAAAATAAGAAAAATGCCCAGTCAAGCAATTACATATTTTTCAGTTCATATGCACATATTTGTAATACGATATAACTAAAATTAATAAAATTTAACTATTATCATGATATTCCTTTAGTGCTGTTTAAACGATACAAACCTGGCAAGTGATTTTATATGAATCAGCAACCCGTTTCAGAGCCATGGGCAATGAGCATTAGCATTGAAATGAAGCACGTTAGTAACAGCTCTTGGAATTAAAAAGTTATCATACCCACGAGTTTGATAACTATGTGATCTGTTGTTATTTTAAGTTTAATGACCACCGTGAGCAACTCAATGGGCTATAAGCAGTCGTCCGTCATTAATTTAGGACCACTGGTTCCAGGGAAGGGAGAGAGCCAGTGCCGTAAGACAAAACCAACATCCATGCCTCACCAGGAACATCATGCCATCTTGGACAAATGATCAGAAGCCATCGCTTAGACCACTGCGCAACCGGAGCGGAGTTCAGGTAATCTGATTTGCGTTAGGTTGACTTGTGTTAGAATATATTACATTTAAAGAGTTTCGTCAAGCTAATTTTGTGTTTAGTATCTCATGCGGAAATAAAATTCACTTCAAATTCTTGTTAATATTGTTATTATTATAGTTGATGCTCAACGTCTGAGTTGATTCTAGAGTGAATTTTGAAAGGCGTTTCATTATTGTTGGAGCGATATTCGTTACCAACGTGATGTGAATATTGAATACTCATTGGGTCACTCGAATAAAGAGTTAAAAAGCTGAAAGTACAACTACTGACTTATTGAAGTACAATTTTAAAGGTTAATTACGGATATCGAATTTAAGCTATCCCGGGTTTCAACTAATTTGAACCAGCTACGATATTTAAAAACAAGTTCCTCATAAGGTGATGTCCTAGGTTAAACCGACTTTGCATTTTTTTTTCCATATAATTAAAACAAGTGCTACTTCAATAATCGAGCAAGATCAGTTTCGGCAAAAAAAAAAAATGCTCACAACTGAAAATAAATGCGGTTGATTTTTCAGCCGGGGATTGAAACGTATGTAGAGAAATTAGCAAACTTCGAGAACTTAAATGTGAAAGAAAAGGGTAATTTAAAAGGTGCGAGGTGATTAAAAAGCAGCTTTCAGGTAATTCACTCATTTATATCATCTTTTGTGGAGCAGCTTTTAATTATTTTATTGTGTGATATACGTCGCCGCCCCGGTGGCGCAGTGGTCTAAACGATGGCTTCTGGTCATTCGTCCGAAAAGGGTGCGGGTTCGAATCCCGGGGAGGCATGGATGTTGTGTTTGTCTAACAGCACTGGCTCTCTCCCTTCCCTGGAACCAGTGGCCCTAAATTAGAGACGGGTGACTGCTTATAGCCCAATGAGTTGCTCACGGTGGTCGTTAAACCTCCAAAAAAAAAAAAAAAAAAAAAACAGATACGTAAGAGAACTTTAGAACTAGAATTCATCAGTTGTGATATGTTAAACAGAATACGTAATGTTACCAGTGTCAATCATGGGAAATTACCTTTGCTGCAGGTGTCATGTTTTTAAATGAGTTTACCATTACTATATTTCCTTGAATAAGAGAGTAAATGATTTTTCCTCTTTTAAATGAATTGTGAGCATGGCTTTCTAACTATGTTTCATCTTTCATCTTACTGTAAAAAATAAAATCATAAAGGAAGAAGTTTAATACGTTTTGTTGTATATTTTCTCTCATTTTAGGGAGCCAGGGGATAAACCAAAGTCATCCAATTCTTCTGGTAGTAGCCATCAAGGCAAGGCAGATGCCTGCAGCCCTTCGGATAAAACGGATCGGAGACCTTCTTCATCGGAGTCGCATCACCTCCCTCACCATCACCACTCAGCCCAGCACTCCCTGCACCTGGATTCCGATCCACCAGGCCTGGCGACGGCAAGCAGCGACAGCTCGAACGGTATCTTCGGCAGCTCGGAACTCAAAACCCCGGTTCCCACTTCTTCAGTATCCCTGGCAGCTGCCGCAGCCGCGGCCGCAGCAGCGGCTGCAGGCGTACCAACTTCAGTGTCCGTCAACGGACCGACGGGGGCAACGGCTCCCAATGCCGCAGCGGCTGCCGCCGTCGCAGCGGCCGCTGCAGTTTCAGCGGGATTCCGGCTCAATCACATGTCCGAGTTACCTTCGCTGACCACACCACTGGTTCCTCACCATTTGGGCGACCTTAGCCTCGGTTTGACACCTGACTACCAGACGTTATGACATACGACCAACGGTATGACCAATCCGTCGTCATCCACATTGCTTGCGCCGTCCGTGGCCACTTCTTCAACCTCGACTTCTCCTCCGGACATGTGTGTTGTCGTGACCAGTGAAGGACTCCTTCCATACCGAAGATCTATGGTCGCAGCTGCAGTGACCGCAGGAGACAATCCAGCATTGCATCATCCATTTGTAATGCAGAAATATGGTGACCCTGCCGGATTTGTACCAACTTGTTATTTATAGATAATTACTGATGTAACAATCATCAGAGATCTCTCGGCTTACTACGTAATTATAAAAAAATCTAATCAAACACCCGTCACATTTGGTTCAACTAAGAACAAGCAGAATGCATAAAATGCATCAAAACTTGAGTAGCTGAGACAATACGTGAAATGTACAATGTATCACCAGGAAAAATAATTAAATAGGAAAAAACGTTTCAAGGAATATGATCGAAATCCGTGTAAAGGGGAAATAATTCCTCTTTTTCGCCAGATTTGTGGTGTAAAATACTCGATGTGGCAATGAGTTAGGACTGGAAATGAAACCGTAGCCATACTTCGAACCCAGTACTTGTACATGTAGTTGAGGAACAAAAATTCTCAGGAACATGCCGTGAGAACTTCCACTCTGACAAAATGTCTTGATTAATTACAATTATGAGGCCAAATATTCCTGAGAAAGCAATCACCATTGCGAACATTTGTGCAGTTATCTCTACTAGGGAGCAAACCAAGTAGTTAAAATTTTAATATGGTATTTAAAAAAAAGTATCAGCACCGTAGTGTCGACTACTCGGAAAACAAATTACGTTAGGCATGTACACTACTGGGATCGAATGCGGGCACTTCCGGTTTTATACGCAATAAATGCTCCGTTTCTGGTTTCCTTTCAGTGGTTTAGTTTAAAACTAACACGATTTTGCTGTGATATTGTATATTTTATTCATTTTCTGTACGTATGAGATATGAACAGTGAACTACACATTATTTACTATTCACTTTATGTACAGTCGTCATACATAAAAAAAAAGAAGAAATGTTGTGGAGTTAACAACGTTACAACTCATTAATTTATTTAAAATATGAAATTTAGGATGTCATTATAAAAAATATTGCGTCGAAAAGTTCTCTAACGTTTCCCAATGCTGTAAGAACTACAATTATGTCTTAAATTTCTTTTAGTTCTTCTAAATGGCAAATACTCTAATGCGGTGGTTTATGATTATAATAAAAGAGGTCCATTCTTTTAGCAGAATTAAGTTTATATAATCAGAAAGCAAAAAAGAGTTGCACAGAAAGTACAAACCGTTTAGAACCAAAAATTTAGTAGAATATGTATTATAAAATAAGGAAGATTTAGAATAAGTCAGATCTATTTAAAACGCAGTAATTTAACGTCTTAACCATGTCGTCTTCACGAAATTCAAAGACATCGAATAACTAAACGAAAATCGGAAGAAAAATTGCTGAACTTAGCACAAAAAATTAATAATTCAATGATATTGAATTTAAACGGAGAAAACATAAGTGGGCGTCCAAAAAAAAAAAAAAAATGAAAGAATGCATGATTCATGTCAAACATGTATCGTAGAAACGCAGTCATTTTCATTTTCTATTACCTTAGTAGTATTACCCGAAAATCGGAACAAAACAAACAAATTGTGTGAAACAGTTTGTTTACTGTCTACAACTACTTGATATAGCAATTTAAATTTCTGCGAATTTGCCACTTATCGGCATATGCCATAAATAAATAAAAACATCAGAATAAATTTAAAAAACATCCTCTTTTATTAATTTCAATAAGCTGTAGCTACATAAAAATCTTCAACATTCAGACCAAAATTTACAATCCATTGAGTAGGTTATGTTTTTGCTTCACATGTGCATAGTGAAACATCAGAAGCGTATTTATTCACGCACACTATATTTTACAATATGTATGGGGCCTTGGAAAAAAAGATGATGTTTTGATTAGTACAAAGCTCCAAAAAAACACACACACTCTCCGTATACTTTTTATTAGAAGCGGGAAAACAATAATAACTTCATGAATCTTATACATCAATCAACAGTGCAGTAAAAATGTGTTGTAACAACCATTATTTTCAAGACGAATGAAGGTCTTTAAGGTATTTCTTAAAGATTTTGAAGTTATTATAACCCTTTTTATAATCTCTGAATATTTATTCCGTGAAGTGAAGGCCCAACAGAACAAAGTATTTTTTTGTTTTCGGTTCTGGCAAAAGGTATCGTTGTCTTGTCCTAAACTCTAATATTAAATTCTGTGTGCATTTTATAAATATCTCTCAATCATCATCATCGTCATTGGCATAGTGAAACATTAGTGGAAATATTATTTTCACTGATTGGAAAAAAATCGGATTTTAGTGTAAGTAATGGTCAGAAAAAATATTAGTAAAGCATCTGACTAAACAGCAGTAGACAATAATCTGACACATCAAAAATGTATTTTTAAATTTACATCATATAATGCAAAATAATTAACACACCAAAGATCCCTTCCAAATTTCAAGAAGTAAAAATATTCTTTGATACGCAGAACTCCCTACTCCCAGTAATCATCAAAAGTCACCAGCTTCTGATCTTATAGAGATATAAAACTTCTACAGAATTAAATTGACGTATTAAAATTTTGTAGATTAATGTTCACTGCAGAAAAATCGTTTGATGTAATTATGTTCTTCCAGCATTAGGGAAGTCTTTAAATTCTTAGTGTATCCTCAGAACAAAACGGATACTTTTATGCCAATAAATGTTTTTGTTTCATTTAGTGTGACTAGCAAATTCATTTAAACAAATTAATCATGGATTTCTAAGAAGAAAAATTTTTTTAATTTTGCGTTATGTTTACTTGCTGCATGCATTGGAAGTTTTTGATGAAGCTGTGAAAAAAAAAGCAAAATAATTTCTTCAGCAAATGTTATCTCATATTTTTGTAAGAAGAGTAAATATATTATTACATTTATTTGTCTAGAGTACCGAACCTAGTAAATTCCGAAGGAAAATAAGTTCTTCTGAGCTTTCACTGCGCAAAAATAGAAATCACCATGACAGGTTACTAAACAAAAGCTAGTACGGACTACCATAGTGTGACATGGGCGTTCATGTTTAGTTGTACGTCTGTCCATGTGAGGTTTCACGAATTTAATTTTATTGCACAGATGGACAACAATCTATTGTTGACGTCGTTTCAATGGCAATTATCAAGAAACTTCACAGGAAAACGGCGAATCAAGGTAAAATTCGCCGCTGTGTGGAATACTTCTGTGTTGAACTTTTGTGTCGTTATCCTTTCAACAGCTTCTATTTCTCTAGTTGAAATAGTGCATAGTAACAAATCCATGCTTGTGGTATATTCAAGAATACGTTTAGTAGTAGAAAGATTAGTGAACTTTCAGTGTGTATACATTCGTTTAATAATAAGAAAAGACGATATCTCCATAATGTGTCTGTTGTTCACAAACTATACATACATTGTACCTGCATGTTCTCGATTATATTGCCTCGACTGTCAGATTGTGGAACGACGCAGACGCACCCAATAAACTGCTTCCACAATAAAAACTCCAGGTGGAGTTTTGCTGGAAAGAGGAGATGTCTTGAAGAAGAAACACTTCATGTTACACAAATCTTCTATGACGTCACAAGAACATTATTTGTACTGTGATCCGTTAACAAACACCTCCAATGCATATAAAATTTAATGAACTGTAGTAAGACACTATTACAGTTACTGTTTCATACCTAAATTTCTGAAATATTTGTCACAGACGAATTTTTTTAAATGTTACGTAATTTCACCAGTTCTAATATTTGCGCTGTTTCAAAAAACGTGATGTTGTGAAGTTTTTCATATCAGCGAAGTTTTGATTTTCAGAAAAGTTTTAATTTGCCACTTTATAGTTTGCTTTTTTTTTCTTCTCTGATCAGCAAATAACAAAATTTAAAACTCGAATGATGATTACTATATGAAAAGAACCCAGCCATGCTAATGGGGAAGCTAATGTCAAAACATTTTAATATCTTAGCTGTACCCTGTGAATTCATGTCCATAAAAATTTAAAACATAAATAAATAAAAGGTGAGTCAGACCAGTAAGTTTAAGCCTGCTACTTGGCAAAACCATGGCTAATATGTGCAGCTTGTGTGCAAGGTGCTACAAAGGTAAGATTGTGTTTTACTCAGTGTTAATAAGAAAATAAAACTATGTTAAAGATATGAAAATCTTGTCGTTGAATTTAGTGAAATGTGAATTAAATTATCCATGCTCCTCATAGATATATTTGAGCAGCACATAGGCTACTTATAAACCTGTGTAATAAAGTAGATTATTTTAAAGTGTATCTCAAGGATAAAACAAAAGTAATCTTTTTAAATTTAATTCATGGTTTTGCTGTTCATAACACATTTTGACATATTCGCGAATGTGGCAGATACATTTTACGTCGTCACACATTTAAAATACATGAAAAGTTTCTTTTCTAGCAGCACTGTGTTAAGTTGCACTGAATTGTTTTCATATAAGTTAAATTAAATGCTGTTAATTTATCATTCCTTGACTCCAATACCGTGTCTAAATTTGGGAAAGAATTTTCTTTTCTGCGTTTCAATTTGGCGGATCATTGTTTCATTACTTTAAATTTATACAATGCAATTTTCATGAATTTTTATCATTAATCACAGAACTGTTTGAAAACCAAATGAAAGAAAAAGAAAAGTTTTTTTTCCATACTTTGTACAACACAAATGATTGCGCGACATTAAATTTTTCCACATTATCATGGTAATAATTAGATTTATTTAAATTAATTTGGATGAAGGTTTCCCCAAGTTTCTTCCACAACTTTCTATCTTGAGTTAGTTTCCTCCTTCTCACTCCGGCTTGCTTTGGTCCGTTCATATCCCACATAGTCGTCTTCTGGTGATTTTCCTGGCACTTGGCATCCAGTCTAGTTTTTCAGTTGCCCAACGGTGGTATGTTCTTCTACAGTATGTCTAGCCCATTGCTATTTCAGGGATTTTATTACGATCCTGATGATTTCCACTCTTGTCATTTTTCTGATTCATGGGACCCTTCTTCCTATCTTTCTTGGTAACGACAAACATGCATATCTCGCCATGCTTCTTTCAATTGTACACAGCATCTTTATGATTTTTTTTTTCAGTTCATGTCCATGTCTTTGATCCATAAGTAAAAACTGGAAGCACACTTTGACTAAACGTGTTTCTTTTAAGAAATTATGGCAAATTGCTCTTGAAAATTGTACTGCTTGTTCCAAGTGCTCTCCAACCAAATATTATACGCCAGTTAACGTCTTCAATAAGGCCCTCGCTTCATATCTATTGCTCAGTGTATAAGCATTGGTTGCCTTTAGATTTGCCCCCTCAACTCTTAAATCTTCAGTTCTTGTAAAAAAAGCATTGTGCATCAATTTTATTTTCTGTAAGTTAATTTCAATAGAACTTCTTTACTCTCGTCAGCAAGTTCCTGGATAATACTCTGCAGTACTGAGAGGATACTTGCAAAAATGATTGTGTCGCCAGCAAAACAAAGATCGGTTAAATAATCATTAATATTTATCCCCTTGTCTTCCCAATTCAATGACTGAAAGACATTCTGCAATGTTGCGCTGAAGAGCTTTGGAGAGAAATAAAACGTGTCGTACAGCCTCCAGAATTAAAAGTACTTGCACCAATAATTTCTCCAAAAACACTGTTAGCTCTACTTCCAAGTCTGATCTCTGCTGCAGATCTTCTTTCTCCTAAAGTTAGAACAACTCTCGATATCATCTTAGATCTTCTGCTCCACTTTCGTGGCTGATCTACGTTCTTGGGTCTCAGTCTTTTCGTTCGTCTTCCGTACCAGCGTAGTCCATGAATCTTCCTTGAGACCGTTTCCATTTTAACCTTTTGTTCATATCGTATAAATTCCAATTTCTGTTTTTTTTTTTTTCTGGTGTCTCTGCTTATCCACCAAAGTAACTGCATTTCGTCAACGTTTACCTTATTCTACATACGTCCTTCACTGTCTCAGTTCAGCATTGTACATCTTTGTCTGTGTGGCTGCAGTCTTGAAAACTTTACTCTGCCGGTTTCATCGCAGCTCTCTATCACAGACTGCACCAAATGCTTTCCTGCAAGCACTCCGCTCCTCTTTCATTAAGCTGTTTACACTTCCTTCACATCACTGTGATCCTTTAGCATTGACTTTAGATTTTTGTACAGGTTTCATTATTTCTGGTTATGAACACTGCCAAAACAATTCCTTCCGTTGTTGCAACATGTGCACTGTATTTGGGTTTTTCTTGCGTTCCACATCTTAATATTCATGAATTTTTCTAGTGTCATTTTAAGTATGAAAAAGAAACTCATATCTCTATTTAAGTATTCGAGCGCAAATGTGTCCCTTCAAATATTGTAGGTTCAATCTAACTTACAAAATTTTAGTGTTCTGCTAGTTCCAATACTACAGACAAGATACTTTTTTTAAAGTCGTTTGATTTTTTTTCTTTTTCATTTAATATATGCTATAGCTACGAATATTCATCTGCTGTCTTTAAACCGAAGACAGCTCTACAAAATTTCTAAGTTTTGCTGACAAAAGACTCCTTACGATTTAAGAAACTGTATGAAATTATATTGTTTTGAACGATGCCATATAATTTACAGACTCATTTGTGAGTTTTAAAAGTTATTTACGAAAAGTGTCTTTTAACTCGAGTAACTACGGCCTAGAGATCATTATAATTTGAAGACAACTTTCTGGAGCGACGTAAGAGGCATTGCTCCGCATATGTCTATGTGACAATGAAGCTTTGCCTTAAGTTCCTTCAGTAAATATTTCGTGAAAAACAGAAAAGCAAAGTTATGCATTGTTTGATAATAAGTAAAAGACGATGAAACCCATCTATATATATTTTGTGCAGAGCGAAAGATGTTGGTCAAGACTTTTTAACTCTCAGCAAGGTTGGGACTTCATTTTGAAAAAAAAAATTCTTCCAGCGTTAAAATTTAATAAAATTGATATATTTTCTGTAAGAGCCAAGTGTCACTAATGTTATTCTCGCAAAGCTCTATCGCAATTTCCATAGCATTTCCGCAACACCTTTGTTTGAAAAGGTTATAAAAAGGACATTCATTTTCAGTATATAAAAAAAACACGTATATTTCTGCAATACATGACTGTGTAAAAATGGATATAAATATTTATCTATATACTTAATTGGATGTATTGTATAAATTATGAAATAGATTCTATGAATCGGTATTTTGTTGTTCTTTTTTATTTCTTTACACTTTATGTACCAGTTCTTCGCACCTTTGTGTGATTGCTTGTGATTCAAGTGAGATGGTGTACATTTCCTGTAAATATGTTCACCGTACATTGATTTTCATTGAAGTCTTCTAAACATCCACGCGGCCTGATTTCAAACACACTACGTATATAAAAACATATTTACTGCATATAATAACAAAAGTGAGACGATAAACGCTGACGGGTGCTGAAATTCATTTAAACAGAAAATTTATATATTCCATAAGGAGGTGGAAACAATTCAAAAAGAAAATCTGTAATAGAAAAGAGCACCCTTGTTAAAAAGCTTTTTCAGTTAGAATTGCTGTTCTATTTTACTTTTACAACCACTTTTGCAGCATTCTAAGAATAAAAATAATTAGAATTTTCTACTTTACTGCACATTTAAAAATGTAATATATCAATAAATTTAATTTTTCACTAAGTACCTTAAATTCCCTACGTTCCCTAATTACTCTATTTTCTGGAGATATCCGTTAACTTTCTCGAAGGCAAAAGTATATGATGTAAACTTTTTCTAATTTTCCATAGAATTCAATGGAACATCTTTGCTATTAGCGACATCTTACTAGTTGTCTTAAAAATGGTTTTTAACGATTTCAGTGCCATTTCTTTTCTTACCAAAAGTTTTAAGAGTTGTTTAGTTGAAAGCACATGTCTAAAAAAATAAATCATTTATAGCATGGATATAATCAATTGATTATAGCACAAAATATACAATAAAACAATTGGTTATTTCACAAATATATATAATAAAAACAATTGGTTATATCGCAAATATAATTTCAAACAAAATCACAATAGCTGCATCAGAAATTTCATTTTAACTGCTTGCGTTCGGTTACCCTTAGATTTTGCTATTGCAGTTTTTATTTGGCTTCGAACAGAACAATATCTGAAGTTTGAATTCTGTATGTCGGAACATCAAATCTTCGCGTCTTCATCACTAGAGGTGATGGAGTTTCATTGAATTTTGTAGTGTTAGAAGCACATTTTCTTCAAATATTGCCAGTGAGAAATGACTGTGCTAAAAGTCTATTTCAAAACTCAATGAAATTTACATGAATCAGTAACACTCTATACGTCAACATGTTGTGGTGTCAAAAGTTCTGCTAATCCTGTCTGTAAAGCAATAAAATCATTTATTATGATCTGTGGATATAAATTTTTTTAATATTCTTTTAGTCCACCTTTTACACAGCTTAGTTCGTTTGGCGAAATTATTTGGTTTTGTTGAGTGTTTTTCTCGTTAGAATGGTCACAGTCTTGGCGAGTAACCAATTTACAAATTTTACCATATGTCTGCAATGTGATGCTCTCCAGCTGAACAGAAAAACTTTTGTGAGGGTACATTTTGAAATTTAGTTTCAAAAAGGAACGCGCATTCTAATAATTCAGTTCATTTTTAAGAAGGTAAATAAAGTTAAACTAAAATGGAAAACTGTTTATATACAAAAGCCGTTCCATAAAAATTCAGAGTAAAATCACACAAAATGAAGAAAAATAGGTACAGCAAAATATGTTATTCTTTCTCAAAGTATCTTCTCTCGGATGATATCCCATCGTTCAGTACACATTTCAAAGCACGTGGCGAAGTCATTTTGTGAAAGCTGCTTTAGCGAACCCTGTACAGTTGATCAACGTCAGCATCTGTGTTGAATGTAGCGCGGCGGAACTTCTCCTTCATTGTTGGAAACAGCCGGAAATCACACGGGGCGAGGTCAGGACTGTAGGTAGGCTGTGGCATGATTTCAATGCTGCATTTCGTAAGAAATTATTGAACACAAGCAGCCACATGTGGGCGGGCGTTATCATGGTGTAGGGTCCACTTGCCTACCAGTTTCGGTAGCTTAATCGATATGTGTCGTCCCAGACGCTTCAAGACTGAAATGTAATACTCAGCATTGACAGTAATTTGTGGAGGAACGGCATGCTGGTAGACTACACCTTTATGATCAAAGAAAATTATCATCATTACCTTCCCAGCTGATTTGGTTTGGCGGACTTTTTTCGGAGGAGGCGAGCCTGGGTGTTTCCAAACACCCGTTGCGCGCTTCGTGAGTGGGTCGAAATACTGGACCCATGTTTCATCGGCAGTTATTACTGTGTTTAGAAAGTTTGGATCCTTTGCAATCATTTGTTTTCACTCATGACACCCCTGAACTCTGGCTAGCAATTGCCCTCTCATCAGGTGACGAGGCACCCATATGGAACACACACTATGCAGCTGTAATTTATCGCGTAAAATGCGGAAGACCAACGTTTTTGAAATATTAGTTGACGCCGCTATATCTTCACACGTCATCCGTCGATCTTCATGCAGGATTGCCCAAACAGTGTTAACAATACGCTCCGTAACAACACTTTCAGGTCGACCAGGCCTAGGAGCGAGTTCTGCCGACAAACGCCCTTTTTTTGAAATCATGGTGCCCTCTAAAAATCGTTGACTCACCCAAACATTTATCTTTGTAAGCTTTTTTCATTAAATCAACTGTTTTGGGAGCCGTTTTACTCAAACGATAGCAAAACTTTATCGCACAACGCGTTTCACTTCTTAACTCTTAATCATTCACCTCCATAGCTGTATGGCGAAATGCAGACGTACCTTAAACAACTGCGCAATAATAAAACCAGAATCGTCTGCCACGGCTAATGGCTGTTGCCATAGATATTTCCTTAATTCAGTTATTCGTCTGCGTGGTTATGTTTCCCCTTTGCACTATTGCCAGCTCAAAAAAAAAAAATTACTCTCAGTTTTTATGGAACGGCCTTTGTACAAATCATCAACACATTACAAATATTTATCAACACAGTAAAACCCTTGAATAACGGACACCCTGAAACGTCAACATTTGTCCACTATTCGAAGGTGTCCCCTATCAGGGAGGCTGACTTCTCAACCCAACAAGGCTCACAATACCAAAAACTTCTAACTAAATACGGACGTACAATTTGTAATTAAAACGATGTTTTTTTATTAAATTTTTTGCAATTATTTTACAGTGAGAAACAATACAATATGTGTGGATACATACAGTATGGGTACAGTATTTTCATTTTAAAATACAGAATATACGATGTGCGAATTTCTATGCATGTTCGGACGGACGAATGTAATAATAAATCATTTTAGACCATAAATTTTAAAACGCACGTACTCATTATTTAATTAAACGAATCAGCCATTTTTGGCACAATAAAAAAAAAAGCTTCTGTTCTCGGCACTCCGTGGCACGTTTTTCAAAATGTATTTTTCAGTTCTTCAGTGGTGCTAATCCCCCCGTATCTCCTTTGTTTGCAAAAAAAAAAACTGTAACTGTTCACTACACTCTTTACAGCGTCTTTTTTAAAAACACGCACTTATGCAATTGCATCAGATGCTTATTCACTCAAATCATTTTCTTCTGATGTTCTCAAAGCAACGAACTCGCGTACATTGTTTGCTGCCTTTTCGAAACACAGATCTTCGTCGACCGTGATGAAATCTTTTGCATTTCTTTCACTGTTTAAAAACGTAATTAATTCGAAAATGGCGTCCAAATTTTCATTTTCTGGATTGACAACGAATTCCTCATTTTGTTTAAAAGAAGCTGTTTGGCCCACTCCTAAGAAAAGGTAGACATTTATTGAAATCGAATCACAGACCAGTAGCTTTTGTTTTTGGAGAATATTTCTGTCCAAAAATGCTAAACAAAATCTTCGTGGCAAAATTCTCGTGTTGTTTTCCCTTCTACGTCCATGTTTTTAACCTTTTTATGACCAAGATCACTGTCCGTTAATCGGAGGATCATCTATTTGGAGGTAAGAACCGTACTACTGTTTGTGGAAATTGCAACATCATTAACCCTTTAACGACCAAAACGCCCGTACATACAAACGACCATAGCCGCCCGAAACACCTGTCTAGAGTGAGTCAGATTTCCTACCCTTACCTGTTCTTTAAATCTGCACGACCTATGAGAGATCAACAGGAGTTACCGTCAGACACCATTCTTGTTACTAAGCAAGGAAGTGAAACAAAAGACAGTTTTGAGCGTTATGGTATTTAGAGCGATGCCAGATTTTAGGGTAATGGTCGTTAAAGGGTTAAGGACTTCTGATATTAGCTTGAAACTTACAGGATATGTACATCAAATAGAAGCCATCGCTCTTTCCACGTTTATAAGTGAGTCATGGAAAAATTCTCATCGGCCGCCACCGGGAATCGAACCCAGGGTCTTCCAGTTGCGCGCCGGACATGCTATTACTGCACCACAGCGGTCTCGAATTCTCCAGACTCACATACGACTAACTGCCAAACCACATGGCAGGTTGCTTCTTGGAGCCTCGCACAATGCTGGGGATTCACCAAAGATAGAAAGCAGCATTGTGCGGGGCTCCAAGAAGCAACCTACCATGTAGTTTGCCAGTTAGTCGTATGTGAGTCTGGAGATGAGAATTTTTCCGTGACTCACTTATAAACGTGGAAAGAGCGATGACTTCTGTTTGATGTTCCTAATCCACGTCAATAGTGTGTATTAAGGTTATGTACAACAGGTTGGGACACGTAAATAATAATTAAAATGTCAGCGAAAATGTGCATGCGGTCTCAGAGCAGCGCCCTCTGAACTGTCCGGTCTTGGGTATGAAAAGCTAGCTCAACCGACATGTCGCAATCAGTGAAGAGCCTAGTTTGAGTCGAAAGGTGTTTCTTGTGCCTCACTATGCTCCGTCACCGAAGAAGGTCGCATTATGAACACCTGACAGACGTTGAGCAAGGAAGGATTATTGGGATAAGAGAAGATGGATTTTCCTACCGCAAAATTGCCACTCGTACGGAACGAAACGCCAGTACAGTAATACAAACGTGACGTCAGTAGACAGATGACGCTCGGACGCAGAGAAATCCGGTAAATGGACAGCAAATTCGCACGACTGCACGGGATTACAGACACCTCTACCGCATGGGAGTGACTGATTGCACAGCAACATGCAATTGTGGAGCACTGTCATAGATCAGGATTTGTCCTCGAGTACAGTTCGACGTCGTCTGCTCAACAGAGGACTAGTAGCTCATTCTTTGCACATTCCCTTAACCACGGACGACTCAGGTTGCAATGGTGTCTCGGAAACGAGCGTTGGCGCGCTGATTGGCAAAAGGTCATGTTTTCTGACGAGTCACGATTCAACTTGATGCACTATGATGGTCGCATACGTGTTCTAAGACATCGTGGTGAACGGAAATTTGCAGCGTCATGGTTTGGGGAGCCATTAGGTTCAATTCGAGATCTCGCCTGGTCCGAATTGAGGGAACCCTCAACAGTAAGCAATACATCAAGGATGTTTTGGAGGCAAAGGTGATACCCTTCCATCACAGTTGTCCTGGCGCTATATTCCAGCAAGGCAATGATCGGCAACATGTGGCCTGGAATGTCCAAGACCTCTTCCATGCACTGCAGATACCGCTTCTTCCCTGGTATGCACGTTCGCCTGATATGTCCTGGATTGAACATGTCTGGGCGTGGTAGCTAAGCAACTGACCCGTCAAGCGCTTCCGCCAGTCACCACAAATTAACTCTGGTATCGCATAGAAGCAGCCTGGCAGGCTATTCCCAGAACGACATTAGAAACCTCTTCCATTCAGTGCCACGCCATGTACGGGCATTTTTGCTTCAGGTGGCTTCACACGAAATTGAGTTTTGAAGCCAGAAACTCTTGTATAGCTGTACAAATGTAATCAGCTACCTCCTGTAAAATAGGGAATCTGTGATATAAATTTCATTTGAATAGCACGATTCTTTCATGGGGATGCAATTTTCACAAACACTAGTGTACTTCGGGACTAGGAATCTTAAACTGCCCGCTAAATGGAGATACCCGCTATTCAGGGGTGCCCGCTATGAAGGATTGACTGCGTTGTTTTTGTTCTCGTGCAATACCGGTTCTTTCACACACCATTTCAAGTATAGAGCAGGAGTAAAGTGATGCATTTGGGTATTCTTCGGATCTTGGGAACATACATAATTTTGACAAAACTCCCCGCACACCTAGAAGAGAAACACATCATGGCATTTATTGGCATACATTAGTACGGTGTCGGTCCACCTTTGGCCTTAATGCATGCACTGATACTTCGAGACATGCTTTCGACAAGGTTTTGGAACACACGCTTCCATTCAGTACATAATGCTGCCAATAACTGTTGCTCAGTAGTAGGCCTTGGTTCCAAACTTCTTATGCGGCGCTCTAATTCATCCTATAGATGCTCTATGGGATTAAGATCAGGGCTCTGTGCTGGCCAGTCCACGCACGATACGGAATCACACGCCATATTAATCCTTGCTTTATGGCTCGGTGCATTATCCTACTGGTACCAACAAGGCTCGGTTCCATATTATTGCCACAGAAAGAGTTTGTAAGACATAATTATCCAGTGTATCGAAGTAGACGTGCTAGTTAACAGGTTTGTCCACGATAACCAATGGGCCGGGACCATACCACGAAAAACATCCTCACACGAGTACACTGCCAGCTCAAAACTTGACCGTAGGAACAGTACTCTGTGGTAAATAGCGCTCCTCCGGCTGCCACCATACCCACACACGGCCATCTGACTGATGGATCGCGTATCTGGATTCCCCAGTCCATAGGACCCATTTCCACATTTCCATTGATCTACGGTCCACGATAAATGTTCTTTACACCATGCTAAACCACGAGTAGAATTCCGAGTGGAGATGAAAGGCTTATGAGCAGCCGCACGACCACGGTAAACCATGGAATGAAGTTCTCTGCGAATGGTACGTGTACATACCGAAGTTCCAACATTTTTACTCACCTGTACACTGAGGTCTTGTGCAGTACTCCGTTGATTAGCTGTAACGACTCTCCTGTGGCTTCGACGTCCTCTATCATTGTTTTTCT
The DNA here is from genome assembly GCA_039090855.1 of Macrothele yani. Lineage (NCBI taxonomy): Eukaryota > Metazoa > Arthropoda > Arachnida > Araneae > Macrothelidae > Macrothele > Macrothele yani. The sequence goes on from CM077016.1 coordinate 38,824,311, forward strand.
TTGGTCTGCCGGTACGTAATGCTGCTTCAGGCATGCCATGTGTCTTCCACTTATTAAGTACATCCAAAACAGTTTACTTGGATATGTTTAAACGCCTCTCGGTTTCTCTTATGGACAACCCACTGATATAACACTCAACAATCTTTCCTTTCTCAAAGTCAGTTCTCTATACCGTTTGTAGCTGTACCGCGCATCTTAACAACGCAGCGGATCCGTTCATTTGCTTTTGAAGGGGTTTCTGGTGACTTTTGTCAATACAGTGTATATCCTTTTCTGTATTGTATTCCAACTGTTTTTACTGAAATGTGGTATGTTTCATTTTGCCATTGAGCTTAAATGTTTCTCCTTCTTTATTTGAAGCAGAAGTCGGTTTTAGACACTCTATTTGAAGCTGCAACGAAAAATGCTTCTAAAAGTTGCGACAAAACGTATTGCTAAGCCTTTTGCAAAGATACTTGGTCACGTGTATTTATTTGACGAAAACAAATACGTTTGATTTTCACAATTAGACTGAAAAGAATAACTTTTATCAGAAACTTTCCCGGAATGTCTGAAGTGCACCAATTATGCAGGTGTAAGAACAAGTTTGGTACGTAAGATTCTAATGACACAAGGGATATGTAAATTTCCCACTCACAAAATCTTGTGTTATATTTTCAATATTTGGTATGTCATAACATGTAATAAAAGCTAAGAAAAGGGACTCAACGGTCAGTCTTCGGGTATTTACAATATTTGGTATGTCATAACATGTAATAAAAGCTAAGAAAAGGGACTCAACGGTCAGTCTTCGGGTATTTACAATATTTGGTATGTCATAACATGTAATAAAAGCTAAGAAAAGGGACTCAACGGTCAGTCTTCGGGTATTTACAATGCGCTTAGGCCGCGGGCGTTAAAAGAAGATACGAAGTTTCTTTCTAAATAATGGGTATTTGTAAATATGACATTAAAGCTAGTAGAAGGGACCCAACAGGTAAGTCTTCAGGTGTTTACGAGGCTCAAGGCCTTTTTAGCAACTTTTTTAATCCGCCGTACTCATATATATAAGATTGCATAGCAAATCAACTTATATAATTGACTTTTACTCAGGCACAAAATATAGATTAATTGGTCCTAGGACTAAACCTTTTCAACAGCTTTTAATCAACTGTGCTCATATCTATGAGGTTGTCATAGAAAATCAGGTTGATTGCGTCGCACTCTTACTCGGGCAGAAAGCAATTATTTGGCCTTAGGACTAGGCCCCTTTTAGCAATGTTTAATCCGCTCAGCTCGTGTTCATAAGATTGCCTTAAGAAGTCAAGTTAATAATGTTGTGCTTATTAAAAATTTCTAAAGAGGCCCAGCCTAGAGTCCTATAAAGAATGCTTGATGCCTAAGTACGTAAAAGCGCACTGCTGTATAGGCCTGTTGTGCAAACCTTATGAATATGATCACAGCGGATTAAAATTTCTGAAAAGGCCCAAACTTAGCCTCTTTCTCTTCACGTTTGGTGCCTGAGTAAAAGCACAACTTTGTTAACTTGACTTTATAGCGTAACCCTTTTTCGTGAGCTAGATTGGTGTTGCGCTACGTCTAAAACCATATCTAAGGAAATGCTAAACTAAATGAGAATACGATGCAATTGTTCCTAATTAAGCTTTTACGGCCAGACGAAACATATACAAAAGTCAGACTTACGATAACCTTTTATTGGTCCAGCAATATTTGAAGAACTTCACAATATGGCACTACAAGCTGTAAATTTCACATTTATCTTAACAGCGATCGAACATCTACACACACATACACTGAGCAACGGCTGTATCGTCCTTTTTATCTATCGTTCTTATCACATTCATACGTCACTCACTCTGACCTCAATTGTGTAGCCAACCTCATTCTTGTGAGAGAGAAGATATCACGTTAAGTTTGGAAAGTGTAAAAGAGAACAAACTCAAATTTACCTAGGAAAAGGAACTAAAAATGAAAGTTAAATTAGAATATACGTCACAACTTGTTATGCAAACCTTATGAATGTGAGCATCTCGGATTAAAAAGTTCTAAAAATGGCCCCGGCCTAGGATCTTGTAATTAATGTTTTGGTGCCTGAGTAAAAGCGCAGCATTATTTACTTGGCTTCGGCGTCAATCTTATGAATATGAGCTCGGCGGATTAAAAGCTGTGGAAAAAGCCTAGGTCTAGAGCGCATTAGTTAACGTCTTGTGCATGCATAAAATACTATAACCTTGACTTATTGTGCAAACCCAATGAACATGAGCATGGCGGATTAAGAAATGCTGAAAAGGCTTAGCGCCTTGTAAACTCCTGAAGACTAACCTTTTGGGTCCCTTTCTAGCTTTTATTGCATGTTTACACATACCCAATATTTATGTTGTAGCTTCAAATCTTCCTAAAAGGCTCGCGGTTTAAGTGCTTTGTAAACACCTGAGGTCTGATCCGTAGTCCTATTTGTTCGCTTTCATTACGTACAGACACACCAAATATTAAAATCATAACTCTAGATTTAGTGAGTCCGAAAGCTTCAACATAGCTCGTGTCATTGGGATCTTAGATACCCTTATACACTGACGGAAAAAAAACCCCAACGCCACGAAAAAATAGTTATAGAGGAATGAAATGGCGGCAATACATTTGTATAGGTAACATATTTAATCGATTAAGGTTTCAAGATCACAGCTTAATGTAAGCGCGAGAAGAGTCATTTTAAATGTGAAATGCTGGTACATTAATAACCGGTGTAACTGCAAAAATGTTGAATGCAAGCACGCAAACGTTCAAGCATTGTGTCGTACAGGTGCTGGATGTCAGTTTGTGGGATGGAGTTCCATGCCTGTTGCACTTGGTCGGTCAATACAGGGGCGGGTGTTGCTGGTTGGGGGTGACGCTGGAGTTGTCGTACAATGATGTCCCATACGTGCTCGATTGGTGAAAGATCTGGTGATCTAGCAGGCCACGGCAACATGTCGACACTCTGTAGAGCATGTTGGGTTACAACAGCGGTATGCGGGCGAGCGTTATCCTGTTGGAAAACACCCCTGGAATGCTGTTCATGAATGGCAGCACAACAGGTTGAATCACCAGACCGACGTACAACTGTGCCGTCAGGGTGCGTGGGATAACCACGAGAGTGCTCCTGCTCTCATAGGAAATTGCTCCCCAGACCATAACTCCAGGTGTAGGTCCAGTGTGTTTCGGCCGCAGACAGGTTGGTTGCAGGTGCTCACCTGGCCTCTTTCTAACCAACACACGGCCATCACTGGCACCCAGGCAGCACCGGCTTTCATCAGAAAACACAACAGATCTCCACCCCATCCTCCAATGAGCTGTAGCTTGACACCACTGACGTCGCAAACGGCAGTGGTTTGGAGTAAGTGGAATGCACGTTACAGGGCGTCTGGCTCGGAGCTGTCCTTCAAGTAACCAATTTGTAACAGTTCGTTGTGTCACTGTGGTGGGAACTGCAGCTCGAATTGCTGCCGCAGACGCGGTACGATGCGCCACGGCCATACGCCGTACACGGCGGTCTTCCCTCTCAGTAGTGCCACGTGGCCGGCCGGAACCCGGTCTTCTTGAGGCAGTACCTTCCCTTGACCACCGCTGCCAACAATCAAGCACAGTGGCTACATTCCTGCCAAGTCGTTCAGCAATATTGCGGAAAGAAAATCCACCTTCTCGTAGCCCTATTACACGACCTCGTTCAAACTCCGTGAGCTGTTGATAATGGCTTCTTCGTCTTCTTAAAGGCATTCTTGACTAACATCAACACACTACGTCGAATCTCAACGATAACTAACGCTCACGAACGTTACAGCGCGTATTTACAGCAAACCTGCGTTGCATGTTCCGAGGGCGCTACTAGCGCCACACGTATGCGCCGAGCGCGAAATTTGCATAGACGTCATCTTACAGATGTACTCTCACCGCCTGCCGACTGTCGTTTATTTAACACAACCCCTTCTTGGTGTTGGGATTTTTTTTTCCGTCAGTGTATGTCCCTAGAAAAACTCCTACATTTCTTTTTTGTGCCATAGAGAAACTCCTACACTTTGACAAAATCTCCGAACGAGATACAATTTTGTGCATTCCCTTATATGAGGTCCCAATTGCACAGGTGTAACAACAAGTTTATTTCACACACACACATTCTCACCATTCTTTCGAGTTCAGTGAGATTCCTAAATTAATTTTGCTTTTCTTTCAGTCAGGTTGTGAAGATAAAGTTTTAAATTTCCAGTTATCTATGTCATAGCATCCGAATGAATTCCATCGTGGAGGTAGAAAGATGATGTCATAAGCGTTCGAGTAAATACTGGTTACTCAATACGTCGACAAAAAATTTGGTTACTATGGCTTGCTGTGTTTCTTGCAATATAATCCATTTTTGCGTTTTGAATCATCTAAAGATCAAGGTATAGATAGAAGAGTGTTACGATTGGAATAAAAGTGCATGCACAATATCATTACAACATCACATGTGTCAGAGTTTCGATGCTCATTCAGAATTACTTCACTTCTCGATTGCACTTCCTTTCAACACGTTTTTCGTGGTAGATGTATATTTTTGATAAAATTTGGAAATATTAATGGCATATCAGCATTATTTCAAGAAAGCGCCTCTGAAGGTGCGTTATGTTAACTAGGTGCAATCACAGACACACAGGTAAGTGTTATAAAAACGTAAGCGCTGTTGCTACGAAATGACGCCTAGACACCAACACCAATTGTCCAACTTCGATCGACAGTTGTATCGTGAAACCTAATATTTGCATTTCCCGAACTCCAACTCTGTAGCGAATTCTGTTACATGGAGGTGACTAATTTAGAATTTGCTGAAGTGAAATAAAGTTTTGAGTGTAATGCATAGCCGTAAATCGTAGCTTACTGTAAACATATGCAGTGACAAATTGTGGTTGACGATAGCTATGTACCATCAGGGGCGTAACTAAGCATTTCTGCGCCAGGGGCAAACCACGAAATATTGCTCCCTCCATTTATCTTTCTGTCGCGCCCACATGCACACATTAATTTAAGCTCAATTAAAATATACATATTTAATTCAGTTTACATGTACACTGGCGGAAAGTGAAAAAAGAACACCAAGAAGGAATTGGCGGACGATCATGAAATTTACATATGTTAATTGGGTCGAGTTCACGTAGGTGTGATGTTAGTTTCAGGACCAACAGGTGAGCTCTTACGCCACAGCACGGCATAATATGCAAATTATCGTCGGTGGTATTTAAGGAGTACGGCGAAGTGAATGTAATCAGTCGTCGGCGTACGGACACGTACGAAGACCCTGAAGAAGCTGCAATGTCTGGACATGGAAGACGTGTACGATTTATGCAGTTTTCGGACTTTGAGCGAGGTCGTCTCGTCGGACTCAGCGAGGCCAGGTTGGTCGTATCGTCATATTGCGGAGCGAATTGGACGGGAAGTATCGGAGGCGGTACGATGGTGGCGTAGATGGTCCGAGGAACATTCCCACACGAGAAGACGTGGAACCGGGAGTCACAGACGGACTGATGAGCGGACCGATCGACGCATAAGAAGAGCGGCGTTGTCAAGCAGAACATCCACTGCGACGCAAATCCGAGCTGCCGTTGCACCTGAGATGACTGTGCGAACAATCCGCAAACGTCTACTGGATGCAGGACTACGTGCACGTGTGCCTCTGGCATGTGTACCTCTTACTCCAGCCCACCGTCAGGAACGGCTGCAGTGGTGTCGCCAACGTCTGCACTGGAGGAAGCAATGGCGATCTGTCGTGTTCAGCGATGAAAGCAAATTCTGCTTGGGAGCCTCCGATGGCCGTATGCGTGTTCGCAGACGCACAGGGGAGCGTCTCCACCCTTCTTGCATCCGCCAGCGACACACAGGGCCTACACCTGGTCTCCTGGTGTGGGGAGCGATCAGCTATCACTCCCGCACACAACTAGTGTTTGTACCGGGTACGTTAAACAGCACCTCCTACATCAACAATATCATGCAGCCCGTTGTTTTGCCATTTGTAAGGTCGGTGCATCGTGGTGTTTTCCAGCAAGATAACGTACGCCCACACACGGCATGTGCAACGCAATATGCACTTCAGGGTGTGAGACAACGTCCATGGCCTGCACGTTCACCGGGTTTGTCCCCCATTGAGCACGTGTGGGATTTTATGGGACAACGACTTATCCTGTCTCCACAGCCAGCCACGACCATCCCCGATTTACGCGTCCAGGTTAAGGATGCTTGGAACTCAATACCCCAAACTTACATCCAACATCTGTACGACAGACTCCATGCCAGAATTGCACAGCGTGACGCAGTTCATGGCGGTTCAACTTCGTGCTAACCATGTTACATGGAAATGTTATTTTTCAGTTTACCAGCAAATACAGCTGTATTTTGCCATAATGTTTTGATCACGTTATCCTCTGTATTCCGTTATTATGCTGTATAAATTTCGTTGGTATCAGACGTCTCCTTCTTGTTGTTCTTTTTTCACTTTCCGCCAGTGTATATTTGCAGTCATTGCTGTCCAGTTTTTTGTTCCTTAAACTTAACACTCTTCATCACCAAGAAAAAATATTTATTTGTTGTTGAGACTGGAAGCTAATCGAGAACTTTTAATAGCTTCCAAATACTTGGGTAGAATTCCTGTTCATATACGACAAAGGCAGCAGTAACATCTGGCGGCAATAAATTATTTGGAGTCTGTTTCCGTTTAGCACACCACATAAGCTAGACTTTACCGTTGTACGTATCACAGATTTTTAAAATAAGGCTGTAAGTGATGTAGTAAATTAACTTTGTCAGGCGATACTTTACAGACCCTAATGCACAGAAATCTCTGTGTTCTCATCTCTCTCTCTCTCTCTCTCTCTCTCTCTCTCTCTGTCTGTCCTCGTGCGAAAAGTCAGCACCCAAAAATGTAATGATCATAGAAAAAAATGTTGAAGGAGTAACGTAACGTACGTATGTTCAAATAAAGTTGAAATAACTTCAGTTAATCTGATTAACTATACAAATGTAAGGAGAAAAAGAATGCATGAACTGTGTATAATTAAGTCGTAAAAAGTACTATTTTGAAATGGCTGTATGAAAACTATAAAAAAGATTAGACATTAGTACCAGTTCCTGGTACTGTTTTCCCGCGCCATATTTTGTCATTTGCCTATTTATGTGGAATTTTCTTATATGTTCATGGACGATCTCTAGGACCCTTTGTAAGTACAATCCCTGGGATCATCCCAATGGGATCCGAAAAAAACTTTGTGCGGGAAAACTGCACCAGTTACTAGTGCGGAAGTTTCATTTGCAATTTTAATCCGATTGTACGTAGTTATTTCTGCGCCCTCCCTTGAGCCGCGCCCGTGACAGCCGGCTTGCCCCGCCCTAGTAACGCCTTTTTTTTTTTTTTTTTTTTTTTTTTTTTTTTTTTTTTTTTTTTTTTTTTGATTGGTGGTTTAACGACCACCGTGAGCAACTCAATGGGCTATAAGCAGTCGCCCGTCCCTAATTTAGGGTCACTGGTTCCAGGGAAGGGAGAGAGCCAGTGCCGAAAGACAAACACAACACCCATGCCTCACCGGGATTCGAACCCGGACCCCTTCGGACGAATGATCAGAAGCCATCGCTTAGACCACTGCGCCACTGGGGCGGCAGTTACGCCTCTGGTGTCATCAAGTAGTAGTTATTCCATCTTTCTCGATATCTTGTCATTTGTGAGCTCAAGAAATCGCAATGACGTTAAAATGAAGATGGACCTTATACTGAACTGCAGAAGAACATGCGAGATATAATATACAGGGTGATTCGTTAAAGAAGTATACAGTTTCAACGCACTATAAAACAAGAACAATGTAAGATATTTATGTTACCCCTTGAGCCGCGGATGGCTTTCTGGTTAGCGAGTCAGACTATCGATGCAGGGTCCTCAAGTTCGAAGCTGGGCTGATCTCGCAGAGAAGGCGTGATTTACTAACAATCGCTGAATATCCGCTGTGCATCGGACGAGCAGGGAAGTGACGTAGGCGACAGGCTGGACCCACTGGTTAAATGGGTATCTTTTCCTATCCCCCCCTGAAATTCTCTTACCCCTCTATGTGCAACTTCGTACCTGTACGGTGGCGCCATCTACTGTACTCTAATCTCACTACAAACTGTTCCGTGAAAAGTCGCTAGACTTGCTCTCATTCCTTCCGTTTCTGTGTCCTGCCCAAAATGCGATCTCGCTGTAGGTGGCTGGGACCTAAACTCTACTCACTGTGGATGGAAGTCCTACAAGAAATTGACAAATATTATATTTTATGTTACCTGTAACAGAATTGTAGGGGAATGTTTCAAGTTTTTTTAGAGACAGTCACAGATGTTCTACGTGTGCACCCTTAGTCACACGACACACATCGAACCGGTAATCCATTTCCGCCCAAACGCGAGGTAAGATATCTGAATCAAGTGCAGTGATAGTGGCTGTGATACGCTGTTTCAGCTCCGCTAGATCAACAGGAAAGGGAGGGGCGAGTACCTTGTCCTTCACGTAACCCCACAGGAAAAAGTCACAAGGTATTAAGTCGGGACTTCTGGGTGGCATGTGCGCATGTTGTAGTCCGCAGCTCATCCAATCCATCGGTGAGAAAGATGTTCATCGACTGACTAGTCACGTGACACGCGCGCTGTCGCCTACGTCACTTCCCTCAGTAGCGGGGCACAAACTTTATGAGTACATCTAGCCTAACGGTTCGCAGTTGTGGTCCGTGTCTTCAACTGCTACTGTTTTACAGCATCTGGAAACTGTATACTTCTTTATGAATCACCCTGTATTGAGCGTAAATTTTAGTTGCACCAGTTTGTTGTTCACAGACAAATCATCATTTTAGAATTTTGAGCACGGACCATTTTTACTTACTACTACTCTGAAGACTTACCACTCTAAGTTATTCCAGCATTTTCACTCAGATCATATATACTTTCGAGGAATTTATTTTTTACTGGGTTCAAACGTGGGTCCATGTATCAAAAAATATACAACACACGGCTTTTTAGTAGTTTCGAAACGCGCTACCTCAGTAGATCGCAACCTTATTGAGTTCTGATGTCACTTTAGGTTTTACCGGAGCGCGGAGTATAAGGTGAGTGTTCTTAATCTCATATACACTATACGATCAAAGGCATCCGGACAGCCTTTTGAGAAGTGGATTTGCCCATATAATACGTACATGCACTAGCCCAAAAATATACGTGGCCTGACAAACATCATGGACAAGCATGAACAGTAGAATGGGCAGTACGGAAGAGCTCAGTGAATTTCGACGTTGCCTGGTCGTAGGATACAATCTTAGCCACACGTCAGTTCTCGAAAATTCGGCCTTGTTGCACCTGCCCCGATCAACTGAAGGTGATGTTATTGTGACGTGAAACGCATAGGAGCAACAACAAAGCGATCGTAATTTGGAAGGCCACAGAACGAGACCACCGAATGCTGAAGCGGGTGGTCTGACAAAATCGCCTACCTTCGGGTGCAACGCTCACCATCGAGTTCCAAAATGACTCTGGAAGCAATGCCAACACCGTAACGGTTCATCTAGCGCTGAATCGAATTGGTTTCCATTATCGAGCAGTTGCACACAAGCTTTACATCAGCACGACCAACACCAAGCGTCAGTTGTAGTGGTGTAAAGCTCGGAGCCAGTGGAAACTCGTTCTATGGAGTAATGAATCGTGCTTCACTCTCTCGCAGTCCAACGGACAGGTCTGGGTGTGGAAGAAGCTAGGCGAACTCTACCAGCCCGATTGAGTTGTGTCAACTGTGAAGTTTGGTGAAAGAGGTATGGGGTTGATTCTTATGGTTTAGGCTGGGCCCTCTAGTTTCAGGGCCCGGGAATCTTAACGCTACTGCCAATAATCAATGACATTCTCGGAAATTATGTACTCTCAACATTATGGCAACAGTTCGGTGAAGGCATTTTCCTTTACCAACAGCAATGTCCCAGTCCACAAAGCGAGGCCCATGGAGAAATAGTTCGATGAAATGGGAGTGTAGAATTTGACTGGCCTGCACAGAGCCCGGATTTCAACCCCACTGAACACATCTGCGATTAATTGGAACGCTGACTGCGAGCCAGGTAGAAAAGTTTCAGAACTGAAGAATATAAAAAAATTACGATACTCACAATACTGGTCACCTTTAAAATACCGCCCTTCTGAATCAACACACAGTTTCCAGCGTTTCTGACGATCCTGAAAACAGTTCTGGAGGGGCCTTTTCCGGGATTTTGTTTTGCTACGGCTGCTTAGACAGATGTAATGTCTGCATGATACTGTCCTTTTAGTGTCCGCATTATACTGGGATAAGAGGAAGAAATCTCAAGGCGATAAACCAGGGGAATACGGCGCAAGTGGCAGCACGGTGATTTGATGGTGAGCCAGGAACTGTTGGACTGACAACGCGGTATGTGGTCTTCCGTTATCATGGAGCAAGAACCAATTTCCGAATTCCCATAACTGGGGACGACTGCGACGAATACTGCTGCGCAAACGTCGTAAGACTTGCTTGCTGAATTCTTGCTTTAGCGTTTGACCCACTCGTACGATTTCCTTGTGGACTATACGTTTCGAATCAACATCGTCTTTGTCTTTGAAGGTTGTATGCGGGCTTTCTTGGTCAGTGGTGAGTGTGTAGCTCTCCATTCAGCGATTTGTCGCTTGGTTTGTGGCAGGGACGTCACTAGACTTCTAAATCAGGATGGGCGACGGGTGGGGGAGCATTTGGGGGGGACAAGCATTATTTACAAGAGCATTTTTTTGGGGGTGGGCTTTCTTTTATAGGCAAGCTTGATAGCAATTTTGTTTTTACGAAACACTGAAAGAACTACTTTTTAATGCTTTTCACTACTGGCTACGAAGAAATTCGTGCAATCCTCACTCCCTCCACATGAACACACACACACGTACACTGATCTGACTAATTACGACACTAGTGTAAGATGCAAGTGCTACAAAAATGTTCCCCTTCAAGTTTTTGCTTGCTCCGAATATATTGTCTTAAACTGCTTTTCAAAGGTTTGCCTTTTTGCTTACCAAAAATAGTACTGTTGTTGATGAATTAAAATGAAAATGTCGTTTTTGTTTATCCAAATCAAATTTTAACGTCGTGCCGCACAGACATAATACCTCTCCCTCCTTAACTCCCTTCCTTCAAGCCAGCGACTTTGCCTTGCACTCCTCTCCTGCAAAGCATTCTACGGCCAGTTCCTGCACTTCAATGTCCTGGGGCAGTCTTAAGAGCGCTTGTGTAGCTTTAGACTCCACTTTCCGTGTTGAAATCTCCTATTTTGTAAAGAAAACAAACAGTAGAGCAATTAGTAGTAACCCCTCAGTTAATTCCTATCCGCCCTTTTCATTAGCCTCCCATGGCCATACAAACATAAATAAGTTAGTAAAATCATGCAATGCTTTGATTTGATACGCTTTCCAACATAACAGAAATCATTACTCCAGTTATGCGGATAATGGCTGTAGAATACATCTCGCTCCTATGATCTGACCTTTAACCCCATTTGGATGATATTCAACAGAACCGGTAAAGTATACTTCCGGAACAACATGATAAAATTTTGTCTCAATCGAAGCATATTTACGTAAGTTGTAACGCATAAGGGCGATGGAATGTATTCCGCTCCTATGTCCTGACCTTTGATCCCATTTTCAATAGGGGTGGTCCCCGACCACATTCTAAAATTTAATCGAAATCGAACCATTTTTACGCAAGTTATGACGCATAAGGGCAGTGGAATGCATCCCGCTCCTATGTCGTGACCTTTGACCCCATTTCGCCCATTTTCAACAGTTTCGTCCCCAGGTGGTCCTCTACCACATGCTAAAATTTCATCGAAATCGAACCATTTTTACGCGAGTTATCGTGCGGAAGGACAAAGCTGGAGCATATACGCTTCTTCGACCTACGGTTGGAAAGCGTAAAAAAGAGACTTAAGGCTCTACGAGACCCGCCATCTTGTATTGTGCCTTTCCTTGTTAACCAACGGGCAAGCGTATTTCACAAATTGCTCGGGCAATTTTGCACATTTTGGAACACCGTTTGTGGCTAACGCAAGATATATGATAAATAAAGAGTTCCCTGGTTTCAGATTTTCATTTTGGACTCTTTAAGTATTTTTTATTAATTAATAAAACTATGGAAGACGCCTTGGTACGACTTTCGCTGCAGATAAAAAATGAAGGGAATGATCAATAAAAATTCTGAAACCAGGGAAATCTTTATTTATCATATATCTTGCGCTAGCCACAAACGGTGTTCCAAAATGTGCAAAATTGCCCGAGCAATTTGTGAAATTCGTTTGCCCGTTGGTTAACAAGAGAAGGCAGCAATACAAGATGGCGGGTCTCGTAGAGCCTTAAGCTAAGGAATTGAAAGAGTGGAGGACAAATGAATTTTCACGGCCCTACTGATGCTATTTTGATAACCTTCCTATGGAGAAGTAAACAACGCCCTTCCTAGTGGAAAATACGTAGTGCTACATGAAATAAAACACAAGTCCACATTATATTTTAAAGTTAAATATACTGAAAAATGGCCCATTTTGAATTGGGTGGGCGGCAGGGTGGGCAAGACAAATTTAAGGTTGGGCAACTTCGCATCCCTTTGGCGATGTCCGTGGTTTGTGGATTATACTTCAGGCACCATGTTTCATCTGCAATAATTCTGGAGCAATAATCAGGATCCTCAGTTGCAGTGCCCAACAGATCGATGAACGAGACTCCTTTTGGTCTCCATTCAGAATGCTGGTATCAATCTAGCATTAAGTTTTGGTTATCCCAGATCCTCGCGTAGAATCTCATAACAGATAGACTCATTGATGCCCACCAACTTACCCAAACGTCTCAATGTAATTCGGCGATCTCTCCTTTAACTGATTCCGTACTTCTTCGATTTTTCCGCTGTCCGCGCACTGGAGGAACGCCCAGATCTCTCGGATCATCGTTAAATAATTTCCTGCCGTCACGAAATTGTGCATACCATTCGAAAACTCTGTTACGAGATAATGTTGTGTCTCGATATGCTTCTTTTACCATTCTGTAAGTTTCAGTAGCTGATTTACCAAGTTTCCAACAAAAACGGATATTTACTCTCTGCTCTTCCGTGGCTAAAATGAAATGCGGCGAAAACGCTTGCTATGACTCCCTTAATGCCCGTCTGCCGCCAGTCGGCACCGGTGTTAACCGGTTTCCAGCTGTTCGCTGATTGGCCAAGGACTGCTGACTTCTGGCATACACGTGATATTTTTATCCCACACTGTTACGTCAGCTATGCGGTCACTCCTGGAACTTATTGTGCATAGATTGTTGTACATACACTATATTGACAGAAGTCACCGACACCGAAAAGAGAAACACAACATGGGATTTATTGACAAGCATTAGTACGGTGGGTCCACCTTTGGCATTAATGCATGCACTGACCCATCGAGACATGCTTTCGACAAAGTTTTGGAACACAGCGATAGGTATGCGCTTCCCCTCAGTACATAATGCTGCCGCTAACTGTTGCCTAGTAGTAGGCCTTGGTTTCAAACTTCTTATGCGGCGCTCTAATTGATCCCATAGGTGCTCTATGGGATTAAGATCAAGGCTCTGTGCTAGCCAGTCCACACACGATACGAAATTATCGTCAAACCACCCCGCAACACTCCTCGCTTTATGGCTCAGTGCATTATCCTGCTGATACCAACAAGGCTCGGTTCCATAGTATTGCCACAAATTTGATAGGACACAATTGTCCAGAATATCGAGGTTTTTCCACGATAACCAATGGGTCAGGACCATACCATAAAAACACCCCCACACGAGTGCACTGCCAGCTCCAAACTTGACCGCAGGAACAGTACACTGTGGTAAATAGCGTTCCCCCGGCTGCCGCCATACTCACACACGGCCATCAGACTGATAAATCGTGTATTTGGATTCATCAGTACATAGAACCCGTCTCCATTGATCTACGGTCCACGATAAATGTTCTTTACACCATGCTAAACAACGAGTAGCATTCCGAATGGAGATGAAAGGCTTATGAGCAGCCGCTCGACCACGGTAACCCATGGAATGAAGTTCTGTAACGACTCTCCCGAGGCTTCGACGTCCTCTATCACTGATTTTCTTTGGTCTGCCTGAACGTTTTGCTGCTTCAAGCACGCCATGTGTCTTCCACTTATTCAGTACATCCAAACGCCTCTTGGTGTCTTTTATGGACAACCCACTTATATAACCCCCCAACAATATTTCCTTTCTTAAAGTCGCTTCTCCCCCGCCGGGACATTTTCAATCAACCTCACAGTGCGATATGATCGCGGTCAGCTGCAGGCTTGTTTTTATACCGTTTGCAGCTCTACCGCATATCATAACAACGCAGCGGATCCGTTCATTTGCTTTTGAAGGGATGTCCCTTTGACTTTTGTTAATATAGTGTATATAAAACATAAACTTCTACGTGTTGCTATTTATGGATTACGGAAAGGCTTTTGATTCCGTGAAACCCACAGCAGACAAATACAATGTCTTTCAAGTCCTACGGCATTAAAGATGCGTACGTTAATTTCACTGATAACACCGATAAAAATGCAAGCGTAAAACTTCGACACGGCATTTAGAAAGATTCGAAAGGGAGTGAGACAAAGTAACACCATATTACACAAGCTCTTTAATGCCCCATTGTTGCAGAACGTCTGAACTGGGAAAACAATGAATAACTATTAATTGGGATAATTTAACCCACCTACTTTTTCATCACGATGTAGTTATTCTTGAAATATCCCATCAGAGCTGCAGAGTATAATCCAGAATCTTTGTGACAAGGGTAAAGACGTGGGATTAAAGACCCACTTACAGAAAAAAAAATTATATGTTGGGTTGATGCATAACTTCATGCCGTTTTTTCCACTGCGCTACAGGAATGTATTGCATCAGAAGGGAAAACGGAATCAATCAACTATGTACCCCCCCCCCCCCCCCATTGTTGTCCCAACGTCTGGATAGGTCTGCAATGCCATTCTTGAAAAAACGTACAGGTTTTTGTCTGCGAAGACACCATCAAAAAAATTCTGGAGATTAACATCATTGTTGAACCTTCTGCCACAGAGTGCATTCGACAGAGATCGGAACAGGGGATAGTCTGAAGGGGAGACATCTTAGGAATAGGCCGGATGTGGAAGGATCTTCCATTTCATATCCTGAATGGCCGTTCTGGCCATGTTTTCACTGTGAGGGCGTGCGTTATCATGTTGGAGGAGGTCACCATGGCGCCGATGTGGCCGTTTCTGCTGAACTGCTCCTTCCACACGGCGGAGTTGCTCACAGTAGAGTGCAGCGTTGATGGTCCAATTCCTCGGCAGCATTTCCCAGTGAACAATGCCTTCCATGTCCCACCAGACACACAACATGATCTCCGCAGGATAAAGTCATGTTTTGGACGTGGCGTGGGCGTCTTGTTTGGGCTCAACATCGATGCCTGAAATTCACGTACAGGCACCACTTTTCATCTCCAGTAACAACACGTGACAGAAAGGGTTTGTGTTTCTGAGTGCATTCGCGATAACGGGTGTGCAAGGAACCAGGTATGGCAACACGCTGATTCTTGTTGTCCTCGGTGAGAGTGTGAGGCACCCAAGACCCCAATTTCTGAACCTTTCCCATACGTTCCAGGTGTCACACCACTGTGGCCTGATCACAGTCCAACTCAGTGGTCAATTTGAGTGTGGTTTGACGCGGATCCAAGTGGATGAGATGATTCAAACGATCCTCATCAAACTGAGATGGACGACCTAAGTGTAGAGAGTCGTTGAGGTCAAAATTGCCACCTCAGAACCGCTCAAACCATTTGCGGACTGTCCTCGGAGCAATAGCATCTTCCCCATACACAGCACAAATTTGTAAAGTAGCCTCGGTGGCTGTCGATCCCTTGTTAAACTCGTAGAGATGCAGAGGTCGGAAATATTCATTCCTCTTTACTTGACACTCCATACTTCCGGACCTGAAAACCGAAAAACCATTAGCCACTATCACACAACGCTTTAAATGTAGCCAGTAATTTTATGATTTAGATACATGAAATTACTGGCTACAATTTGATATATAACTGGCCATCTGCACCCTCACTACTGACATGGGAAACACTCGTGAAATAAAACGGCATGAACTTATGCATCAATCCATGCAATGCTTTTACAACTTTGAAGGTTTTGAGATTGAGGAACAAATGTAAAAGTAATCGATGCCTACATCTACCTGGAACAACAGATATCAAGTGAGGAACACATAGAAAAAATTAGTATGCGTATAAAACTTGGCTGGAGTGCATTTGGAAGGAACAGTACCATTTTCAAGAGCAACTTGCCATTACTGTATTTCTTAAAAGAAACATGTTTAATCAATGCATCCTTCCAATTCTTATTTATGGATCAGAGACATGGGCCTTAAATAAAAAAGACATATAGAAGTGCGGACAACTCAAAAAAGCTTCAAGAGTTGTGGAAGAGACTTGGAGACACCTTCATTCGGCAGTAGATTGAGAATGGTTGATGATGACGATGTAATTGTTTTGGAGTTTAACAACCACCGTGAGCATCTAAGTCAAAAAGCAGTCGGCCATCCCTAATTTGGGGTATTGGTCCCCAGGAGTGGAGTGAACCTGCGACATAGTGCGAACACGTTGCAGGTTCACTCCACTCCACTCCATGCCTAAGGTGATCAGATTTCTGAGAACGAAATCGTGGACAAAATGACATGTTGTCCTCAATTTTTATGCAAAAGTGAGGACGATTTCGTTTTAAAATGAGGACATGATTGAGGACAACGTCTGACGCATTATGTTAAAGCTGAATATTAGCAAAGAACATTATGAACTGTACCATAATTGTCCAGTTTCATGGGAAAACATACGATTAATCTGTAGGATGATTTTCATGTAAAATAAACATAAAATAGCAATAAAATACCCTCGTGCATAATACGACTTCTGAAAATTTTTAAATGTTACTCATAGGAGACAGCACATGCAAACAAAGCTACATTTTGATTTTGTACTGAAATTTCAATGTAATTCTGTACAAGAAAAAATATCTGAAACCAGAAAATTTCTATACACTAAGCGGACAGAAATCATGGAATACCTTATGTTATCTCTATGAGAAGGAATATTCCAAGTCCCATAACTTCACTAGAAGAAACAGTTTAATGAATAAATGTGCTGAACAAAAGCTGTAGAACTCTCAATGGAATCTATCAAATGCAACCAAATTTAACATCAGCCACTTACTTAATTGCAAGAAAGTGCAATGCTGAAATAAAGATGAGATTTATTCCCCATCCTATAAATATTTTAGTTAAATCCAATTAAACTAAGAAACTAAATAACACCACAATCATCGAGACGACTTTGTGAAATGCTTCGGCATGTCTCCCATGAATGCGTGATTTCTAACTGAATTCATGGGAAAATAGCCCCTTACCTTTATGAGTCCATTTTTCTGCAGTAAAATAAGTAATCAATGCTAAATTTGGTTGCACTTGGTATAATATTCAACTGAGGTCTAAGACTTTTGTTCAGCACATTTTTTCGTATTTCAATTCTTGGGGGAAATTTCAAAAATTGAGGACAAAAAATAAGAAATTGAGGACATTTGACGTACTCAATCAGTTTTTACAGAACCGAGGACGAAGCATTGAAATTGAGGACTGTCTTCAGAAAATGAGGACGTCTGGTCACCTTACCCATGCCTCATCTGGGACTCTAGCTCCAAGTCCCAACATGGACGCTTAGCCAAAACATCGCGCCTCTAACTACTCCGCCACCGGAGCAACAATCACCATTTTTTGTGACACACAACCAATTCTGGTGCATCAGTTTATTATCCCCATCTTCACTGCACCCTCATTGCATGTAATGCAGTGCAAAGTCACACAACATACCACAACAATTTTGACGTAGGACTACGTCTAAACTTCGCGGATAGTATGGGGTGACAACGGCCGACCTGCTCTGACAAACATAGGCCCCAACTCAAATCATTATAGCGTTAAACAAGAAAGATGACACCGAATTTTCGGGTGTAATAAGCACGTCTTTTGAATCCGTTCTTACGCAAATTAAATTTATTAATGGAAACGGTATGGAAACAATAGATCTGACGAAAGAAAGATTTTCAATCGGGTTTTTCATCCCTCAGATATTGCTGTAAACGAAATCGTGAGCTTACGAACTCTTAGAAACAGAGATATAGACCCAAAATAAGATCTGACTTTACGTCCACTGGTGGGAAAACCACGCATTATTTCAGGAAGAAAGTATTCTCAAAAGGTTTATCCATATAAGCGGTATCGGTCGAAGAAAAAAAAAATTAGTCGAGTTTTCAGGAGCCCAGATTTTGCAACAAATACTTCAGAAGCAGATATGACCCCTGGTGGCTAAACCATTCTTTATCAAACATTAGAAATTATGTGAAAAATATTTTCCATCAGGTCTTGTATGCGATACAGGAAGAACTTTTCATATCCGAGCTTTAAGAGCAGAAATAACGCAGAAAACGCAATTTATCTTTGTGTCCCCTAGTAGAAAGTCTATGATTTACTTGAAAATTTTGAATTATAGGAAAAACATTTTGATTCAGAAACACTATCCAACAAAGAAGAAATTTTTCAAATCATAATCTTAGAAGCAGAGATATTGACAAAAATAAGATATACATCTACGCCCCCTGGCGTAGAAACAATGCATTTTTTCAAGAAGAAAATTTTCCTAAAAGGTTTGTCGACATAAGTAGTATCGGTCAACAAACGACTTTTTTCAATCGAGATTTTAGAAGCTCATATTTTGCTCCAAATGCAACAGAAGCGGAAATTAAGACTTACGCCACCTGGTGGCCAAACCATTTCTTACAAAAATTAGAAAATATGTGCAAACGAATTCCCATCAGGAGCTGTATGCGGTAAGAATTTTTCAAACCGGAGATTTAGAAGCAGAGATATATTGGGAAACGCAATTTACATTTACGACCCCTAGCGGAAAGTCTATGAATTACTTGAAAACTTTGAAATTATATGAACCACATGTCACACTAGAAACACTATCCAACAAAGAAGGAATTTTTCAAATCGGACTCCTAGAAGTAGAGATATTGACAAAAATAAGATATACATCTACGCCCCTGGCGTAGAAACAATGCACTATTTTAAGAAGAAAATGTTTCTAAAAGTTTTGTCGACATGACTAGTATCGGTCAACAAACGACGTTTTTTTCAATCGAGAATTTAGAAGCTCATATTTTGCTGCAAATACAACAGAAGTGGAAATTAAGATTTACGCTCCCTGGTGGCCAAACTATTTTTTTACAAAAATTAGAAATTATGTGCAAACGATTTCCCATCAGGAGCTGTATCCGGTGCAGAAAGAATTTTTCAAATTCCGAGATTTAGAAGCAGAGATACAGGGGGAAACGCAATTTACTGCTACGCCCCCTAGAGAAAGTCTATGAATTACTTGAAAATGTTGAAATTATATGAAAAACATGTCACACGGAAAACACTATCCAACAAAGAAGGAATTTTTGAAATCGGGATCCTAGAAGTAGAGATATTGACAAAAATAAGAAGTACATCTACGCCCCCTGGCGGAGAAACTGTGGAATATTTTAAGAAGAAAATATTCATAAAAGATTTATTGATGTGAGTGGCATCAGTCCACGAAAGAATTTTTTCAATCGATATTTTAGAAGCTCCGATTTTATGGCAAATACATCAGAAACAAAAAATGAACACTTACGCCCACTGGTGGCCAAAGTATTCTTTACCAAAAATTTGAAATTATATGCAAACGATTTTCCATCAGGAGATGTATCCGCTGAAGAAAAAATTTTCAAATCGGAATTTTAGAAGAAGAGTTATCGGGAAAAATGTAATTTATTTTTACGCCCCTAGCGGAAAATCTATGCGTAATTTGAAAAAGCAACTATGTGTAAAATACTCTTCGACATAAATGGAACCGAAAGATAATTTTTTTTTTCAATCGGATGTTTAGAAGCAAATATGTGGAATAAAACGTATTTTTGAATTCGACATCATCTGCATTTACGCCCTCTACCGGCGAAATTGTACATCGTACAAAAAAAAAACGAAATAAAGGATCATCATTTGCATATTTCAAGCTTCCCAATGCAAAAAGAATTTTTCAAATCGGACTAATAGTTGCAGAGATATCGTGGGTACAGACGGACGGACGGACGGACTGACGGACGAACGGACGGACAAAAAGATAGCCGAAGCACGATCTTTTTTACAAAAGACGTGCTAAAAAATGCGTGCCACACACTAATTACACACAATTGGTCTCCCTGCTGTTTACGTGTGTGCCGCACACTAATTGTGTTGGCATATTCGTAAACAGCATGGAGGCCAATTCGCGTACTGCGCAATACATCGTGCGCGCGACGCTTCCCTCGCTCCCCGTGCGTGGGGAGATGATGCAATAGTTCTGGGTGTGCCGCAGCGTTTGATTCAGTCTATCTTGGCAGCTGTGAGCGCAACACGACTGTGCGTGATATCGTTTTAAAGCTCTCGACGAAATCTCTTCAGATATACGAAAAATATTTCGCAGTGGGAGAAAATCAAAACGAGAGGAAATAGCAAGTAAAGAGGAATGTAAGAAGCCCAAGAAGACTGCAGTCCAACGAACTAGAGAGTATCGAGAACGCCTGATAGCAGCCGCCGCCAAACAAAAATCCAACTCACCAATCGAACCTGTACCTGACTGATCTCGAACTCTTGCTTTGTGTTCGCAATGTATCCATCATTATTTGTAATAACTATGTAAGGTACTTTTCATATCATAGACCTGTGTTGGCTATAACAAATTAAATAAACGCTTTGAAACCATACCCGACTAGCTCATTTCAACTCTCCGATCTGCAAGTCGTAGTACTACGTTCCAAATTCACGGCTCAATCAGAACTGAGCCCAGCTGTGTTTTTCTTTAATCCAGCTGTTGCTGCAATATACCATTTCGCAAAATGCACAGTTTCGCACTCTAGCATTCATAGAGACATTTCCTCACTCTGTCTTCACTTCCGGCAGTGTGTTTACAGAAATGCTCTGGGACGTTCCTCAAGTATCACCGTAAATTTTGGTCACGACATTAATTTTTGAATCTCCTACTTTCATTTTTGTGTCGAAACCTATTTTGAAATTTCAGGTTACTTTTTTCATACCATAGCATCCTATAACTATTCATTAATTTCTTCACTCCGGGAAAACAGAAGACTTAAAAAATGCCCGGTAAGGATCAACCTGATGTTGAATTCATGAATAAGTTTGCAAAGAGAAAAATGTTGTACTTATCGGTGATGAGCTCGGTCTCAATTTTAACAGTCCGTCCGAGACCGAAATTTGTCAGTCCTAGACCGAAATACACTATATAGACAAAAGTAACCGGACACCAAGAAGAGCAACACAACATCGCATTTATTCGCATACATTAGTACGGTGTCGGTCCACCTTTGGCCTTAATGCATGCACTGACCCTTCGAGACATGCTTTCGATAGGTTTTGGAACACAGCGATAGGTATGCGCTTCCATTCAGTACATAATTCTACCGCTAACTTTTGCTTAGTAGTAAGCCTTGGTTCCAAACTTTTTTCTGCGGCGTTCTAATTCATTCCATGCGTGTTCTATGGGATTAAGATAAGGGATCTGTACTGGCCAGTTCACACACGATACGGAATTATCGTCAAACCACGCGGTAAGAGTCCTTGCTGTATAGCTCGGTGTGATATCCTGCTGGTACCAACGAGGCTCGGTTCCATAGTATTGCCACAGAGTTGCTAGGGCATAATTGTCCAGAATATCGAGGTAGACGTACTGGTTAACAGGTTTTCCACGATAACCAATGGGCCGGGACCATACCACGAACCACCCCCACACGAGTACACTGCCAGCTCCAAACTTGACCGTAGGAACAGTACACTGCGCTAAATAGCGTTCCCCCGTCTGCCGCCATACCCACACACGGCCATCAGACGGATGAATCGTGTACCTGGATTCATCAGTCCATATGACCCGTTTCCATTGATCTACGGTCCACGATAAATGTTCTTTAAACCATGCTAAACGACGAGTAGCATTCCGAGTGGAGATGAAAGGCTTATGAGCAGCCGCACGACCACGGTAACTCATGGAATGAATTTCTCTGCGAATACATACCGAGGTTCTAGCATTTTTACTCACCTGTACACTGAGGTCTTGTGCATTACTCCGTCGATTAGCTGTAACGACTCTCCTGAGGCTTCGACGTCCTCTATCACTGAATTTCTTTGGTCTGCCGGTACGTTTTGCTACTTCAGGCACGCTGTGTGTCTTCCACTTATTCAGTACATCCAAAACAGTTGACTTGGGTATGTTTAAACGCCTCTCGGTTTCTCTTATAGACAGCCCACTAATACAATACCCAACAATCTTTCCTTTCTCAAAGTCAGTTCTCTCCCGCCGCGACATTTTCACTCAAGCTCACAGTCCGATATGATCGCGGTCAGCTGCAGGCTTGTTTTTATACCGTTTACAGCTGTACCGCTCATCTTAACAACGCAGTGGAGCCGTTCATTTGCTTTAGAAGGGGTGTCCGGTGACTTTTGTTGTCAATATTGTTTATGTTATCCCGAGCCCGAATTTTATATCGTACGATAGAGCCTGGGCCCTTACGAGCCCGAGAATTATGACTAACCTGTTTAGGCATTAATAAAAAATATCTCCTCTCCCATACTTTCACTCTCTCCTCCTCCTGCACTTTCTCAACTGGAGAGTGTAGAAGGGAACTCTCCTGTTCCTATAATATAGCCACGCGATTTTCTTCGACCATTCGTTTCGTTCTAAAACGCTTCGGATGGCCGGATATCCGGAAAGATCAGGCGGCGCAGAAGTCTACATACTTTGCTCAATAAAATTGGCAGGAAACTGTCGCGTGGAGGTAGGGAGCAAAAATTTGTCGGCGTGCTTCCAAATATCTAGCATTGGCGCACTGTGTGGAGGTGGCCAAGGGACCCGGGCCCTCCCTATCAGGTATCACTTGGTCTTTCGGTCTTTGTTATTGGCTGCTTATTTTTAAATATATTGGTACATGTTTTTAAATATACGCTAGACACAAAAACTTAGGGATATTGCGGTTTCGGAGAGAAAACGCAGTGATATGCAAATTTAGCGACTACTGGAGATCGGTTATCAGCATTTGTAGCTACGTCATATGTAAATTAGCATCAGACAACACTGCATGTCGCGTGCGAGCTCCGACAAAAGCACCCTGCGAAAAGTAGAAAACGGTTCGTTTCACTGCTTGGTCTGGAAGTTTGCTGAATGTATTGCCTTCGGTTTGGGATTAACCTGAAAGGATGTCTAGACGACGTTTAAGCACTGACAACAGAAACAGGGCTATATATAATTTATGATTACAAACTTGTGGTGTAGAGATAAAATAAAAATATCAACGTTTACCACAATCAAAGGTTTATTATACATTGACTATAGTTTCGCAGAGCTTGTGGCTCGGCTTCATCAGGACGAATGGAGGGTAAACATTCAAATCATTGAGACATCATCAGAGTTCTCACGGTCACGGTTTTTGGTGAGTTGTTTCCACGCGCTTGAAAGAAATGGAGTCGACGTCATGTCGTTGACAAGCAGTGGAGAGTTCCGGTATATGTGAAAAGCTTCTAATACATTAAGCTCGATCGTTGAATCAGGTTTATCCATGAGCGTAGCGTTTCCAAATAGAAATTTATGGTTGTTTTCGTGACAACGCTGGGGTATAGACGACTTCTTCAGTTCACAATTTCGTACTTAGGTCTTTTGTTCCTTCACACGGAAATTTAAAGACCTTCGGGTCTGCCCTATATATGAAAGTCCACATTCACAAGGTATCTGATAAATCCCCCAGATGAAGCCGAGCAGAAGCCAGAGCTTCTGGCTTCGTCCTGATGAAGCCAAGCCAGAACCTCTGCGAAACTATAGTAGATGTGTAATAAACCTTTGATTGTGGTAAACGTTGATATTTTTATTTTATAGAAATAGGGCTATTGGCATGCAGGTGTACGGCAGATAGATGTGGCTGCTGTTTTGGGAGTTTCGCAAAGTCTAGTAAGTCGGCTACACACAAAATTTCTACGGCATGGAAATGATGCAGATCGACACAGGGTGGTTGCCCGAGCATAACCACCAGAATCAGAGAAGGCCTAATACCACCAGTCGAGCTGTTTCTGGTGTCATAGTAAGTACTCAAACGGTACAAAATCGACTTCACGAGTACGGACATAGAGCAAGAAGGCCGCTGAGATGTATAGAATTGACCTGATCTAGGCTCACTGTCGTCAAATATGTCCAACAGTACGTGACATGGAACACAGAGTGGCACCATGTACTTTTCACAGACGAATCCCGTTTCGTTCTTTGTCCTGATACTCGACGAGGGCACGTGTGGAGGTGACCCGACACATGAATAAAACCACACTCTGTGTAGTCTGTCCACCCTTACCAGAGGGTAGTCATTTCTGGTCTGGTCAGGATTGTGTGTTAATGGCCGGACTTCCGTGTATGATTGTGAAGGCAACACGAATGCCTCAGTGTAACGAAACGAGATCCCTGTACCCATTGTAACACTGTTTCTCGATGACAATGCAACCAGCCACCGTGCTTGAAGAGTACTTCAGGAGATCGAAAATCTTGGGATTGAATCGTTACAACTACCTCCAAGGTTAGAAAACTAAAAATTATAATTTACATATAAAGAAAAAATCAAATATAATTTAATATACACTGAAAAGCAATTGAACTACAGATACCTGTCTAGTAACGTGTAGCACCACCTTTCGCCCTGATGACGGCGGCAATTCGTCTCGGCATGGACTCGACAAGACACCGGAAGCGTTGGGAAGCCATACGGATCCACGACCCCTGAAAAAATGGAGGGGTCAGAGCCTCGAACATCTCTCTTGATGGCATCCCAGATGTGCTCGATGGGATTGAGGTCAGATGACCTAGCTCGCCAAGGAAGCTAGGTCACGTCGGTGGAGTGTTCATCCAACCATTCGGATACAATACGGGAGCGATGGCACGGTGCATTGCCTGTTGCAGGATGAGGTCCCCAGTGGGATGTTGAAGACGCACAAACGGGAGCAAATGGTCGTCCAGGATATACCGGTAACGTTTACCTGTGAGGGACGATGTCACGCGTACCAGGGGTCCCATTTCAGTCCACTTACGCCACCCCCACCAGCTTGAAGAGTACTCTGCTGGCAAGAAGGATCCATCACTTCATATGGTTTGCGCCGACCTCGTATCCTGCCATCCGCATGTACCAACGTGAGTCTCGACTCGTCAGTCCAGGCAACATTTTTCTACATGTCTAGGGTCAAGTGGCGATGTTCCCGCACCCATGCTAATCTTTGCACCCTGTGATGTGCGGTCAGCAGCGGTACCCTCGTGGGACGATGGCTTCTGTACCCCATAGCGAGGAGATGGTTCTGGATGGTGTGGCTGCTTACACGTTTTTGTGCACCAGCGTTAAATTTCCGAGTGATTTCTTGCACTGTGGCTCGTCTATCCGCTGTTACAATGCGAGCCAGCCGACGATGACTCCGCTCATCCACACGCTGTTGTCCACGGCAGTTGGCCCTTGCAGGGATGGTTTTACCGGATTCGATGTACTCACGGTGCACCCGTGACACAGTGGCTCGTGAAAATCCCAGTGCCTGCACGACTTCCGAGAAGTAGTGACCCATTCGTCGGGCCCCGACAATTTGCCCACGATCAAATGCGCTTAGATCCTTCGTCTTACTCATACTGCGTCCGACTCTTACTGATTCCCGTGGCATCACTCCCTATATTGTCGGATTGCTGCATACGTCATGTCGTTTCCGTTTACAGAGCCGACCACAGCGCCACATTTGCATAACGCCAGCTGTCTCTAATTCAATTGCTCTTCAGTGTACTGCAAACTATAAATCATAACGCATTGCACTTTTTACAGCAAAAATTCACAACTATCACCCCTCTTTTACAAAAAAGAAAATTAAGGAAAAGTTATTTTTTGATTTTTAAACATTTTTTAAAGTCGCAAAAGAAAGGAACGAGCGGCTTACTCGGTCTTCAGCATTACACAGGAAAGTTCTGGTCTCGTGAGCTGCTGCCATGGTGACGCAGCTGTTTTTAGCACTATCTCCTCATTCGGTGAAAGGACAGGATACAATCAAACTTGTAATGACGCAATGCTTAATGACGTAGCGACGCTTCTAAAGTTCGGCGTTTTCCGCCGGCATACGTGAATACCTATGTAAATATAGGTTTTCGCTTCGTATATAAAAAGCAAAGAGTGAAAATGCGAGTGTGTACGTCCGCGAATTATTCGTCCTCTTCTAAATGACATGGAGAACTCATAATTGGCTTGCTGATAGGTCTTAAGATCCGTATACCTAGAAAAGTACGCAAAAAAAAAAAAAAAGAAAAAGGAAAGAAAATCAAAATGGCGGCTTTGGAACATTCCTGTTTGAATTTTTCGCAAATTGTTTGCCCACTTCTAAATTTCTAAATGACCTAAAGATCTGGAAATTGGCATGCTGATAGGTCTTAAGGTCCGGATACCTAGAAAAGTCCGAAAAACAAAAACAAAACAAAATGGCGGCTTTGGAACATTGTCTGCTTGGACTTTTCGCGAATTGTTAGACCACTTCTAAATAAACTAGAGATCTACAAATTGGCATGCTGGTAGGTCTTAAAGTCGGGATACCTGCAAATCACAAAAACAAAAACAACAAAAACAAAAAACACCAACGCTTTCGAACATTATCTGCTTGAATTTTTCTACCATTTCTACACCTAGAAAAAAGTCTGAAAACCAAAAAATTCAAAAGGGATACCTTAGCTTTACTGTTTCAAAATGCTGATAAGTTTAAAGATAATTTTGTCAGAATCAATGAAATGCTTTGAAAATTTCAAATTTTTATTTAAAATTAAGAGGTGCTAAAGCCTGCTCCGATTTACGTCAAATCGTATGCATTGACGTCACGACGCTGTTCTAAATCGTGACAGTTAGGGCTTTTAAATTACTTTTCTTTCCCATAATTATTTTTCTCTTTCTTTAATTTTATGTTCAAAAAAGGATTTTATGGATTCACCGTTCGGAGAACGGGCTATGTATGATTGCTAGTTTAAGAAAAAAAGAAAAAAAGACGCATTTTTCCAAACATTTTACAGATGAGTGATATTCTGTGATGCGCCATCGTTTTCTTATTTATGTAATGTTTTTAGAGATGGACTTCCGAATTAAAGGGAAGCGAGTTATCTTTATGATCGTGTGCTCACTTAATTTTTTTCATAATTGTGACTTTCTCCCATTCAAGTAAGACAGGTGAGAAAAACGTTTTTTTTTTTTTTCTTTTTTTTTGTTAAGGTTTGTTGTCTAAGTTTACTCATGGGATAATAAAACACCAATAAAGGCATACAGGGATTGGACAGAATAATGTGAACAGCACGTTCAGAGACATGACTTTTAATGCAGCTGCGTACGTCGCAATACAAAAGGTATCCACCGTGGTTGTAATACGTAGCTTTGTTTAGTACCTAAAGGTCCTTTTTAAGGGCATTTAAAGTGCCTTGTTGCAAAATTTCTTTCAGGGTGGCGATGAAATGAGCGACTTAACGGACTTTGAAAGAGAGCTAATTGTTCGTGGCCTGATAGTTGGTGCCTCCGTAACAACAGTCTTCAGGATAGTAGGGGTATCGAGAGCTACTGTGTCTAGTGTCATGACAGCATACCGTTTTCTTGGCAAAACCTCGTCTGCGAAACACAAGAACGGCCGGAATACGATCCTGACTGATAGAGACAGGAGAGCATTACAGAAGATTGGTACCCACAATAAAAAGACCACGGCGTCGAAAATTGGTGCGGAGCTGAATCTGCATCTCCAGTCCCCAGAATCAAAGAAAACAGTTCACAGAGAACTGCATAAAGAAGATATATTCATGGCAGAGCTGCTGTTGCAAAACCTCTGGTGACCCGGGTGAATGCACAACGGCGACGGCAGTGGTGCCAGGAGCATACAACGTGGACTGTCGATGTATGGAAGCGTGTAATGTGGTCGGATGAATCCACATTCTCATTATTCCGAACCGCTGGACATGTTTACGTGTGGAAAACACCGTCAGAAGCGTACAACCAAAACTGTCTGATCCCATTTTGGTCGACCAAGTCTCCATCCAATGGCTCAGGAATTGTTTCCTGCAAGGGTTGCTATCTATCAAGATGATAACGCCCCAATTCACAGAGCTCGAAATGTCCAGTCATGGTTTGAGGAACATGAGGACGAACTTTCACACCTTCATTGGCCTCCTCAATCACTAGACTTAAACATCATCGAGCCACTGTGGTCTGTGTTGGAAAGTAGAGTAAGATCCCATTATCCTCCTCCTGCATATCTCAAGGACCTGGAGCAGTTTCTGCATGAAGAATGGTGTAACATCCCACTAACCACCATCCAGGATTTATATGCATCCATTCCAAGGAGGATTCAGGCGGTTTTGAATGCCAAAGGTGGTCCCAAACCCTATTAGGTAGGTAAAACCTTCTTTTCTTAGGTGTTCACATTATTCTGTCCAACTCCTGTATATACGATCGGAATATTTTTCTATATCGAAACATTTCAAAACTAAGCGGAATTTTTCATGCATTGGCAACGGGAAACGGTATTTTAAGCTTCTTATTCTTACCTGCATGAGAGAAGAGATAGATAGATAGATAGATAGATAGATAGATAGATACATAGAGGGGGAGGGGAGGAGCTGGAAAACAAAAGCCAAGATTACAAGAATATTTTTAGATCGTGCTGCTAAAACGCTACCTTCTGAGGTCGGTACAGAACAACGACTGGTCGGACCACAGGACATTTTTCCAGTCACGGTGTTCCATTTTCCAATGATCAAAGACCTGGGATATCTTACCTTTTGAGAAACCAGACAGTTTTCAAAATCGTTGTTCCAGCCAGACGAACATCCAGAATAAGCTGTTCATCGAAATCCGAAAGATACTTTGTTTTTTCCCATTGTGATCAACACTACTGACGATTACTGACGCGCAACGGTCTTAAATAGTTGGCAAGATCACGTGGTGACACACGTACCACGTATTTTGTCTATACGCTGCGTAGGTGACGTTTAGGAATATCTGCATAGAGGTTCTTAATTCAGTGGTCGGCATGTATATACACTGAAGAGCAATTGAATTAGAGACACCAGGCGTTATGCAAATGTGGCGCTGTGGGAGGCCCTGAAAACGGAAACGACATGACGTATGCAGCGATCCGACAATATAAGGAGTGATGCGACGGGAATCAGCAAGAGTCGGACGCAGTATGGGTAACGACGAATGGGTCACTTCATCTCGGAAGTCGTGCAGGCACTGGGATTTTCACGAGCCACTGTGTCACGGGTGCACCGTGAGTACATCGAATCCGGTAAAACCATCCCTGCAAGGGCCAACTGCCGTGGACAACAGCGTGTGGAAGAGCGGGGTCATCGTCGGCTAGCTCGCATTGTAACAGCGGATAGACGGGACACAGTGCAAGAAATCACTCGGCAATTTAACGCTGGTGCACAAAAACGTGTAAGCAGCCACACCATCCAGAACCATCTCCTCGCTATGGGGTACAGAAGCCATCGTCACACGAGGGTACCGCTGCTGACCGCACATCACAGGGTGCAAAGATTAGCATGGGCGCGGGAACATCGCCACTGGGCCCTAGACATGTGGAAAAATGTTGCCTGGATTGATAAGTAGAGATTCACGTTGGTACACGCGGATGGCAGGATACGAGTACGGCGCAAACCACATGAAGCGATGTATCCTTCTTGCCAGCAGGGTACTCTTCAAGCTGGTGGGTGTGGCATTCTCGTCTGGGGACTGTTTACGTGGACTGAAATGGGACCCCTCGTACGTGTGACATCGTCCCTTACAGGTCAACGTTACTGGTATATCCTGGACGACCATTTGCTCCCGTTTGTGTGTCTTCAACATCCCACTGGGGACATCATCCTGCAACAAGACAATGCACAGTGCCATCGCTCCCGAATTGTTACCGAATGGTTGGATGAACACTCCATCAACATGATCTCGCTTCCTTGGCCAGCTAGATCACCTGACCTCAATCCCATCGAGCACATCTGGGATGCCATCGAGAGAGATTTCCGAGGCTCTGACCCCCCTCCATCAAATCTTCGTGAACTGTGGGAGCTCGTTAAGCGGTCGTGGATCCGTATGGCTTCCCAACGCTTCCGGTGTCTTGTTGAGTCCATACCGAGACGAATCGCCGCCGTCATCAGGGCGAAAGGTGGTGCTACACGTTCCTAGACAGGTATCTCTAATTCAATTGCTTTTCAGTATATAGTATATCTCGTTCTCAAATGTTTTAGAAACCAGCTTTGCAATAAAATATCTAGATATCAAGTTAAATGCCGAAGTGCAATACTTTTGTTCACACGTGAAAATACAGGGTGTCCATAAAGTATTTCCCACATTAAAAGAATTAATATAGAAAAATGCATTACAGGCACAAGAAAGAGATTGCACGACAGTGATGGTGCACACGTAAAGTTTTTTTTTTTTTTTTCCCAGTGTCAGTACCTCTACATGGGCTCCATTTGTGGCCCGGAGGACATCTAAGTGATATTCGATTTCACGCCAAGTTTTGTTTAACATCTCAGCAGAGACAGAACCAGTGACATCCGTTATTCTGCTCTTCAACGTCTAGACATCCGGAACACGACTAGAGTAAACTTGGTCTTTCACAAAACCCCAGAGGAAAAAGATAAGAGGGGATATATCAGGCGATCGAGGTGGCCATGTCATTGGACCGTCGCGGCCAATCCATCTGTCCGGAAATGTGGCATTCAGGAACTCACGAACCATTATTGACCAATGTGGTGGGGCACCGTCTTGTTGGAAAATAACCGAAGGTTGGAGTGCATGCAACTGAGATGCGACAAAATGTACCAGCATGTCCAGGTACACGTTACATGGAACCGTGGGCTCTGTAAAAAAAGAAGGGTCTGATGCGTCAGGCTGCACCATACGTTTACACTTTCAGGCTAGCCCTCTGTTGTTCGGTGACATAATGGGGATTTTCTCATCCCCAGATTCGCATATTGTGCCTATTTACTGTACCAGAGACGTGGAATGTGGCTTCATCTGAGAAGCAGACACGGTGCAGGTAATCACTATCATGAGCTATGCGCTGCAACATCTCCGTCGCAAATGCAGCACGGTGAGGCCGGTCATCAGGCTGAAGAACTTGAACGATCTGTACCTTATAAGCATGCACATGAAGACGTTTGTGTAAAACTTTGTGAACCGTGGCAAGGGGAATCACAGTTTCCTGTGAAGCACGACGAATGAATTTCCTGGAGATGTCTCCTGAACAGCTGCAACTGTCTCTTGTGTAACCCATTTCGATGATATTAAACGGAACCGGTTCAGTATATTTCTGGAACAACATGGTAAAGTATTGTCGCATTCGAAGCATTTTTACGTAAGTTATATCGCATAAGGGCGACGCAATGGATC